>OX369255.1:19074211-20276626 GCA_947284805.1 Coleophora flavipennella | reverse complement strand
ACGCCGTAATCAGAAATGAGGAGATCCGCAGGAGAACCAAAGTAACCTGTTTCTCATCTAATACAAATATCACTCATACTCGTATATTGATGTTTTACAGTTTGATGTTGTACCTGTCTACAATATTTCATCATCATATCAGCCGAAGGACGTCCACTGCTGGACATAGGCCTCCCCCAAGGATCTCCACGACGACCGGTTCTGCGCTGCCCGCATCCAGCGGCTTCCCGCGACCTTCACCATGTCATCGGTCCACCGAGTGGGAAGCCTGCCTACACTACGCTTTCCGGTGCATGGTCGCCACTCGAGAACTTTACTGCCCCAACGGCCATCTGTTCTACGAGCAATGTGCCCCGCCCACTGCCACATAAGTTTAGCAGTTCTGTGAGCTATGTCGGTTATTTTGGTTCTCCTACGGTTCTCCTCGTTTACAATATTTATTTGTGCTACTAATGAATATTTTTTAGAAAAGGATCTCTAGGCAATTCCGGGAAAGGCCCCCGCGAAATGTACGTAGATGTACGTTTTGCCGTTTGAGTTAATTTGGCTCTCAGCGGAGGAAGCGTTACATGCAAATCGCACCATTTGTGCCGAACGTCATGTTGAGTTAACCGGGTTTAAAAACAAGTTTCATTCAACTGTCATTCTCAATAGCCCTTCAAACACGGAACCGTTATAAATGATGATTATTAATTCAATGTAATGTTCGCAAAACCAAAGTGATAAGATGACACAGGAGAATAAATATTCATGAGCTTCTTTATACTTGATGATGCATATTATTAGGTCTCTACGTATTGTCACACCCTGGACACTTCATACAACGGGCCAGAAATGACATTTCAAAAAAAGAATGACGTATAAACCAAACTGTAACTAATCTCTATCAATCTGGGTGTCGAGGGAATAAGGTCGGAATCTAGAGAGCGACAGGGAGTGTCATTACTGTATGTTAGTACTAATAAATATACACTTTGGTATTGTATTTATTTTGAGACTTTATTTTGAAAAGAAGATTATTTAATAATTAATAATTGAAATTGAAACTCGTCCGGCTACTTAACATTCAAAAAGCGGCACTCTCACTTTTAAAGCTGTTCAAAATTCAAAGGATGATCCGTCGCCGTTAGAGATAAGTAACAGCTTTTTATGACTTCCAAAAGAGCAATGAAAATCAACATTTAGAAACGGCGGATAACGTTCCGGTGCTAATTTTAATTAATATGTTAAGGACAGTTCTCATTCTCTAAGTTTTTCGTGTCAAATGTAGTTATAGATAATAGTTATTTATAATACAAGGGTTGTAAAAAGGTCAACGATTAATTACATTTAAATACAAGTTAGAATTTTAATATAATCTAAACTGAAATATTTTTTATCTTATTTATTTCAATGTCAGTTTTAGTCAAGTTGGTTTAAATTTTACCTATACATAATAAAAAAACTGTTTTTCTGTAACGTCGGTTTACGGGCGATGATTTTACTTGATAACGTCATAAGAAAACATTGTTCACAAGCCGAACGCTTAGGCCGATCGTGCCTCTCTCTATCGCTTGTTCCGCGCTCTACGCGTAACGTGACACTCTTTCGTGCATGCAGCCGGCGTTCATCGATTTATAAGACGTTATCACGTCAAAAAACATAATTTAATCCAGTCTCCGTATAAGAATAATCAAAATACTTAGTTTTAATTAAATTTATCATTTAAATATTCATTTACTGCAAGGAAAAAAAATTTATTAGGAATTCTAAGAATACATCATTACAGAAAGTCAATTGTAATCGGGTCAATTTAGAATTAAAGGGTTCATTCATTCATACCGATTGTAAAAGCGATGCGCAGTGCAGCGTCAAATTAGTCTAGAAGTGGTGCATATAGGAAACAAATTCGCCTGGCGGTTCGAAGCGGCGCGGTGCAAGCGACGTGAAGCGAAACGAAGCGGCATGCATCGAGGTGACATTCCCTCTCGTATATCTACCAGATACGCTAGACTACCAGGTTTATGATTTAGCGTCCCCACTCACCGACAGCTAGGTCATAAAGTGAGGGCCGCTATTCCTGCCAACACCATAAGGTGAAGACAAGGACCAGTAACGGTAGGTCTTGCCGCCAAGACGCTTGTTCTGGTACTCTGCAAGGCGAGTGCCTCGTGGAAGAGAACCACTACCTACTGTCCAGGTAGGTCCCGGAGCTGTAGGCGCGCTCACCTCCCGCGGCTTTCGCTGCTGGCAGTTCGATCCCCGGTCGGGACGCCAGAGAAGCTGGCTCCCACATATCCGGTGTGGTACCGGAGCTGTAGGCACGCTCATTTCCCGGCGTTTATCGCACCTGTCCAGACTTACTCCTACGCGGCTGGATCGGCCGGAGCAGTCTGGGAGCAGTACTAGCTTAGCTCTTCTTGCTGACCAGGCAGCAGGTGACAGTCAAACGTCACCGAACGACATCCACGGCAAAGGAAACAAACTCCATAGGTTGTTTGCTTTTCAATTTGAGTTTCTGCCGCGCGCGTCGCGTCACGCCCAATGTGATACAATCCTTAAGTACATTCATAATTACTTTCATGCGTCGTATTTGCCAATAATACGCTCCACCTGCTTGTAAACAGTTCACGGATTGAATTCTATTGCAACTACAATAAAAGCAACAATCTTTAAGTGTAATGTTGGTACTCCTGAAAGATCTTCGTCAGCTCGCCTTGACTTTATTGAAGCGCCCTGGCTCATCTCGTTTTTGCAAAGTGATAAGTTTCACTGTTTTAAAGACGTCCGCATAGATGGGCACATTGGAAACTGTCAAACAGTGGATCGAAGATGATTAATGAAGTCAAGTTGGTTTTGTAGCCTACTCATATTTTAGACGGAACTAAAATTTAGATTAAGCAGATTCAAAATTCTGTATCAAAAAATAAAAAAATTGGTTGTCTGTGAAGTTGGTTTACGGACGTTAGTTTAACGTGTCAACGTCATAACGTAACGGGACAATGAGTCATCCTTTTTCGTACGTGCAGGCGGCGTCCATCGATTTATTAGACGTTGTCACGTCAAAAATTGGGAGTTTTAAATTTAATTAACTTGGACATCGTAGCGCCAGGAGTCGTTGATAGGAAATCAATTATGGTTGAGATGAAAAGTTGTGTAATCTACATAATATGATGACAGGTCTTACTTAAGAGATTGCCGATTGGATGAAAAAGTTTAAAAAAGAAAACTATTATTGGCAGTGGCAGAGCATACTTAAAAAAAACTGTTCATCATATCAGCTCATATACGTTCCCACCGAGGGGCTCGAGCCTACCCTGAATTAGGGCGATCGAGCCTTAGTCGACCATGCGGGCCCAGTGCGGGTTGGTCGACTTCACACACAACCTTCAAGTTTCTTCGCAGGTGTGCGCAGGTTTCCTCAGGATGTTTTCCTTCACCGTTAAAGCAATCGGTGAGTATATATGTACGTAAGTTTTGAAAAATTCATTGGTACATTGGCCATCCGGATTTGAACCTGGCACTTCTAGTTAGAAGGATCGAGTCGTTACCGTTGAGCCACCGACGCTTCTAAACAAAATCTGTTATTAAAACAAATTTAGTATTCAAAACAGCACTAAACTTAACATGATGTGACGTATATCGATGTATGGGAGAGTATTTTTTCAACTGTAAAGTTGTTTTTCCTTGAATCTGATTGTCGTACTCTTTGATATATAGGTACCCAAATGTGTTTTGGTACGAAACCCTCAGTGCACGAGTCCGACTCGCACTTGGCGGGTTTTTTTACTGTAATTTACAAATGGACTAGCACATTTGTAAAACGGCAAATTTTGCAATTTGGCTGTGAACCATAATACTTTTATCAATGTCCGTTGGAGAGTATTAACTTTATTTAATTCGCGATCGGTAAGCCCTTGTCATCATCTCACCGAATCTAGCGAGCTTAGGATTATGTCCTCTTACTAACCAGAATGGATTATAGTGTTGCTCTTCGTCGCGACTTGAACCTCGCGTGCTTTTTCTGTGAAACCAGTCGACGAGCCACTGCGCCAAGGAAGCTTATAAAAGTTGTGTTCATTTATTATCAAATTGTCAAATCTTTATATATATAATTCTACTGTATGTGTGTATGTCACTGAACTCCTCCTAAACGGCTGGACCGATTTGAATGATTTTTTTGTATGCGTTTGGGTGGCGCCCTGAATGGTTTAGAATCACAAATCAGCCCGGCAGATGGCGCTGGTAGTGTAGTGTAGTGTAAAGTGGAACGAACTTCGCCGGGACAGCTATTAATTTGTAGAAATTTCTTTTTGTACATTGTATGTGTATACACAATTTCTAATCCCAACGCCCCTCTCAACTTACAAAAGTAAATAAACTTATTGCATTATTCAAATTTCCAAATTTATCGTACGACTGTCCATCGTTTTACAGCCAGATTATACCGGAAGTCAGGCTTTATCACCCGTTCCGTAGTCACATAAATTTTTAAAATTAAATTTGAAGCAAGCAACCCTTGAAATTTGCAATGTAAAGATAGCTGCGACTCAGTATTCATTGGATGGAACCGAGGAAGCGCTTTTTTTATTGCAATTCGTGTTTTTAAATTTTAAAGTGTGAAATTTTATTTACAATTGAAGAGGATCAACAGGCTTGACGGTGGGAATGAAATCTTTTTTATTAAAATCCCAACAAAATATAAACGTAAAAAGGAGCCAAGTTCAATAAAAAAAAATACATATGTAGATCTAGCAAGGCAGGTATACGTGTACCAAGTTCTACATAATATAGTGGTTTCTTAATTCATAGCTACGGCACTTCAAATTTAAACATTTATCTTAGATTTCTCCAAAAAATAGAAAATGTGCATCGGTTTTCAGTTGTTTAAAATTAACTTTCTTACGTTCTGTCAAAGTATATATATTAGTACTAACATACAGTATGGACACTCCCTGTCGCTCTCTAGATTGCGACCTCACCCCCTCGTCTCCCAGAATGATACAGAATGGTTACAGTTTGGTTGTCGCATATATAGGATTTCGCCGCCATTTTGTTTTTCCTTCATTCCTTTTTTGAAATGTCATTTCTGGCCCGTTTTATGAAGTGTCCAGGGTGTGGTTCTGTGCTACTGAATGGTGTAACTTGGCAAGTTTAAATAGTCAAGCCGCCAAGCAAGCCAAACTTAATTTTTAAAATCGCAAGTGTGTAGGTGAATACTTTTAAAGTTACTTGTAGGTCGAAAGATGCCCGAAATGGTTCTTGTAATTAAACCCACGCCGATGTCGCCCTTATCTTTTGGAACTTGGCTGACACCTGACACATTGACGTGTGTCGAGATCACAAAATTTAAGTTTCGTTAATTTTCTACTCCAATACATTTGAGACTTATTTTTAAATTTCAGGTTGAACCATCTAGGGATTTATGTTTTTTTTTTTTTACAACTGGTAAGCCCTTGACATCATCTCACCTGATGGTAAATGACGATAATTCCGAAGATGGAACCGGGATTACCATGATTCTCCAACGCAACGGGGATCTAGCTATCTTACCTGCAAGCCGTAACACATCAATGCTATTAACACTGATCTTTAGCGGCAAGACTTAAACAAGATGGTGGTAGCTAGCCAGGCGGGCTATGAAAATGCCATACCACCACCCAAATCGAGTCTTACAAAGTTGACCCCGCCGGGAATCGAACCCGCAACCTCCTGCTGTGACGCGAATAGACTAACTATTACGCCACGGAGGACATAATATATGAGATTTTTCTTTCATAAATAAATATCATCATCCATCATTGGTTCATTAAGTCCACTGCTGGACATAGGCATCCCCAAAAGTATATCGTCTTCGACCTTGCGCATCCTGTTGTCGACAGCAACCTTGCGCACATCACACTCCACGCAGCCCGGACGGACGCGTTCTACACTACCTACATTTGCCTAAACGTGGTGCCCACTTTACAACTCGCTTTATCAGCAAATATTGGTTCGGCGACATAAACACCTAGCTACGTAAATGACTATCATTTCATTAAAAACATATATTAATCAGAAAGTATGTATAATCTTTTAAATTACATAGAATATCAATATAGTATGAGTTGCAAAATAATGCGTAAAAAAATCATAAAATATAGCTATGACGAAATGTACCTACCATTGTCGTCGTATTTGTAGGTCCAAAATTCTTATTTACGGCACTATTCACCGAGTAGTGACACGTTCACTCTAAACTGCGTAAAAGTACGATTATTTTCATATATA
The DNA here is from genome assembly GCA_947284805.1 of Coleophora flavipennella. Classification (NCBI taxonomy): domain Eukaryota; kingdom Metazoa; phylum Arthropoda; class Insecta; order Lepidoptera; family Coleophoridae; genus Coleophora; species Coleophora flavipennella. The sequence goes on along the minus strand of OX369255.1, from coordinate 20,270,377 downwards.
ATCACTAGATACTTACACTTAATTTTATCAATAAAACTAAAACAATAACAAAGCCGGAATCGTTATAAAAAAAAGTTCTGACTCACTCACTGACTGACTCATCAACGTACAGCCCAAACCCTTGGACCTAAATAGCTGAAATTTTGCACAGAAATTCCCTTAATGACGTTATTCCAAATTAGCACGGGATAGGGAATAAAGCGGTAACGAATTCGCGGGCAAAAACAATGTCCACGTGGGCGAAGCTGCGGGCAAAAGCTAGTAATCAATAAACCTGTACATAGTATACCTCTAACGAAAGTAGATAAGCAACTCCTCTCAAACTTCGCAGATCAGATAGATAGAACACTCTCGCAAAGGAAGTAAAGTGTATTTTATTTTATGAATCAACACTTTTGTCGATTCTTTTTGAAGGTCTGCATTGCTCGTCTTGTCCAATAACATTTTTTTATACACAGTTGTAAATCCTTTGATATCATAGTAAGTGACGATGACGCCGAAGATGAAAGCAAGCTTACCAAGATTCCCCAACACAATGGGGAACTGGCTATCTTAGATAGATAAATGAAACATTTATTCATAGCTACATTACAATATACGAGTTCAGTGATACACAAAAAGGACAAAAAATATGATAATAACCAGAGATATGCTATATAGGGAGGTAGATAGGTTACATGCATCCTAAAAATGAAGCAAAAAAAAGATGCCAATTGGCATCTCTTTTCATAGTAGCATTCGGTAGGTACCTATTATAATGTGTGTGTAAATGGATTCGATTTTCAAATGTGGTTTGTTAGTGCATAACCCATCTATGGTAACAAATCTCTGATAATAACTTATTATTTCTATGCTTAAGTATAATAAGGGGGTAGACACATAAAATTGTGCCGTAGCTCACAAATGGCAATCTTCTCAATATATATCAAGGCTTTTAACATTGAAGTTTGGCGGTGAGAGTTAGATAGTTAGAGCTAGACAGTTAGAGACGCAGGGAGGGGTTTCACCCCTTTGTTGTTGATGTTCCACTTTTTCGCACAAAGCGTTATGCTTCCTTATTTATTATGCGTACAGCGAAGGAGTGGAACTCCTTGCTCTGCGTCAGTGATTCCCGATTCCTATAATTTGGAGATCTTCAAGGCAAGAGTGAATAGCAATTATTTGAGTTTGCGTGTACTATCCTCGACTGCATCCCAGTCATCACTAACCATGAGGTGAGTTGCAGTCAAGCGCACTTAATTTTTTAATAATAAAAAAAGTTAGATGGTATCTAAATTAGGCTTAGTACCTAAATGCCCTGCCACCAACCAAACAACTGAGTCATACACAGTTAGACCCTGCCGGAATCGAACTGGCAACCTCCTGTTGTGAAGTAAATGGATTACGAGTACCATTACGCCATGGCATTCAATGGTTTGTAAAGGAGGGCGCGCGGCGTCTTGTTTCGTTACAAAAAAGTGATATTAGGTGACAATAGCCACCTATTGTTGGTTTACGGTTATTGTATTTTAGGGGCTAATTGTAAAAGTATTGCGTTTGTGTTATTCCGCGCCGCTGCCTGTAGCGCCGTGGCGCTGTGGGGCTGCCATACAGTTTTGTTAGTGTTTTATGGTCAATTTAGGCAAATAAATAGAATAAATAATGTTTCTTTGTGAGGATAGCAAATCCGTATCACAGATTAGATACCTAGTAGTTTGTAGCGCGGTACGCTGTTATGTATTCTTTTTTCATCCGACCTTCTTTTCAATCCATTTATTTCTTTTCTACGCATGCGCTGTCACCCATCTGACAATATCATTAAAAATCAAAATATATTCATCATTCTTCATCATATTATTAGCAAAAATCGTCCACTGCTCGACAAAGGCCTCCTCCAAGGATTTCCGCGACGACCGGTCCTGCGCTGCCCGCATCCATCGGCTTCCCGCGATCTTCACCAGGTCGTCGGTCCACCGCGTGGGAGGTGGTTTTTTTATACAAGCTTCTTTATTTAGCTTCTTCCGTCCCTGTGTCTGTTTTCAAATGTAGCAAGTTTTTGACCCACTTCCTTGAATGGATCTGATGTTAAAGCAATATTATTATGAGATGGAGTTGATCTGATGATGAAGCCGGAAGGTGATCATGAGAATTCTGTAATAAAACGAGGTAAACCCCATGGAGTTTGGGTCCGTTTGATTTGTTTTGACAAGGACTCTGGTTCTAGATCATATGAACTCTTTTTAAAAAAAGCTCGTAGCTTTTTAGGTTTTTCAACTTTTTTTATATATTAAATGGTATGAACCAATATTTTTTATAAAACCTAATAAAACAGCGTAGCGTAGCTTTAACCGCCTCCGTGGCATAATGGTTAGTCCACTCGCTTCACACCAGGAGGTCTATTCCCGGTTCGATTCCCGGTGGGGTCAACTTGTAAGACTTGGTTTGGTTGGTGGTAGGGCATTTTCTAAGCCCGCCTGACTAGCTATCTCCAACTTATTTAAATCTTGCCGCCAAACATCAGTGTTAACAACATTGATGTGTTCCGGCTTAAAGATAAGATAGCCAGTTCTCCATTGCGTTGGTAAGCCCGTTTCTATCTTCGACATCATCGTCACTTACCATCAGGTGAGATGATGCCAAGGGCTTACCAATTGTGAAAGAAATAACACTGTAGTTCTTGTCACTATAATACAATATACCGGCAGAACATCAGCGCTGTAGGTACATAGTTACCTGCAGCATATGCTGAGTCGGGGCCATTTCGAAGCTACTAACTATTTAGTAATCTGTGGCTACGGCACAATAGGCTATTTGACTACTACTGGAAAATAGTTTTGTATTCTTTGTTATTGCATAAAATGCAAACCATTTTATTAATATTTCCTGGAGATCTGTCTTATGTACGGAGAAAATCAATGTTAAAGTTTGAATTAGAAAATTACGCGCCAAAACGCAATTTTCGCTACGGCGCCGGCGCCTGGTTGCTCTGACAGATGACGTCACACATAAGTAAACAACAAACTGCTGTAATAGTGAAAGCACGCACTGAAATTAATGTTTACTTCTGTGTGACGTCATCAGAGTTGCAACCAATAACAGAGCGTTTTCAAACACGTGATCAAACCACAAAAAAAAAGAAATTTCTTTTTTGTTTTTTATACAGAAAATGACCTTATTTTTTTTAGAACATTAATAAAATATGCTTTTTACATTACATTTTATTAGGATGACAACAAATTGTTACATATTTTCAACATAGTCAAAATACCCATTTTAGGTATCTTATGTACCCTATTTTTAATTTAAGCTTAGATATGAGTAGTTTTTATTATTTTTTTGTTTTCTTTCTGCGTATCAACGGTAATGTAGCTTTGAATAAATGTTTTATCTATCTATCTATCTACTATACCCCCACCTTTTTAGATTTTACGAACTGTTCAGTCATATTTTTTGGCTGCACTTCCTCATCACTCATCACCCTTAAACGGATAACAGGTGCACAAAGCGCGGCGTCTTTCGACAAACATTCGCGTCCTTCCTGATGATCAATTTGACCCGATTGAGCTATTCCGTGGGAAAAATATCCTTCCAAGGAAAGGGCTGGAAGGGTCCGCAGATAGCACAATTGACAAATTACTAGGCGCTCCTCGGGAATAGCGTTGTTACAGAAGGGTTTCGGACTTCGGATCACGGGCGGCCGGGGGGCGCGGGGCGCGGGCGGCGGGCGGCGGGGGTGCGATTGATGGCGACGTTTTGCTAAAAATGATTCCCTGTCTGTTGCCACTTGTTGGTATTCTATTGGTCCTGATGTAAAAAATAGGTGTTTATTTATTTATTTACACGTATAGTACACCATAAAAAAATAATATTCGTAAAGCTAATACATATAGATATTATAATATAGTGTACAGTATGCGGTCTTATTGCTAAAGGCAATCTCTTCCAGACAACCTTTAGTTACAGGAGAGCACGAAATACTTAATTTTACAAATTACAAAAGGGCAGAGAATTTTAGTGTTTTATTTATTTGATCGTTTAGACACTGTATTGTTAGTTCTTTTTATTAAAGTTTTCTTTAAACGCCTCCGTAGCGTAATGGTCACTCTATTCGATTTACACCAGGAGGTCGCGGGTTCGATTCTCAGTGGGGTTAACTTGGAAGACTCGGTTTGGATGGTGGTAGGGGATTTTCTAAGCCCGCCTGGCTAGCTACCACCGCCTTATCTAAGTCTTGCACGACAGTGTTAGTAACATTGATGTGTTCCGGCTTGAAGATAAGATAGCCAGGTTTCCATTGCATTGGGGAATCTTGGTAAGCTCGCTTCCATCTTCGGCATCATCGTCACTTACCATCAGTTGAGATGATTCCAAGGGCTTACCAATTATGAATAAAAAAAAGGTGTTATATCCAGTTAGAGGTAAATAAAAAGATGGGTCTACTTTTAGTATGTAAAATATACTGACTGGCATGACTGACTCGGTGGCTCAGTGGTTAGCGCTCTTGACTACTGATCCAATTGTGTGATGTGCAGATTTGTTTGCTTTGTGTCTGGGTGTTAAATATTTATATATGTATGTATTTAAACGTGTATAAGTATGTATATCAGTCTCTGGTTCCCATAAAACAGGGAATCCTATTGGGGCCAGATGACCATGTGTGATTTGTCCCATAATATTTATTTACTTATTTATTTATTTATATGGTAACGGTAATATAGGGTAACAATCAGAAACATGTGTATTTTAAGATAGATACCTTTGTTTTAGAAGAAATCTCGAAAAAATTCTCTTTCGGGACATTCTTGGGCGTGCGGTAATCAATCTAAACTAAATCCTACTAATATTTTAAACGCAAAAGTTTGTAAGAATGTAAGGATATATATTTGTTACTCTTTCACGCAAAAGCTACTGAACGGATCTAGCTGAAATTTGGCAGGTAGACAAATTAGGACCTAAAAGGCTACTTTTTTCCACGATCGCACTGCGCACCCTCGAAGAGTCATAGAAACGTTGTCCACGCTGGTGAAACCGCGGGAAACAGCTTGTACTAAAATAACAAATATGTTAGAAACGTTGTATTTAGTGACTTCAAGATTAGATAATCGGTGGAGATCCATAATCTGTTTACCGGGGGCTCCGCTAGCATCGAGCGAGCCCTTCGTGGCAAGGTGGATGAAGAGGGGTTCACCTTGGTGCAGAAGAAGTGAAAGGCCCGCTGGCAGCCTCACAAAAACCTCTGGTCCCGCCGCTCCGGAAGAGGGCTCTTCGTACTGTGCGCCGCCACACCGAGGGTCGCGCTGCACGTGTTGCGGCTGCACACTCGGTCAAGGTCAAGGGCGACCCGCAGGAGTCGCGCCACTACGTAGTACGTGTGACTACGTGCACTTCACGTCGCACGCACGTGGTTCGCGTGCCGAAGTCCCTGCTGGAGACCATCGCCAGCGCGGACATCCGGTCGAAGGATGACGTGTCCCGGCGGGTTCGAGGCATCAAATACTACGAACATAGGTTAAGACTTATACCGTCGACAACGACCTTGGACCAAGTAACTTTGTTACCACTTTTTAATTCAACTGAGGTTCTCTTATCGGAAAGAAAACATTTAGTAATCTACAGGATATGAGGGGTAATTTGGTTTTCCTCAAATTCTTTTTAATATACCGTGCCGTGCATACCCAACCTGATGTAGGCTCTACTATTACCCCGAAAGTAAACCGAAAGTCACGGGTTCAGATCCCGTTACCGCTGCCGTCGACTTCATCAGCTCCGCAGCAGTCTTCACCCATACATACACAACCTGGCGTAGGCTCTCTTACTCCGAATATAAATCCAGAGTCACTGGTTCAGATTCAGTCGTCGGTGTCATCGGCTCCACTGACACCGGTGCACACTGACAATGAAAATGAATCAACATTTTTTCGTCCTTAACTCTAATTTGCAATTTACTATATTTCACCAAAACATACAAGGATTTTTATCAAAGAAGGAGCTAGTAGAAATTACTCTTTCAGATCTTGATTCGTGTATGTGCCCTGATGTAATTTGTTTCACAGAAACGTTTATTAAATCTGGTGAAGAGCAAAATATAAATATATTAAACTACGACTTGGCTTCAAGTTATTCACGGAATAAGAAAAGGGGTGGCACTTGCATAATGGTAAAGAAAGGTATCTCGTTCCAGAAAATTGACCATTTCAATGACTTAGCTATCTGTTTTCATTTTGAATGTTGTGCCATAGTCATACCTAATCACAACCTCTTGATATTTTGCTTGTACAGAACTCCATCTAACAGAAAACGTCATTTAGACTGTTTCTTTGAAAAATTTGAATTACTTTTACATAAATGTATAAAGAGATATCCTAAGAGGAAAATAGTGATAGCCGGCGATATGAATATAAATATCTTGGAAAATAATAATAGTACTTTGCATTTTACAGACATAGTTAATACTTGGAATTTACGATTACACATTAGTGTGCCAACGCGAGGTAAATCATGTCTTGATCAAATCATTAGTAACATAAAAAACACAAAAGCCATGACACTTCCTCTTTGGTTGTCAGACCACGACACCGCTCAAATTCTACAATTTTCTGTACGCGGTAAAAATAATATTACGAAATCGATTTACCACTTTAAAAGAAATTATTCACAGGAGAATATAATTAAGCTCCAAAAATGTCTGGATAGCCTTTCCTTTTCCGAAATATATTCTGAAACTGACACAAACATTGCTTTTAATAATTTTTATGAACTATTTCAATTGTTTTATAATCTCTCCTTTCCCATCATAAAAGTTAAAACAAACACAAAACCATTTTTGAATTGGATATCAAAAGGCCTTAAAAAGAGTTGCAATACTAAGAGGAACCTACGCTTCAATTACTACACGAATAAAAACGATTATAATAGACGTAAATATCTTAATTACAATAGACTATTTAAGAAATGCGTTAGTCATGCTAAAAAGTACAAAAACAATAAATATATTACTAAAAGCAAAAATATCGTAAGGGCAACGTGGGATGTTATTCAAAGTGAAACCGGAGTATTAAATACGAATAAATATATAGATACAATTAATGATAATGGTACAATGTTAGATGAACCTAAAGCTATAGCTGAATCATTTAATAATTTCTTTATAAACCTAACTAATACTACTGAAAATGTATGTGGTAGAAATAGAAATAGTGTTTTGAAAAGCAAAATACAAAACACTATATATTTGACTCCTGTCGACGAAGCAGATATAAATAACGTTATTTTTAGCCTAAATAACACAAATGCTGAGGGTTATGACAACATTAGCACGAAGGTAGTAAAAGCATGTAGTCACCAAATCAGTAAAGTTTTAGCCTTTTTAGTGAACCTCTCCATGGAATCAGGTACTTTCCCTGACAAACTTAAGTTATCTGTTGTTAAACCACTTCACAAAAAAGGTGAAAAGACATTAAGGGAAAATTACCGCCCAATATTCTTGATACCAGTTTTCTCAAAAATTTTTGAAAAAGTTATGCATGGAAAACTTATGGCATTTTTTACTAAATATGACGTTATTGATAAAAATCAGTTTGGTTTTCAAAAACAAAAATCCACGTCATTGGCAACGTTTTCTTTAATAAAGACGATTTTACAAAGTACCAACAAAAAATCACATACAACTGTGTTATTCTTTGACATGTCAAAGGCGTTTGAATTTGTTTCACAGGAAATACTACTTTGTAAACTGTATCACAACGGAATAAGGGGGCCAGCCCTTGATTGGCTTCAAACATATTTGCAGAATAGGCTACAATGCGTTGAGGTGCAAAAAATTAACAAAAAACATACATGCTTGACTTTTCGTTCTGAATTTCGACAAAATCTATTTGGGGTTCCACAGGGTAGTATCCTTGGGCCTCTGTTGTTTTTAGTTTATGTTAATGACTTGCCAAAAATGACGAAGCATGATAGTGTTTTATTTGCGGATGATATTTCAATTGTAGTGACAACGAATAAAACTATGACATGGGAACAACACGAAATTGACATAAATGATGTATTGAGCACAACAATAAAATGGCTTAATAATAATAATTTAAAAGTAAATATAAATAAAACAAAGTACATAAATTTTAATAATTATAACAAAGTTTTTTCTATAAATTACAAAAATTAACTTCTCTCGAGGGAAATAACTACAAAATTTCTTGGCATAGTAATTGATGAAAAACTAAATTGGAAGGGTCACATAGAGAAGATTTGTAGTAAAATTAATAGATTTATTTTCCCCTTGTATAAGTTGACGCAAATTGCAAGTAGACATACAGCTATGACAGCATACTACGCTTATATTGAATCTGTATTAAGGTATGGTATCATAATCTGGGGTAATAGTACTGATATCTCTAAGGCATTTATTGCACAGAAAAAGTGCATCCGAGCAATTTGTAACGTTGCTCCTGATATATCATGCAAACCCCTGTTTAAGTCGCTAAAGGTACTACCGCTCCCATGTCTGTATGTTTTTGAATGTGCAAAATTTGTGAAACAATATCAGTCCAGTTTTTACACACAGGCAAAGGACACAGTGCCAAGAAGTAGACGATTTCCGGAATTCTTAGTCCATGATGAAATTCCTAAATCTACTAGATATACCAAAAATTGTTACTGGATGTGCAGGTTAATCTATAACAGACTTCCAGCAAATGTGAGCGAGTTACCCTTGACTCAATTTAAAACTAGCTTGCATAGATGGCTGTCTCAGCGTAATTTTTATTCAATTCAAGAATTTCTAGAACATAAATTGTAAATCTAGTTTTATAAATAAATATGATACCTACTCGTATATGTGAATAATAATAGTATTAAATGTTATCTTAAATGTGATAAATAATGTTTGCATGTTATATTTTATGGCTGAATTGGCGCTCTAATTTTATGCAGTACCTCCATGTAATGTTACCCAATTCAAGGCGAATAAAGATCATTTCATTTCATTTCATTTCATTACAGAACTAAAGAAAAAAACCTTATTTGTACCCTTTTAGCATTTTTTTTCAAGTTGTAGACAATAGTGCTGCTGCAATTTTAATCGAAACATTATGATAATGAACTTCTTGATGAAACAAAAAAAATATATTTTATTTTCTTACTTTTTTTTAAATTCATCATATTTTATTAATAATAAATTTAAGAAAAAAAACTCAATTTTCGCGGTGTTCGTCCGCAGCGACTGACGTATAAACAGCTACGTTCCAAAACGAGCTGACAAGATTCAAGATATTTATTCAAAATAGGTGCAAATTACACTCTTTCTAATAGTTATAAAATAGTGATTACATAATCGCCCTGATTCGGGGTAGGCTCGAGCCCCTCGGTGGGGACGTATATGAGCTGTAATGATGATAACATAATTTCATTTGTAAAAAAATTTGGAGAAATAAACGATCATTAGTTAATAACGTCAAATACCAATCCGTGATACCTATAAAAAAAGCGAATAATGTCATTAGAATTTAAAAAAAAATATGACACGAGAAGTTACACATTAAAATTATTGAATTCCAAGAACATTATTTCCAAGCTATTTCGTACATCGTGAATCGAGTTGCTAATTTTAGACACGAAGGAGCTTTATGTCGTTTTTTTTAATTTTATTCACAATTGGTAAACCCTTGACAACATCTCACCTTGTGGTAAGTGACGATGTTGCCGAATATGGAAGCGGGTTTACCCAGATTCCCCAACGCAATGGGGAACTGGCTATCTTATCTTCATGCCGGAATACACCAATGATATCAACGTTGATATTTGGCGGCAAGACAAATAAGATGGTGGTAGTGAGCCAGGCGGGCTTAGAAAATGCCCTACCATCAACCAAACCGAGTCTTACAAAGTTGACCCCGCCGGGAATCGAACCCGCGACCTCCTGGTGTGAAGCGAATGAACTAACCATTACGCAACGGAGGCGGTTAAAGCATAGATACTTAACAAACATGCCAAGTTAAATAAAAGCTTTTAAAAAACAAGAATAAATAACGATTACAGATGCTAGCAGGCAACAACAAATTTCAGGAAGGAAGAGCGCCAAATTGCACCTCTTATAATAACTCTCAAGGAGTCTCCATCCATCAGCTCCGAAGCCAATAACCGCAGGAGTACAACAAAAAGAGATATAGCTATGTATAAACTTGCTACATTTGATGGTGCTTGAACAAAAACCGGGCAGGCAGAGTAAGTTATTAGTCCAATATCGGACAACAATGGCGGCCTAACAATGAGAGCGATGCTTCGTCCGACAATAGATAATAAATAGATGCGGGGTTTAGCCAAAAACGTGCGCTAAGAAAAGATGGTATACCGTTACCAAAGAATCTTTACTAATATTATTAATGTAAAATGTGTGTTTGTTTGTCCTTCCATCGCGTCGGCACCGGAACGACAAAATTTTACACAGAAATAGTTAAGGCCCAGTGGTACCTAAAAATCTGTCTTTGTCTTTTTCTTTACGTGTAAAGAGGGAAGAAAATAACCACACTTTTTTGATGTTTTCAGTTTTATTTTCATCATATTTATCTTAAATAAAAATTCATTCGATGTTTTCACTTCAGTCACTTAAGAACTTTATTTTAGTAAATAAATCATATTATCAAATTACTTATTTTAAGAATAAAACCGAAAATAGACAATAAAATGGCTCAAAAAGAGGTACCTTTGCGAAATTATTCTATTGAGCCAACTTTATTAAATCGTGTTTCCATTCGATATAGTCCCTCGTACCTCTTCTCAGTAATACCAATATGTTTTCCTAGATTTTAAATTTACTGTTAACTACTTTAAAAATGACTTCTAAAAACAACAATGGTCCTTAAATGATGGGGAAGATACATAGACTACTAATTAGCATAGCCCGGACATAGTTCCCAAGGGATCCAGAGAAAGATCACTTCCACGCTTGCGCTTTTTGCAACGGAGCAAAAATAGATATGATATCTTGCTATCATAGGATGGAAAGTGACACAGACTGCTACACAAATTAACAAAGCCCGACATAGTTCCTGAAGAATCCGGAGAAAATATTTCAAGCTGGCAGCTCGCGTACCACATACATACCGCCTTTGTTAACCGCCTCCTTAGCGTAATGATTAGTCCATTCGCTTCACACTAGGAGGTCGCGGGTTCGATTCCCGGTGGGGTCAACTTGTAAGACTCGGTTTGCTTGGTGGTAGGGCATGTTCTAAGCCCGCCTGGCTAGCTACCATCATCTTATCTAAGTCTTGCCGCCAAACATCAGTGTTAACAACATTGATGTGTTACGGCTTGAAGATAAGATAGCCAGTTCTCCATTGCGTTGGGGAATCTTAGTAAGCCCGCTTCCATCTTCGGCATCATCGTCACTTACAATCAGGGGAGATGATGCCAAGGGCTTTACCAATTGTAAACAAAAAAAATCCTCAAAAACGGACATAACAACAAAGCCGTGGACAAAAGCTAGTACCACAGATGAGATACTAGTTAGTTCGTCAAGTACTGAATATTTCTACACCGTTACTGGTTGTATGTCATAAGCTTTATAAAATGCGTCCAACAAAGTTAAACAACGGAGCAAGCAACTTGAAGTAGTTACGCAGCTAAAAATTTTACACATCATTCACGTTTCTTTTGCATCGTTTGTGAATAAATAAAATAATTCATCAATACTAGCTCTAGCAGCTTGACCAGTGAGTGCTAGAGTTTCACATCCACAATTGGTAAGCCCTTGGTTTAACCTTATAGTAAGTGATAATGATTCCAAAGATGCAAGCGGGTTTATCAAGATTCCCCAACGAAATGGGGAACTGACTATCTTATCAACAAGCCGGAACACTTCATTGCTGTTAATATTGAAATTTGGCGGCAAGACTTAAATAATATTGTGATCTCGGTAGCCAGTCGGGGCTTACAAACTAACGCTCCGCTGGGAATCGAACCCGCGACCACCTGATGTGAAGCTAATGGACGAACCATTATGCCACGTATTTATTTTATTTTAGTATATTACTTTAGGAAACAAACAGTCTTATAAATAGTATTACAAATAAATTTTAAATTAATAAAAACGACCTGGAGTTCCACTTCATCATATCAGCCGAAGGAAGTCCACTGCTGGACATAGGCCTCCCCCAAGAATCTCCACGACGCTGCGCTGCCCGCATCCAGCGGCTTCCCGCGACCTTCACCAGTTCCACTTAATAAAAATAAAATAATTATTTTGTGAGGGATATAACAATATCCGCACTAAAGCTTTAATTGCACATCAATTTTATGTAGACTGGTACACTGTGCGAAATCAAACAATAGAAATCAAACATGAGTGGTGATGAATGTATGTATGTATGTGTGTGTGTGTAACAATATGTAATTAATTGAATAAAATGTGAATGAAAGAACTTAGGTATATTTTTGTAGGTCGGTAGGTGATGTAATACCTAGATTTCACACAGAAAAACCGGCCAAGTGCGAGTCGGACTGGCGCAAAGTAGGGTTCCGTAGTATTTTCAAATAATAAATGTATATTAAAAAAAAACAATTATTTTTGCTGTTGGTAATAGAATATTTTGTATGAAAAATCTATGAACTTTTTACAAGTCTAACAGCACACCTAAAGTTGTCCGACTATTACTCCTAAACTAAGAAATCCTACTTAGCCGCGATAGTTTTCCTTTTAAATTGATGGGGGACACTCGACTCTTAACAAAAATTTGCGGGAAAACTGTAGGACCTATTTTGATAAAATTTTGCATATGTACTTTTTTAATTATTATTTGCCATAAGTACCTTTTTTATTTTTTTTATTTTCAAAATGTTAAGGGTGCCAATACAAAAAAAATGCTTTTAGGGTTCCGTACACCCAAAGGGGGACCAACAGGATGTACTTAAGAGTAGACGCTGGCTGAGAGACATTTGGAAAATAGGGATTTAAAACAACTTTTGCTGTTGCGCTTTGACTAAAATGCCTCTAAATATCGTGCGACAAAGACAACTGCAGCTCCCGGTGAATATTTCGATTAAAAATTGCAAAATTCGAGGTTTGGCTCTCGACGATTTTCTCCTTCAAAATTAGACCTATGTAAAGAAATTGTTCACATAGAATAATAATTAGTTGTGCTAGGCCCCTATGTTTATCTTTTTTTGAAAATACTTTTTGAATCTCCACTCTAGACGTCTTTAGTGGTGATAAAAATTAGGTATTTTTATAGTATTTTTGAAGGGTTCCAGTTGCTCGAAAAAAATTGTTATTGAAAAAAGGAAGACATAGGAGCATAGAAGAAATTAATATTTATTTTATGTATTAAATCATTTCTTTAGTGTTAACAATCAATGAGAAAACTGTCGAGAACGTTTGTATGTAAAAAGCAGTGCCCGCCTCCCCTCTTAAGCCTCCACTGTCTGTCTGTCTGTCAGCGGCCTGTCTTTATTGAATCTTGATTGAATTGTAATAAGTATTAGGCATTTGAAATTTTCACAGTGTGTATTTCTATTGCCGCTATAACAACAGATAATAAAAATTACAAAAAGTGAAAAATTAAACTAAGTGTACACAAACAAAAAAAACGTGTTTTTAAAAGTAATTTCCGGACTTCCTTAAAATAGTGGTTAAACTGACTGTTCGAACTGATTTGCCTATTTTTTTTTAAATGAAAGTTATTTAAATATGCATGGATTTGTAATTTAGCATTAAAACTCACCTAACTTTCGCCCTTCCTATAAAAAAACAAAAAATCTATTTCGAGCCCGTCCAGCAGTTCTATAAAACCGATTTGCTTAATTAATAATCATCAATTAGTTTAAAAAACTAAAAAACACGCTTTTAGTAAACACGTTAAGTAGTTATCTTGGATGTCCGCCATGTTGGATTTAAGTCACGTGACTATTTTTTCGTATTCCTGAAAGCAAACCCTTTCATTTGATACCCATATCATGGGGGTGGATTTCAAACAGCCAGTCCGCCATCTTGGACGTCCGCCATATTGGATTTGTAATGACGTTTCTTAGCTAGTCATGTATTTTCATCAGAACTCAGAGCGTGTGCAAAATTTCATCCTAATCGAAGACCGGGAAGTGGGTCAAATTAAGATTCTAAGATTTTCTTACATACATAGTTAGTTACAAGTGAAGCTAATATAAAAGCGTCTCAAAAAAAGACTTTGACGCACAGAACTTTCGTCCTTCTCAAGTTATGCCCGAACGCGATTCAAAGATTTGTTTCTCAATATCTCCGGTTCTAATTGAAGTACGCGATTCATTTTGGTCTAAGAACACTCGCTGGAACGAACTCTTTCATTTGAGCTATAGTAGATCCATAATTAAATTAAAAAAAATGCTGCGAAGCATCACGAGTCCTCTTTGTTTTAACTGATTACTTTAGCTATTTAGTCGAACACACAATTGTACCCGACCATCTTAATAAGTGGCCTAATCGTTTTACGCTGTAACCATGATTTACTCTTGTTTCAGGTAATGCGTCTCCATTAGAGGCAGCATTGTGTTGCCCGGGACGCGGGCGGGACGCGGGCGGGACACGGGCGGGACACGCCACATTGCCGCGAGTGAGCCTGCCTTGTCCTTGCACGTCCATTTGTTTCATTACTATACATCTTCATTTAGTAGAAAAGTCTTGGGTGGCCTAAACACATACGGGAAGTTTCTTGGTATTACGACTTCAATTATGTTTTATATTGTTTAACTTCTTTTGCTTTTTTTCTGACTTATTATAATACTAGCTTTTTCCCGCGGCTCCGTCCGCGTGGACATTCTTTTTATGACTGTCTTTAAGGGTGATTAGTAAATTATGTCGTTTCCCACCTACTCAACCATATCTGCAAAAAATCACAACAATCGAGTATTTTTTTAGTTCCCTCAGCAACTGCATCAGATTATGCTATTTTCCCGGGATAAAAAGTAGCCTATGTCCTTCCCCGTGACACAGGCTACCGGCATGCCAAATTTCATAAAGATTGGTCAAGGCGTTGAAGCGTGAAAAGGTAACAAACAAACACATTTTCACATTTATAATATTAAAAGTATAAGGATAATACAGTGTAAACTATTATGGCGAAACTCAAGTGACCGGGCATTTCTGACGTTATTGAGAGTTTTCGTTTTACAGAGAGAAATTTGCGTCAAAGTAAACCAGCTGGAGCCAGAAAATGTTGACGTTTCAAAGAGTGAATCGTTATATCGAGTGACGTTTTACAGAGTTTGCACTAGTTTGTTTGACCTTATGGCTACTAAGAAATGACGACTAAAATCCTTTTTTACAAATGTAAAGGGTGTTTGTTTGTTTGTCCTTGTTTCAAGTCGCATCGGAGAAACGAATTAACGCAATTTTTGCAGGGTGATATTCTACAAGGTGAAAAGTGACATAGGCCATTTTTATACCGTAAAAATGGCATAGTCCGACACTGTTCCTGAGGAACTAAACTAAGCATTTTTTTTAAATTCTCAAGTGGGGAGCCCTTGTGACGATGATGCCGAAGATAGAAGCGGGCTTACCAAGATT
The DNA here is from genome assembly GCA_947284805.1 of Coleophora flavipennella. Classification (NCBI taxonomy): domain Eukaryota; kingdom Metazoa; phylum Arthropoda; class Insecta; order Lepidoptera; family Coleophoridae; genus Coleophora; species Coleophora flavipennella. The sequence continues at coordinate 20,254,869 of OX369255.1, read as the reverse complement.
CCCGAAGGCAGATTCCCTTACAAGTTGACCCCACCGGAAATCGAATCTGCGACCTCCTAGTCTGAAGCGAATGGACTAACCATTACGCCACGGAGGCGCTTATTTGGTTGATTTTTTTTACGTCGCAAAAACGAAGCAACGAACTGATTTCACAGAGATAGTTGAGGGTGTGGAAAGTGACATAGACTACTAATTATAGCCCGACGTAGTTACCGAAGGATCTGAACAAAACTCGCGGCTCACGGCTCGCGCACCACTCACCCTAAAGACTATCATGACATCAAAGTACACGCGGAGGAAGCGATAGTTGTGTGTAGTATGAAAAGTTGTTATAACAGGTAACTTTACCTAAAGTATTGCCGATTCAGTTTTAGAAGTTCAATGCAATTTTTTATTGAAAATAAAAATGTAATTGATTTTTTATTATTGACCATATGGTGACACTACTTATGGTCTTTTATTTATAGTGGCATGCACGTCTTTCATGTTCCAATCCCCTGAGCTATGTACCATTGAATGGAACAAAAGCGTTTTCTTAGTGGTCAGATGGTGCAATTGTTTAGACTAGATAATGTTCTTAAATTTTCCTGAAAGTGACGAAATCTTCTGCGAGGTATTCCCAAATATGAAATTAGTAACGAAGAAACTGCTGTGATAACTCTAAAGCTTTAAAATTAAAAATGTGTATTATTTGCCTCAATAAGGCGATAAAACCCGACTTCAAGGGGTTAAAGCCACCGTGCTCTCAGAATATCTAAACAATAGGCATATTTTTATCACCATTTAATTACTAATAGTCTAATGCTATTTTGAAAATAATTTTGTTTTAAAAACTATTGTTCTTAATATTAATTTTCATCTTTAAACTTTTTTATACAATCGACAATTTCATAGATAAAGACCAATATAAACAAAGATATCGTAGTGTAAAATACGATACTAATGTTTTCCCACGATTGAAGTAAAGAAAACAAATTTGCCTCCAATGTCACCTTTTCCCCTTTCTTTGTATTCCCTTGACGGAAAATTTACAAATACGGGCTACAAAAGGACAAATTTCACTGGGGAATTTCCCGAATTCCTCGTAAAAATCTGGTATTGATGCAGAGAACAATATGGTGCAAAATAAGCGTGCCTCAAAAGTAGGGTAACAATGTTACCACGCTTCAGGCGTATCCGAGCTGAAAGCTTCGACTGTCGAAAGGATTTTCAAGCGACTTCCAAAAAGGAGGAGGTTCTCAACGAACTATATGTTTTTTTTTATGTGTGTTACCTCAGAACTTTTGACTGGGTGAACCGATTTTTATGATTCTTTTTGATGTGTAACATCTTTGCTCTCGCTTTCCTGCAATTTGTGGGAGTGATTTCGTGAAATGGGACGGAAATGTGTCCCATTATAACAGGAAGTTGCGTTTTTTCAGGCTTTAAAAGCGCGGAAAAGGCAAAGGCATCTATGACCATACAGCCTAGTCTGCCGTATCTTTGACGTCCTTTTATAAAGTATTTTGTCACATGTTACACATCATATGCGAGTACTGTAGGTCTCGTTCGAATTTATTTTTTTTATTTGAAAGCTAGTGCTTCCCGTGTGGTCCCATATAAATTTTATCAAAATCGGTGTAGTACTTTATTAGAAAATTAACAAAAACCAAAAATAATAATGCAAAAATGTACTTATAAGTTGTTGCGGTGGAAGTCGGTTTTTTGAGGTGTTTAGCGTTTTCAATTATTTCCGATGTTGTCAGAACTAACGCCAGCGAATTGCCTTATTTAAAGTACTTTCCCTCCATGTTTCGTAGCACTGGAATACCCTGTATAAAGATTGTTATTGTAATTTACTTGAAACCTCTCGTGCGAAAATTCTGCATATTATTATGTTTCATTCTACTACTTTGCTGAAATCAGAAAAAAAACCTCCAAAAATGTCGTCAGCTGACTTTTTTACACGACAATCGTGTTTTACGAATTAATACAAATTATTATAAACTCATTATAAAGTATTAATATTATTAAAAAGTTGACGATAAAAAAAATTTTTTTGCAAAATTTGTTGAGGAGTTTTGAGCAGCTTTTTGCTGGGTTGCAAATTTTTTTGCCATCGACCTAAATGGTAGTTTACCATACATCAAAAATGTGAAATGAAAACATCTCAAAAACGGCTCTAGCGATTTTGATGAAACTTTGACACCAGTAACTGTTATATATAATGTACTATCAAATTGCAGTATTGTTAATTCTGGCATTTGTTGAAGGCGAGCTATACATAAAACAGCAATATTAGTTTGACATATTCTTTAAAATCAGTCCGCTTATTAATCTTATTATTGCTTACCTGCGTAGGTGATGTTAATTATTGATAAGTTAATGCTTGAGGGTCAAGGCCTCGCGAGAAAGTATGCACAGCGCGGATGTACAGAGGCCAGCACATCAAGCTATACACTCGTAGTGCGATTCTGATCCATACGCATTCGCCATAAGAACGGTACAGAGTCTAAAGTGTGTAGCTTGATGTGCTGGCCTGTGTACAAAGTTCCAATAATTGACCAGTTTAAAATTTAAAATACGTTTCTTTGATGATGCTTTTGTAGAGTCACATGAATCAGCTGTCAGTTAGAGGTCCCGGGTACGGCCAAAATATTCTGAGATTTACTATCATCGTGAGGAAACCTACTCATCGATTCCAGATGTGTCTAAAGGTCGTGTTGCACACATCACATCCATATAGTTGCAATGCCCTCACGTGACCGCCAGTGAAGCTAAGTGCAACACCAGGCGACCGCCGTTATCCCTTGGATAGCACGGTTGGCACGTTGATACGTCACAGAGAGCTATTCCAACATTCCAAATCGAAATCATCTCCAACTGGTCACCCTAGTGAGCAGATTACGTGAAACACGGGCGCAGACGCGTCGAAAATCCGCGCGTTTGATCCCTTAGATTCCGTTGTTTGGATTTATCTGTCAGGGCGCCTGGAACGGGAAACTCGACCCTGGTGTGAGCTGAGCAACGCGCTCTTATATTATCGGGCATTACATTCGCGGAACGGATCTTTTGGGGTAGTCAACTTTAATAGCAGCTCATGAGTTGTGTGTGCCTTTGCCGTGTCAATTCGTCATACAAATAAAAACCGGCCAAGTGCGAGTCTTATTCGCGCAGTGCAGGGTTCCGTTGTCTTTTCAAAAAAAAATGTTTTTGTTTTAAAAAACAAAATTAAATTTGTCGTTGGTAATGGGATATTTTGTATGGAAGATCTATGAACTTTTTAAAAATCCAACTGCACATCTTAAGTTGGTCGACTATTATCCCAAAACTAAGAAAGCCTACTTAGCCGTGATAGTTTTCCTTTTAAATTTATTATATGTCTTACTATTTACATTTTTTTTTCAGATGTCCAGATATTATTGATTTCAGGTGAGATGATGCCAAGGGCTTACCAATTGTGAATTAAAAAATATTAAAAAAAATAGCGGTTTAGCTTGTAGGGGTGGGGGACACTTGACTCTAACAAAAATTTGCACTTTAAAGTTTAATAGGTATTTCGCAACCGTTCCCTGAATCGAAAAATCGTACCTATTCAAGACCTATTCAATGAGACGCCTCACGATAGGGTTCGTCAACGAAAAAAAATTCACCCCCTCTTTACGTATAGGGGAGGTTCCCTAGAAAAATTGTATTGTACCACTTTGTTGGCGTGATTTCATCTCCGTTAGGTCTTTATCTTGTCTTTCAAGCATCTATAGGTATGTCAATGGCAGTTCTTCGTTGCTTTGTGTGAGAAGGCAAGAGTTAGAACCAAAACTGCTACAAAAATTTCGTTAGTGCATTTTACCACTAGCGAAGCGGCTTGCACACCACACACACATTTTGGTAGAGGATGGAGTAACAAGAATTATTTGTAAAAAAATGATTTTCATATTACGATTTAAAAGGTACAGCCCTATGAAAGACGAACGGACGAACGACGAAGGCTTAGAAATAGGGTCCCGGTTGGCACTTGTGTACGGAAAAATTCTTATACCTTGTTCTTTGGCTTCCCTACAACCAATCTGTACTATGTAATCACGGCTACAGATCAATAAATTACCATGAATTAAAAAGACCTCCGCTGACACTATGACTGCTAAAATGCAGAACTGCTTCATCATATCAGCTCATATACGTCCCCACCGAGGGGCTCGAGCCTACCCTGAATAAGGGCGATCGGGCCTTAGTCGACCAAGCGGGCCCAGTGCGGTTTGTTCGACTTCACACACAACCTGCGAGTTTCTCCGCAGGCGTGTGCAGGTTTCCTCACGATGTTTTCCTTCACCGTAAGCGCGTCGGATAAACGTACATATGAAATCTAAATTCGAAATCACATTGGTACGTGGCAGCATTCGAACCTCGACCTCCCGGACTGGAGGCGGCGGCCCTAGCCGTTGCGCCACCGACGCTCTCGCAGTAATCTCTCGACGCAGAACTGCTTACTATCTTGTAATTTCTATAACTAAAATTATTATTTTTTACTTAAAACTGCATTTGACTATGTTGTAACTGTAATGTGTACCTACTGTTTATATATACATACTAGCTGTCCCGGCGAACTACGTACCGCCTTACATTACATTACACTGCCCTACCCTACCCTACACTACACTACACTACACTACCCTACCCTACACTACCCTACACTACACTACCCTACATACACTACACTACCCTACACTACCCTGCCCTACCCTACCCTACACTACACTACCCTACCCTACCCTACATACACTACACTACACTACACTACCCTACACTACTCAACCCTACCCTACCCTACCCTAAAAAAAAATGATGTTGGCCGATTCTCAGACCTACTCAATATGCTCACAAAATTTCATGAGAATCGGTCAAGCCGTTTCGGAGGAGTAAGGGAACGAAAACTGTGACACGAGAATTTTATATATTAGATTCTTTATTTAATATCTTCTAATATCTTTATGTAACTTCTAATTTTGCATGTATTTGTCTGTTTGTGTATGGAGTAGGCACTTGAGCAAAGTATTCCAGCAAAAGTACTCCAGAGTCGTCTCGTTATGTTTCCGTCGCTGCACTAGTGACCCCGTGTTTACTGGGACAGGGGACGCAAGTCAAACATCATAATTTTTTCCTCGATCCCCGCATAATCCCCGGTACTGGCGGGAAATAAATTATTTTGCCATTTTTATAATATCCCCGCGAAATGTGCAAAAACACGAGCAGAGCCTGTTTTCTTTCATACACTTGTCTACTGCGCACATAATTTCTTCTCCATTCGCTGTAGCCTTTGTGCGGGAAGGTTTTTCTACGTTTTTATATTTTTCCCGACCACTTCCCCTGATTTGCAGTGACAGTCCACTCTCATAAAACTAGCGAGTGCGGTAAAACGCTAACAGCCGAAATACGCGTTGGAATATATCCAAAAAAGAAGATATAAAGTTTATTTTGAACAAACATTAAGCGATCTTGCGCGAACGCGAATATTTGTGTAAGAAATGTTTTCTCTTTTCGTGTCACGCAAAGTTTAGCCTGAGGGATATCCAACCAGTGGAGAAGTGTCTTCACTTCACTGAGGTCGATATAGAAAAGTGTAATCGAAATAAGAATTTGTCATCTTTACATTCAAAAATATTCTTTAGTTTTTCTCCTATGATATACCTGTGTTATTGATTGTTCCATCACTTTGCGATACAATCACTTTGCTATTCCTCTGCAATGTTTCTGCAATAGTACCTTCTCAATGAAATGAGGCACACACAAAAAAACTGTTCTCTGTAGAAAAAGGACGAAACAATAATCGCCGAAGGACGTCCACTGCTGGACATAGGCCTCCCCAAAGGATCTCCACGACGACCGGTTCTGAGTGGCGACCACGCACCGGAAAGCGTAGTGTGGGCAGGCCTCCCACTCGGTGGACCGATGACCTGGTGAATGTCGCGGGAAGCCGCTGGATGCGGGCAGCGCAGAAACAATAATAATTTAAATAAAAATTTATACAACACAGATACAAACACTACACTCCATGTAGCGCAGAATGTTTGTAGCGAAATAGCAATGTTTGGACAAATCTCGTTGTTGTCAAATATGAAGGTATGTGTACCTGTGTCAAACAGTCCAGTTAGGTAGGTCCAACTTCGAGAAAGAGGTCAATCGTCGAATCCAACTCGGCTGGGCAGCGTTCGGGAAGCTTCGCAATATCTTCACGTTCCAAATACCGCAGTGTCTTAAGACCAAGGTCTTCGACCAGTAAGTGTTGCCAGTGATGACATACGGAACTGAGACATGGCTTACTATGGGCCTCATAAGAAGGCTCACGGTCACCCAAAGGGCAATAGACCGTGCTAAGCTCGGGAGTTTCTCTGCGTAATCGAATCAGAAACGAGGACATCCGTAGGAGAACCAAAGTAACTGACATAGCTCTCAGAATGGCTAAACTTAAGTGGCAATGGGCGGGGCACATAGCTCATAGAATAGATGGCCGAACAGTAAAGTTCTCGAGTGGCGACCGCGCAACGGAAATCGTAGCGTAGACAGGCCACCCACTCGGTGGACCGATGACCTGGTGGAAGTCCTTTGAAATCCGTGGAAATCCTTGGGGAGGCCTATGTCAAGCAGTGGACGTCCTTCGGCTGATATGATGATGGACGAATCTCGTAATGGCATTCTGTAAAGTAGAGCATACATAAATTAATGTATACGACATACACGTCTTAATCGTAGATGATTTCTTTATAATAAGAATAAACCAACAATCAACATCCAATTATCGTAGGCAGGTGCTAGGGATATGAAAAACACATTAAAAATAATTCATATATGTATATTTTAGTATCTTCAGGAACTCTAAGGGAGGCTAGAATGTCTTTTTAAATACAGCTCCAGGCTTCAAGAGGACGAGGAAAGCAATTCGCCTCAAAAGTTATGTAAGATGTAGATTCCTATCTGAATCCTTCGTTTAGTCGTTATTTCGCCTGGATTTCCTTTACAGTTTATTACATAATAGGATTGTGTCTTGCAGGAATGCTTCGTCTTTTTCTGCTTTTACGCAAAAAAGTCGTAGCGCTTTTATGAAGGACTAGCTTTTGCCAGCGGCTTGGATCGCGTGGATATAGTTTTTATTCAACTGTCCAAAAAGGAGGGTAATTAATGTTTTTGGTGAGCCTGTAGGCTAAACAGCTTGTAGGATTTCGGAATGCAAGGTGCCGTTAGATCGGTCTTGATCCTAGAGTGACATAGCACCTACATATTTACCCGACTGCCTACAAATGAAAGGTAATGTTTTTTTTTTGCATTAGGGTTTTTAAAAGCGTCGGTGCCTCAACCGTTAACGACTCGGTCCTCCTAACCAGAGGTGCCGGGTTCAAATCCCGACGGCCAATGTACCAATGAGTTCTACGAAACTTACGTACATATACTCGCCGATTGCTTTAACGGTGAAGGAAAACATCGTGAGGAAACCTGCACAACACACCTGTAAAGAAACTCGAAGGTTATGTGTGAAGTCGACCAACCCGCACTGGGCCCGAGTGTCCAACTAAGGCCCGGTCGCCATACTTCAGGGTAGGCTCGAGCCCGTCGGTGGGGACGTATATGAAGCTGATATGATGATGATGAGGGTTTAATTTTTAATTTAAATTGGTTAGCTAAGTATGACTGTCCAAGAAGGAGGATAATGTTTTTCTAGTCTATGTATGTATGTCTGTTTGTTTGGTGTGATGGATTTTGGAGTGCGAGGTGTCCTTTAGATTCGTCTTGATCCCGTGGTGTTTAGGGATATTAATGTTTTCTTTATATTAAATTGGTAGTTTCCTTCTAAAATCGGACACATTTCTCATTAAGTAAAAAAATGTAGTTCGTCTATCAAGTGAGCCCACCGTACAGTGTACCCAGTACCAGCGGACCGTCGTCAACGCACTCGACATCACGAGAAGTGGACCTTCAACTCCTTAGTATTCCGATCACAGTTGCTACTCGTGGCCACCACCGAAAACCTGATTTTACGTAAGGACGAGGCCATGGACTCTAAAATTTGCACCACTTTGTTGGAACTGATTTTAAACTCATTTCTGTCAGCAGAGGAAAAGGCTCATGAAAGCCCACTTGATGGAAATTGGCCACTGCTGCTTGGAGAACACTTGTGTAACACTAGCGGCACAGTATTTTTACTATTCGTAGTCTTAATAGGGTTGTTATCACTTCTTTGCCGATCCTCAAGCAGTAAGATATGTATTGTTTCGTATGTCAGTAATCTCAAGTTGTGATGAAATTTCAATTTGGAGTCCAATAATAGGGGATCGGACTGCATCAAAAATAAATTCTGAAATATGATTTCCTAAATTGCTCTCCTCTTGAAGTTTCAAATAACCTTACTTGTTTTGTTTTTCCATCACGTCTTTAATTTTTAATTCATCAAATTCACAAAATATGTTCCTCAATAACGCTAAAAATCTATGTCGTCACTTGTGGGTATTTCAAACGTTTTTAGAACAAAATTTCGTTTTTGACAATTCATAAAAAGTAACTCAAATGACAAGCAGTCCGATTCTCTGTTGGCAACGCTAAAACGGTGGAATAACCGACTTCAATCGCAAACTTCCTGTGTTAAACTCACTATGTGTTTTTTCATTGATGGGTACACACTTCAGTCCATATCTTGGAAACTACTGAACCGATTTTGATGAATCTTACACTGTTCCCTAAATTGAAAGATAGTTAATAAAATAAAACGAATTATTGCATTTTGATTTCTAGTATCTAAGATACACGTGGACAAACAAACACTTATCAATACTACATAGTGAGTTTAACACAGGAAGTTTGCGATTGAAGTCGGTTATTCCACCGTTTTAGCGTTACCAACAGAGAATCGGACTGCTTGTCATTTGAGTTACTTTTTATGAATTGTCAAAAACGAAATTTTGTTCTAAAAACGTTTGAAATACCCACAAGTGACAACATAGATTTTTAGATTTTTATTTAAAAAAAAGACAAAGATAGATTTTAAGTACATCATACAAGATTTTAAAGCAGTTTCAAAGAGATATGTGCTTTAAGAATCCAACAGATGGCACTGTTTTTGGTACCAATGAGAATATTTGTCCCGGTGGTCCAGTGGTCAGCTTCTGCCTGCTAGGACAAGGATCGTGGGTTCGACCCCACCCAGGGCAAACATCGCGTGATGTACAGGTTTGTTTTCTGTGTGTCCGGATGTTTAATATCTACATTAAGTATGTATATCAATCAGTCTGTGGCTCCCCATAGTATAGTACAGGTAATTCTTGTTTCGGGCCAGACGGCGGGTGCGAATTGTCCTTCAATATTATATTTATTTATTTATACTTTATTCCATAGGGAAATCAACAGCTTTTTACTTATAATTTCTAGGTATAAAATATAATGAGATAAAGCCTTTATAGATTTTTTTCCACAAGTTATTTTCAAAAGGAAACACAATTTAACAAAGTCAAGCAAAAAAGCAAATCAAACTTGACTGTATAAACTATAACGACCAGAAAAAGGACAGAAAAAAATACAAGTTAATAATTAATTATCCAATCAAAATAGCAGCTTGCGCGCGCGTGTGTGTGTGTGTGTGTGTGTGTGTGTGTGTGTGTGTACGTACAGACATGTGGGTGTGTATATGTGTAATCGTATGTCCGATGCTTGATGGTGCTTATTTTAATTTCTACAGGGGATCGGACTGCATCAAAAATAAATTCTGAAATATAATTTCCTAAATTGCTATCCTCTTGAAGTTTCAAAAAACCTTACTTGTTTTGTTTTTCCATCACGTCTTTATTTATTTTTTTATTCATTTATTTATTTATTTTTAATTGATCGCCGCGTGGGAGGCCTGCCTACGCTACGTTTTCCGGTGCGCGGTATATGTGTTGTATTGTACTATAAAATGTTTGAAAAGTCCCGTCCTCAAATAAAAAGGTACTTGGCGACCGCTCCCATATTGCTAGAGGTACGTACCAAATAATCCATTTATTTGTGACGTAAAAGCAATTAATCTTATTTTTTTTATAAACGCATTGACTACAGCCATAAATCTTAGTTAACGGTCGCAAGAGAAAAGTATATGGAAAGTTTAAACTTTAATTAAAAATAGGTAACCCCCCCCCCCCCCAAAGTTCCTCCGCAAATTTACTGAAAGTGCCGTTTCCTTTGTTTGATCACACAATAGAGGCTGCAATTTACTTGAAATTGCGGACAATAATCCTAACTAATATTGTAAGTGAATGAAGATAATGTGTCTGTTTGTTTTTATTTTTGCACAACGGGGGTCGATGTGATTTTTTGCACAGATATATGATTGATGGGGTGGGAAGTGACATACGATAAGTTACTTTTTATTCCTTATAAATATCATAGTCCGAAAAAATTTTCTATGTGTGTAACAGATGGCCGTTGGGGTAGTAAAGTTCTGGAGTGGCGACCGCGCGCTGGAAGACGTAACATAAGAAGTCCCACTCGGTGGACCAACGACCTGGAGAAGGTCGCGGAAAGCCACTGGATGCGGGCAGTGCAGGACCGGTCGCTGTGGAAATTTTTGAGGAAGGCTTTTGTCCAGCCGTAAACGTTCTTTCGGCTATATAATGATAGTATACATATTTCTCTCATTTTTACATATTTCTACCACCCTCACGAGCCGCTTGCGACTCGCTCATCGCGGTCTAAAAGACATAAATAACCTAAACATTTGAATATACATTAAAGTCATTAAATATAACCTAGGAGATTAAAATAACAACTTGTCTTACTTCAAAATCTATCAAGCCGTTTGGGACATACATACATACATAGGTAGGTGCCGTACGAATATACTCCCAAAAAAACATTACCCACGCGGGCGAAGCCGAAAGCAAAAGCTAGAGCACAATATAAAGTAAGATAATGACTCACAAAGGATGTAAATATGGGACGCAACCGCGGAGCTGAAACTTGGCAATGCCTTCGCAAGATGATTAAGATTGCCAAAAACATGCCGCTCATACTATACGTAGTAATATCAGAAGATGTCAAAAGGCTTTGCCGGATTTTCTATGGAAGTGGTGCCTTTTTTTCTTGGCGCGGCCATCAACCAAACTTTGTTATTTGGACACATGAACGTTACAAACATAACTTAGTATGGGGTATATATCGTTAAACTTAGTCCGAGCTGAGTTATAAAAGTTAAAAGTAAAAAAAACTAAGAGTGTGGTTTTATGAAACTATGGTTATGGTTTTATGTGTACCATAAAAGTGAAACTTTACAGAGGACGAAACGATCATGGCTGCTCTTGCTACGGTACGGAGGACGAAACGATCATACCGTCAGACGAAAGCGACCGTCACGCGACATGCAACACACAAACGAAAAAATTTAAGACGATGTAATAAAAGTTTCACTTTAAAAATATTTTTTTTTCGCACGGTCACTAACCAAACCTTGTTATTTCTATTCTTTACAACTCAACTCAGACTGAGTTTAACGATATAGATTCTATAATATGTTTTCTTTGTCACGCCTGTATCCAAATAACAAATTTTAGTTAAAAATTGTGATGAAAAAGTTTTTACTTCTAACCTATAAATTAAGTTTTGTTTGTTACGTAATCTTGTATCCAAATAAGAAGATTTAATGAATGGCCGCGCCAAAAAAAGGCACCGCATTGGCCATTGGCATTGGAATTGAGAAAATTGTAGAGCACAGAGTTTAGTAACCATGACTTATGAGATTCACATTTAAATGGTACCTAGTCAAAGTTAATAAAAATAATGTTACCTATATGCAAAATAATAAGTACCTATCAATAAAGAAAGGAATCTTCTGATTAAAACATGTAATTACAGAAAATGTACGTAAGACGGGAATAGGGATAAACTTCATGAATAATTAAATAATAACTAGCTTGTGCCCGGACACTGAGGGTGCGCGGTGGACGAACTGTGAAAGCTACTTGATTTCCAATGCTTGATGACATATCCGTGAATTTGCATTGCAAAAACAAAACTGTCGTTTACTTACTTGAAAAATATAAGCAAAAAATCGGCTTGATCGGACGGCCGGACGAACTCGCATTTAAAAAAAAATATTTAGATAGAGTAATACTAGCAAAATTAAAAAGCTAAAATCATACTCAATATTTTATTTTATTTTTATTTTTTTAGGAAAATTTTTAATTATTATCAAATCAAATCAAAATAATTTATTTTAAATAGGTGTTTACACAAACTTTTAAATAGTCAAAAAAAACTTATGGTATATTACAAATAATGTCATGATTCAGATTACAGTCTCAAGTAGTGGTATTTGTTATAGAATCAACATATGTATCTTTGTTATTTACATAATCTATTATATTATAATATCCTCTAGAGCACAATCATTTTTTGACATGAGTCTTGAATTTATTCTCTGACAAACTAGTTACATTTTCTGGAATTTTATTGTAGAATCTTATACACTGCCCCACAAATGACGACTTTTACATTTGAATTATAATTCATATCATATATCTAAAATATTTAATTTTCAAGTAAATAAAAAAAAAAACTACAACCGAAGGTAGCAACATTTTTCTTTAACTATGTACTGACACAGTACCCTATAAAAAGGTCGAACCCGATATTAACCGTTCGGCTTAGTTTCTATCTAGTTCTTAGGGTCGGAGAGGGGGGGGGAGGACCTATCATAGCACGCATTTAAAGTAAACACAACGATGTCTGGAAAGTTTATATCGCAGTTTTTGTAGCATCTCACCAAGCACTTCACAACACTAATAATATTACAGAAAGAAAGGAGATATTCATGAAATACACTCTATAGAACTTTGACACAGGGTCGTATTTAGAGTAGGTTTTCATGGGTTCCATAATATATATTAGATTTATAAGAGTTTTTTTTACTTTTCATGCTCTAAAAGTACGCCAATATATGTAGCCCTACGAAGCGGGCCTAAAGTGACCACTTTAGTCTCTAGGGAGTGAAAAGTAATTAGTTTTTTAATTTACTCCATGTGGCATAGACAAACTCAAACAGCCGGTAAATATACTATTATCTGTGGAGTGTGGACCATCTTCATTGCGAAAATGTTGAAAGTTTTAGTTCCATGGTTTTTCTGCAAAGAATGTGGCGCCAATTTTTAATTTATTAAATATTTATTAAATGTTTTTGTACTGAATTGACTATTTTTCTCGCACTCAAAGTGAAAAGTATAGTTTGCACCTCGAGACTAAACGCCAACTTAATATACCCTCGGTTTCATTATATTATGGCTTCGTTTAGTCCCTCGATATAATTTTTTTTTTCATTCACAATTGGTAAACCCTTGACAACATCTCACCTGGTGGTAAGTGACGATGTTGCCGAAGATGGAAGCGGGCTTACCAAGATTCCCCAACGCAATGGGGAACTGGCTATCTTATCTTCATGCCGGAACACAACAATGATATCAACATTGATATTTGGCGGCAAGACTTAGATAAGATGGTGGTAGCTAGCCAGGCGGGCTTAGAAAATGCCCTACCACCAACCAAACAGAGTTTTACAATTGACCCCGCCGGGAATCGAACCCGCGACCTCCTGTGTAAAGCCAGTGAACTTTGCCTCTAAACTACGGAGGCGGTTATTGCTATAACTCTACCTGTAGCTAAAGTACCTTTCATTCCTAGAAAGCTTTACAGTACCCAGAGAAGAGATGACAAATTACAATGGTCGGTCATCGTTCAAGTATAAACCGTGACCGACGTTGCTTAACTTCCGCGATCGACACGACCGCACGTGTTGCAACGGCCAATCGGTAACAACGTCGTCATGCGGCATTCTATCAATTTTACGATAAAGTAGTCTATAACAATATAATTGTATGTTGGATAGTACTGCTACAAAATGCCACGGATCATGGTACAAGAAGACAGTTATTGCTATAAGAGTTTTACAGTATTTTTACATTTTGACATGACATTTTTAATTACTTTATTGACAATTTCATAATAATTCATCTTTATGCCATGTATGACGTTGTGTTATCTACATTTAATAAATACATAATATTATAGTGTACATCTTTCTGCTACTTTAAATCTGTAAAGCTAGCTAGTGGAACATACTAAATACATATAAACATTATATCTATCTTTGGTAGCCAAGTAGTAAACAATTGATAATACACTTGGGAAAATTTTCTATGTTATCTATGAGACATTTAATTTCTCATTTTGGTATATATTTACACTAATTCCACAGAAAATGAATAAAACTACACGTTACAATTTGTCAGCGACCGGTTTCGAACACCATCTTCAGGCAGACTATATAATGTTCCACCAAGAACCTACAATCAAAAGTATCAACTATCTAAAGACATTTAATTGACATTGGACGTTGACGTAAACTTTTTTGTTTGAAATATTTCATTTCAAAATTAATCAAATATATTTTGAATACAGGAAAAACAGGTCGAGAGGTCTTTTCCAAATTCTAGAAAAACTAGTGACGAAGTTTAATATTGTCCCTGGATTCTCCCTTTGCCCAAATTTATAATGTTAGTACTAAAATATGTCTTAGCCAAGACACAAGGTCATTTAAGTTGAAATATTTAATTTTGTTGTACCTCGGCTTGAATGACTTTACAAAATTTGACATTTTAATGGAGAAATCTCTTGCCTAAATTCCAATCTGCCATTGGCACGAAAGAAAAAGACGGATAGACAGTTGATCTAGACAATAGAGCGGGATGTATAGATGGCATTGAATAGGAATACCGGGCGTGTACAAAAAGATTATCAAATAAATACCTTTAGTAGATATGGCTTTGTGAAAGAAAAGATCGTGGACTTATCCAAAGGTCGAAGGTACCTCTACAGTAGGTACAGACAACCGCACGACAATTACGAGGGCGTTTCTTACTACATAATATCTATGCTGTGATAGTTACTACAATTAGTGTTCAAGGTATGGCGACAATAGGGGATCGGACTGCTAGTCATTTGAGTTACTTTTTATGATCTGTCAAAAACGAAATTTTGTTCTAAAAATGTTTGAAATACCCACAAGTGACGTCACAGATTTTTAGCATCATTGACGAACTTATTTGGTGAATTTGATCAATTAAAGATTAAAGACGTGATGTAAAAACAAAACAAGTACTTAAGGTTTTTTGAAACTACAAGAGGAGAACAATTTAGGAAATCATATATCACAATTTATTTTTGATGCAGTCCGATTCCCTATTATTCCGGAGTAATGTTTGCACAAAATAATTCAATAAAGTGCACTCCTGCACACAGAACATAGTTGCTTTCCCGCACGCGGGAGTGTCGAACATTTTTCAATTTATTTATTGGCAGTACCTTTTTAGCGTGAAACGTCTTCAAAATAAAATCACATATCAGGTCAGAAAACTGAAATGCCACGGATATAACGAGACACACTTACATCTGTTTCCGGTAATGACAACATCCTCATATCTTGGAACAAGCAAACCTCATCTCATTAGTTATCCACTCGTGGAGGAAAATTAAAATTTCACGTTAAACCAACAACGGCAGTGTGCTCCCCCCCCCCTCACACCCCGGCCCCCGACACAGCCCCACCCGATTTTTTAGAATAAATGAATGAAATCATTTATTCTCAGGTACTAGCCCCATAGCAAAGTATATATATTAATTAGTACTAACATACAGTATGGACACTCCCTGCCGCTCTCTAGATTGCGACCTCACCCCCTCGTCACCCAGATTGATACCCATTGGTTACAGTTTAGTTCTCGAACGTATGGGATTTCGCCGCCATTTTGTTTGATCCGTCATTCCTTTTTTGATATGTCATTTCTGGCACGTTGTATGAAGTGTCCAGGTATGTCCATAGTCAATAAAATAAATTTATACAGACAATAATAAATAAAACTTTTTTTTTATTAAAAAATTTGAGTGCGTTTGACTGCAACTCACCTAACATAATGATAAGTTAAATTATAAATAAGAATTAAAAAAACAAATAATAAATAACACAGATTAAATAAGATAGAGATTTAGAGATTTCCTAGACATCACTTGTGTCATATAGTCATATCTAAAAGTTTTCCCAGACCATAGTAAACATTAGTATAATTATTAAAGATATTAGTAAGTGTTGCCTGTGATACGAAAATGAAAAACATACTTAGCGAAATTTTCGGAAAACATATGTTTGTTTCACCCGATTGTGCCAGAAGGAGGGTTATGTTTTTTGAGCGTATGTTTGTATGTATATTTCTTTCCCGATTCCTATAATTTAGGGATCTTCAAAGCAAGAGTGAATAGGCATTATTTGCGTTTGCGTGTACCATCCTCGACTGCATCATCACTTACCATCAGGTGAGTTGCAGTCAAACGCACTCAAATTTTTATATAAAAAAAAAACTTCGTTCGAAGCTCAAAAATGATAGCAGCGCTAGCATGCGCTCGGTGTGTCTGAATGATAGTGTGTCACAGGGCTGTATCTCTTTAACAGTAATAGGTACCCTGTTGAAATGTTTACAGTTACTGTGGCCTTCAATATGCATGACAAGAAATACGTCACACACGGGCTACGTAACGTAACGCGCGTCGTTGGTACTACTACCTACAGTACGGGACCCTAAGTGCGCGAGTCCGACTCGCTCTTGCCCGGTTTACTTATTATGTAGCTCATCAGATAATTTTGAATAAAAAATAACCGACTTCAAACAGGACACTAAGATTCATCTCGATTTCTCTAGGATGCCATCATCAGATCCTGGTTTTCTTATCATAGTACCACCCTTAGGATATCTTCTTTCCAACAAAAAAAGAATCATCAAAATCGGTTCATAAACGACGAAGTTATCCGCGAACACACGTAAAAAAAATTATACGGTCGAATTGAGAAACATCCTCCTTTTTTTTGAAGTCGTTTAAAAACCTTTTTTATAAATAAGGAAAATCCTTCGATGCTAATATTTTCACCTCACCTCTGAGGAAAACTCATAATAG
Source organism: Coleophora flavipennella (assembly GCA_947284805.1). Lineage (NCBI taxonomy): Eukaryota > Metazoa > Arthropoda > Insecta > Lepidoptera > Coleophoridae > Coleophora > Coleophora flavipennella. Next base: position 20,237,883 of record OX369255.1, on the reverse strand, counting down.
ATGACAGCTTCTGTCAAGAGGGTACAGACCCTGGGCACCCTGGGCACCCTGGGTGTGGTGTGGACGTGGCGTACACAAACGTGTAAATTGTGTTATGGCCACTAAATAAGGAGCCGTGACCATGAATATTCACGCTCCCTGTTTTAATAATGAATATAAATACATATGATAGAAGAAGTCTGGTCTGACGTATAATTGGTATTTAAATTAATCAGAGTCACGCTTTGTCGTGTTCCGAGGCACTATGCCAGTCAACGCGTCACCAAAAATTACTAACATAGGTTAAGGCTTTAAGATGACTCAATCCGAGCAGGTTGTTACATGTTAAAATAATATCGAACGTAAGTCTATTCATTCTAAGTTCAAATCAATGTGGGCTTCAACGCGAATGTTACGTTGAAATCGAACGCCCAATACTCGATTTTACATCTTTTTATTACTTTTCAGCGTCGGTGGCTCAACCGGTAACGACTCGGTACATCTAACCAGAGGTACCGGGTTCAAATCTGGACGGCCAATGTACCAATGAGTTTTTCAAAAACTTACGTACATACTTACCGATTGCTTTAACGGTGAAGGAAAACATCGTGAGGAAACCTGCACACGCCTGCGAAGAAACTCGAAGGTTGTGTGTGAAGTCGACCAACCCGCACTGGGCCCGCGTGGTCGACTAAGGCCTAATCGCCCTGATTCAGGGTAGGCTCGAGCCCCTCGGTGGGGACGTATATGAGCTGTAATGATGATTACTTTTCTTCACTTTCAAATAAGTTTAAAAAAATGTGTTAAATTAAAATGAAAGGTCTTGAAGTCACCGATTTTTGTATGTTGGTTTCATTCAACATTAACTATTTGTTTTCGAGAAATGTTGCAATTAATGCCAAAAACAGGGTCTACAGTATATTTTTTACATCAAAAGTGGTTACATTTTTAAAATTGTATTCAATTAATTCGATTTTTTATTACTTTAAGTCTATTATATATTTTTTCCATGGTGATAGCTTTACAGTCTTTCAGTAATTTGAATTGAATATTGTCATTTAACCCATCTTAAGGTCTTAAGCTAGTTACTAAAACGCCTATAATTTATTTTATTTATAGTATTTATGTCATATTATTTATATAAGTTTTTATATATGTATGGGCCTGTACTTTAGTACTTAGTTGCCTGAAAATATCGTCTTGTCCATGTTCATCTATAAGACCCACTTGTTGAGAGACTTTACTGAGACCATCGAGCATTGTGCTTAGGTCTTCCATAGTCTCAGCCATGACCACGATATCGTCAGCGAATCGGAGGTGTGTTAAGTACTCGCTGTTGATATTGATGCCGAGTCCACCCCAGTCCAGAAGCTTGAAAACATCTTTAAGGGTAGCGGTGAGCAGTTTCGGAGATATAACTATATTTATTATTATTATTATTAATAATAAATTCAGATCGGATTCATAAGACGAATGGACTTGTAATTATACTTACAAAAACTGTGTTATGTACTTATAATTAATCTAAGTTATGAACTTATATACTAAACTAAAGTTATGTACTTACTGACTAAACTAAAATACACACTTACTTAAACTAAATTACTTACTTACTGAAACTGAGTTATGTACCTACCTATAAATATACTAACATTAAGTTAGATACTTACATAGGTACTAAAATTAAGTTACGTACTTACATGTACATGTTACTGTTTGTTTTTTTTACAATAAAAATTCTATTCTAACGTCTCCCTGTCCCACCCTTCGCTGCAGCTGGATAGGTTTCGAGTTCTGATCCTGGAGGCGAACGGACATGGTGGCGTTTTCATACAGACTAAGTAGGCTTTCTTAGTTTAGGAGTAATAGTCGACCAACTTAAGATGTGCAGTTGGATTTGTCAAAAGTTCATAGATTTTCCATACAAAATGTTCTATTACTAACTGTAAATGTATTTTTTTAAATGAACATAATTTTTTTGAAAAGACTTTAGGATCATACTTTGCGCGAATCCGACTCGCACTTGGCCGGTTTTTTAAATAACGTTACACTTCCTCTCTTTGACCAGCAATTGGTACCAATTTTATTTGGAAACAAATGTTTGCTATCGTATTTTCACGGAACACCAAATTTAGTTCAACGGGGGTGGCGACCCTTAACGTTAAACCCATAACGTCTCTTAACTTTAAATGTTTATCAAAGTACATATATGCATATTTACACACTCTCTGATTTTTTTTTAACAAAAAGCCTTCTAAACTAAAAACTCACCTATGGGAAGTGACCACAGCAAAAAAAAATTTCTTATCTGTGGAAGTGACGATGCATTCGAGGATAGTCATAAAATAGTAATTTTTCGGGTGTTGCCCGTGGTCCACCTGTTTGGTTCACCTGGGTGGACCATTTGCATATTAAAAATATGTATATATATATATATATATATTAATCATTAGTTAATAACGTTAAAATAAAATCGTTAATATAAAAACTCGACTGTTTCGCGAAACAGTTGTTTCAAATAAACGGGTTTTCGCTAAAAAACAAATAATGTCATTAGAACATGAAAATAACATGATACGAGGGAACCCTTTCGTAATCCAAACATATTATTGCCACTGTTTTATACACAATTCACATCATTTGATGACATTGATGTTGTATCAAGGAATATTTATAAAAAAAAGTATTGTTTACATTGTGTGGTTTCTTTATCGGAATATTTCAACCACAAAAGTATATTGTTACATACAAATAAGTTCAAACACAGGCACGTACAAGATTCGTAATTTCGTATTTTCGCCAACAGCACCGGAGCAGTGAGCACTGCACCGGACATTCTTGTCGCACCGGTTTTAGCCTTCCCATTCCAAAATGACATAACCACTCCACAGATCCCAGCAAATCCCAAAGCTAAAGTGAAGAGATTAAGTTCAGATTGCTTCGACTCAAACTTCAATGGCTGGTTAAAGGATAATAGCACCAAAGATTACGTAGAATGGTTCGGTTCTCCTTGGAGGAAGTAAAGTCTCCTTTGTTGGAAACACTGGCCAGCTTCAAACTCGTCGTGGACCTATTTTGAGATGCAAGTAAAAAACTATATAGTTCGTTGTATTTGAATTTAAATTGAAAATGTAAAGCTACGGCGACCAGTAGTTGGAAGTTTTTGAATTAATCATTTTATAGTTAAACTTTCTCATATTTATCAAACTAGCTGGTGGTGGGGAACAGCTTGTCCCTTTAATAATTAAATAACTTCTAACCTGTTTCGCCAATCCGGCCTTAGTTAACATAATTTAAAAAAAATCTGTTCTAATTTATAAATTACTAGCTGTCCCGGCGAACTACGTACCGCCTTACATTACATTACACTGCCCTACCCTACCCTACATACACTACACTACACTACCCCACCCTACACTACCCTACACTACACTGCACTACTCTACACTACCCCTGCACTACACTACCCTACCCTACATACACTACACTACCCTACACTATACTACACTACATTACCCTACCCTACCCTACACTACCCTACCCTACCCTACACTACCCTACCCTACACTACCCTACACTACACTACCCTACCCTACCCTACACTACACTACACTACCCTACCCTACACTACACTACACTACCCTACCCTACCCTACCCTACATAAGAACCTTCTCCTGACAATAACGAAGTCGACAAAAAAAGAATTAGCCCAATCGGTCTAGCCGTTCTCGAGTTATGCGCTTACCAACACATTTTGCGATTTATTTTTATATTATAGATACCTATTGTTACGTACCTACTTACTGTATTAAACATTAATTAACCGACTTCAATAAAGGAAGAGGTTCTTTTTAAACATAAAACTTAAAGATTTACCTAGTTTAGTATATCAATATTTAGTATCTTGTAAATATATTTTAAACCTTTTATTTTCTTTGTAAATGAATTGACTTGTAATAAATTCTGAGAATTTCCATAAAAAAACCATAGCCTCATTTAATTTGAGGTTTTGTCTTGTCCGCGGGCGTATATCTTACTTAAAAAAGTTGAAGATAAGCAGCTTCCAAGTCACAAGGAGACAGACAGGTCGACAACTTTCCTGTTCTGCTGAATTTGGAACAGAATCGTGTTTAAATGATAAATAGCCGCCAGTTCAAAAAGGTTCACCACGAATTCTTACTTTACTTGCCAGAGACCTTGTATATTTCTTCGTATGGACAGGACCGTTTTCGCTGTTAATAGCACCTCTAGGACGGGCAGATGTGTATTGAAATTGGAGCCACATTCGTAAATCTAGTAGGCCGTGACTGTGTATGGGACCATAGCCTACTAGATTTTTTATTTTTTTTTATTCACAATTGGTAAGCCCTTGGCATCATCTCACCTGATGGTAAGTGACAATGATGCCGAAGATGAAAACGTGCTTACCAAGATTCCCCAATGCAATGGAGAACTTGCTATCTTATCTTCAAGCCGGAACACATCAATGTTGTTAACATTGACAGTTTTAATGTGACAACTTAAGTTCGGACTTCGGTAGCAAATAGGAGGTCTAGAGGGTTTGTGAACAGCGTTAACTTTGCTAGATAGATAATCTTTGTTACTTGTTTTCAACTGGTAGAAGTAGCTACGGGCAGCGCAGGAACGGTCGTTGTGACATTTGTCCAGCAGTGAACGTCTTACAGCGGATATGATGACTTGCCTTCTTCTTCTTAGCGTGTCGATGGCAGACACTACCTACACTGTAGCAGCCCAGAATTTGGCCACGTCAACAGCATTATCAGCCGCTGTCATGAGGTCTTCCTGCGTGCAGATGTAGGGACACGCAGGGCACGATGTTAAGTGTGTCATCGTTTGAACTGCACCGCACAAACAGTTTATATCACAGTCACCCAAAAATCCCCACCTGACCATGTTTTCTTTGCTCCGACCGGTCTGGTCCGTCTGTTTAAAGACTTCCAAACCGGCCAAGGCAATGACTTGCCTTAAAACGATATGACTTAGTTAGTGAGAATTTGGTATTGGATCTTTTGAATGTTCATACTTCACAGTATGTCGGATCCAATCGTGACTCGAGAGGAAACCCACACCTGTCTAGGGTTACCAGATGTTAAATTGAAAACTCCTGACAAAAAGCTTGATTTTTATCAAAAAGTCCTGACTTTTTACTGAAACGGGAGTGCGCGCGGTTTGACGACGCACAGTCAATTTTTTTTTATTTTTTTTTCCCGTGAGATGTTGTGTAGGGGAGGGAGGTGAATGCATTTACGCATACCTGTGCAGCGGTAAAACTGCACCGGTTATGTGGGACTCACAGTCTTCGAACCGCAATACCCACTAACACCCCCCGAAGAACTTTGGCAGCATAAGCCACCCTAAAAGTATATCGGAGCGACGCCCCCCCCTAGGGAGGGGGGGGGCACAGTCAAAGTAATAAAATACCATTTATGATATTCCTTTTGAGTGCCGACCGGTCACTCGCCGACTCACAATCCGCCATAGAGGCTACTCTTTCTCTACATACAGTAAAAAATCACCATTACATTGATGAGGATTAAAAAGTCATCTAAATAATGCAAAAAAATCCTGACATTTTCAAAATCCGGCCGGAATCCCGACAGAAGCCTAAAAATCCTGACATGTCAGAACAAATCCTGACGTCTGGTAAGCCTGCACCTGTCTGAGTTCCAAGTATGCAAATGCGAGCCACCGATAAGCGCAACTTCGCTCGCTGTACTCCTGCTCCGGATTGGGTTGTCAAAGTGATGACATCGGCTATATTTCACGCTTCCGTGGCCTGTCATCTGTGTATTATATTAAAGTTTGGTTGGTTCAAGAGAAGGATATGGTTTATTAGGGTTTCATATACCCATAGGGTGACAAACGGGTTCCTATTACTAAGCCTGTGCCGTCTGTCCGTCTGTCCGTCTATGTCAGCGGACTGTATTTCATGAACCGTAAATACAAGGACGTTTTAATATAGATAGTTGAAATTTTTACATAATGTGTATTTCCATTCCCTGTTTTATAACAACAAATAATTAAAAAATTGAAATAGTAAAAAAATTAAGTCCACAAAAACGTGTTTTTATAGGTCTTTAGACGTATGTTTGATTTAGCTCTATCGTGAAAACGGTAATTCATACAAGCGTGAAGCTTGATGTGATTATAGTACTAACACCCAAGTATAACAACAAATAATAAAAATCGGCCAAGTGTGAGTCGTACCCGCGCTAAGTAGTCCGAACTAAATGATTTTTACATATTTTTGTCGCTCGTGTTGATGTTTTATTGCTTGTAATGTGAATTGGTAGGTGTATCATTGTCATTATACATTGTGGAGAGGTGTGCTGGTACGGAACCCTCGGAGTGCTAGTCCGACACGCACTCGGCCGGTTTTTTTATAATAAAAGCATTTTGATGTGGTTAGAAAAAAATATTTATTTATTTGTTTGTTTAATAATTACAACGAGTAATTAACCCAATTACAGTAATTATAATAAAATAAGATTCAATTAACATTTATCATCATTTCATGTGTTGTACATATTTAAATTAAGTTTCTGTAATGCTTTTTTGGTATGCAATAAACGATATTTAAATTAAACAATCACGCATTACCTTCGGCCATCCATCCGCAAATAAATCACAATCAGGTTTTGCTCGGAGAAGCGCGTTTTAAAAATAGATCAAATAGGTAAACACAGACATCGTCTGGCCCCAAACCTAGGATTCATGAACATTATTGAAACCAGAGACTGTACTGCTGCTTCATCACTCATACTCGTAACCCCAAGCTAAACACAGTGTACGCCACATTTTCTTCCCAATTCATTGCTATCTCATCCCTCGATTGATCCCCGACAAAACGTCTCGAATGCCGATAAAAATTATGATCCTCGCATTATAGTGAATTTGGCAGATGCGTAAATGGATCGTGAGGAGAATGCAAGGCCCCCAGATTTATTGGGTTCAGGATCTAGAATATTAACGTGTGCTTCCACATGTGTGTCGCGTTCGCGGATAATACCTTATCGCATAACCGATAAGTTGATTCTTGACGGCGAAAATATTTAGGTCAAACCTAAGGTGATATGCTGCATGAACGACGTACGTCGTACCTCTTAAGATATTGTTTTATTGAGGGAACTCATAATGTTTATACAGTAATAATTGGTGTAGGACCCGTCAACTAAGGTTTATATAGATAGATAGATAACTCATTTATTTTTCTAGCAAAACAGCACCATAGAGCTAACAAGCGATGGAGGTAAAACATTATAAGTACTTAATTCATAAAAGAGTACACTGTACGGGTTCTACTCATCATACTGAATGACTTTCCCCATGGACCCCATAATAAACTCTCAAAAAAAATTTGGATCCTCCATACAAAAATGCACGAAACTGGTCGATCAGCTGATCGATTTTTATGAAGAGTTTTTTTTGCGATTTTAGCAAAGTCGTGGAACAAAAGTTGTTCAGTATGAGGAGCAGAAGCGCCAGTTAACGGGACCTACAACAATTTTGTTACACCCTGTATAACTACATGTGTCCTGCTCTTCAAAAGTCAGTCAAAATTTTGAAGTGAAAACTACTTTAGGCGCGTTGGGCATTTTTGAGATGGGGAAAAACCATTGAACTCGCGATCGCTACCGACACCGACAGGAACACTCGGAGGGTCAAAACTTTTAAACGCGAACGTTACCGACACCGACGGCGACAGGAACATTCGGAGGGTCAAAACTTATGAAATTGTAAAAAGTTTTCACTTCTGTCGGCCCTCTCGGAGTGGTTCGTTTTTTTTGTTCAACATTGGTACTTATTGTGAGAACACTTAAGTCCAAAATTACACGTTGAAAAAAAACATTAAATAAACTTACAAAAGTATAAAATTTTACACTTAAACACATTATTAAGTATATTACACCAAAATAAAATATCTTTACACTAGAGTCATACCCCGTACACTTCATACAACAGGCGCGAAATGACATTTCTAAAAACAAATGACGTAACAAATGAAATCACGGCGAAATTCTATACGTTCGATTACCAAACTTAAGCCAATCTGTATCGACCTGGGTGATGAGGGGGTGGGGTCGGAATCTAGAGAGCGGCATGGAGTGTCCATACTGTATGTTAGTACTATCATGTATAGTTTGCTAGAGTACTCATATATAGTATTTTAGCAAACTGCTGTAGCTATGTTATAAAAAAAACATCTTATAATATCAATACATATGAAATACGAATAGATATACTTACAAACGAGTAGGTAGGTACTATGGGAATGCGTGTAATACAAACGTAAAAATGTGAATAACAAATTTTCATGTTAGCCCATTTTTAGGGTTCAATAGTCAAACTGGAAGCCCTGATAATTTCGCCTGTCTCTTACTCCGTCGGTATGTCACAGCTGTTCTAGACAAAGACACAACAACATGAAGCTGAAATTTGGTATGGTTATACGTTACAAGACTGACGCCTAATTAACGTATGGAATAAAAATCTGTAAAGAAATTAGGGTACCTTTCCTACGTGTAAAGTGGGGATGAATTTTTTTAAAGTACCCCATGGTGTGGGCGGGAGGGTATCGGTACATAGATCTTTTAAAACTATTGAGAGTTTGCAGAGGACAGTTTTTCGATAAATTATTCGCTTACAAAATATTTGTTTTCAGTAGTGGTTTTTGTAAGTTACATGTCCCCCATCCCCTACCAGCTAAACCGTTAATTCGGGAAATCTGAAAAGTAATGGAAATACATTTAATGAATTAAAAAGGAAAATTTTTACAGCTAAGTAGACTTTCCTGGTGTATGGAGAAATAATCTTTTAACTTACAAAGTGTTATACCAACAAAAAAATAGTATTTTTTTTTAAAATAACATTTATTTATTGTATGCTTGCGTCGGTGGCTCAACCGGTAACGACTCGGTCCATCTAACCAGAGGTACCGGGTTCAAATCTGGACGGCCAATGTACCAATGAGTTTTTCAAAAACTTACGTACATATACTTACCGATTGCTTTAACGGTGAAGGAAAACATCGTGAGGAAACCTGCACACACCTGCGAAGAAACTCGAAGGTTGTGTGTGAAGTCGACCAACCCGCACTGAGCCCGCGTGGTCGACTAAGGCCTAATCTCCCTGATTCAGGGTAGGCTCGAGCCCCTCGGTGGGGACGTATATGAGCTGTTATAATATTATCATAATGCTTGCGATACTAAGTTCTTGGTGGAATACTGAAATGAACATATTTAGGTTTTTCCTTTCACTATATCACAATTAATATGAATAAAACACAAATTTGTTTATACTGCAACCGGTTTCGTGATCATATTCAGGCAGTAGACTATTATTTTTTGAAAAGACTACGGGACCCTACATTGCGACACGATCTTGGCCACTTTTTTTTTTAAAAAAAGGGTGTCAAATTAAATACGTTTCATATCATCATATATGTGTTAACGTTGTCTGACGTCACGTCACGTCACGTCAGAGGCGAACGTGTACAATAATAAGTAGGTGCGTAATATTCGTATGTAGGTAGCGTACAATGAAATAAATCGCCGTAGGTTGGCGACATCTGACGGTTCTCACGTAGATGGATGGATGGGACATACAATATGTACAAAATAGAGCAATTTGCTGAAACGTGTCTTTAAATTAATATGAGACATTGTCGTCGTCGTCGCTTTGTTGTATTTTTATTGAGTTGAAAAGGTTTATTTTTTGTTAATGTTTTCTTTGATATTTGAAACGATACGTCATTGTAAGATATTTGACACTCGTATCGGATTAGTTTGTTTTAAATTTGATTTAAATGCTAATCAGCCTGCTTTCCAAAACACGTCCACTGCTAGACATAATAGTTAGGAGGGGGGGGGGGGGGGGGGGGGGATGGCCATAATAGCCACGCTTGGCAAGCAGGTTAGCGATCGCAATGTGCTATTACTGGTTCTGTATAAAATTTAATGAAAGTATATTGACGTTCCTGGAAAATTTATTACTTACATAATAAAGTGGGCCGTAGAATAGCTCGTAGAACAGATGGCCGATGGGGCAGTAAAGTTCTCGAGTGGCGACCGCGCACCGGAAAACGTAGTATAGGCAGGCCTCCCACGCGGTGGACCGACGACCTGGTGAAGATCGCGCGAAGCCGATGGATGCGGGCACCGCAGGACCGGTCGTCGTGGAAATCCTTGGGGGAGGCCTTTGTCCAGCAGTGGACGATTTTCGGTTGATATGATGATGATGATGAAGAGCGTCGGATAAACGTACGTATGAAATCGAAATTCGAAAACACATTGATACGTGGCAGGATTCGAACCACGGCCTCCCGGACAGGAGGTAGCGGCCGTAACCGTTACGCCACCGACGCTCTTTTAATATAATGTATACGAAATGACAATGTAAGTGTCCATAAAGTTTAGAGTAGCCATTGCTTTTTCGATTTTCCATTATCAGAAAGCTCCAAAAATATTTATGAATTTGTGGGGTGGTGGGGATCTACAGACGATGACCCTCGTCGCCCGTGAGGATCACTTTAGCTCACCTCTCATCAAAATGAACATTCCACAGAAGATCCCAATACTATCTAATTAATGATCTTTTTTTGCTAATGTATTAATTATGAGTTTTTTTTATTTTTTTTTATTCATAATTGGAAAGCCCTTGGCATCATCTCACCTGATGGTAAGTGACGATGATGCCGAAGATGGAAGCAGGCTTACCAAGATTCCCCAACGCAATGGAGAACTGGCTATCTTATCTTCAAGCCGGAACACATAAATGTTACTAACACTGATGTTTGGCGGCAAGACTTAGATAAGATGTTGGTAGCTAGCCAGACGGGCTCAGAAAATGCCCTACCACCAACCAAACCGAGTCTTTCAAGTTGACCCCACCGGGAATCGAACCCGCGACCTCCTGGTGTGAAGCGAATGGAGTAAGTGAAATCTGGAAAGTAATGCACGGAGGGACATTGTCATTGTATTGTTAAAACACCTTAAGTAAGGGTTTTAAAAAAATATCCATTCATCAATTTCAGTTAAACAAAGCTATAAACTTGCCACTTTCAGATTTCCATTTTAAAAGTCAGTTTAAACGGTAATCCGGGAAAAATTACGCGCTGCGTACGGTCGGCAGGCGAAGTTATAACGGGACAGCCATTACCGCATATTCGTAGTGCCAGCGCTTATTAAAAACTTTTGCTTTGCCGACCGTACCGCGATACGCGAGCGTTTTTAATGCGATTCCACATTTAAGCTTCATTTTTTTTTTCATAAGTTGCGTGTACAGAGATATTGTTGTTAAAGGATTATATAATGACTAGCTTTTTCCCGCGGCTCCGCCCGTGTGGACATCGTTTTTATGACTGTCTTTAAGGGTGATTAGTAAATTATGTCGTTTCACACCTACTCAACCACCTCTGTGCAAAAAATCACAACAAGCGAGTATTTTTTTAGTTCCCTCAGGAACTGCATCAGATTATGCTATTTTCCCGGGATAAAAAGTAGCCTATGTCCTTCTTCCGTGACACAGGCTACCTGCATGCCAAATTTCATAAAGATTGGTCAAGGCGTTGAAGCGTAAAAAGGTAACAAACAAACTAACAAACACATTTTCACATTTATAATATTAGTAAGGATAATATTAATAGTCAGTGCCTCCTAGACTTTAATTAAAAATGCAATGTGATAATAATTATTGAGTAAGAATATTTTGTGACGCACGCTACGTATTTATATACCGTATACACGAGTACCTATCTATCATCTAGATCTCAAATAAAGTAAATAATTTGAACTTTATATCAAAATCTTCTTATAAGCTCATATACGTCCCCACCGAGGGGCTCGAGCCTACCCTGAATAAGGGCGATCGGGCCTTAATCGACCACGCGAGCCCAGTGCCGGTTGGTCGACTTCACACACAACCTTCGAGTTTCTTCGCAGGCGTGTGCAGGTTTCCTCACGATGTTTTTCTTTACCGTAAGAGCGTCGGATAAACGTACATATGAAATCGAAATTAGAAATCACATTGGTACGTGGCAGGATTCGAACCACAACCTCCCGGACAGGAGGTAGTGGCCGTAACCGTTACGCCACCGACGCTCAAAATAGGTTATTCGATTAATAACTGCCGCCAGTTGCATGTGGACTATTTAAGACGATACAATAAAAATATTCAATTGCTAAGTGGGCGGAGTCAAGCTTGATCAGGGGGGCGCACCCCCTCACTAGATTACGCGGCCGCTCATTGCGAGTGCTTGCGCAGGAACAAAGCAGCATGGAGTCGCATTTTGATAGTTAGCTTCTCGTGCAAAGGGAAGAGAGCAATAAGCAAGAAAAAGAATGTTTTTGATGACTTAGATATATTTTCAATGCTGTCTTTTATTTTTGTGTATTTATTTTTAATGTCATAACTTTATTCGAGTACGGCGCTGTAAAAAAGTTCACTTGTACAGAAAATAAAAAAGGGTGTTGACATAAATAATAAAAAGTAGTAGGTGTATTATCATAGACTTTTATAAGACAAAAAAAAATAAAAAATATATTTACATAAGCACCGTCTGTTAGAAAGAAAAGCTTTGAGTAGGTACGTTCGTCGACTAGTATGGCGTCTATAAGTACTAAGACCAAACCCACTGATCATGTATAATTTAAGAACACTTAATTTTTCTTTACATAATCAGTAGGTTTAGTTTTTGAACCAAATGATAGTAAAAAATAACAATTTAAATAAATTATACCCATCATAAACAATCTCCAACGGAGTCCATGTCATCTCCACCGCACTCTGTTCCGCGCCAACTTCAATGGGAAAATTTTGCAAGCCCAATATATTTTGTTTTGCCGGGGATAATATTTTCCTATAGATAAAATTAAAAAATATAAAGCATACCTACAGGTAATTTTATATGACGAGGATATTTTTTGCGCATAATAGTTTATAGATTCATTTAAACCACACAATTTACTTACCGTTTTTTTTGCATTATCCTTGCTTTTTCACGCTTTATACGTTTCGAGTCCACTTTTTCATTTTTTTGTAGCGACTTTTATTAGCTACAGTCCAAATTAATTTAAAAAAACACTTATAAAATATATTTATTAAGTCGCAAACCACAAATTCCACTCACGTAATATTCGAATATTCACTATTTTCGAGAGCAACGCAAGCGCAGACCACACGGTAATAAGATTCACGGTCGACTGAAGAGAAGTGCTAAAAGGTGACAGCGCTATTCTTTCTCCACGTGTTGAGAGAGTGCGCACCGCGTCGAACAGTCTTAGAATAAAATGACGTATACGACAATTTGAAAAAATCTCCATTAAACAAAAACTGTTTGTTATTTTAGAAAAATAATTTTCATTTACCTAAACATCGCAATAATCTAGCCGATAACCAAAAATTAGCCATGTACATATTAAAATTTCCAAAAAAAAGCTATTTTCGTGTTTTAAACATGGTGTTTTCAAAAATTAAATCCATCGACAAAAGTTTAAGTAATCGTGTTTCTGGTTTTAATTTCACTAGATAACATCTTGAAGATTATTTTCTCCATACAAATCATACCTCTTACTTGTCATGTTGCCTAGTAAAAACGAATCTGCCGAGAGCAAAAAAATTTATACATCCTCTTAAGCTGAATGATTTTCAACCGACTTCATAAAGGAGGAGGTTCTCAATTCGACTGTATCCACGTACCACGTAACATATTTTGAAAAACTTTTAAATTTTGTTATTATTTTTACTTATTATTTACTACTATTTTCTGTTTTATTTAAATTAAGTTAGTTTTAGTTATCTTATAATAAAATAAAAATTAAAAAATAATATATTAATAATTATCTCTGTGCATTTTTTCTCTAAAATGTATAAAACTATTTATTTATGTGTTTTTATTATTAAGTTTAGCGAATGTGGAATATGTCTGGCCTCGAAAATACTTCCGTAGTAGTGTTTAAACTGGGGTGGTTTTTCTTGTCTTTAATAAAAAAATATTTTTTAATGAAGAAACGTACCTCGCAATTTAAGCCTCTTACATTTCCTTCACTTCGTTTTTTCTTGTCTGAGCCAGGACCAAACAATGAGAAGCAAAGAAGAAATTAAAAAATAAACTGAATACTCGCCATTGTACAAGAACGACTTACAAAACTCTTAAAAGTTTTTGAAACAAGAGTCTAAAAAATAAGTTGTCAGTACCTACGTTTAAAATAAGTACTTTTTTAAATGCGGAGCTTAATTTTGAGACAACAATATTGGAAAGATATTTAATGCTTTCCTTGCACACAGGCCAGCACATCAAGCTACACACTTTGGACTTTGTACCGTCCTTATGCCGAATGCGTATGTATCAAAATCGCACTACGAGTGTATAGCTTGATGTGCTAGCCTCTGTACAATTTCAGCTGCAAAAGGCGCTGAGTACGTATTCATTTACACAAAACTCGTAATTTAATACCTTTCGGCCGATAAAAATCAAAATAAAAATTCAAAATTTTCTTAATTCCTTTTTAATGTTATACAAAGCCTTTTTTATCGTTTTACCCACGATATTTACAACTCCGTATTTGTTTTTGCGTGTCTGTTTCCGTGTCTTTTTTTTTCTTTATTATTTGGGATTCCGTGTTCCACGTGGTTCTACCTTCGACTCCCTATTCACTTAACTGTTAAGTCTTAATAATACTTCAAAACAAAAATTGCAAAACACAGTAACTGACAATTCTCAGACTTTTTAAAAATGTGCCTTATTAAAGAAAATGCGCGCCAAATTGATAAAAAAATATATTTATAAACAGAAAATATTGCAATAAAAAAAACTTGGAAGAAAAAATACTTGAAATTAAGTCCTAAAAGTAAAGAAAAATGCAATAATACCAAAAAAAATCAGGTATAAAAATTTTTCAGTTACTGTGTTCAAAATGGGGCAGCCGGACTGCTTAAAATGTATCTTTGGACACTGAGGGGAACTAATGACACCTCACTTTCCAAAATAAGTCCAAAATCCATGAAGACGTTTATGGCGCCGGCTCAGTCAAAGAAACAGACATCACTACACACTGTGCACACGTAAACCCGAAAAACATAACCTTCCTTCTCGGGCAGTTGGATAATAACTGAAAACATTAATAAACCGACTTGAATCACAACAACCATGTACAATTTTGCTACATTTTTCGTTACTGTTAATTTCCGTAACAAAATTACTGAACCGATTTTGATAAAATTTATATGGGACTAACCTGGACGCGTAACCTATCAATCTAAAAAAGAGTAAGTAAGTAAGTAAATGTACTTTATTGCACGCAAAAAAACAATACAGGACTTATAATTTGTAATATACATAGAGTGCAAAGGCGGCCTTATCGCTTTAAGCGATTTCTATTAGGCAACCTTAAGTTAGGGATTGAAAGACAGGTAAACTAGTACAGGATGGCAGCAAATTCAACTTTTAAACGATCTAACTTATTATAATAACTAATAGAAGTGCTATAACTAAAAGTAAAAATACTTAACAAAAATACATATATACAATATAATATACTAACATACATACAAACACATACATACTATAAATATATAAACACGCAAAATATCAGTGAACAGTTTCAGAGTCATCAAAACCGGTTCCCAATCGGCGATGAAATCGCACATACACCCAAAAAACCGTAAACTCGAATTGAGAACCTCCTTATTTTTCAAAGTGGTCGGTTGAAAAGCACAGAAAGGTAGTTAATTCCGAAAGTACAATTTTTTAAGTATACAGCTGACAACTCCCTAATTCGAAGTCAAGCCAGAGATTCGGCCAAAACATTTTCGTTTTTGTTTAGGCATTAAAACAACTTGTTTAAGTACCCGAAGGCGAAATCTCACTCTGGCAAAACAAAAAGGAAGCACAAATCGCTTTTACCGCCTAAAAATAAAGAAATGAGCCGGCAAGGGAATACCTAAACTCGTTAACTGTTTAGTGTTTTTTTTATGTAGGCTATCAGAATAGTCGCTTTTTAGAAAACAATGATTTATGTAGCTTATCTAGAAATCAGAAATTAGAATAAGAAACGTTAGAAAACAATAACGATTATGCTTACATATAATAACAATTTTAATACAATGGTTATATACTATACACATTAAACGGCAAATCTCAAGATTGTAAATTAGTCGGAATCGAACCCACTACCTTTGGCATGCTTATTCCCAGTGCAAAAATGTACATCGATATGCGATGCTGTATGTAATACATCTTTGTCTGTTTTTATCATTTTTAAAAGGGGTAAACAGCAAAATGAACATTCTCGAAACGATTTAACTGAACACAAAATACCGTTTGATTGAGGGCTGACTAGCGAAAACACGATCGCTCGTAATTACCTTGATATATTAAATAAATCGCAAAGTTACTAGGCTGTAAGGGCTTGCAATTTGTAGTAAATAAAATAAAAATAAAATGAAAATCTCTAATATTATACGAAACATTAATAACATCTAAAATATTGAATACTTTTAAAAGTAAGTGAGAAAATAATGTAAAAAAAAATTTTTTGAAGTTTTTATTTTCGATCCATTTATATAAAACCACCATTTTGCGGCGCGGCGCCTGCTTGATGCTCGGTATTCATTCATTCATTCAATATATTCAAAATAGGTGCAAATTACACTCTTTCTAATAGTCATAAAATAGAATAGAATAGAATAAATGTTTATTCAGTGATAAGTACACAGAAGTGAAATATTTCGTAGTTTTTAAAATACAGTAGTTTGTACCTATCACTGAAAAGCTAGCAGCTCAGCATATGCTGTCATCACAAAGATCACGGCGCTGATTGTCAGCTACTACCCCTTCAGGGAAGGGGGGTGGACCTAAACGAATAATAATAACAATGTCATTTGTGAAGAATCAAGAAAGTAAAAAATCGTGCGAGAGAGAGGAGGATATTTTTTCCCCTCAAAATGAATTGAAACTAAGTGTATTGAGTCCGTGCGTGTAATTCTAGACTTTGTACGATTGAGTCATGACTCATGAGCATAAGGGGTTCATGATCTCATAAAGCGCCGTATTCAGCTCATCAATTGGTGCCACACATAGATCAGATCTTGAACGGCGCTGTTGTTATAGTATCTGTTACGCCCACTTAACTTATTATGGATATTGGTTATCTCCGCTACTGTATTTCGTTATGTTGCAGACACTTCGTTGGGGTGTTTACCCGGCTGCGCTACAGCAAAGGGTTATGCTTTTCACGCGGATCTCTGTACCTTTGTATCCGGGATTCTTAGTACCCTCGAAGCTGCCCATCGGCTGGTTGGATTTTAATGAATGAGGGTGGTATACGTGTCACAACAAGTTAAAATAAATTTGATGCCTCCGGCTGCATTTCGTCATAATATTTGATAGTTGTCGGTGGCGCAACGGCAAGGGCCGCTACCTCCTATCCGGGAAGTCGTGGTTTGAGTCCTGCCACGTACCAATGTGTTTTCGAATTCCGATCTCATATGTACGTTTATCCGACGCTCTTACGGTGAAGGGAAACATTGTGAGGAAACTTGCACACATCTGCGAAGAAACTCGACCAACCCGCACTGGACCCGCATGGCCATCTAAGGCCCGATCGTCCTAAGGTAAGGTAAGGTAGTCCAGGGTAGACTCGAGCCCCTCGGTGGGGACGTATAGATGAGCTGATGTGATGATGATTTGATAGTTAACGACATTTTCCTTCAACTTTTATTTGGCAGGCTTTCAAGGCCTAATAATAATAACAGTGGCCATTTCAATTGGAGGGAAAAAGCATTTCCAATTTTATTTCTCCTATTTTTCTACATCAACTTGTTTACAACTTTTTATTTCGCTTTTTGAGTTGTGTGTTTTTTATATTTTTTATTTATTGTTTTTTTTATGGTTCCGTACCCAAAGACTCCGCTGTCCGTCCGTCTCTCTTTCTGCCGTCTTCCACCAGGCTGTATTTCATGAACAGTTATAGCTAGGCAGTTTAAATTTTTACAGATGATCTATTTCTGTTGCAGCTATTACAACAAATACTAAAAATGTGAAAAAGTGAAAGTCTCCATATAGACTAGGAAGTCATGACAAATCTGGTAACGATAATAGAAATGAATAAACTTACGTTAAAAGGATAAATGGCAACCCTCTGATGATAAATAATGTCGGTCTGCCTTCGCAAAGTGGTAGCGTTATGTACATATAGCGCCTGAAAAACTAGTTATCGTAACCAAAAAAAACCGATAAGGGAAATGGCTGAGTAAGATATAAAATGAAAGTACTAGTTGTACTCGTGACAATTTTGCGAAAATTCTCGCTATTCCTACTACTAACTGGCGTTGCTCCATAACGCAACCGAATATTTGGTCAGTTTTTGCATAATTGTCACGAGAACAACTATAGTACTTTAATTTTATATCTTACTCAGCCATTTCCCTTATCGTTTTTTTTTGGCACAATAACTAGTTTTTCAGGCGCTATATACTAGTAAGTACATAACGCTACCACTTTGCGCAGGAAGACCGACATATTTAAAACCTAAACTTATCCATTTCCGTTATAGTTACCAAATTTGTCGTTATCTTCCAGTATAATCCAAAAAAGCGTTTTAAACGTGAAGGACCTATCGCCATCTAGTACAATGGTACGGAACCCTTTGTGCGCAGTTCTGACTCGCACTTTACCGGTTTTTTTAATGTTATTTTAGATTGAGGCGGACTATTTTCCGGAACTGGTCAACTACATAAGATTTTCTTATATATTATGTCTGTTTCTTTCGCTGACCCAGTAGCTTAAATAAATAGAAAATAAAATAATAAATATTCTGGGACAAATCACACATGGTCATCTGGCCCCAAAGTAGGATTCCCTGTGTTATGGGAACCAGAGACTGATATACATACTTATATATATTTAACACCCAGACACAGAGCAAACAAATCTGCTCATCACACAAATGTTTGCCCTGGGTGGGGATCGAACCCACGACTCTCGGATCAGTAGTCAAGAGCACTAACCACTGAGCCACCGATTCAGCTTAAACAGCTTAAAGCACAGATGATATATTAGTTACTTTGGTTAAGGTAGAGGCGACGACGTTTGATTCGACTTGATTGCTTGAGTGACATAGCATTATAGGTTTTAATTTTTGATTATATTAGTTCATATTCATTATCATCATCATTTATTCATTCATTAATTTGGGAAAGCAAACAGTTGCACTAATATCAAAGAGTCCAAATACATGAGTAGGTGTGTACATAACCCAGAACGCTATCAACAAGTTTCTTTGTCTTATATCATCGTCATATCAACTCATATACGTCCCCACCGAAGGGCTCGAGCCTACCCTGAATTAGAGCGATTGGGCCTTCGACGCGGGCTCTTCGAAGGGCGTCGGTGGCGTAACAGCTAGGGCCGCAGCCTCCTGTCCGGGAGGTCGTGGTTCGAATCCCGCCACGAACCAATGTGATTTCGAATTTTGGATTTCATATGTACGTTTATCCGACACTCTTACGGTGAAGGAAAAACATCGCGAGGAAACCTGCGCACGCCTACGGTAGGTTGTACGGCAGGTTGTGTGTGAAGTTGTCATAAATCATATCAGCCTAAAAATACAAAGGTCTTTCAAGGATTTCCTCATCGACCGGACCTGCGCTGGCAGCATCCAGCGGCTTCCCGCGACCTTCACCAGGTCGTCGTCCACCGTGTGGAAAGCCTGTCTACGCCACGCCTTGCGATGCGCAACAAGATGTCACTCAAGAACTACTGCGACTGCCTCATCGGCCATCTGTTCTACTAGCTATGTGCTTCGCCCCCTGTAACTTTAGCGATACTGACCTAGGTTTTCCTACGGATCTCCTCATTTCTGATTCGATCACATTTGTAAATTTTTTTAAGTTATTTATGTAACTCATACATTTATAAAATTTTTAGCTGCCTTTTAGCATGAATTTTATCGTATCTTTAAATTTTAAACGTATTAATGATTTAAGTAAAGTAAGTAAAAAATATATATGTACCTTTATTTCGTTAATGTTTTTTTGCCGTTTTTCTCTAATTTCAATTATCATATTATAAACGTGAAAGTTTGTATGTATGGATTTATGGGTCTTTGTTTCTTTTTCACGCAAAAACTACATAACGTGTTTGGCTGAAATTTGGTAGTTAGACCGATTAGGACCTGGATTAACATATAGGCTACTTTTGGCACTGCGCACCCTCGAAGAAAGTCATAGAAAGTATGTTCACGTGAGCGAAGCCTCTGGCAAAATCTAGTAACTATTGAAACAATATAGAACGATATAGAACAAATATTATCTCTATACTTAACAGCGCATAGAATAGCACTTTAATTGTTTTTTATCACACATTTTGATTCTTAGTTTTATTGTATTTTTTTTCTCTAATAGTTATCTGTTCTTTTTACTACTATTTTTATAATTGCTGTTGTTTTCTAAATTTATTTGATAGTTTTTTTAAACAAACATGACAGCTTTTTGACAGTTCATAGCGGTAGATTGATAAGTAGGCTTATATTTTTAAACAATTGTTGAACTCGTTGTTGGAACGTGTAGACTTACCTTTCTATTTATATTTATTCCCTTAAATATCAATGTACAATGTACATTACCGTTTGTGTTCTCCTAATAAAATATAAAATAAAATAAAAATGAAACTACAAATCATCGACTTCATTTTTATAAGCACCTTTATTAATTATTATTAGTCTACTATGTACATATGAGTGGATCACACACACTACGACACTACACAAACACAAGTCAGTCCCTTCGTGTAATCTGATCCGTTCGTGTCACATCCAAGGAACAGCTATAGCTATAGCGAACCAAATAACTATAGTATGATAATAACACCAGGTGTGTTCGATCCACGAACATCTGTCGACAGATAGAGACAGTTGATGTTGAAGCAGAGAATTGCAGTCGTGTGAAAGGGATAGATGTAGAAAATATTGTTATGGTAACCGGTGAGTCGGTGATTAGGTTCGTATTGACCATTGTGCAACAGTACATTGTAACTCGCACCTATGTTATTATAATCCTACTAATATTATAAACGCGAAAGTTTGTAAGATGTATGAATGTATGTTTGTTACTCTATCACGCAAAAACTACTGAACGGATCTGGCTGAAAGGAGATCATTCATGTTTTATACAAAGTTGGGCCCAAAACCCATAGTTTATTTATTTAGCTGTTTTTTAAGGTTAAAAAATCTAGTTTTCATACATTTTACAAAGTGCCGGCAACGAAAAAACATGTGTCACTCTGGTTAGGGAAGTCCACCGAAGCATTTTTCATTATGACACCTAATCTCTATGTTAATTTCTTCATCTGATTTTTATATTAAAAAAATCTAGATTTCATATTTTACTAAAAAATGAAACCACCGGTTTGTAAAAATAAACGAAACTTGTTAGAAAGGTATTACAAAAACCGTTACTCTCCTCCTCTTCGCACAATAACGTCCTCTAAGCCTAGAGCCGGAGGTATTATTTGAGGCTCGTGTCTGGCATACGAGTACGTTATGTACCAAACGATGCACATGACATGAGAACAACACCCTACTGTTCTTTTACCAATATTACATGTGCAGTAGGAGTGACCGATGGCTTGCCGATCGTTCAACGTCCTATCAAGTAGGTTTTAGCCCTGACGTGACGGGATTGGATTTGCCCTCTAATTATGCACAAATCCCCTCCACCGTACTCTCTGACATGTGATGCTGGCAATGTTTCAGCCAGTTCAATGGTGAACCTTTCATTTTCATTCACATGTTTGCCATAGTAGCTCCTCGCTTGTTTAAGTTGATATATGCCCAGACTAAACAATATCAAATCTCCTTCTGTTAGTCGGGGCAGATTAACAAGTTCAGGTAGATTTGCCGACATTGGACGACACAGAGTCCTTCTGCGATTATAATTATGCCTGTTTACGAGATCGGCCAACGTGTTAGGTAATCCAACCTCTCTCGTATTATGTCCAAGAATATTGCAGCCCTCCTATTGTCCTCAATGAGCACATGACAGGCATTTAATTGTGCCGCAGCTATTTTATTAGTATCTTTTGAAGCGGCTATTTACCACTTCCACAGCCGATCGACAAATAGTGACAAGGCGGGATTTGTTTGCCTGTTCAGTGGTCAATTGTGGTTCATTAGCATGTCGTGTTTCAGGCATCTTCACAGAATATCCATGTGCTTTCATATTTTTTACGGCGTCTCTGAACCCGCGATCTAAAATAAATACGTCGCCTTCTTGGAAAAACCAATTGAAGACTCCGTCGCCTTGGCCGGTCTCATTGTTTAATATGTTATTCATAATCTGGGCGTCAGAAGTACGAGCAGAATGCGGCCCAGAAATGTCTATTATATGACCATCACAACTTATGAACAAAAAGGGCTTGAGAAGGTTCCTGTACTTGTGATTACTGTAAGACTCTTTTTGAAAAAAGTAGTTAGTTATAAGTTATTCGCAGAGGTTTATTGTCATAGTAATACTAATTCGAGGTTACCTTTTGTATAAGTTCATTTGTTTTTCACGAACCGTTAGTTTCATGTTTTATTTCATTTTTTTTTCACAAACCGGTAGTGTTTCTTATTTTAGTAAAATGCATGAAATATAGATTTTTTAAACTTAAAAAAAAATCTGTAGAAATGGACTTAGTGATTAGGCGCCATAGTAAAAAAACGCTTAGGTGGACTTCCCCAACCAGAGCGACACACTTTTTTTCGTTGGCCGGCACTTTGGATTTTGGGCCCAATATGAATGATCTCCTTTGGTAGTTAGACAGATCGCGCACAGCGCACACTCGAAAAGTCATAGAAACGTTACGTACGTAAACGTGAAGCCGCGGGAAACAGCTAGTATATTCTAATATATATTCTAACGATATTTAATTCATTCGCGTGAACTACGTATGTAGACGGCCATAATACTGGAAAGACGTGTGAAATATGAATAGTAAAGACCTGTAGCGAAAATAAAATAAATAGATTTAAAATACCAGCTATGGTCTCGCTACACAATACCAGCTATGGTCTCGCTACACAATACCAGCTATGGTCTCGCTACACAATACCAGCTATGGTCTCGCTACACAATACCAGCTATGGTCTCGCTACACAATACCAGCTATGGTCTCGCTACACAATACCAGCTATGGTCTCGCTACACAATACCAGCTATGGTCTCGCTACACAATACCAGCTATGGTCTCGCTACACAATACCAGCTATGGTCTCGCTACACAATACCAGCTATGGTCTCGCTACACAATACCAGCTATGGTCTCGCTACACAATACCAGCTATGGTCTCGCTACACAATACCAGCTATGGTCTCGCTACACAATACCAGCTATGGTCTCGCTACACAATACCAGCTATGGTCTCGCTACACAATACCAGCTATGGTCTCGCTACACAATACCAGCTATGGTCTCGCTACACAATACCAGCTATGGTCTCGCTACACAATACCAGCTATGGTCTCGCTACACAATACCAGCTATGGTCTCGCTACACAATACCAGCTATGGTCTCGCTACACAATACCAGCTATGGTCTCGCTACACAATACCAGCTATGGTCTCGCTACACAATACCAGCTATGGTCTCGCTACACAATACCAGCTATGGTCTCGCTACACAATACCAGCTATGGTCTCGCTACACAATACCAGCTATGGTCTCGCTACACAATACCAGCTATGGTCTCGCTACACAATACCAGCTATGGTCTCGCTACACAATACCAGCTATGGTCTCGCTACACAATACCAGCTATGGTCTCGCTACACAATACCAGCTATGGTCTCGCTACACAATACCAGCTATGGTCTCGCTACACAATACCAGCTATGGTCTCGCTACACAATACCAGCTATGGTCTCGCTACACAATACCAGCTATGGTCTCGCTACACAATACCAGCTATGGTCTCGCTACACAATACCAGCTATGGTCTCGCTACACAATACCAGCTATGGTCTCGCTACACAATACCAGCTATGGTCTCGCTACACAATACCAGCTATGGTCTCGCTACACAATACCAGCTATGGTCTCGCTACACAATACCAGCTATGGTCTCGCTACACAATACCAGCTATGGTCTCGCTACACAATACCAGCTATGGTCTCGCTACACAATACCAGCTATGGTCTCGCTACACAATACCAGCTATGGTCTCGCTACACAATACCAGCTATGGTCTCGCTACACAATACCAGCTATGGTCTCGCTACACAATACCAGCTATGGTCTCGCTACACAATACCAGCTATGGTCTCGCTACACAATACCAGCTATGGTCTCGCTACACAATACGTAGAATTTGAATCGCAAAGGCCTAAAAGTGGATTTGGAAAAGAAATTCGGAATATATTTATTTAATAACAAAAGGACGGTAAGCAGACTATAAAAGGGATGGCCGTGAGAGAATAAATAGGGTTTACAGTTTACATTGAAATGTATCTTAGGAAAATAAAGTTTGTTTGGTAAAATTAAATTAATTTAGTTTAAATGTCGGACAGGCAACGATCGTCGCACCCCAGAATCTAAATAAATTACCAAGTAAAATATGGAAATAGAACTTAGGATCTATAAGGTTGGAATTACCCCAAGGTTATAAAGATAACCTTGGGGGCACACAAAACGCTTGCTAATTTAAAATAAATAAACTAAAAAGTTGAGGTGATCACAGGTAAGAATTTCTTAGGCAAAACTTGCAGCGCTCAGTAGCAGCTTCGGTCAAAAGATCAAAAAGATAATAAAAATTAAACTTCCCTCAGAGCTGCCGGTAGGACGTGCATTGTGGCATAAATAAATTTTGGTAGGTGAGGCTGCTGCGACCCAGGGATGACGAAAACGGCGGCTTGGTGCAGGTACCATGGGGCACTTGGGTACAGCCAGCCCGAAGGAAGGTGAAGCCCTATCAAATTAAATCAAATGGTGCTCGCAACAGAACCAAACTAAAACACAGCCGTACCGAAAATAAATTTCTTACCTCTGACAACCAACGAGGGCTTTGTGGACACAAAATAAAAATAAAATGTTACAAGACTTAAAATTAATAACTAGATTTCCAAAACATAATTCACTTTATCCAAATAATCCAAAACGATAACAGCTTTTGTTGAAGTTTCACGGCCATCACTTATTTTTTATCTCTCTGTCAAAATAAGTCACCCGTTTCTGCATTTAAAATTTTCTTGACATTTCCGACTTGCCAAAAACCGAACCAAAGAGATTTTATTTGTAATGGGAAAGGAGTTTACGTTACAAGATATAGATACCCTAAATATTTGAAAACATGTTTTTTGTGATCGTTTAAAGAGGAGGAGGGGGGGGGGGAGGGGGGGGGGGTTGATTTTTTTTCAACTGCGTCCTCTCGTGTAGTGTATTCTTAAACAGGTCTTTTAAAATGAATTGAAACATATTATCAGGTATACCGTTTTAACTCCCCCTCCCCCCAAAGGCGTTTCTAAAAGGTTTAACCTAGAAACTTAGGTGAGTCTTATTATTAGGAACTCGCAAGGAAAATTTTAATTATTTTGGGTATTCTGTCATTAAGTTAAACGAGTCACGTAATGACTTCGAAACGCTACAACGGTAGCGCGCGGCGCGCGGGGCCGGCTTTTTAATATTTTATCAACCGATTTAATATTTTTTTCTATCAATAAGCTAAAAATACAAAGTGGTACACGTCATTAAAATTACAATGTGACCAGAATGCTAACAAGTAATTTTAATTTACCTAAACTACATGCTCACTAAATGATACCTTTTTTACAAAACTGTTATCTCATAACACACACTGTTAAAAACTTAGGTAGTTTTACATTAATTATGTATTTTTTTGCGTGTAAAATACATTTAAAGTACTTAACTAAAACTTTGCAAAAAAAAAATAACCTGTAGAATTTAGCCAAAAAGCTGTAAGAGTACACAAACGTGGAATATATATAAAAGGAAGTCGTGTTAGTTACACCGTTTATAACTCAAAAACGGCTAGACCAATTTTTATGATTTTTGTGTATTTGCATTTGTCTTCGTCGGGAATAGGATAATAAGTAATAAAAAATGATATTCATCAATAATAATAAAAAATATTATCAGTCAAAAAATAATTGGTTTTAGGGTAGAGTAGGGTAGTGTAGTGTAGGTGTAGTTTAGTTAGGGTAGTGTAGTGTAGTGTAGGGTAGGGTAGGGTATTGTAGTGTAAGGTGGAACGAAGTTCGCCGGGACAGCTAGTTTTACATATATAATGTAATTTTACATGAAAAAATATACATTAGTAGGTTATGTAAAATCACATGAATTTTTAATAGTGCAAACACAATTTTATTTCTCTGTGAACAAATATTGGTCTCATCTAGATCAGGTATTGTACTAAAAACCTGGGCCAGTGTTGCCAGATGAGGAAACTGATATTACAGTGTTGGGTGCTAAAAAATACAGTGTTTGAGACAAATTTACAGCAAAAGTTAAAAAAAATACAGTGAATTTTACAGTGGATATCAAGACACTTTTATTGCTTAAATTTTAATAAAAATGCTCTTTATAGTTGACTAACCAATCACTTATCAATTACTGTCACTATCATTCAGCCCGATAGCTGTTTCTTTTTTGTAGATCCCCGAATTAAATGATTTTATCATTTTCTCACTTGGTTTAAACTTAATGCAACTCGTGCTGTTACGTCGAATGGTTTTTTGCATTGTAATATTGTAGTTTGCAAAATAAATAAATAAGTATATTTCTATAAAAAATAAAAAATTCTTAGATGCAAATATACACTGTACTGTAATTTTAGTAATACAGTGTACAGTAAATCGTGTGAAAATACGGTAGATCTGCTGTAATTACAGTGTATCTGGCAACACCGACCTGGGCTCTAACTTAACCTTACATTACAACACACGAGACACGCTTCACTGCCTCGGGGCGTACACGTACACGTACACCACACGTACACGTAAACACTGGCTTCATTTCACCAGTTCCCTTCCACTAGACGTGTATCAGTCGTTCATTATCTTTGATTACCCTGAGCTATTTCTTCATAATATATTGTCCCTTGAAAAAGCTAGGTTTCTTAATCATCATCATCATTGTATCAGCCGGAAAACGTCCACTGCTGGAAATAGGCCTCCCCCAAGGATTTCCACGACGACCGGTCCTGCGCTGCCCGCATCCATCCATCCATCCCAGGTTTCATAATTACAAGTTGCCCACAACTAACCTTTTTTTCAATCCGCCTAAAATCCGTATCAAACCTCTGACACGGCTCGAAGACTGTCATCTAGTGATGGTAAACGAAACTAACGGCTTAACTTGCTTTGCGAAGCACAGAAACGGTTGAGACAAACGCCACTAGTAACACTCATACCCATCTAGGAAATGACCGTTTTAATCATCAGTTAACCTGCATGTTTGAAGCCTTCAGAAAGAGAATTCATTCACTTAATTACCCAACTGCGGCAGAAGAAGAGTTATGTTTTTGAATTAATCTAGGCATGTACGTATATTTCTGTGGCACATCCTGTAGATGGCTTGATGGATTTTGCATTGCGAGGTGTCGTTAGATTCGTCTTAATCCCGTGAGTGACAAAGGATACATTTTTACCCGACTAGCCAAAAAACTGGGGTTCAGTTTTTATGCAGTCGGGTTTTCAATATTTTCATCATCATCATATCAGCTCATATACGTTCCCACCGAGGGGCTCGAGCCTACCCTGAATTAGGGCGATCGGGCCTTAGTCGACCACGCGGGCCCAGTGCGGGTTGGTCGACTTCACACACAACCTCCGAGTTTCTTCGCAGGTGTGTGCAGGTTTCCTCACGATGTTTTCCTTCACCGTTAAAGCAATCGGTGAGTATATGTACGTAAGTTTCGAAAAACTCATTGGTACATTGGCCGTCCGGATTTGAACCCGGCATCTCTGATTATTAATAGGACCGAGTCGTTACCGGTTGAGCCACTGACGCTTCTATATTTTATTATATTTATAATTTTGAACAAAAATTTGGACAAGACCACTGAGCTACGACCGTTGCACTCCTGTCATGCACCTACACTACAGTCCACACCCTACCACTATTAATACTTAATTACTTATAAATTTCTTTGTTTGTTCCAGGTACGATGGCCAGCTAATTCTCAATCTTGTCTTTTATGATGTCACACATTGACATCCCAAGGGATAGTGCAGTGGCTGCCTGGTGTTGCAATTAGTATCACCCGCGGGCAAGGGAAGCATTGCAGAGTCACACCATTGTTGCATGAAAAAACTTCAGATAGTATTGCACGTGAGGCTCAGATCACAATAAAAAGGTAGATTTAGTGTTAGCGTTTTGAAAACGGGATATAAAAAACGCTGCTCCAATCACGACGTAGCAGAGTTTTTGCTTACAGTCATCGCATTGGTAGACTCACGGATAAGATAAATAAGGTTGAATTGGCAATAGTCACACTTTTGTTTTAAAACTAGCGTCGCCGCCTGTCTCTCCCACCCATCAACTCCACTACACAAGCAATAATAATACATATACACGAATTGCTCGCACTAATAAACAAAACACACTTAGAACACAGGGCTGCTATTGTGTCTCACACCATTTCGAGGGTCTGTACGTTACACACAACCACACGCAAATAAAAAGTTTGAACGCGTGCTTCGGTTAAGTATGATTGTCTAATCATACTTGAGGCGCGCCCAGCGCACATTTCCAATCCAACCTTATTTATCTGATCCGTGGGTAGACTTACCGTCAAAGTGCGGTGACATGTCTCAAGTGCATCCGTCTCAATTGCAGTGAAGGATAGGACCACAGATAAGAAAAAAAAAATTCCGCTTCTTCTATTCTTTGGATAAGACCTATCACGTGTAGAAACATTATTCGAGGAGACTTGAGGTAAAGATGCATACTTAAGTAATAGAAAGAACAAGCGTTACCCCAACTTTTTGTTGTGACTGTTGTATGAAACTCAACATGTACATTATTTGTTGTGACTGTTGTATGAAACTCAACATGTACATTATTTGTTGTGACTGTTGTATGAAACTCAACATGTACATTATTTTTTAATCTGAGATGTGAGAGTAAAGTATAAATTAAAACCATAGATATGTTGAAAGAGTAATAAGTCACATTTATTTTTAATCATATTTGAATAGTAATTAAAATTTGTCTCTACTGCTGGGGCAATGAAAAGCAATTATGTTTTTTTCCATAGTTTTATCCATAGTTCATTCCAAATTTATCAATAAATGTCAACGCTCCTCAATAAGTACTTTATCCTACTTAATAATATTAAGAACGCGAAAGTTTGAAAGAATGTATGTATGTTTGTTACTCTTTCACGCAAAAACTACTGAAAGGATCTGGCTGAAAATTGGTAGGTAGACAGATTATAGGACCTGGATTAACATATAGGCTACTTTTAATCCTTTTTAACGCAGGTGAAGTCGCGGTCAACAGCTAGTTTGTTATAAAATTTACACATAACTGAGTACGGAAGACGCGATTCAACTGTAGCAGCAAATCTTGTAGATATAGACAGATATAATCTGTGAAATGCGCGCAAGATCCCAGTCGGCGACTACTTCGTGCCCGGGACCGACCGGTCGTTGTGAACGTAGCCGCTTTGAGAGCCCGAGAGCCTTTTAGTCGAGCTCACAGGAACTAGTTAGATGACTTTAAAAAATCCTCAGAGAAATTATTAATGTTGAAAGTTTGGAGTGTTTTTTCTCAAACTAAATTTTAATTCCGTTCGCTTAAGTTATTAATGGGTAAAGTTTTGTTAGTAGAAACATGATTGGTGTAGTGGTTGGGAGTTTGTGTAAGGTAGCGGTATAATAATACACACAATGTACATTGTGTAAGTGTGGGTGACTTCTTAAGAGGAAACGCGGGCGCCATTTTTTTCCATATAAACGTAGTCCCCTGTTTCCTCCCTGGATAATGACAATAGAGCAAAAATGTTTTTTTTCCCTCAAACTTATATCCATCGGCCATGCCTTTTTTTCCCATATTCTTATTATAACAGGAAGTAACCTTTAAAAACTAAAAAATTTCCATATGAAACGTCATTTTCAGACACCCACCAAAAATAAAACGCATAAAATTAAAACACACAGGCATAGGTTAAGCGTTTTTTTTAAAAAATTATATTTGAAAGAGGAAATACGGGACTACGAAATGCTGATTTAGTCAATTTTAGTGTCTATTATCGGTTCTCCCTTTCTTGCTGTATACGGAGAGGTTTGGTGGAGGGAGACAGCAACATTTTATTCAAATTCCTATTATTAGACCGCGTTTCCTTCTAATGATAATGAGATAGCCAGTTCTCCATTGCGTTGGGGTATCTTGGTAAGCCCGTTTCCGTCTTCGGCATCATTTTCATTTACCATCAGGTGAGATGATGCCTGGGGCTCATCAATTTGATAAAAAAAAATGCAGTGAATGGCGGACTTTACTGAACATATACTGAACAACTTGCCCCAAATAACTTTTACCAACCTTTACACTGCTGCAGTTTGGGGAATTACAATATTGTATAAATTACCAAATGAATTCAAAAGCCTTCCGCTGACACTAATGACTTTGAAAATGCAGAAGTGGATACAATCTCATTATTTCTATAATTTAAATGATTTTTTTGACTTATAATGGCAATTGATTAGTATATTGTGAGCACTATAAGGTGCTCACAATATACTAATCAATTAATAAGTAATGTTTACATACTTTTATAAAACTGTCCTAATATGTATATATTGAATTACTTTAATATTTGCATGCTGTTTTAATAGCTAAACATGAGTGCTATAACTTTAAAGATTTCTGTATACCGTGTTTAAGGGAAATAGACGATTCTATTCTAAAAAATACGTCCAATGTACCTAAGTGTCAGACAGACAAACATCACGATTATTCACGATGCGGGGATATGGACAATGTGACAAAGGGGATGATGTGGCATTTACGTGTATTTTGAACCGACTTCAAAAAAAGGAGGAGATTTCTCAATTCGACCGTATATATTTTTTTATGTGTGTTCGCGGATAACTTCGTCGTTTATGAACCGATTTTGATGATTCTTTTTGTGTTGGAAAGGAGATATCCCAAGGGTGGTACCGTGATAAAAAAACCAGGATCTGATGATGGCATCCCAGAGAAATCGAAGGGAACCTTACTTTCCTGTTTCAAGTCGTTTTTTTTTGTTCAAAATTATTCTATAAAATGTATTTTAATATGTGACGTGTAATAGTAAATTGCTGCAGAGGCCGGGAAAGTAAGCGATTGCTGGATGAGTAGAAATTAAAGGCCGAACATACACACGAATCCAGCAATTGCCGTTCCGAGCGAGCCCTGTATAGTGCTTTACTCAAACAAAGCAACGAAATTAATAAAACAACAATTAATATAATTTTAATTAAAATAAACTCGATATTGAAAACTGTGACCAAAGAGTCGGGAATGCCGTGACGCACACTTTTGCTTTTCCGCCGATTTACTTTTCAAGAAAAAAACGGAACCCTTATAGGATCACTTTGTTGTCCGTCCGTCTGTCTGTCAAGACCGTTTATCTCGGGTACGCGTGGAGGTATCGAGTTGAAATTAAAACCATATATGTACTTCGTTCTATAGTCCCTTGAAGCTGTGAAAAAAAATTCGAGCGAGACCTACAGTACTCGCATATGATGTGTAACATGTGACAAAATACTTTATAAAAGGACGGCAAAGATACGGCAGACTAGGCTGTATGGTCATAGATACCTTTGCCTTTTCCGCGCTTTTAAAGCCTGAAAAAAGGACGGCAAAGATACGGCAGACTAGGCTGTATGGTCATAGATACCTTTGCCTTTTCCGCGCTTTTAAAGCCTGAAAAAACGCGACTTCCTGTTACACATGGGACACATTTCCGTCCCATTTCACGAAATCACTCCCACAAATTGCAGGAAAGCGAGAGCAAAGATGTTACACATCAAAAAATCGAACTTCTAAGTTAATGTAAAAAAAGATACAGCCGTTTATGCCGCAAAAAATGTATATTTCGACACTCTCAAGGGAATCAAAATTCATAGGGTTTTTCCCGTTGACCTAGAACTATGAAATTTAGCAAGTAATATCATATTATACTAAAAGTATAGGGAAAAATAAATAAATAAACACACAAATGTACACGGAACATGTTTAAAAGGTACCTACATTATCTAACATATTAGTTACAGTAAACTCATGATGTACCTCCATGTAATTGAGCCCACATTTCCTGTCCCTATAGGTATCGTTATAATTAGTAAACATTTCAGAATTTCGGAAACCCATTCGCTTGTTGGCTACAAGTCCAATCACGCTTGGATCAACACACTACGCCCCGTTGTGGACACAGCCACACAGCCACAGCGTGTCATTTAGTTGATTTCATAGAATGTTATATACTTATCGGTTGAAGAAACGCTCGGTCACACGTGAAAAGGGTTGAGTTCAGCGATGTAAACGTCGTTCTCATGAGTTAAATCGAGCTTTCCGTGTTTTACTGAAAAATATATTTTAGTAATATTATGTCATTCCTCGTAGAATAACTGATTGCCTTGCTCGTGTGACATTATTATTGATTTTCAATTTTATACTTATTAAGATCACGAAGTACCTATGTAGTAGATGTGTAGATGTATGTAGAGGCACTAATTTCTTTTTAACCGACGAAAAAACGGAGGAGGTTCTCAAGTTGATCCTTTTATTTTTTTTCTATGATCAAGCATATCTTTTTTTATCTGTACCATTTTCTATAAGAAAACAGAATAACACTATTTTCATTGTCTTTCCGATAGTACAAAATTGATAATGAGAACTGAGAGGATAAAAAAACAACTTTTTCATAAAAAAAATACCTTACACCTGTCCAAGGTAATAGTTTTTGTAAAATCCATGTTTTGCATAAAAAAAAAACTAGAGATGTGTATGTAACAATATGGGTTAGTCCCGAAAAATATAACAGATGGCGCTAGCAGTCCTTTAAAACGCACTATCGTTGTAAACCAACAAAAAGCTACTACGCCTAATCTATGTAAAATTATTACCTACTAAATAAACCACTGGGTACTGGATGTACGGTTTATTATTTATTCCTACATCCAAACTACCCCTCGATAGCGACCCTTGCGCCTGGTTGTACAAGGTCCTTCGAGCCGGATTCCTGTTGGGAGTCCGGAGGCGTCCAGGGTGGTGACGTACTTTTTCCAAAACTGTCTAAGGGTGGGGAAGAGGGTTCAATTGGTCTGAGCTCACATCCAGCCAATACAACGATAACTCTGGGAACCAAAGTTCAAGCGGTTGGACTTCGAGAGTACAAGCAACGGTGCTAGTACTGTCAGGAGAGGTGCGGAGGCGAGGAGGCAGACCAAGGAACAGTCTACCCTGTACGAGGCAAGGAAGGAGCGATTTGACAGACGACAGCTGACAGCAGCGGTTTGAAATCTATCAACGTCAAGTCAGTGACAAGAAAAACTGTGAGTGTTGCCATTTATTTATTATTTGAAAAACTATCAATTTAAAAGAGATTTAAGTGGACTTTGCCGGATATCTAACATTTGGAACTTAGTAAAATTCGTGTGAACTTGGACTTAGCGTAATTTCTCAAGATCTTGGACTTAGAAAATTTAGAGTAGTTTTAATTTAGACTTAGCCTAATTTTAAGTGAATTTGGTTGAGACGGGGAACCTATGCCCGATTTTTCTCCGAGTTAAAAGTGTGTTAAAGACTTAGAAAATTTTTGCGGATTTTAGATAAACTTTGTTTTTATTTTTGAGTTGGATAAAGTTATTTATTGGTAAATATGGATTCTTTACCGTTGGAATCCAAATTAAATGTACAACAAGAAACTTACAACAGAATTGTTAAAGATAAACGCAACTATAAGAAAAGTCCTAAAGATCGTATTACTCAAAGTTATGTACAAGTTAGATTGGACAATTTGGAAGATGGATGGTCTAAATTTAATGACATGCATAGTATGTTGGTGGCGAAACATTTTGCTGAACTAAACTCCACTGATTATATCATAAATGATTTATATGATCAAACTAGAGAACTGTACATAGAATATAAAACTGAATTAAAAACTGTATTAGACTCTCATACAAAGCCTAACATAGAAAAAGTGTGTAAACAGGTGCCTAAATCAAATGAAAATGTAATTAAATTGCCGAAAATTGTAATACCACACTTTTCTGGGAAATATACCGAATCGATATCTTTTAGAGATTTGTATCTATCATTAATTCACAATAACGCTGCTCTAACTGGTGTTCAAAAAATGCACTATTTAAAAAGCTACCTGACAGGAGAAGCCGAACAGCTTCTACGGCAAGTACCCATCTCAGAAACCAACTATGAACATTGTTGGAATCAATTAAATGAGAGATATAATAACAAAAGATATTTATCTCATTACATCTTGAAAAGACTACTTAGCCAAAGAAACATTAATTATGAATCTCCAAACAGTCTGAAGGAATTGATAGATACAACAAATGATTGCTTGTATGCATTATCAAATTTAGGAATAGATATAAAATCTTGGGACATAATAATCATACACTTGCTAACATTGAAGTTAGATGCAGAATCTAGAAAACAGTGGGAATTTAATGTTACTAACAATAGTTCTTCAGATGAGTTACCTACATATAAGCAATTTAAAGATTTTTTAACAAATCGCTATAGAGCTCTGGAGTTCTTAGATAATAAAACTAGTTTCAATAAAGGTCAAAATAATGTAAATCAACAGCATTCAAACAATGTTAACAAACTGAAATCTCTTCATGTCACCAAGGGTTCTGTTCAATGTCCATTTTGTACGGAGACACACAAATTAAATGCGTGTAAAAGATTTGCAAAAGAAAACATTGAGGCACGTCGTGATTTCGTCACACAAAATAATATTTGTTTTATTTGTTTGGGCAATAACCACGGAGCTAAGGCTTGTTTCATTAAGGTAAACTGTAAAATATGTTCACGTCGTCATCACTCTCTGTTGCATCCACGGGGATCAACAGATTCAGTTGAGTCCACTGGCGCCAAAGGTCATGAGGGAGGAGAAAGTTCTTCAATCGGTGAAGAATCTTCTAGTGGTTTAAATTCTTCAAAAAATGTGAATCCTAATGATTCATTGGTTACTTGTTTTTCGACAGGAACGGTACCAAAGCAGGTCTTGCTAGCGACGGCGTTAGTTGAGGCCGAGTCGAAAAATTGTAACAATTATGTTCTACGAGCCTTGTTAGATCAAGGTTCACAGACAAATTTTGTCACTGAAGCTACGGTTCAGTATTTAAGTTTGAACAAAAAACCAGTCAAAACAAATATTACTGGTTTAGGTGGAAATAAAAACGTTATTTCCAAGGCTATGGTAACTCTGAAATTGAGATCAAGAGTTAATCCTGAAGTAACCTTCTCTGTACAGGCTTATGTGCTTAAATCAATCACTACTTCCCTTCCTTCGAGGAAAGTAGCAGCATTGGAATGGCCAGAGCTAAGGGAATTTGTGTTAGCGGATCCTGATTATCACACACCTAATAAAATAGACTTATTATTAGGAGCTGCTGTGTATAGTCAAATTATTCAAGAAGGAGTGAAGAAAGGACCTTCGGGTTCTCCCGTTGCGCAGTCAACGACACTAGGATGGATTTTATCTGGTGTAGTCAACATGCCCTGTAACAGAGACTCAAACATGGTTGTATTGCATTGTCAAGTACAGGAAGACAATGATCTTTTGAAAAGGTTTTGGGAACTTGAATCTGATGAAACACTGACAAAAGAAAAAATGCTCACAGATGAAGAAAAGCTTTGTGAAAAGCTATTTGTTTCAACAACCACGAGAGATGCAAATGGAAGGTATATTGTTCGGCTTCCGTTCAAAAACGAAGATCCTGACTGCAAGCGAGGTGAATCCCGAAGTGTAGCTGAAAAAAGATACAAAGGTTTAGAAACAAAATTTAAAAATAATGAAAACTTTAAGGTTAAATACAGAGAAGTAATGAGAGAATATTTTAATATGGGCATCATAGAAGAAGTACCAGAACCTGATGAAAAAAGGGAAGAATCGGTGTACTTACCTCATCATGGTGTGGTGCGAGATGAAAGTGAGACAACAAAGTTGAGGGTCGTATATGATGCATCCTGTAAAGGTAAAAATGGAGTGTCGCTAAATGACTCTCTTTTGGTAGGACCAACCTTGCAACCAGATTTGAGAAATCTGGTGATGCGATGGAGGACACATATCATTTGTTTAGCAGCAGATATTGTAAAAATGTATTTACAAATAAAGGTAAATAAACAGGATGTAGATTACCAAAGATTAATTTGGAAGAAAGAAGATCACACGGAAATAAAGGATTATAGACTACTAAGGGTAACCTTTGGAGTAGCTTCTGCTCCATTTTTGGCAGTTAGAGCTCTGCAGCAAGTAGCCTATGATCATGGAAATGAATATCCTCTTGCAGCTGAAAAAACTTTAACTGATTTCTACATGGATGATTTGATGACAGGCTGTGCAACCGTAGAAGATGGGATAAAATTTTATGAAGAAATTAATGCTCTGTTAAATAAAGCTGGATTTGTTCTACAGAAATGGACTAGTAACAGTAATGAATTAATAAAAATAATAAAAGATCAAACGAAAGAAAATGATGATAGAGATGGAGGAAAAAGGATAAAAGTAGATGATGTAATTAAAATAGTAGGACTTACCTGGGATCGAAACCAAGACTACTTCCACTACACAGTGACAATGCCAGAAATTTCACCACCTGTAACAAAAAGAAAGATTATATCTGATATATCACGTCTATATGATCCATTAGGATGGGTTTCACCATGCATAATAACAGCAAAGGTTATGATACAAAAGCTATGGATAGCTGGGGTACAATGGGATGAAGCGGTACCAAAAAACATACAATCTGAATGGAATACTTATCGTAACGCGTTGAAAGATCTTGAAGATATCCGTATACCTAGATGGGTTGGAACTAAGACCGATGATGTTCAAGTAGAGTTGCACGGCTTTTGCGACGCGTCGAAACTAGCCTATGCTGCTGTAGTTTATATCCGTGTGCTTGATTCAAATGGT
Organism: Coleophora flavipennella; assembly: GCA_947284805.1. Classification (NCBI taxonomy): domain Eukaryota; kingdom Metazoa; phylum Arthropoda; class Insecta; order Lepidoptera; family Coleophoridae; genus Coleophora; species Coleophora flavipennella. The sequence continues at coordinate 20,200,729 of OX369255.1, read as the reverse complement.
GATATTCATGTCTCCTTAGTAACCGCTAAAACGAAGGTAGCTCCAGTAAAACAAGTTTCTATTCCTAGATTAGAACTGTGTGGTGCAGTATTACTGACACGTCTTATAGGAGACGTCTCCAAAACAATGAACATAAAGAAGGAAAATACACATGCTTGGACAGATTCTATGGTTGTATTAGCCTGGATCAATAGTCATCCCAGCAGATGGAAAGTATTCGTAGCGAACAGAGTATCAGAAATCCTATCAACTACAGAACCTCATCAATGGTCTCATGTACCCACCAAACTGAATCCTGCGGATTGCGCGTCGAGATGTGTACATCCATCAGAATTAAAAAATCATTCACTGTGGTTTAATGGTCCAGAGTTTTTAAAAAGGGAATATGTAGAATACCGAAAACCTAAAGACGTCGGTACAGATCTGGAATCAGTGAAAGTTCATTGTGCTACAACTACAAAGTCATTAAATATTGATTTATTCAATCGGTATTCTTCTTTGAATCGGTTAATAAGGGTTGTAGCATACTGTCGAAGATTTTTGCAAAGGAGAGAAAAAGAACCTGGAAAGAAAAAAGAAATTTTAAAATATCTAACTAGTGAAGAGTTAATAGAAGCACTGGAAACTTGTATTCGGATAGATCAAAACTACGAATTTGAAGAAGAGATCAACAACCTGAAACAAAAGGAAGAAATAAAGAAGAAAAGTAAATTGAAAGCGTTATGTCCATTTTTGGACCAAAAAAATATTATGAGAGTAAGTGGTCGATTAAACAATGCAACGGTGAAATATGGAAGAAAACATCCTATAATAATGCCTAGAAATAGTAACCTAACTAATTTACTAATATCTAATGCTCACCTTCAGATGATGCACGGCAGACCGCAATTAATGCTGAATTATCTACAAAATAAATATTTTATTATAGGAGCAAAGCAATTAGTAAAATCACATGTAAGAAACTGTGTTGTTTGCATAAAAAATTCTGCTACATCTCAAAACCAACTGATGGGTATACTTCCATCAGCAAGAATCACACCGTCGCGTCCATTTCTTCGAAGCGGAGTAGACTTTGCAGGACCGATCCAAATACGCACGGCAAAGGGAAGGGGACATAAATCTCACAAGGGATATATTTGCTTGTTTGTGTGTATGTCAACTCGTGCAGTACACGTAGAAGCTGTTACAGACTTAACTTCTACTGGATTTCTGCAAGCATTCAAAAGATTCGTTGCCAGACGCGGTCATTGTCAAGAAATGTGGAGTGATAACGGCACTAATTTCGTTGGAGCGGCGGCTGAGATACAAAAATTATTTTCGTCAGAAAAATCAAGCATATTGCCTGAAATTGCAGAAACATTAGCGACAAATGGAACTACTTGGCATTTTATTCCGCCTCATTCCCCTAACTTTGGTGGACTGTGGGAGGCTGGAATAAAATCTGTAAAATTTCACCTCAAAAGAGTGATAGGAGCTTCAACTCTGACGTATGAGGAGATTTCGACAGTTCTGGCTCAAGCTGAAGCGTGTCTTAATTCCAGGCCTCTTTCAAGACTTCCATGCGATTCAGATAAAACAGAAATACTCACTCCTGGCCATTTTCTCGTTGGTGAAGCTTTGGTAACGACTCCTGACCGAAACTATGAGTCATCAAACTTAAGTTCTTTGAGAAGATGGCAGTTAACGCAAAGAATGTTACAGGATTTTTGGCGCAAGTGGTCTCAAGAATATTTAACACAATTTTTGTACCGATATAAATGGTCATCGCGTGTGTCAGAACCTAATATAGGCGATATAGTTGTCGTAAAAGAGGACGGTCTTCCTCCTTGTCGTTGGCTCTACGGTAAAATAGTAGCTAAACATCCGGGTCCTGACAATATCACACGTGTTGTAACATTAAAAACTAAATTTTCTACGATCAAAAGACCGCTTTCTAAGTTGTGTGTTCTCCCTGTAACAAATAATTAATTAATAAGAAATACACTGTACTAAAATTGTTAGTTTAAGATTATTTTCATAAAGATATGCTTCTAAGTTTTTAGACTTTGATAGTCTGTAAGGTTTATTGTATTAAAACTTTTTAATTTTTTTTGTATGTAAAACAATTTTAACATCCACAAGGATGACTAATTTGTAAGTAAAATCCCTTATGGTGGGCGGTTACATAAAACCATAAGATTTGTTGTTTAAGCCCTTTTTAAGGACAATCTGAAACTCGTCCTTGGTGGGCGGTTATGTATGTAACAATATGGGTTAGTTCCGAAAAATATAACAGATAGCGCTAGCAGTCCTTTAAAACGCACTATCGTTGTAAACCAACAAAAAGCTACTACGCCTAATCTATGTAAAATTATTACCTACTAAATAAACCACTGGGTACTGGATGTACGGTTTAATATTTATTCCTACATCCAAACTACCCCTCGATAGCGACCCTTGCGCCTGGTTGTACAAGATGCATCGATAGTATCGATACGCCTGTTTGCAGATACGATACCGATACCGATATACTCTTATAAAAATAATGGCGATACCAATATGTACTGTAAGTGAATTTTATGTTCTGGATAGTTGTTTTTGACGATGGAGCCATGTGGAGTGGTGCTCATTCCTCTTGGATGTATCATATTATGGATCCGCAAGTTTGATATGTTATAATTTTTAAAATTGATGCCACGGGACACGTTTTTTTTAAAAAAATGTACATATTGCTCTAGTATTATCAAATTTGGAAAATTCAAAATTATTGCTTAAAGCACTTGTTTGTTTTGAAGTAGTCATTATTTATTTTGCTATTTATTTTATTATATTCAACTGGGTAACTATGAAAGTACGTACACGCAAATAAGTATAATATTTTATTTTTTTATCAGGTCAATGTGTTTAATTGATACCGACATAAATCTTTAACACTTTCGATTAGAGAATATCAAAATACTGTATAAAAATTAATCCGTCCTAAAAATAATATCACACTAATACCTAAAACACCTATAATAAACCACCTAAAATATCTAAAATGAAACACCTAAAATACCTAAATGAAACACCTAAAATACCTAAAATAAAACACCTAAAATAACTAAAATACCGCCTCCGTAGCTCAGAGGCAAAGTTCACTGGCTTTACATAGGAGGTCGCGGGTTCGATTCTCGGAGGGGTCAATTGTATAAGACTCGGTTTGGTTGGTGGTAGGGCATTTTCTAAGCCCGCCTGGCTAGCTACCACCATCTTATCTAAGTCTTGCCGCCAAATATCAATGTTGATATCATTGGTGTGTTCCGGCATGAAGATAAGATAGCCAGTTCCCCATTGCGTTGGGGATTCTTGGTAAGCCCGCTTTCATCTTCGGCATCATCGTCACTTACCACCAGGTGAGATGTTGTCAATGGTTTACCAAAAGTGAATAAAAAAAAAAAATAGTGAATAAAAAATAAATAAAATAAATGAAACACCTAAAACATCTAAAATAAAACACTTTAAATATTTTTAAATAAACACCTAAAACAACCCGTCCCTCGTCATCCCCGCTGCATTTCCGCGCTGAATGGCTATGGACAGCCTCTGCACCAGGAACGATCCATTACGATATTGTATTTTATTTAGCATGGAAAAAACACTACGCGCGACAGCAGTCAAAACAAAAGCCAACAAACTAAATTCGTACCTATACAATGAAATAGACGAAGCAAGATGTAAACGCTTACATTACTTAAGAGTTGTATCGGCAATAAAAATATCACCGATGTCGATATATCGGCAAACCCATAACATCGCTGATATATCGGTATCGGATGCATCTCTAAAAACCCTAAAGCATCCATAAACAGTGTTGAGCAGTCTACATTTTGACGAAGAATTTTTGCGTTTGAAACCACCCGCCCTTGAACACTTTCCGCAAAATACTTTCCACGAGGATTCCGTCGCGTCATGATAGATACCTGACGATGGTCTCCGTGGAGACTGTCATGTGCCTGCCATGAGCAAGTGTTCCGATAGTGGTACACATTTGTCAGGTGCGCGCCGGGATCAGCTTACAATAGCTAGTGGAACGTGTGTTGCTTCTCATATTACGTTGCTTCGTGATCGGCTAGGGTTCCGTGATCCGTGGACATGAAGTTCCAATTTAGGTTAGACTAGCTTTTTCCCGCGGCTTCACCCGCGTGGACATCGTTTCAATTACTGTCATTAAGGGTGATTAGTAAATTATGTCGTTTCCCACCTACTCAACCATCTCTGTGCAAAAAATCACAACAATTGAGTATTTTTTCAGTTCCCTCAGGAACTGCATCAGATTATGCTATTTTCCCGGGATAAAAAGTAGCCTATGTCCTTCCCCGTGACACAGGCTACCTGCATGCCAAATTTCATAAAGATTGGTCAAGGCGTTGAAGCGTGAAAAGGTAACAAACACATTTTCACATTTATAATATGTATTAGTAAGGATATAAGGATGTTAGTTTGAGTAGCTCAGTGCGACTTACAAACCCAACGGTCCGACTCTTAGAGTGGCATTTATCTCGATCCACAAGCCACTTTAAGCCGCTGGTGCCGGTTTCTTTCACTACATGGCGTCGTTAAGCCGTGTCAGATGCTTCGTGCCTGTGTTGCCAGAAAGTTCTCGTGTTTCTTATGTATAGTAAAAAACAACTTGCCAGCTTTAGGGGCTATTTTATATTAATTATATTATATCAGCTCATATACGTCCCCACCGAGGGGCTCGAGCCTACCCTGAATCAGGGCGATTAGGCCTTAGTCGACCACGCGGGCCCAGTGCGGGTTGGTCGACTTCACACACAACCTTCGAGTTTCTTCGCAGGCGTGTGCAGGTTTCCTCACGATGTTTTCCTTCACCGTTAAAGCAATCGGTAAGTATGTACGTAAGTTTTTGAAAAACTCATTGGTACATTGGCCGTCCAGATTTGAACCCGGTACCTCTGGTTGTTTTATATTAATAGCTAGACGTTATTTATGTGTATGTTCTATTTTAATTATCAGTTGTTTTTACCCGACTGCCTCAGAATGTGTGTACTAACATATATGTAATAATATGTATGTAAGATTTCTAAGTTCCCTGCCTAAACGGCCTTTCAAGATTCAAGATATTTATTCAAAATAGGTGCAAATTACACTCTTTCTGATAGTCATAAAATAGTGATTACATTATTTCATTTGTAAAAATCAAGAAATAAACAATCAATAGTTAATAACGTCAAAATTCAATCCTTGATATAAAAAAACAAATTATGTCTTTAGAACATGAAAACAATATGACACGCGAAGTTATACATTAAAATCATTGAATGTCATGAATGCCTTTGACAAGTGTAGACCAGTTCACACGGACAGCACCCGGTCACGAGTATAACGCGAGAGTCAGCCATCGCTCCTCTCAACCATATTAGAGGGAAAGGAACGACCCGGCTCCCGATGCGCCATCATACGCTTAAAGGATTTTAACGTATGTGATAACTGATCACGTGAGTGACATAGAATACATTTTTACCCGATTGGCCAAAAAGAGGGGTCAAGTTTTTACGCAATCGGGTTTTTTAATTTTTTTAATAAATTCCTATACTAGTTATTTATGTAAGGAAATGATTCGTGTAGTTTTGAAAATTAACAAAGGTAAGTACTAAGGGAACTTCATAGAGACAGCACACCCTTGAGAACTTTTAGTATGTTCATCTGGATACCTAAATTTTCAAAACTACACGAATTATATCTCCTGATTTTATTAATTTTCTTATATTACAGGTGAGTTTCCTGTCTTATATTATTTGATTATCATCTCAGTCTTGTTGTTCACCGTGTTGGCCACTTACTTCCTATTTTTGTCTTCAGTTTTACTCGTTTGCTGTTTTCCGAGAAAACTAGGTGTGCTCTGAATAACGTGTTTCAGCTTACCAATTAAAAGGGCAGCCTAATTGCCTCCATTCCGGGAAAGGTGTAGAAAAAGGGATAGACCTAATAATTTCCGGAAACATTCGTGATTACTAGAATTCTCAGCCAATGTTAACAACTTATGAACATTATCTTCACATCAGCTCATATATACGTCCCCACCGAGGGGCTTGAGCCTACCCTGAATTAGGGCGATCGGGCCTTAGTCGACCACGCAAGCCCAGTGCGGGTTGGTCCACTTCACACACAACCTTCGAGTTTCTTCGAAGGCGTGTGCAGGTTTCCTCACGATGTTTTCCTTCACCGTAAGAGCTTTGGATAAACGTACATCATCATTACAGCTCATATACGTCCCCACCGAGGCGCTCGAGCCTACCCTGAATCAGGGCGATTAGGCCTTAGTCGACCACGCAGGCCCAGTGCGGGTTGGCCGACTTCACACACAACCGTACATAAACGTACATATGAGATTGAAATTCGAAAACACATTGGTACGTGGCAGGACTCGAACCACGACTTCCCAGATATGAAGTAGCGGCCCTTGTCGTTGCGCCACCGACGCTCCTCTATAAATAAATAAATAAAAATAAATAAATATTCTGGGACAAATCACACATGGTCATCTGGCCCCAAAGTAGGATTCCCTGTGTTATGGGAACCAGAGACTGATATAAATACTTATATACGTTTAAATACATACATATATAGATATTTAAAACCCAGACACAGAGCAAACAAATCTGCTCATCACAAAAATGTGTGCCCTGGGTGGGGATCGAACCCACAACTCTCGGATCAGTAGTCAAGAGCACTAACCACTGAGCCACCGAGTCAGTCAAAACATTATACAACCGAAATTTCGCTTTTATTCCGAGCTCGAGAGTAATTAATAACATAAGTAAATCTACTTATCTTTATATATATAAAATCTTCTGTCCGTGTGTTAGTCATTGAACTCCTACTAAACGGCTGGACCGATTTTGACGAAATTTTTTTGTGTGTATTCCAGGGGGTTTGAGGATGGTTTAGATTCACAAATCAGCCCGGTAGATGGCGCTGGTAGTCTAGTGAAAGGTGGAACGAAGTCCGCCGGGACAGCTAGTGTATGAGTATACCTATTGGTATTTTTTATTATTATATCAGCTCATATACGTCCCCACCGAGGGGCTCGAGCCTAACCTGAATCAGGGCGATTAGGCCTTAGTCGACCACGCGGGCCCAGTGCGGGTTGGTCGACTTCACACACAACCTTCGAGTTTCTTCGCAGGCGTGTGCAGGTTTCCTCACGATGTTTTCCTTCACCGTTAAAGCAATCGGTAAGTATGTACGTAAGTTTTTGAAAAACTCATTGGTACATTGGCCGTCCAGATTTGAACCCGGTACCTCTGGTTAGATGGACCGAGTCGTTACCGGTTGAGCCACCGACGCTTTTTTTATGCCTCCTATTGGTATATAATTTGGTAATTATTTTCTTGCAGCAAATATGATGAGTCTGGATCCTTTTAAACCGAGTTCCAAAAAGGAGGAGGTTCTCAATTCAACTATAAGTTGTGTTTTTTGTTAGTTACACGATATCTTGTAACTGGTTTTTAAGATTATTTTTTTATTCGATAGGGTATGCTACAAAGTTGGTCCCATATAAATTATATCAGTATAGTGTTTTTTTTTTTTTAAATGAACAAAAACCAAAAATAATTTAAACAGTTGTTGCGATGAAAGTCGGTTTTTCAACGTATTAAGCGTTTGCAATGTCAGTGGCCTGGATGCTTAAATATGTTTTTATTTTTGATTTATTTTAGCCTAGGCTTAGTGAAATAATAAAACATTCATCTATCAGTAATAAAATTATGCTAAAGGTAAAAAAAAATGTTCGGATGCTGTAACCTGTAGTGTAGTAGATGGTGGTATCACTTTGACTCGAACTGGTCGCGCTTTCGATGAAGTTTCATTTTAAAGCGTAGTTTAGTTTCTTAGTACTTTATTTTTTGAAAAAAAAAAAAAGTTGCTAATTACGTTTCTTTGGTCCAGTCTTGCAGCGTCAACGGCCAATCGGATTTTGGAGAAGGAGGTTTTGTTACATTTGTCTTGTCTCCTGAGTGTAACAGGACACATTTAAGCACTTTAATTTTTCGCTTTTTAAATAAATTGGTTAGGTTAGGTTACTAGTTACTGAACCCATTGCTCACATGTTCAACTCACTCTTGGCCGCTACTTTTCCCATTCGATGCAGGCACAAACGCGTGACGACAAACAATAAAATTTTATTGTATGTAATTGTTTTTCGAAAGTGTCGTGACTTTTGTACTGAGCCATGGTTATTAATTATTAAAAGTGGCGAGTGTTATGAATTGTTTATTGAAAATATCCATTGCCGTCGACGTTCTGTGAATACATACATACATTTAAACGACACGCACGACTGGGATCAAAATTAATTAGCTGCTCAGAGTTACAGTAAATTTTTGTTACGTATTAAAAGTAAAACTTTTTTTAAATAAATTATATAAGTGTGTGAAGTCGACCAACCCGCACTGGACCCGCGTGGTCGACTAAGGCCTGATCGCCCTAATTCAGGGTAGACACGAGCCCCTCGGTGGGGACGTATGTGAGCTGATATGATGATTTATGTACACATTGTATATAACATAAAACCCCCGCAAAAAAACTAAACCGTAACAAGAATTGTTTAGTTTTTCATAAGAGAGTCCACTTCAGATCAAAAGATTACTGTAGGCCATTCATCCTCAAGGTCTCGTGTCTACCATACTTACATTCGTCAGAGAGTAAAAGAGTAAGCAATAGCGCGTCATATCGAACCTTCAGTTTGCGATGCCTTTTCTGGATGAATTTATTTGCTAAAAATTATTTACATAAGACATCGAAAGATATCAAACCTACTCCTTTGAAAGTTGGAGGCTCTACACTCGAAGTTTCTGCCGAATATGCGTATCTGGGAGAAACAGTCCAGCTAGGTAGGTCCAACTTCAAGAAAGAGATCAATCGTCGAATCCAACTCAACTTGGCAGCGTTCGAGAAGCTTCGCAATATCTTCACGTCCCAAATACTGCAGTGTCTCGAGACTAAGGTCTTTGACCAGTTTGAGTTGCCAGTGATGGATGACATACGAAATGAGACAAGGTCGCTTACTATGGGCCTCATAAGAAGGCTCATGGTCACCCAAGGGACAATGGAGCATGCTATGCTCGGTGTTTCTCTGCGTGATCGAATCAGAAACGAGGAGATCCGTAGGAGAACCAAAGAAACCTACATAGCTCTCAGAATTGCTAAACTTAAGTTACAGTGGGCAGGGCACATGGCTCGTAGAACAGATGGCCGTTGGGGTAGTAAAGTTCTCAGTGGTGACCGCGCATCAGAAAACGTAGCGTAGGCAGGCCTCCCACTCGGTGGACCGATGACCTTGTGAAGGTCACAGGAAACCGCTGGTTGATTTTTCAACCTACTTTTATAAAGCTTCGTAAAGTTATATTATAGAGTATAGTATGTTTCAAGACCTACATATTATTACAGTTAAGAGGTTGTTTTGAGTTTAAATTGTATCGAGTGAAGTATCATACATCGTGTATCGGTGGCTGTCTTATCATATCAAAGATAATACGAGTATCATCAATATTCTTAAACAATTTTGCTATGTCTACTCAGCGTTTCTCTGAAAAGTAAGACTTTTAAGGGGAATTCGAGGATATCAAATATTTGTGTGATGAGCAGATTTGTTTGCTCTGTGTCTGGGTGTAAAATATCTATATATGTATGTATTTAAACGTATATAAGTATGTATATCAGTCTCTGGTTCCCATAACACAGGGGATCCTACTTTGGGGCCAGATGACCATGTGTGATTTGTCCCAGAATATTTATTTATTATTTATTTATTTATTTATCCTTAGTACTTAGTCATGAGTGTGCGGAAGGGGGTCCCAGCATCGGTCTGCAACCCGTCTAGGAGAAGGAAAACTACGAAATGAAAGTTGTCATTGGGTCTCCGTGACCAACCAACCTGAAAACCAACTTGAAAATGCGGCGTTCTCCTTCAGCTGACCTGGCTCCATACGGATTTTGCGGATACAGCCTTTTAACGCCACCTTGGCCTTATGGTTAAGTCCATTAACTTCACATGAAGAGGTCGCAGGTTCGATTTCCAGCAGAGTCTGACTTTGTAAGACTCGGTTTGGTTGGTAGAAGAGCATTTTCTTAGCCCGTTTGGCTAGCTGCCACCATCTTATCTAAGTCTTGCCGCCAAACATCAATGTTAACAGCGTTGATATGTTCCGGCTTGAAGGTAAGATATATCTAACCAAAAACATTTTCATGTAAAATGTTGCCGAGACGAGACCATATGGCTCGCACTGTCAAAAAGTTATTAGATCTCATGTAGAGCCAAGCTTCTAACTCTACACGCCCTAACTTCACAAACTCACACCTTAGTCAAAATATGAAGCTTGTCCTATTATGTCATTTCCCACCTCCTTAAACATATCTGTGCAAAAAATCATAACAATCCATTATTCCGTTGCGATGTTAATGAAATTAACTAAAAAAGAGTATTTTTTTAGTTCCCTCAGAAACTGCATCAATCTATGCTATTTTCACGGGATAAAAAGTAGCCAATGTCTTGCCTGCATACCAAATTTCATCAAGATTAGTCAATGTGTCGACGCGTGAATAGGTAACAAACTTAGAGTATACATGAGCTTATGTATACTCTAAGGTAACAAACAAACAAACATATTTTCACATTTATAATATTGTAGTAAGGATAGGTTACATTACATTTTGATTTTTGTAATAAAAGCCTTCATTTTTAGCATGCAATTACTTTCTTGAAAAACAGCCTTTAATAGCCTGGAGCCATCTCCAAACTGAGCACCAGGAATCGTCACTACTCGGTACCACTATCTTTATATGGATAAAAATATTACTATGGAGTAAAAAGAAAGAATACTAGGTTATCTTCATACAATGGTACAATTCGCGGTTTGAATGTGTGCCGACATATTTCCTTTTATTAAAGAAGTCGTTTTTATTATTGTAGTGTGCATGCGTGCCTACTGACGCGCACACATACAAACGGCGTGATGTATGAAGATAACCTACTATTCTTTCTTTTTACTATGTTCTATCTGTGTCCCAGGTTCTATCTATGTCTGTTAAACTGTTTGACTCGACTGACATGGGCGAAACAGGCCTATGATGAGTCGATGCAGGACATAGTAGAAAATTGACAATACATGTTCCATTACTATTATAGAGAAGGCAATCTATTATATAAAAATGAATCCCTATTTCCCTTGGTCACGGCATTACGCGTGAAGGGCTGGACCGATTTCGCTAATTCTTTCTTTGTCGAGTTCGTTATTGTCAGGAGAAGGTTATTATGTAGGGTAGGGTAGGGTAATGTAGTGTAGGGTAGGAGAGGGTAGGTTAAGGTAGGGTAGGGAAGGGTAGGGTAGAGTAGTGTAGTGTAGGGTAGGGTAATGTAGTGTAGGGTAGGTTAAGGTAGGGTAGGGAAGGGTAGAGTAGTGTAGTGTAGTGTAGTGTTGTGTAGTGTAGTGTAGGGTAGGATAGGGTAGGGTAAGGTAGGGTAGGGAAGGGTAGTGTAGTGTAGTGTAAGGTGGTACGAAGTTCGCCGAGAATACTAGATATTTAATTAATACTAAAAATGATCATGTTTGTAAATTAGTTATAAGGTATCTTTATTAATAGGGTCAAAATATACCGCTCTTTAATTGTTTACTCTGATAAAGCCAATTTAATGTTTACTACAATTAAGGTTATCTATATTTTAAATATGGATGTTTAGTTTATTAACACAATTTATTATGTTTTGTGCGTTCATAATGGTCTCTTTGAAGTAGAATTAATTAGGTAAGTAGCTTGTAAAGTTCTCGATAAGAGCATTATAATGAAAGTATATGAATAAGAGAAAGAAGATTCTTTGATGTGGTACTTAAGTTATCTTCCTTTGTAGCTCGGTACAGGTGAGCAGAGCATTCATGGCAAAGATAAGACTCTGAACTTCATACGAAGCACTGGCACGCAGTACGCACATGTGCAGGGAGGCGATGGCGTGCTGAACAACAAATTTAAGGAGGAATTTTTAACCGTCTCCGTGGCGTAATGGTTAGCCCATTCGCTTCACACCAGGAGTTCGCGGGTTCGATTTCCGGTGGGGTCAACTTGTAAGACTCGGTTTGGTTGGTGGTAGGGCATTTTCTAAGCCCGCCTGGCTAGCTACCACCATCTGATCTAAGTCTTGCCGCTAAACATCAGTGTTAACAACATTGATGTGTTCCGGCTTGAAGATAAGATAGCCAGTTCTCCATTGCGTTGGGGAATTTTGGTAAGCCAGCTTCCATTTTCGGCATCATCGTCACTTACCATCAGGTGAGATGATGACAAGGGCTTACCAATTGGAATAAGGAGACAAAACTGAATAACTTTCTCAATGTCCATTCGCAAAAAAAATCCCCCTTCTCATACAAATCGTTCATCATCGTCATATCAGCGTAAAAACGTCCACTGCTGGACAAAGGCCTCCACCAAGAATTCCCACGACGACCGGTCCTGCGCTGGCCGTATCCAGCGGCCTCCTGCAATCCTCACCAGGTCGTCAGTCCACCGCGTGGGAGGACTGCCTACGCTACGTTTTCCGATGCGCGGTCGCCACTCGAGAACTTTACTGCCCCAACGGCCATCTGTTCTACGAGCTATGCGCCCTGCCCACTGACACTTCAGTTTAGCGATTCTGTGAGCTATGTCGGTTACTTTGCTTCTCCTGCGGATCTCCTCATTTATTGATTCGATCGAGTAAATCGTTCAGCCGAAAAGTTTATTGACTCAACGGTAACGACTGAGTCCTCCAAACCAGAGTCCCAGGTTCTAATCCGGGTCAGAACTTACGTACAATCGCCAGCCGATGGCATTAACTAGTAAAGGAAAGCATCGAGAGTATATGTTACTGTAAAAGCCCGTATATTGGTATATCTTAGGATTTACCAACTCGTGTTGGTAGATGTTAGGATTTTTTTTAAAAAGAGACAATATTTCGGGCTTTTACTATTACAGTTTGGTACATGCTAGGTTTTACCAATGACGGTTGGTAAAAGTTGGACTTTTAGGTAAATGAATGATTTATTTGTGGTCATCTCATATATCTCTCTTTCATATTCCACTAGTGACATTATAATAACACCATACGATGTGAATAACACTTAATAAATGAGCGAGCGAAGCGAGCGATTTTAGGTTCGGTCAGGTTTGTCTGATTAAACAGTCAAAGAGCCTCGCCCCCCCCTGGGTAGCAGAATGCTTCGCAGAAGAAGAAATCATCGGTTTTATTTGGAGATACAAGAATAGGCCGTGAAATTGTAAGCCGATTGAGAATTTACCGTGATATTATAAACATTTTTAAAAATTTACCATGTCACTGAGGTAAAACCTAAGATTTACCGAGTGAATGGTGGTAAAAGTTCGAAATGAATGATGATCACCAAGAAGTTCGGACTTTTACCATTAAGAGTTGGTAAATCTTAGGTTTTGCTGTAAAATCTTAGGATTTACCTAAGTTCGGGGTTTTGCAGTAACATATTTATCTAAAACGTCCTAAACATATGTATGCACCCCAGGTGTAGCCAGGCTACCGCCCGCCGTGTCACTAATCAACGTTTGGATATGTGCCACACAATAAGAGAGTGAGTTCTGATAAGTCAACGATGAGAAAAAAAATGCGATTGAACGAGGCTTCTCGAGGAAAAATCACTTCCTTAAATGCGTCTGTGGTCCAACCCGCCGCCCTGGGAGGCAAGAGATCATAAAACATGAATATTACATATACTGAGAGTGCAAAGGGACTGTTTTCGATAAATTGGTGGTTCCTTTTCACTAACAGACACGTTACAAAATAATCCAACAAAAAAAAAGTAACGACAAATCTATCGGCCACTAAACCCGAGAACTATGATCAATAAAACACGCATAAGCCCAGTATGGTCGCATACTTTGTCTATCAATCGAAAATTGGGACGAATCTCAACTTTGTCACTTTGAAATAAAACTTATCGAGCTGGTCCACAGAAGCCGAACAATCTTTTTTATGTGCAGACCCTAGACACACCCCGGACACTCCATACAAACGAGCGAGAAATGATATACATATATATAACTGACGTATCTATAGGCAAGAATGCAGGTAGGGTTGAATCACACCGGGGGTATTGGTCACGAAATGTTTGTTAGTTATTTACTGAATGCAACTGTGTGAATACTAAACTCTTTTTTTTCATACTTTTCGTTGTAAACAAACTCCGCTCGAACAAAAAACACCACTTTCCGAATACACCATACACATTATGAGACTAAAAAACATTGTAAATGGTAACTGCGATGTGAACGTATGAATTAACACTGAAAACTGCTATTATTTTGTACATCTTTAAACACTTTTTCCATAAAATTGCGAAATTGATAAAGGATTTTGTCACAGATTAAAAATCGACATGATAGTTTTGTTGCTTTGGTGTAGAGATGGGACGAAGTGAATGACTGAATGAATGATTGGGTCATCTTTGGGCTCAACTGTTCTATAGGGTACATCGATTTGGCAGTCCGCGATTTTTTAGTAAGAGATAGGCTTTAGCTGAACATCCATACCAAATTTCAAGGTTAGGAAACCAGCGGTTTTTGAGTTATGAATTTTTGAAAATTGTATTTTTAGGTACTCTTTGGTCTTTGTTTTGTGAGTTTATGTAGGACCAAAGATGACTTATTACTGATTGTATAATTTGATTCCAAAGATTCATAATATGGGGTCCACGAAGCCGGAAAAGCACGCGGGGCCGACTTGAGGGCGGGCAAACTTGGGGGTGACAAATCGAAAACTAGGGGGTAATCTTTTTTGTTAGGTAGTCTTTGACCAACAAATCGCTACCGCTTATTAAAAAAAAAGTCATCTACTTCTATGACGCCGAAAATCGCTGCCGCTTAGTAAAAAAAAAGGTCATCCACTTCTCTGACGGCGAAAATCGCTACCGCTTATTCCAAAAAAAGGTGTAAGTCAATTTGATCACCAAGATTCATGATATGGGGTCCAGGGGGCCCAGCCCCTGCCACCCATTTAAAGCCCCCAACAAACCTTCGGGATCCGAAGGGGATGTGGGAGTATCAGGGCCGGGAAAGCACGCGGGGCCCGGACCCCTAACGGGGGCGTAGCCCCCGCCACCTATTTAAAACCCCCAACAAACCTTCGGGATCCGAAGGGGATGTGGGAGTATCAGGGCGGGGAAAGCACGCAGGGCCGACAAACTCGGGGCTCCTACTTCTGCATTCTCATGTTAAACCTAACACTACGACTGTGCGGGGAGGCAAGCTAAGCTCGCCTCCCCGCACAGTCTCCGAACCTAACGGATCCGAGTCGGGGTGCTCCGAAAGTCCGAGCTCGCTTCGCTCGCTCCCGCTTCTATTTAGAACTCCCCGTACCTCACTCGCGGACCCCATATTATGAATCTTTGGGATCAAATTGACTTAGACCTTGACCTTGAAATGACCTTGACTGATTGACCTTGACCTTAACAGATTACCCCCTGGTTTTCGATTTGTTACCCCCAAGTTTGTCTGCCCTCAAGTCGGCCCCGCGTGCTTTCCCCGCCCTGATACTCCCACATCCCCCTCGGATCCCGAAGGTTAGTTGGGGGTTTTAACCCCATATTATGAATCTTAGGAATCAAATTATACAATCAGTAATAAGTCATCTTTGGTCCTACATAAACTCACAAAACAAAGACCAAAGAGTACCTAAAAATACAATTTTCAAAAATTCATAACTCAAAAACCGCTGGTTTCCTAACCTTGAAATTTGGTATGGATGTTCAGCTAAAGTCTGTCTCTTACCAAAAAATCACGGACTGCCAAATCGATGTACCCTATTGTACAGTTGAGCCCAAAGATGACCCAATTTTTACCTCGCAACAACAGTTCAAAATCATTCATTCAGTCATTCACTTCGTCCCATCTCTACACCAAAGCAACAAAACTATCATGTCGATTTTTAATCTGTGACAAAATCCCTTATCAATTTCGCAATTTTATGGAAAATGTGTTAAAAGATGTATAAAATAATAGCAGTTTTCAGTGTAATTCATAAGTCCACGTTGCAGTTACCATTTACAATGTTTTATAGTCTCTTAATGTGTATGGTGTATTCGGAATGTGTTGTTTTTTGTTCGAGCGGTGTTCGTTTACAACATAAGACAAGTATGAAAAAAAAGAGTTCAGTTGGGCCTTTACGTTCGGTAACTGGTTGGTTTTTATTCCTGTGAACGAAATCGCAGCGGCGCGCAAAGTGAATATAGTGAATAAAAGTGCTTGCGTAGCTCGTCCTTTACGTTTGGTACCCAATCTACATCCAATCTGAGTGACGGGGGGGGTGAGGTCGAATCTAGAGAGCGGCAGGGAGTGTCCATACTGTACGTTAGTACTAATATATATACTGTGCCCTAGATCAATGCTTCGGTGTGTCATAAACTAAACCACAATCTAAAACTTGTCTTGAGTCTCTCGTAACAAAGTTCAAATTTCTAATCTTCTGGCCTATAGAGTCGCCTATCAATTGAAAGAAAGATAGGGGTGTTTTACTGCAAACTGAGTTCTATTTCTCCATGTTAGGGTGGCTTAGATTATGTATGAGGTCCCACCTTTTCTATAAAATTCAGACACAAAGAAGTCATCATCCCTATTCAATGCGGTCTCTAAGGGGCCCTTATTCTGTGCAAGTATAATGAATACTGATTAGTTTGATTGTAGCACCGATAGTGATATTGAAAGTAAAAACACATCTTTATGCATCGTTTGAAAGTGAATTGAATGCAGTTGATCAGAATGATACGTGGGCGCCTGTTACTGATATTTCCGGTTCAGTTCAGCCTTTAGATTTAGTGAAAGGTTTAACATCAGAAACGTATGTTACTTTTAATCAATACCATTGGAGGAAATGACGCTTCCAAGACATAGTGTTATTCGGCGCTAACGCCGACATAGCCAGTCCCCTAATGCTTTGAGGATTCTTGGTAAATTCACATTCATCTTTGTCAATTCATATTCATCCCCATCGAAATCCTTAATCCCTACTAATATTATAAATGTGAAAGTAACTCTGTCTGTCTGTTACGCTTTCCAGCAAAAACTACTGAACGGATTTGGCTGAAATTTGGTAGGTAGACAGATTAGGACCTGGATTCAGACATAGGCTACTTTTTACCACGCACTGCGCACCCTCGAAAAGTCATAGAAACGTTGTCCACGCGGGTGAAACCGCGGGAAACAGCTAGTAATATTATAAATTTGAAATTGTTTTTTTAAGTGAAAACTTCTTTAGGCGCGTTGTACACTTTACAACTAAACGAAGTAATTTTTTGTATAGACTTGTTGAGGGAGTAGGTAGTGGCACAGATTGCTAATCAGAATAGGCTGATCTAGGATAGGGATTTGGAGAAAACTCATATCCACGCTCGCGAGCCGCTCGCAGCCCGTGCACCACTCGTCCTCAAAGACAGTCCTAAAAACTATGTCCACGCGGGCGAAAGCTAGTCCATCAACAATTCTATCAACAAACAGTATAAGACAATGCGACCATTCTGTGAGATGATGGTAAGGGTTTAGTTTTGGCTTTTATAAATTCACTAGCTGTCCGTCCTCATTGTTTTCGATTTTCCCGTGGGAATAAGATGTTTTCCCGAGGTAAAATATAGCCTATGTCTTTTTCCAAGAACTAACCTATATGTGTGGCAAGTTTCATCCAGGTCCGTCCAGTGGTTAAGCGTGAAAGAGTAACAAACAGCCATACACACAAACTTTAACATTTATAATATTAGTAGGATTGCATAGTAGGACAATTTATCTGCATATTTCTTATCTTACTCCGACTCAACTTGAGATTTTCCTCCAACAACGTCGTTCCATCCAGGCCCACATATTTCATCCAGATTATTGGGCTGACGTTTCCCCAAACAATTTCGCTGACGCTCAGAATACTCCGCCTCTTGCGGGCATGCGTACGCGCCCCCTTCGTCTTTGCTTAGGACTTGACTTATTGTGAGGGCCCTTAAATGAGGAACCTCAATGCAGGGTGAATTCATGGCGGATTCAAATTTATCGCCAATGCGTCTATATTTATGTTTTTGTGCTTCTTGAGGTTTTGTTCTCAGTGTTAAGCAGTAGCAAGCTAATTTTCATTTTTTTTGTGTATTTTAAATAGAAAGCTTTTTGTCTTTCTCCTAGCTTGGCTACTTATTTAAATATTTTTCCTGACATTTTAAAACAAATTTTTTTGCATAACCTTTACCAATCTTGATAAAATTTGGCATGCAGGTAGCCTGTGTCACGGGGAAGGACGTAGTCTACTTTTTATTCCGTATAAATAGCATAGTCCGATGCAGTTGGTTAATTTCTTTTCCAGAATCTTGTTTTTGTTAAATAAGTTATTCTTGTTCTCAACTTAAAGATGATTTTGAGCTTAGTTGTCATCAAAATAATCCTTTGCTTTGACATTATCTGTAAGTCTGGAAATTGCTTTCCTTAATTTCTGTTTACAACTTTAAAAAACCATTCCCACAACTGTCTTGCATTATGTTTTACATTGAAAGAATTAATCTTCTTACAAGCACACATATACTCACTCACAATGTATATATTAGTGGAATATTGTTTAAAAAAAAAAACACATTCAGTATATAAACGTATAAAATTGATATTACTCAATTCGGTGCTTCGCTTCTTATCGTTATTGCTTTTCAGATAAAAATGTGCAAAGCAATTTCTGGATAAGTGTCAAATAAAGATAATTCATTGAGTTTAAAACTGAAATATTATCTTTACAGATAAGAAAAGTAGATTGTTTGTATGGCAACTCAATAATAAAGAATGCAAAGAAGGGCGTTATAATATTATGAAAGTGAAAGAAAGATTATAGAATGTCAGGAGGGAGCAAAATAAATTATTATTTTGCAAATAATGAAGAAATTGCGTATATGAAGAAAAAAATACGTTGTGCGACTGGGGAGCGAGCGTTAGGAGAGTGATGAAGCAGTGAAGAAAGTATTGTGATAGAAAAAAAAGGTTGATATTTTGATGGGGATCAATTATTGACTTACACTATAGAGTAAAAAAAATGCGTGTGTCTGCGTAGGTGCATGCAAGCGCGTGTGTGTACGAGTATGTGTGTACGCGTTTCTTTTTACTGCTGAATGGATTTGGATGAAATTTGGGTTAGGGAATTATTTTAATATCTGTAGCCATTTTCCAAATTTTTCTTAACTAAATATTTTAGGGTTGCCATTAGAGTTTCGCCTCGGTAATGGATACCTAAACGTATACATAAGAAATCGAAATTCGATAACACATTGGTATGTGGCTGGAGTTAAGGCACCGAATGCGTAATTTTCTAAGTCGATTAGTCTAAACACACACTACAATATCGTCGATGAGCAAACAACACCGCAGAAGTCGAAATTTGGCGGTTTGGACCTTTGAATGCCATTCTCTAGAGTTTTTGAATGCGCGTCGATCCTTATATTAGAAACTAGCTTTTGCCCGCGGCTTCGCCCACGTGGACATAGCTTTTATGACTCTTTATGAAGGGTGAGTGGTGCGCGAGCCGCAATCAGCTCGCAAGCGTGGACATGAGTTTTCTCCAGGTACCTCAGGAACTGTATCGGGCTATTCGGATTAGAATTATTATTTGTCAATTCCCACCCCCCCCCCCCCCTTAACAAATTCTATACAAAAATATCACTTTATTCCGTTGCTCCGTTGCGACGCCACTGACGTGCGCTAGCGTAGAAAACAGTTGTCCCCAGATCCCTCGGGAACTATGTCAGGATATACTTATTAGTAAATTATATTTTCCACCTCATTTCTGTGCTAAAAACCACACCAATCCATTTTTTCGTTACGATTTTAAATAAATTTGCGAACAAAGAGTATTGTTTTAGTTTCCCCAGGAACTGCATCGGGCTATGATAATACCCACAGATGAAAGGTTGAATATTTCATTCCCAGTGATACAGACTACCTGCATGCCAAATTTCATCAAGATTGGTAGAGGTGTTGAAGTGTGAATAGGTAACAAACAAACAAACACATTTTCACATTTATAATACTAAGTAAGGATTTCTAAATCTTAAATAAAATATAGAGCGTCGGTGGCAAAACGGTTAGGGCCACTACCTTCTGTCCGGAAGGCCGTGGTTCGAATCTGCCACTTACCAATATCTATACGAATATCGATTTCATACTGGTATGTACGTTTATCCGACGCTCTTACGGTGAGAAAAACATCGTGAGGAAACCTGCACACGCCTGCGAAGAAATTCGAAGCTTATGTGTGAAGTCAATCAACCCGCAATGAGCCCACGTGATCGTCTAAGGCCAGATCGCCCTAACTCAGGGCAGGTCGAGCCCCTTGGTGGAGACCTATATAAACTGATATGATGAAATAACACATTACCTATATTATCAAAAAACTAATTCAAATCATTAAAGGTATCAATCTAGTAATAAAATTTCCTAACAATATTAATATGGGTCAAATCCTCGAGTCGTATCAGCTCCAAAGGAGCCCAAGACGCACTTCTCGTTGCCGCGCTGGATGGCCATAGACAACCTTAGCAGCAGGTAGGACCTCACGTCACATCTCCTCTCTCGAAGGCGAAGGCCAATCTCCTTTGTGAAGGCAAAGGCCTCTGAGGGTTCAGCAGCCGGTTGTCTCACAGACCAGCGGCACAAAGCAGTAATTTGCCTCCAAGACCGAGTACTTATTATGCTTCTTTCTCGCCGCAAATTGAGCAGCAGTACCGTACGGGTGAGGAGTGAGACAGAAAAAGTGGTTTCCCAAAGCAGGCACGTTCCTCTCTGCCATAGCACCTGTTTAAAACCTCCGGCCTTTTGCCATCAGATCGACTAAATCCCGACCGGCGGCTGCATCAAAGATGGAATATTCCATCTGGCCGAGACCAGTGCCCTCCGAGTGAGGTCATTAAGGAATTGGTGACGTGGGAATCTTCACAAATACGACTGCAACTCAGTGAGTGATGGACAATTGCCTCCACCGTGGACCCGCAAATACATTGATGAGGTTCACAGATATTGTTATTGCAGGCGGAGAGCAACTGCCACACGCAAATAGTCGCCGTCAGAAGAGTTCCCATATCTGTGCCTCCTGTTAAAAGATGCTAAACTCGATTTATGTGTTTTTATTTTTTTACACGATTGGAATCTGTAAAAAAATACCTCTCTGTTCGTCTATGAAACACATCGCTACGTACCATAGTTCCAGAGTTTAAAGTAGCGTATGCTGAAAATTACATAAAAGAAATCCACTCAAAAGTATGAAACAATATTTTAATGTTTTAATACAACTTAAGCGCGTTTTATTATCCCTACAGCGCCATCTATTGACATTCTGCTACTATGATTATAATGTTTGGTATGTGTAGCTAATAAATAGAAAAAAGTACTCTATTGCTATTATTGTAAGTATCGATAGATAATTTCCCACGGGACCTCTTTAGTTTTCCGGGATAAAGAATACCCGACTATACAATGATGGTCAAAACACCCCATCCCAATGTAAAGGTTTCATATTGTTACGTTGAGCCAATCTAAAGATACAGTTTTTTGCATTCCTGTAGGAAACCTAATTTTTTTGGGATTCACAATGTCCCAGTTTTAGTTCGCGATAAGGGTATCAACGTGTAAAATTTGATTGTAATAGGTTAAGCCACATTTGCGTGGTGAGCCATTCTATAAATGAATACTTTTGATTTTCCCACGGGAACTCTTGAATTTTCTGGGATAAAAAGTATCCTATATGTTAACCTGGGCTATAAGGAACCACCATACAAAATTTCATCAAAATCGGCCCGGTAGTTTTTGCGTGATGCGCGAACATACAGACAGACAGACAGACAGACAAAAATTCCAAAAGTTATTGTTTTGGCCTCTGTATCGTTAGTAATGTCCACCACAGTTATTATTTTCCAAAAATATTCCATGTACAGACACGGCCCCGTTACAGTTTTATTATATTATAGACAAGCATATTGGCCAATCAGCGGCCGCTATTTCGAAAACTGTAACACCGCGCATCTCATTTTTCCGTGTAACAGCGCGTAAGTCATCATTTCGCCATATTGTTTTAGCAGTGAACAGCCGGCGCTGGTAAAAATATTGTTTTAATTAATTTAATAGTGCTACAAAGTGTGTAATAGTGCGAAATAAAGCAGAATAATAGGTAAGTCATTGATTTTTATAACATTTGTGTAAATTCTGCTGAGTAATAAAACAGAAAACTATCTAAAAGTTTGTTCCTTACTTACGAGGTGTTACGATGACTTTTTTTAATGACTTGAGCTATGTTGCTTTTTACTTGAGCGGTGTTTTTGTGTAGAAAATTACATTTGAGCTGTATTCCTTAATTCAAATGCCCAAATTTTTCAATAGCCATCATGGAAGTCGACAGCGACAGTGATGATGAAATCATAGAACAGTTGTTTAAAAAGGGCCTGATGCAGACACGCAAGCGTAATACTCTGAAGAGCAAGGCTGTGCTTGGTAAGTACCTACGCTTTTTTCACGCGATTCCAGGAATCCATGAGCCTATCTATACGCCAGACCTTGGCCAGCACACTATGAAAGTCTACATAGCGCGCATTTGAAACTTTTGTCTAATACATGCCCCTTTTGCATACATGAGAAAATTTCCTGGTCCATGGATATGTATGGAGATGCGCGCACTATCGCTGTGACTTTTTGCTACAAATTTTGTCGCCGCAAGTGCATAGGTACTCTTGTTTCTATCACCACCACGCCAGGATACCATCTTATTCGAATGGTGGTGGTAAGTAAGTACATAGGTAGTTTTTTTCAAGGAATTCTTAAATCATGCTAATATAAACCGATAGGTAGGTCTCGATCGCTCGATACTCTGACGGTGATTGAAAACATCGCAAGGAAACTTGAAAGTCTGAGATAGATAGATAGTATGTGTGAAATGGGTTTGATGCAAAAAGTCACAATGAACGGCTAGTTACGAAAAATTGTCCCATGTTAGTTTTGAAAAATGGTTATCAGTTCAGTCGGTAGAGTAACTTATTTAACACTATTTACTTTTGTATATTTTAGATTCAGTCACGTTACCGCCTACTTTGAATGGAGAACCGTCTGTTGAAAATATATTCAAGATTAAAGAAATGGCACCGGCTGTTGATGAGGCATTCAAGAGTGAAGCACCGGTTGTTAAAAAGACACGCAAGAGAAAATGTGTTCGTCAAAAAACTAAAAACCTGGCAAAGAAAAACTCGCAACCATGTAAGAATTCAATTCCGAAATAAATCTATTAACTTACCTACTTAATTTAAAAGTTTTTTTCAATTACTGATATTTTCATACCTTTTTTCAGTAATAAATAACGATGCGATGCCTGAAGCCTCCATTTCACCCCATTCTGGATCCCTTCCAACTACCATCAAAGAAAACTTAAATGCTGCTAACCAGACACCAATTGCCCCCGTGTCTCTGGTGTGTGCACTGCCATCCCCACCTTCCATCAAAGAGGCCTCCATTGCTGAAATTCAGATATCCCATAGCCCAGGAAAGAAGCCTATTGCCCCCGTGTCGCTGGTGAGTACACTGCAGTCTCCACCTTCAATCAAGGATGCCTCCACTGCTGAAATCCAGAGGTCGAAGAGTCCAGGAAAGAAGCCTATTGCCCCCGTGTCGCTGGTGTGTGCACTGCAGTCTCCACCTTCCATCAAGGATGCCTCCACTGCTGAAATTCAGAGGTCGAATAGTCCAGGAAAGAAGCCTATTGTCCCCGTTGGTCAGTGCACTCAGTGCACTGCCATCCCCACCTCCCATCAAGGATAATTGGTACATAACCTCCATACGGAAAATAAAAACTTACCTATATCTAATAAATAATACCTATAAATTTCATGTGTTTTCATTAATTTTACTTTACAGTGTTTCAGTTTTCAATACAGCCGAAGTAGTTTTTGCATAACACCAAAACCGCACTAGTCAACTCAAACACAGCCTAAGTCATCTTTACTTACGACCAACACCGCACGAGTTAATTATAAGCAGAACTATACATAATTGTACAGTTTTAATGCTTTTAGAGTATCCAGAGCAGTATTTACATCACAAATTACAATAATTCAGACAAATTAATAAGGAACATAAGAAACGAAACGGTTTTTTGTCTCTCCTTAAAAGTAGTAGATTTCGACTTCCGCGGTGTTGTTTGCTCACCGACGATATGTCAGTTTGTTTTTTTTTAATTTATTGTAGTTCTTAATTGTAACGAAAACACATTGAAAAAGTGTTATTGTATTTTGTTTTAGGTCTAATGATCATTTCGATTCCACATTATTGCCAAAAAGATCCCACCAAGACTTCAAAAAAGGAGGAGGTCTTTCAATTCGACCGTATATATATATATATATATATATATTTTATGTGTGTTCGCGGATAACTTCTTCGTTTATGAACCGATTTTAATGATTCTTTTTTTGTTTTTTACTCTTTACACGTAAACAAAAAGACGGAGACTACGGTTCCAATCAATGCCACGCCATAAATGAATCAGTCATAAGTTATAGCGAGTGAATTAAATTGTTGCAATCTAATTCCGTTCTCCAGACCAGATAGCCCAGCAATGAATAATCGAACAACGTAATGTGACTCATTTAGAATGCCTCAGCCGCGGTAATTGTGGACCCAAATAGGGGATGTTGACTTGTCAAACACGTTGCAAGAGCTGGACGTCCACTGAACACGGTTGGCGAGATATGCTACGATAACTACAAGTTAATTTTTACTAAACCTTTAAAGTTTTCTCGTATTGTGATAAAACGATTGCGATTGCTTCTAAACGATTAGTCTTCTTTTTTAACTTTAATTTTATTATGATAGGTTCTATATAATAGGTGCAGTCATTCAAAATAAGCTATTTAGCATAGTCTTGTAAAAGTATATAATATATAGTTCTAACATACAGTATGGACACTCCCTGCCGCTCTCTAGATTGTGACCTCACCCCCTCGTCACCCAGATTGATACAGATTGGTTACAGTTTCGTTGTCGAACGTATAGGATTTCGTCGCCATTTTGTTTTTTCCGTCATTCCTTTTTTTTTCTTCGCCCTTTTAGGGCAGGCTAAAGCTCATTGGCCATACCGCCTAGTCTTCAGTATATGTTTTTCAGTAGTATTAATTTGTAGAATTCACGTCTTCAGTAATTTTCAGTATATTTTTCAGATTACGTAGTCAAAAGCTCATTATATTGGTCAAATCCAGATGTCTAGTCCATTTTTTTTTGTTTTCAATATCATTGTTTCCTCACATTTTTCTCCTGTCAATTGTTCTAAGTGTTCAGTAACTTTTCAGTCTTCAAGATCACTGTTTCTTCACGTTCACATCATATCATTGTTTATAAACTAACCTAACATAAATACTCTAGCAAAATGATAGCACTTTTGCTAAATTTGATAATAAACTGAATTTGAATTTTGAATTTTTTTGAATTTAAAGCTTGCTCGGACTTCTTGTGGGAACTCGAAACACAGTATACACACTTTTATTTCATTATCTACACTATCAATATTATACATCAAAAACCACTAAATGTAATTTTTCGGATAATAAAAGAAAAATGACAAACTGAACGCTACAAATTCCCGCCAAAAAGTCCCGTCATTCCTTTTTTGAAATGTCATTTCTGGCCCGTTGTATGAAGTGTCCAGGGCGTGGTCTTGTCGTGGTAAATATATTTCTACCAATTCAGTAATTAAAAATAAATAATGTAATAAAAAAAATAATTCGAGCGAGACCTACACTACAGTACTCGCATATTATGATGTATAACATGTGACAAAATACTTTAGGTTAGTTAGATTTAATGACGATATTGTACCTGGGTGGCGGATCTGACAGTAACGAAAAAAACCGACCAAGTGCGAGTCGGACTCTCGTAAAGTAGAATTCCGCGCTTTCGCGACTTCCTGTTACATATTTCCGTCCCATGTTACACATTACCGTCCCATTTCAAGAAATCACTCCCACAAATTTCAGGAAAGTGAGAGCAAAGATGTTACACATCAAAAAAACATTTGAGCGAGACCTACAGTACTCGCATATGATGTGTAACATGTGACAAAATACTTTAGGTTAGTTAGATTTGATGACGATATTGTACCTGGGTGGCGGATCTGACAGTAACGAAAAAAACCGACCAAGTGCGAGTCGGACTCTCGTAAAGTAGAATTCCGCGCTTTCGCGACTTCCTGTTACACATTTCCGTCCCATTTCACGAAATCACTCCCACAAATTGCAGGAAAGCGAGAGCAAAGATGTTACACATCAAAAACAACTGTTACAAATAAAATTGAAATTATTTTCATTGGTATCAGCTAATACACAATTTTTAAGTAATTAAAATTTTAATTCACGAGATTTTTGATCAACAATATACCATTTATAATTTTCTGATGTTGACCTATTTATTTTTTAAAGATGGCACAATTTTTTTTTGCTATTTCCCTCAAAACCGGAAAATGTTTTACATCTTTCCAATATTGGTAAATTTATGATATTCGCGACAATGATCAACATTTACGATTTTTCGCTAAATGCTGATGTCAATTTTAATTAATAGTAGTCGTAACCGTTTCATCACATTTTCGATTGCTGCCCGTTTACAACCCGTAACGTCTGCGGGGGGGGGGTAAGGGTCCCTTCCAAAACTCGGGGAGTTTAGGCCATATTACACGCGTGTGTAGTAGGGGGCTCGATCTGTGGATGGTGGAGGGCTACTGGCGAACCTCATACTCAAAAGTTTTCAGCTCCTGATTTAATATTCTAACGTATGACAATATTTAATACCCCTTCTAGGATATCTTGAATCCAAATAAAATTTTCGAAAAACCTAAAAACTTTTAGGTACAAGCTTTTAATATTGCATTGTCACGTGATATAAATATGCATGCAAAATTTCAGCTCAATCGGAAACCGGGAAATGGGTCAAATTTAACTTGCAAGATTCCACCCGAACAAACATGCATACGTTAAAAGCTTCTAAAAAGTATTTCACGGAAATGTCAATAGCAAGACATATTATCCATAGCATGGCGAACCCAATGAAATAAGAACCCAACTGGATAACGATGTTCAACTGATTCTGGTTCAAAATTATAATGTACACGGGTTTAGCATCCGCAGCTCCTGTCGAGCTTAACTACATATGTATAATGAATTACATTATCAACGCTGCTGTTTGGATTACGAGGATGAACATTGATCATTAGATTATCATTTTAATTATGTACGATTTAAGCGATAGTTTATTAATACATATCCGATATTTAAAGCAGGGTTTCTGTTCGTGGTTTTTAGTAACTTACAGTTTCGGACAACATCCAAACATGTTTTGGACCTCAATCAAATCGATCAGATGATTGGCCAACTTATTATCAATTTTTTTTGCGATTTGACGATTCTTTGCTTAAGGAAAGTTGTTCAGAATCGCTAGGAGAAACCCTGTATAATATATCATCATCATGGTGATCATCTATCAGCCGAAAGATGTTCATAACACTAGTGGTTCGCCTCGAACTGTGAAATCACGATTAGGGTATCCGATCTCGCAGCATTTTTGTGATCTTGGTATTTGCGAGATCGATGAACGGTTGTACCATAAATATAAAAATAAAATATAATGAACATATACTATATAATGAACATATATTAATAAATGAACATATATTTGTTATGACGTAACAAATACACGAAAAGGTATTCCGTTCTTAATACCCATACGGGCCACTCTTTCTTCCATAGAACTATTATTTTGGACAGGAAAATTATATTGAAATTGTCACTTGTATTTCAATTATTGGAGGAGACGATGACTGAGGAGATGAATCTTCGGTTGTAGATTTTGAGTTTAACGAGTTACCCACCCGGGCCAGCGTCATCAGAAGTCTCACAAGCAATTTGAGAATTCGCCACTCACGTCTTTGTTTCTGTGCTTAGATTTTAAATGGTCGTGTAATCTCTTCGTAGATATAGCAAAAGTTTTCAATATCGCATTGCACATTTTACATTTCACAAAATATTTTCAGAATGGATTAACACTCGTAAAAATTGTGTACTGCACTGCACCTGACATTCTTAATTATGTTTAGCCCATAATTATGCCCACAAACTCAAGAAAAATATCCAAATACTATAAAGAAATCTTCCACCAGCGAGCGTTTAGATGCAACGTGTAATTACTTGTCACTGTTAAGGCGAAGCATTTATAAAACAGTTGTCTCTGTTTTTTCCTTTACGTGTAAAGAGTCAAGAAATTAACCACACTTTCGCACTTTTTAAATTTTTTCGTTGTTACTTCTCTTAAAACTTCAATTTAAAAACTAAAATTTAGCAGACTCTCTGTAGTACTTAAAAAGAAATATCTCCATATAAAAACTGTGCAAATTTAGAAATTTTATTAATAAACAATTCGTTTTAGACTTTTTTTAGACGTTTTAGACTTTTTGGGATTTTTTATGATCGAGTAAAGTACACACTATCGTGTAACATATTAGCACATTCCTCAGACAATATCCTTAAGTATGTTCATTATTTTTGGAACGACCGATATTTAGTAGTAATTAATTACCCAAAAAAATTGATCTAGCAAAAGGGTTTCTCCGCTTCTCCATCTGTGCCTCGCCTTAACGAGAGCAAGCATGCATGGCGGCAGGCCGGCGAGCGGCGCATGCCCTCATGAGAAGCACGTCTCAGTATGTCTCAGTGCTGTTCCTCAGTCCCATTAATCCCGCGGATCTCGCGCGTAATTCCGCTCTGAGCGGGATCGGAAAATGACGGGGGATTGGATCCCCTACTAACGATGTATTCGTTATAAAAAATATGGGTACGCTCACCAACGCTTGCGCGATGTAGGATCCGTCCAGCTCCATCTAATAGTGTTTCATCATTCACTTTTCCCTATATCTTGGCTACTCCTTGACCGACCCTCTGCCTAGAATTACCCGGCTAGGTGGAGGTCGTTGCCGGAACTACGGGTCCGGCTGTTTGGATCAGGGTACTACGGGGTCGGGGGTAGCCCACCTCTTGCCTGCTGTCGGATCTATCGCTGTAGGACTCGTAGTGGTATGTGGTTAGTTGCAGGGGTTACCCAATGTCTGTTGCCTGGCAAACACGTGGCGTCCAGGCGTCCTCCCCCGCGCGCAACTATAGTGTTGTCGTAGCCGGCCACGTGGGCTCTGGGCGAAAACAACGCGGGGCACGTAAGTTGTCCATTAAGCGGAACTGCTAGTTTGTTTACTGACGGGGAAGCATCTCCGGTACTTGCCTGCATAGAAAGTAGAGCTAAGCTAATACTGCTCCGGCCGATCCAGCCGCGTAGAAGTAAGTCTGGACAGGTGCGATAAGCGCCGGGAAGTGAGCGTGCCTACAGCTCCGGTACCACACTGGATATGTGGGAGCCAGCTTCTCTGGTGTCCCGAGCGAGGATCGAATCGCCAGCAGCGAAAGCAGCGGGAGGTCAGCGTGCCTACAGCTCAGGGACCTACCTGGAGAGTAAGTAGTGGTTCTCTTCCACGAGGCACTTGCCTGGCAGAGTACCAAGACAAGCGTCTTGGCGGCAAGGCCTACCGCAACTGGCCTTCGACTTACGGTATTGGCAGGAATAGTGGCCCTCACCGTATGCCCAAGGGGTCGGTCAGTGGGGACTGGTAGTTTAGCGTATCTGGCAGATATACGAGAGGGAACCAATCCTTTGACCAATTTGACTCAAGTTCGAGATTTAAAAAAAAAAACACCGGTAGCACTCCGGGAGTGCCGGCAGAAGTGAAAACTTTAGTATTAACGTTGTGTTTAATTATAAGTACAAAAATACTATCATTTATGAGGTAGAATACAATGTTTATTTATTGCGCTATCGTACACAAATATGACAATTTACATGTTATTATTCATAATATTATATCGTTATTTATTTATATATTACATTAATTTTTATCTCTTAGAAATATCTACTTTCATCCATTATTTCGACGACTTTTTCACCATCGTTATTACCAGAATCATCATCGCAAATTTCTAAAACTGATACAATCGGTTTATGATAGCTGAAGTAAGAAACAAACAGTTTTGATTCGAATCTATTTAAGTGTCTAATAAAGACCGCATCAATTGTTGTTTTGTATTTCGTTGTGCTAAAATTGCGATCATTTGACATAGTTAAACCAAATTCATTATTTAAAAATTCAATTAATGATTGATTTTTATCCTCGGCAAAATTGATATTGAAATCTCCACTCAAAATCATTGGCAATTTATCAAAGCTTTTTCCTACGTAATTATTAAAATAGTTCTAGAAAATTCTCGGCTTTCAAGTATAAATTATACTTCTCGACACTAGGTGGCGTAACTTTTGTGAATAAAAAATACGAGTACGTAAAGTTCCGCATTGGTATATAGTTATAATCATACGTGGATACTGAAAATTAAAGTATACAATTAAACCTGAATACTTTTTAGTCGCCAAAACAGTACTTTAGTGATTTTTATAATTATATTGTAAACAGGCCGCCATCTATCGTCAACAAGAACAACTATTTTCAACGTACCAAATATCCAGGGCCGTAATTAGATTCAAATAATTTTACCGAATAACACACGGCTATGGTCAGTAATGAAATAACATTTTCATAGCAAATATTTTCAAGTAACAAAGATCTGAGTTGTATACATACTCGTACTATTCTCCGTGACTGTTCATGAATTGAAAGAACTTCGAATGTTAAATAATCATTTTATTCATATTAAGATAATTTACCACCTAGTTAATTTTATTTCTTTTTGTTTGTTTTAGATTTCCATCCGATGATAATTTAAAACAACAATGGATCACAAAAGTGAATAGACCGGATTGGACTCCGACAAAATATACAAAGATTTGTTCTTGCCATTTAAATGATGCAGACTTCATAGTGACAAAAAAAGGCCATAAAAAATTAAAGATGGGCACTTTACCTAGTTTAAAACTGGATTTGTCGGTTGGTTTCGGTATTGTTTGTATAACCGAGTTTCAATTATTTTAGGAGAATAAGTATGTATTTCATTTTATTTTTTAAATTACAGCTTTGACCAATCACCGACTGTAAATCATATTATACTGCTGATTAAATCTTTATCAGAAAAATATATAGATATTCGTTTTAAGCATTTCGCAACCATTCAAAACGATAGGGCAACGAACCGACAACAACTAACTAAAACTGTTATTTTCGCAGGTAATTGAATTTTGTAAATAAAATTATGTTCGTAATAATAATTTGTCTATTATTTTGTGCTAGAAATTTTAAGTACGCCAGTACACATACAAAACAGTAAAAATGTTAACCCTCGTTTTATTCATTTATTACACAAACTTTTTAAAGCTCATAGTTCTGAGTACGTCCCATTACTTTCTACACTTATTGACATCTAGTGTGAAATAGCTGAACTACGTAGTGACATCAATATGTCGATGTTAGGTCGCTAGGCGAGTAGTTTTGCTACTAACCGGCAGATGGAAAATTGAGAAAAGCGCCCTGTGCTGCCTAAGCGGAGCAGCACACTCAGGCACGGTAGAAAGAGTGGGAGATACTTGTTCCTCTCCCTTCCCCTCGATCTTACGCTTTTTCGATCAGCATCACGTGACCCTGACGCGAGTTTGGAAGTTTTTACCCATCCAACAAAAAGTGCTCAGCGCCGCTAAAGAAGTTTTCACTTCAAAAAAATGTTTAATTGATTCGCCTACCAAATTTTACGACGATGTTTCAATCAACGATAATTGAGTTATCGTCGAACAAACATTTATACATACATACATCATCATCATCATCATTATATCAGCCGAAGGACGTCCACTGCTGGACAAAGGCCTCCCCCAAGGATTTCCACCACGACCAATTCTGCGCCGCCCGCATCCAGCGGCTTCCCGTGACCTTCACCAGGTGACCGGTCTACCGAGTGGGAGGCCTGCCTACACTACGTTTTTCGGTGCGTGGTCGCCACTCAAGAACTTTACTGCCCCAAAGGCAATTCTGAGAGCTATGTCGGTTACTTTGGTTCTCCATATACATACATACAAACGCCGAATTGTTCCAGTAGACTCTGGGAACTCGCTTCGCTTGTTCAAGAATGTGTCTCACTCAGACCAGTCGGTCACTTTCGACGTCCTCGACTCACAAAGAAACAAACCCTCTGACTATGAACTGAACATTATGTAATTCAGTGAGGATAGGCAGTTGAATGTAATATAATATTTGATCGGGAACGCAATATGAATTATTGAAGGCTCGGTCATCATTTTGTAACGTATGATGAGTGATGAGGTGAAATCAACCCTATATTTTATGACGCGGGGTAAAACAAATAACAAAAAGTAACCTTTTCATCTCATATTTGAATCGCCTCCGTACCGTAATGGTTTGTCCATTCGCTTCACACCAGGAGGTCGCGGGTTTGGGTCCCGGCAGCATCTAACTTTGTAAGACTCGGGTTGGTTGATAATAAGGTGTTTCCTAAGTCCGCCTGGCTAGCTACCACCATCTTATATAAGTCTTGCCACCAAACATCGATGTAAACAATATTTATGTGATACATAGTTCCCCATTGCGTTGAGGAATATTGGTGAATCCTCGGCACCATCGTCACTTACCGTCAGGTGGGATGATGCCAAGGCTTACCAATTGTGGATAAAAACTTAATATTCCTTACTATAATATTATAAATTTAAAAATACAAACATTTAAAAATGTGTTTGTTTGTTACCTTTTCACGCTTCAACACCTCAACCAATCTGGATAAAGCTTGGCATGTAGGTAGCCTGTGTCACTGGGAAGGACATAGGCTACTTTTTATCTCGTAAAAATAGCATAGTCTGATGCAGTTCCTGAGGGAACTAAAAAAAAACTCTTTTGGTTAATTTCTTTAACATCGCAACAGAACAATCAAATGGATTGTTGTGATTTTTTGAGAATAGTCCTCGTGGGATCTCGGGAAAACTTATATCCACGCTCGCGCACGTCGGCGTCACAACGGAGCAACTAATTAAAGTGATTTTTTGTACAGAATTGGTTGAGGGGGTGAGAAGTGACATAGACTGCTAATCAAAATAGCCTAATATAACTATATCCTGAGGTAATTCATGTCCACGCACCATTCCCCTTCAAAGATAGTCATAGAAACGATATGTCCATGCGGACGAAGCCGCGGGCAAAAGCTAGGGTATATTTGATTGTATTTATATTCATTCATTTATATATATTTTTTTTATTCACAATTGGTAAACCCTTGACAACGGGTGAAATGTGAATCAGTATATCATTTGTAAATCAGTCTTATTGATAAGTATCTTATTTCCTCGCTTAATGTTTAGTGTGATAGCAACTTTTGTTTACATGTATATGTCGGAGCGCAAGGAGGTGGCGCCATCTATGCATGCGTCGAAGCACCGTGTGTTTTGTCTAGAAACGTCAAGCGGTTAGCTAGGGTAGTACTAATAGGTCATCTTTAGCCAGGGTGTGGTCGATGCGAGGCTGAAACCCAGTTTTAGTTGGTAGTGTTGGTACTTGTTTGTTAGCCAATCACAATCGTTGTGATTATCGAACTAATGAATGACAATGCAGCCAACCTACGGAGGCTATGATAGAGGCGCCAATTACTTTACGAGCACTTTTGATCGAGCAGCTGAACTGTCAACTTGGGCAGCCAGCCCCGTGCCAAACTCATCGCAGTCTATAAAATAATCTGTTTTCATCCGAATTATCCTGGAGCCTCGCGTTGTAAACGTGTGTGAATATTGAATGTGCACTCCAAAACTTCTCAAAGACGACTTTATTTCCGAGATCCGAAATATATATTATTATCTTGTAGATTTTCTACTTAATAGAACGTTTTTTTTATTTAATAAATGCACCACTTAAGTTCATATAATTTATCTTTCTCCATTGCATTTACATCCACGGAAACACTCACCCAGTTCTTATCTTCATTTTATTTTAATTTACTACTTCGATCACACATGAAGAAACTGGATTCACGGTCAGCGTTCCATACTGTCCGAACATAAAGTCGCTGTTTCTGATCACGAAGGTGTACTTTCGCGGTTCTCCTTTTCTGTCCAACATGGCTATTTGAATATTTCTCTCCTTATATAATATATTCTTTATTTTACACAATTGTTAAAACACGAAAAATATTTAGAGAGGACGTATACTAAGGTGGACATATCTCTAACCTTACCTTGTATGAGACTTTAAAGTAGGTACGGGAAGCAAACCTGTGTGTACTTAATAAACTAAATCTAATACTAATATAATGAGTATATACTAACTATACTTACAGAAATCTATACATATAATAAAGCTGTAACGGGGCCGTGTCTGTACAGGAAATATTTTTTATCACGCTTTTATTAGCTTCATCTGTTGTACTCGATTTGACCCGCTTTAAACGGACAGATTTAATTGCAACTTTGTACATTTATCAAGAATCAGTGACAATACAATAACGCTAATAACGATAATACCACGCTTTTTTTACAATAATACTAGTATTTTTCGTTCATTATTGTTGACAGCTTTAAGAATTATTTTTCATTTTTTAGTTTGATATTCTTTAAAAACGTGTTTTTTAGTTCTTTTAAACTATATTTTTGAACAGTAATAACTGTGGTGGACATAACTAACGATATAGTGGCCAAAACAACAACCACACCCCGGACACTCCATACAAACGAGCGAGAAATGATATACATAATTATAACTGACGTATCTATAGGCAAGAATGCAGGTAGGGTTGAATCACACCGGCGGTATTGGTCACAAAATGTTTGTTAGTTATTTACCGAATGAATGCTGTGTGAATACTAAACTCTTTTTTTTTCATACTTTTCGTTGTAAACGAACACCACTTTCCGAATGACGTACGAATTAACACTGAAACCTTGTACATCTTTAAACACTTTTTCCTTGACCGACAAATCGCTACCGCTTATTAAAAAAAGGTCATCTACTTCTATGACGCCGAAAATCGCTGCCGCTTATTAAAAAAAGGTCCTTCACTTCTCTGACGGGCGAAAATCGCTAACGCTTATTCCAAGAAAAGGTGAAGTCAATTTGATCACCAAGATTCATGATATGGGGTCCAGGGGGCCCAGCCCCCTCCACCCATTTACAACCCCCAAATTATGGAAAAAGTGTTAGACCGTATAAAATAATAGCAGTTTTCAGTGTTAATTCATACGTCCACGTCGCAGTTACCATTTACAATGTTTTATAGTCTCATACTGTGTATGGTGTATTCGGAAAGTGGTGTTTTTTGTTCGAGCGGTGGTTGTTTTTTATGCTTGTGAACGAAATCACAGCGGCGCGCAAAGTGAATAAAAGTGCTTGCGTAGCTCGTCCTTTACGTTTGGTACCCAATCTACACCCAATCTGAGTGACGGGGGGGTGAGGTCGAATTTAGAGAGGGGCAGGGAGTGTCCATACTGTACGTTAGTACTAATATATATACTGTGCAACAACTTTGGAATTTTTGTCTGTCTGTCTGTCAGTATGTTCGCCCGCTTCCATCTTCGGCAACATCGTCACTTACCACCAGGTGAGATGTTGTCAAGGGTTTACCAATTTGTAATAATAAAAAAAAAAAAATGTTCGCGCGTCACGCAAAAACTACCAGGCCGATTTTGTTGTAAATTTGTATGGTATTTGTGTGCCCGGGTTAAATATATAGCATACTTTTTATCCCGGATTATTCAAGAGTTCCCATGGGAAAATTTAAAACCCCCACGAGGACGAAGTCGCGGGCACAGCTAGTAATACATAGTTAGATAAATAAATTAATAGCATTATAATACGTAACTAAAAATAAAATAATTGTTATAAGTAGGTACTTATCAAAATAAATATATCCGAATAAACTTACATGTTTTGTAGGGAAAGAAGATGCTCTTTAAGTTTAATTTTGAAACAGTTATACTCTTAAACAACTGTCCGGATGTTATTTTTAAGTTTGCTTTTTATGAAGCTGGGAATTTCATATGTTATCAAAGATGTACTCCTCAACAAATGCATCCCCATTCCACTATCTTCTGTGCACCATCTGTGATCCCAGCACAAAGCAAAGGAAGCGACAGACAACCCGACCAATTGCAAGAGGCGTCCCTGCCGCATGACTTAGTATGCATGAGGAGGTGCATCTGAACGTTGTCACTTGTCACCCTGTAACAGGCACTTACACGGTTCCTGGCTTTGCATAACTTAGCCGGTCAAACGGCGCGGCCGTGCGAAACCCGAACACTAGTGTGACTAAGCCACTTATGTTATGGCTCATCCACACTTAGATAACATGATAGATAACTTGACTACTGATCCGAGGGTTATGGGTTCGATCCCCAACCAGGGCAAGCATTTGTGTGATGAGCAGATTTGTTAGCTCTGTGTCTGGGTGTTAAAAATATCTATATATGTATGTATTTAAACGCATATAAGTATTTATATCAGTCTCTGATTCCCATAACACAGGGAATCCTACTTTGGGGCCAGATGACCATGTGTGATTTGTCCCAGAATATTAATTTATTTATTATTTATTCAACCTAACGTATAACGTACCCTTCCATAATAATCAGCCCATTCCTAACAATTTGCCGAAAACATAAATAAATAAATATTCTGGATATACATACTTATACACGTTTAAATACATACATATATAGATATGTAACACCCAGACACAGAGCAAACAAATCTGCTCATCACACAAATGTTTGCCCTGGGGTGGGATCGAACCTACAACCCTTGGATCAGTAATCAAGAGCACTAATCACTGAGCCACCGAGTCAGTCAGTCAGGTTAGTTTCGGCTAGTCGATCTAATGACGGGAGAGGGACGGAGAAGTAAATAGAAAGTTATGTAAACGTCTGAAAATGTTTCGATGACAATACATCACTAATATACACCAAAAAAGTTATCGAGAAAAAAAACCTAACCGCACCGAGAGTGCCGACAGAGGTGAAAACTTTTACAGTTTTATAAGTTTTGACCCTGCGAGTGTTCCTGGTACGATGGCGGTTACATTACAGTGTCACAAGATCAATGGATCAATGGTTCTTCCCACTTCAAAAATGCCCAATGCGCCTAAAGAAGTTTTCACTTAAAAAAATGTGTGTGCGTGTGTATATTATGTATGTATGTATGACCATCTACCTGACTTGCGGGAAGGCTGTTGGACCAATTTTGATAAAATTTTCACGACAATCACTAATCTAAGTAACTAATAGACACAAAAAAGTGGTCAAGAAAAAAATTAAGTGTGTGTGTGAGTGTCCGTCCACCTGATTTGCGGAAAAACTTTTGGACCGATTTGATAAAATATTGCATTTGTAGTTTTTAAATGATATTCCTCAAAGGAAGGACAAAGGTCTCCCCCAAGAACTTCTAGAACGAGCGTTACGAGCGGTCCTGCGCTGCCCGCATCCAGCAGCTCCCCGCGACCTTCACCAGGACGTCGGTCCACCGAGTGCGAGGCTCCTTCCTGCCCCAACGGCCATCTATTCTAGATTATGTAGTCTGGCAAAACTATTTTATTTAGTGTTCATCTTGAAGGCTGCAATTAGGCTAATTGTGCTCGAAAGCTCCCAATAAATCTAAAACTAAAGCTTAAAATGCCCCAACTATTCTAAACTTTCGCTAATTGTAGAGCCGTCGGTCGTCTAGACAACGTCTGTCCCAAGTCCCCACACCAATTAGATGGAAATTAATCCTAAATTACAGTACGTTAATTTAAGAAACAAATCATTCTGAAACATTTTTATTAAAATTCGCCGACGCCGCCGCGCCGGGCGCAGTTAGTATCTAAATCAAAATAATTTATTTTACTCAAAAATGCATGTAATGTAGTCATTATTTTGACAACCTTGTTTGAGCAAAGTCGACCTTGCCGTTCTGTATCAAGGAGCGGCCGGCAAAGTTTTGCTGGCCGCTCTAACAGGCCGGCATAACATTGCCAGCCGCTATCTTGACGTTTCAACGTTTTAAAAAATCAAATGCAAAAAGATTTTATTTAAAACACAACTGTTTGTATTTTTTTATTTAAATTACTTGCTGGTTTTATTTAGATTAGGTACTTGAATTTTTGAGTAAAGCACTATACAAGCCTTGGCCCACAATGACTGCTTCGCTGGTCACGCTATGATTGCCTCGAGCTAGCCTAGCTACGCTCTAGGCCTTCCAGCTTGGCCATCATTGCAGCCCTTGCTGCACGCTGACCGCGCTGTGTCGGCCTGGAGCTGCGCTACGCTGCGCTGTCGGCCATCATCAGCGCGACCAGCAAAGTAGTCATTATAGACCGCGGCTGTAATGTACTATTAAACAAGTGTTTACGCACACTTTTAAATAGTCAAAAATAATATTGTATAGGATAACAAATAATGTCATGATTCAGATTACAGTCTCAGGTTGGTATTTGTTATAGAATCAACATAAATATTTTTGTCATTTACATAATCTATTATTTTATAATATCCTCTAGAGCACAAGCATTTTTTGACATGAGTCTTGAATTTATTCTCTGACAAACTAGTTACATTTTCTGGAATTTTATTGTAGTAGAAGATTGATTACCTAGAGAGCAAATAACTATTTTAAAGACCAGATAGTGCTTTTTCCTAGGATCCCAGGAATTATAAACTAGAATCCTGAGCGCAGTACGTCACTTGAGTTTAAAATAGTGTGTCGCTACCGCGGTGGACACTCTCCTTTTATCATCCTCTATGAGAAAATAAGTAATAACAACTTAACTATGAATAAGAATAGTACGTTTATTTATTTACATATAATTAGGAACAAGAGAGGGTACACTTTTCATCCCTAGGGATCAAAGAGCTGTTTAACGAGGAACCAAACAGCTCTTTTGAGTAGATCTGATAAAAACGAAATTTCTTACGTATATGCTATGTAAACGTCGAGTTTGGATTATGGAAAGCGAGTAGGTAAGTTACACGTAGATACCATCGGTTGTTCGATCAAATGCGACGAACTGAATCTTTTGAAACGATACGATTATTTATCTCTTATTACTTTCGAGCGACTAAGGAGTGTAGAAGATAATGTGATAAAAAAAATTTAAGATGAGAATTTGATGGGAATCGATTGTCTACACTAATAGAGTCTAAAAAACAAATAAATATAAAAATGCCTGTTTGTGTGGATCTGTGCGCCCTTCCGGTCGTCCGGTGCTTCTAGTTCTCTTCTCTTCTAGGTCTCTGGGTAAAATTTGGGTTAGGCAATAATATTTTTATAATTCCAGCCGTTTCTTTTTCAAAATCTTGATTCTACTCTTACAAAATGTTTAACGGTCAGGTCATTCGTTTTCTTCTCTTTATTTTATTTCACTACTTTTTATGGCCAAGTAATCATAATCAAGACTTGGCATTTTTTACAGAATGTTTTGTTGTGATTTGTCTTTATTGTTGTCTTTACATTTACACTATAATTATTGTTACTATGCGATTCCTTTACTGTAATAGGATTGTCTGAAACGTGTTTTCTTTCGTCTGGATCAACTTTATTTTTTTTATTTCAATTTAATATTCTTTATTTCATTAGTAACAAACAACATAGAAGAAATATTTTACGAGCTGTGGTTGTACATGGTCCATACTTGAGTATTAAACCAACGTTGCACAAAGAATAGATCGATAAGAAATTCAAGATTCAAGATATTTATTCAAAATAGGTGCAAATTACACTCTTTCTGATAGTCATAAAATAGTGATTACATAATTTCGTTTGTAAAAAATCAAGAAATAAACAATCATTAGTTAATTACGTCAAAATCCAATCCGTGATATAAAAAAAAAACAAATAATGTCATTAGAACATGATAACAACATTACACGAGAAGTTATAGGTTCATTAAAATTATTGAATGTCATGAACGCCTTTGACAAGTGTAGGCCAGTTCACGCGGACAGCACTCGGTCACGCACGAGTATAACGCGAGAGTCAGCCATCGCTCTTCTCAACCATATTAGAGGGAAAGGAACGACCCGGCTCCCGATGCGCCACCATTGCACCACTCATGTCAATGCTAAGATAAAAATATTTATTAAAAGAAGTACTACTTATACTTGTCATGTCTTGTCGCTTCCACGTCAATTCTTAGTTTATTCTTCATTTTATTACTATTTAACAGGATTAGTAGCGTTGGTAGAAAAAACACTGTCTACCCATACATTTTTGTCATTTAAATATTCGGATGTCTTATAATAACCTTTTTTACAAAGAATGATTTTGATATAGTTATTTATGATACAAGGGTGGTAAAACCGGCCAAGTGCGAGTCGGGCTAGCACTCCGAGCGTTCCATATCACCACATCTGTCCACACAACTTAATATTTATACTATAATTAGTATAATGACAATGATACCTATTCACATAACAAACAAAAGACATCAACGCGAGCGACAATAATATGCTTTTTTATCATTCAGTTCGGACTCCTCAGCGCGCGTCCGACTCACACTTGGCTGATGTTTATTATTTGTTGTTTAGCTTCAGTATTAGTAGGTAATATAAAAACACCTGGTTTCACGCTTGTATGTATTACCGTTTTTATGATAGAGCTAAATCAAAAATCATTCTAAAAACCTATAAAAACCCTTTTTTATTTTATTTTAGCGGGATGGGTTTAGTTAGGTGCACGGAATCCTAAAAAGGTAAATAACAATCGAGTGACATTTGTGAGCCCAAAGAGGGTTTACTAACGTCACGTTTACCTTTTACACCCATGTATCATACGACGTTTTTCAATACAGTTGTGAGAAAACAGGTAAAATAAAAAAGAACCGTAACAGATAATCAAAATACCCGTGTACATACAGAGCGTAGCGAGAAATACCTAAGTCTATGGTACATATCTATCAAGGTTTCGGCAACCAGACTTCATTATACGCGACTTGTGGCTCATTTTAAATGTCCGGAGGAATAATCTCACTTTTTCCTATACAATATACGTACATACATATAAGTAAATTTTTATCAGACATTATATTAACTATTCATTATTTTTTCGTATTTCCAACTACGTAATATAACTCAGTTCAGATTTATGAACATTGCGCCTTATTTTAGCTAGCCACAGATAGGAATTCGTAAGTTTTTCTTTAATATTACCATAAATGGATTAAAACCCTTAGCTCACTTTTAAAATCTAAAAGCATTAAAACTCACTGGGAAAAGATGACCTATTCCTTGGTGTACGTAACCTATGCGCTTTATGGGACAACAATATATCTCCTTCTGACACAGGCCACCGTGGTTTTTATTCTCCTTTCTTCACAAATACATTACCCAAAGAGAATCTTACCAACTAGCGTTACCTATCTAACCTTTAGGAGGAAAAACCTTTCTCTTTTAAAATTCTCCTTTCCAAGTCTTATAAAAAAATATGTATCTTTTGTTATTAAATATTTTTAATGCCGAGAATTATCTAGTAGAGCTAGAAATTTTTAAAAATGGCAAAGTAAAAATCACAATTTACTGTGCACAAAATCAATTTTGTGCACAGCAAACTGGCACAAGTATAAGTACCACTTTTCGAGCAACTGTGTTGAATAAATATTTATTCCAATTTGTATTCGTTTATGGACTACAATTTGTTTTAAATAATAAAGCTTCATTTCATTTTTCTAACTTTGAACAACGATGTCTATAAATTGTGTTGTTCAGTAAAATTTATTTTTTCTTACTGTTTGTCTTAGATTTTCAAGATTTCAAGATGTTTATTCGCAATATGTTTACGTCCCAGATACCGCAGTGTCTTAAGACCATGGTCTTTGACCAGTGTAAATTGTCAGTGATGACATACTTAGCTTACTATGGGCCTCATAAGAAGGCTCAAGGTCACCCAAAGGGCAATGGAGCGTGCTATACTCGGAGTTTCTCTGCGTGATCGAATCAAAAACGTGGAGATCCGTAGGAGAACCAAAGTAACCGACATAGCTCTTAGAATTGCTAAACTTTAGTGGCAGTGGGCGGGGCACATAGCTCGTAGAACAGATGGCCGTTGGGGCAGTTAAGTTCTCGAATGGCGACCGCACACCGGAAAACGTAGCGTACGAAGTCCTCCCACTCGGTGGACCGATGACCTCGTGAAGGTCGTGGAAAGCAGCTGGATGCGGGCAGCGCAGAAAATCTTTGGGGGAGGCCTAGGTCCAGCTGTGGACGTCCGTCGGCTGAAATGATGATTTAAAATAGGTGCAAATTACACTCTTACTGATAGCCATAAAATAGTAATTACAAAATTATACGTGTCATTCGTGAAAAATAAAAATATAAACAATCATTAGTTAATAACGTTAAAATACAATCATTAATATAAAAAAAATATGTCATTAGAACATTAAAACAATATGACACGAGGAGTTATTCACTAAAATCATTGAATGTAATTAATGCATTTGACAAGAGTAGGCCAGTTCACACGGACAGCACCCGGTCACGAGTATAACGCGATAATCAGCCATCGCCTTACAATCAGCACTTTTTATTTGTATAAAGCCATTTATCAGTGTGTGTATTACACCGTTCACAATTTAACGAGCGAACCTTAAACCTGCGACACATAAATACGCATCAATATAATATTAACCCCTGATAAGGTCACAGCACTAAATCTCCAAAAGGTATCATTACCATTACCAAACCTCTGAGCGACCGACAGCTAAATCTTGGGAAGATATTTACTGGAGGCCTGCTCATGGGCCTCCCTTGTGTGCTGTGCTATTAAAATTTCATGTTTATAGTCACGAGGGCTGGTACGAAGGAGTTAGTGGCGAAGGGAGCACAAGGAACATTTTAGTTAACCGCCTATTTTTTTAATTTTTTAACCGCCTCCGTAGCTCAGAGGCAAAGTTCACTGGCTTTACACAGGAGGTCGCGGGTTCGATTCCCGGTGGGGTCACCTTGTAAGACTCGGTTTGGTTGGTGGTAGGCTGGTAGGGCATTTTCTTAGCCCACCTGGCTAGCTACCACCATCTTATCTAAGTCTTGCGGTCTTGCCGCCAAACATCAGTGTTAAAAACATTGATGTGTTCCGGCATAAAGATAAGATAGCCAGTTCTCCATTGCGTTGGGGAATCTTGGCAAGCCCGCTTCCATCTTCGGCATCATCGTCACTTACCAACTGGTGAGATGATGCCAAGAGCTTACCAATAGTGAATTAAAAAAAGTTGGATGATCGTGTTGGACAGTTGTTGGACTGGAACAACTCTGCGAATTTGGCGTCGTTGTTACATTTATGAAAGACTTGCTCTTTCCCGCGGCTTCACCCGTGTGGACAACGTTTCTAGGACTTTTCGAGGGTGCGCAGTGAAAAAAAGTAGCCTATGTGTTAATCCAGGTCCTAATCTGTCTACCTACAAAATTTCAGCCAGATCCGTTCAGTAGTTTTTGCGTGAAGAAGTAACAAACATACACACTCACAAACTTTCGCCTTTATAATATTAGTCATCATCATCATCATCATATCAGCCACAAATGTTTTATAATATTAGTATGATAAGATAAAAAACATAAATAAATATTCAGGGACATATCACACTCGATAATCTGGACCCAAACTATACTAGGATTCGCAGTACTATGGGATGGGAACCAGAGACTGATATACATACTTATATTATTTTTTATCTATGTAATTTTTTTTGACGTGTAATAATATTTAATTACCAATAAAATACATTTATTAGACATGATGGTCCTGATTCTTCACCATAAAGTACTAATATATTTACTTTGCCATAATCCTGTTACTCGACACGACGGGCCCCGTAGTGAAAAATTCGAAGGCCTTCATCCGCCACGATACAACGGAAACTATAAAAACACCTTTTTGAAAGAAAAACCTCCAGAGTACGTTATATCGTCCAGAATGTTCAATAAGGAACTTTGTAAAAAGTACCGAAGTACGTTAAGTGAGATACGTGAAACTATACGTTTAAAGACATACATGACGATATAGAAGTTTACATACATACATAACGATATAAACGTTTGAATACGTACGAGTACATGACGTTATATACGTTTAAATACATACATAACGATATAAACGTTTGAATACGTACGAGTACATGACGTTATATACGTTTAAATACATACATAACGATATAAACGTTTGAATACGTACGAGTACATGACGTTATATACGTTTAAATACATACATAACGATATAAACGTTTGAATACGTACGAGTACATGACGTTATATACGTTTAAATACATACATAACGATATAAACGTTTGAATACGTACGAGTACATGACGTTATATACGTTTAAATACATACATAACGATATAAACGTTTGAATACGTACGAGTACATGACGTTATATATGTTGAAAAAAAAAAACATAACGATATAAACGTTTGAATACGTACGAGTAGATGACGATATATATGTTGAAAAAAAAAAACATAACGATATAAACGTTTGATTGAATACGTACGAGTACATGACGATACATACTTTTGAATACATACATGACTATATATACTTTTAAATACATATATGACGATATAAACGTTGGAATACGTACGAGTGCATGAAGATATATACTTTTAAATACATACATGACGATATATACGTTTAAATACATACATAACCCAGTTCACGGGTCCTACACCGAGTTTGTTACGTCCTGTATACGCTGTCGTGGAACACTTTGTACACTAAGCACCTAACTGTTAT
This sequence comes from Coleophora flavipennella, assembly GCA_947284805.1. Lineage (NCBI taxonomy): Eukaryota > Metazoa > Arthropoda > Insecta > Lepidoptera > Coleophoridae > Coleophora > Coleophora flavipennella. Next base: position 20,155,942 of record OX369255.1, on the reverse strand, counting down.
GTTTATTTTGTAAACTATTTTATATACCAATAAATTACTCTCTTACTTTGTTTGTTATTAACTTGTCCCATCATTTAATGACATGTTTAAGTTAGCAAATCGCGGTTTTTTAAAGTGACTAACAGTAGGCATGCCAAAAGGTTTATTGCCTAGCTCTGGCCCATCTTCCTTGTCGACTCGCTCACGTCCAGCAGGCGCTATCTATGTCAGCCATTTCGTAATCCCTACCCGAACTGGAAGGGTCTTCTGGACTTTCGTGTGCTGGTTTTACGAGTCATCGCGTAATAGAATATCGAAGTGACTAGTGATCTGTTACTTAAACCCTTCCTTACTGTTTGTTTACCAAAATGCTTGCAAATAAATATGACGAAATGTGCTTTTTAAATTTCAAGAATTCGTTAAGATTTGTGCAGTTTATTAAAGGTGAAATTTTGTTTTGAATATCTTGTGTGTTTCGTTGTGAAAAACAAATTGCTTACTTATTTCGTTTTCATGTTACCTATAGTTTGAGCTAAATAGCTTGCTTGTTTGACACTAATTGAGTCTTCTAGTTCGACATAAAAACTGTATTGTATTAAATTTAGTTTTGAAAGGTTTTCGGCACGTTAACGTTCCAGGTTACATATTCTTTGTCCTAGGTAATTGACCGTTTAAAAAAAAACAATATTAGTGTACTCCAGGTTGCTAGCCTAAGAGAAACGTTTTTTTTTCACATTTCTGAACAACTATAGTACAGGTTTGAACAGAGATAATGTTAAGACATCGATTGACTATGCATTACTATTTCTGACCCCCGACGCAAAAAGGGGTGTTGTAAGTTGGACCCGTCAGTCTGTCTTTGTGTCTGTACATGTCATTGGAGTTTCTAAACGGGTGGACCGATTTGAATGTGTTTATTTTTATTTGAATGCTAGATTAATCGAGATATTTCTTAGCGAAATTTAATAGAAATCATTCAGCCAATCATGGAGATGGTCGCAACTGCCAACTGGTAAGTCCTTGGCATCATTTCACTTGATGGTAACTCACGATGATGCCGAAGATGGAAGCGGGCTTACCAAGATTCCTCAAAACAATAGGGAACTGGCTATCTTATCTTCAAGCCGGAACACATCAATACTGTTAACATTTATGTTTGGCGGCAAGACTTAGATAAGATCGTGCTAGCTAGCCAGGCTTAGAAAACCCCTTCCATCATCTAAACCACGTCTTTCAAACTTAGATAACCCGGAAATCGAACCCGCGACCTCCTGAAGTAAAGCTAAAGGGCTATCGCGCTGTAAGCAAGTCGGGTTTTAATTTTTAATTTAGTTCCTTAGGTTATTCCATCTTTGCATTGAAAATATTGGCTTTATTATCTTTAATCATCTGGAAAAATCTTTATTTAACGGTTCTTTAGATGTTCCTAATCTCCAATCCAATCTCCTGATTTTTCCTTCAATCTAATTTACCCTAAGGTGAATTTAAATCGTCTCCGACACTGTGCTCCGTCTGTCTGTGCGTCCGTCACGTCACGTCACGTCACGTCGCTTCAGCTCACGGCTTAGTTACCGCCACGCCGCCAGCGAAGGGATTGCAATCCAATTGTAGACTCCCCCCACTACAGGGTCTTTGTAGGCTGACGTCGCTGTAGGCTAGGTATCCCATTTTCCATTCGTACCATCATGAACTTGGTATCCGTGTATAGAGTCTGGCCCAACAAACTCGTGCTTCTGTGTCTGTAGTATGGCATAGCCCAACCTTATTGTAGTATGGCATAGCCCAACCTTACCTTTGTATAGGTTAATTATACAATTGTGTACGTAGAGTCGTACTATTTAATAGTAGAGTCGTACTATTTAATATTATAGCATTTGCTGACCAGGCTTATCAAAATCATATTTTTTAGGGTTCCGTAGTCAATAAGGAACTCTTATAGTTTCACCATGTCTGTCTGTCTGTCTGTCCGTGGCTGAGCTCAGAGACCATTAGTACTGGAAAGCTGTAATTTAGCATGGGTATACATTTTAATCCAGTCGACACAGTGGTATAAAGTAAAATTTTGAAAATCAAGTTTTGGGGTACCTCCCCTACATGTAAAGAGCAAGTGAACTTTTTTTGTTGACATACCCTATCGTGTGGGGTTATTTCAAAACTTCTGAGGGTTTGATAAAACCATTTCTCGATTTCACGGACTCGTGTGAGAAATATTAAGCTTTCAAGTGATAATTTTTGTTAGATTCAAGTGTGTTTGTGTGTGTGTGTGTGTCTAAAAGCTTAACCGCTATATCAGGACATCTGAAAAAATGTAAATAAAAGTAGGCTTTCTTAGTTTAGGAGTAATAATCGACCAACTTAAGATATGCAGTTGGATTTGAAAAAAGTTCATAGATTTTTATTACGCAATGTTCTATTACCAGGGGATCGGACTGCATCAAAAGTAAAATCTGAAATATGATTTCCTAAATTGCTCTCCTCTTGAAGATTCAAAAAACCTTACTTGTTTCGTTTTTTATCACGACTTCAATTTTAAATTGATCAAATTCACGTAATAAGTAAGTAAGTAAGTCAATGACGCTTAAAATCTATGACGGCACTTGAGGGTAATTCAAACATTTTTAGAACAAAATTTCGTTTTTGACAGATCATAAAAAGTAACTGAAATGACTAGCAGTGCGATCCCCTATTGCAAATACCTACAATTACGTTTTTTTTAAATATGAATTAATAGTAGTTTATGAAACTGTAGCATAATAAGGGTTCTTAAAACACGAGTGTTTTAAAACCAAATTATGTGCAGTTTCATACACTACTTTATCTAATCACATACATTGGAATTGAATCAACTAAAATACAAAGATCAAAGTTAAAAGTAAGAAAAAATCCCAAGAAATTCAGTAAGTACCTACAACAAAACGTGTCATAGCGCTGAATCCCAGCGCATCACCGCGCTTGCACTGAAGCGGACGGTGTCACAGACAGCTAAAAACAATGCTTTCACTGATCTCAGACATTTTTAAACAAGAATGAAAATTATCCACGAAATTCAGTATCTACAACAAAATTCAATGAAAAACCAACACATCAGCATGCGTTAAAGCGGGCGCTGTCACAGACAAGTAAAAATTGGAATGAAAACTTTTTGTATTGCTGTAAAAATGGCGCGAACCGCATGTGCGATCCAATAAAAAAAATATATGGAACTTCGTTGGTGATATTATCTCTTTGGTTTAACTTGTATCGTAATGGAAAAAAAATACATTATAACATTATTTCTCTAACAAAATAATGTTATGTAATATTTTTTTTGAATTACGGTATTGTGTTTATAAAGTATGCCAAAATAAACTCGTTTTGAAGTTGATAATGCGAACTTTACGATATGAGAGTAGATAAATATTTTTAAAAGACTACGGATTCCTACTTTGCTCGAGTTCGACTTGCACTTAGCCGGTTTTTTCGGTGTTTATATGTGCCCTGTATTAATATTTCTATATTTCTTACTTCCTAAAATGAAATTATGCTTTTTTATGTGCATACATTTTCGGCCGTTTTTTCGTGGTCCTACTAGTAAGACCACGAAGGAGACCTATTTCTGTCTGCCCTACTAAGTTTAGATACCTCCTGTATATGAAAAACACATAGCCACTTTGATGTGATTATAATCTCTTTTCTTGTTAGTCAATAATTTCTTTCCTTAGGCGTGACAAGGACTTGACAAACGGTTCTTAAAGTCACCCCGTGCAACTCCTTTCTCCATTCCACCCGAAATATGTGGACGTTCCCTCATACAATTAAGCTGGATAAATGTCCCGTTACGTCACTGCCTTGTTGGTTATTGCGCGTGAGTCGACTCGGGCGGCAGTTCATTAGAACAAAAAGTAATTGGATGTGAGGAATTCCACGTTTATTTCGGTTTCCAATGGTTCACAACGTTTTCTTGGCATTATTTGAGGCATTCAGCTTTAAGTCTCGTTACGAGAATTCTCCCGACCGTTCTCTGTTTAATAACAACCGTATCTTTACGGAAATGTAGGTTGACTGTTGATGGGAAATCAATAATGAAGTGGAAAATGGTAGATTTTGAGATCAAACAAAATAAAATGTTATTCTATCAATAGAGTATACAAGCTTTAACATGAATCCAAAGATTTCTTAGGGTTGCCTCTCGAAACCAATTATAGTACATACTAAGTAAATAACAACATGGGTAGGTCCCTTATATCTAAAATATGCTTCAGATCAAGTTTCAATTCAATGTCATTTTGATGTATTTTATTTAAATAATGATAATAAAAAAGCGTAGGTGGCTCAACTGGTAACGACTCGGTCCTCCTAACGAGAGGTCCCGGGTTCAAATCCGGACGGCCAATGTACCAATGACTTTTTCTAAACTTACGTACCTATACTTACCGATTGCTGTAACGGTGAAAGAAAACATCGTGAGGAAACCTGCACATCTGATTTGAGATGTGTATGAAGGTCGCGTTGCACACGTCCGTAGGTATAAATCTAAAGGCCCTACACGTGACCGCGGGTGATGCTAAGTGCAACACCAGGCAATCGCCGTCTTTCCCTTGGATAGTTTAATTAAAGTTTAATTGTGCCACACGATAAGAGAGAATGATAATGGAAGCACATGTGACGCTATCTGTGGATAATGTGTGCAAACCTGGACATGTAAGTTGTGTTCATCATATCAGCCACAAATCGTCCACTGCTGGACAAAGGCCTCCCCCAAGGATTTCCACGACGACCGGTGCTGCGCTGCCCGCATCCATCGGCTTCCCGCGACCTTCACCAGGTCATCGGTCCACCGCGTGGGAGGTCTGCCTACGCTACGTTTTACTTGTGTTACCAATAAATATATCTACAGCTGAATTTTGGCATCCACACTCAGCCTTCTGAAGAAGTTCTCTAACTGTACTGTGTGTCATAGATGGGAGGACGGACAGTCACAGCATACTAAATACTAGCTAGATAAACAGCGGTAGTTGTCACTAGCTAGATTACCAGCAGTAGTAGTCAGCAGGCGTCTGTGATTCCCGATAAGTATAGTTTAGAAACTTTCAAGGCGAGAGTGAATAGGCACTACTTGAGCTTGCGTGTTACATCCTCGTGTTGCATCAGCACTTACCAACAGATGAGGTGCAGCCAAACGCGCTAAAATTTTACATTAGGAAACCAATCAAGTAAGAGTCGAACTCGCGTGGAGAGGGTTCCATACCATTTCGTTTTCCGTAAGAGCACAGTGAATTAGTACTTGGTAAGAACGTGAAGACATAGGATTTTTGTTTAGGTTTTTAATATTTGAATTCCCTTTTTTGGGTTCTGTACCCAAAGGGTAAAAACGGGCCCTATTTCTAAGACTTCGCTGTCCGTCCGTCTGTCTGTCTGTCTGTCACCAGGCTGTATTTCATGAACCGTGATAGCTAGACAGTTGAAATTTCCACAGATGATGTATTTCTGTTGCCGCTATATCAACAAATACTAAAAATTAGAAAAAAATAAAAAGTAAGGGGGTCTCCAACCAAAAAACATGAAGAAACTAGCGCCATCTAATACGATGGTACGGAACCCTTTGTGTGCGGTTCTGACTCGCACTTGGCCGGTTCTACTTTTGGTGGGCGTTTATATAGTGATTGAGTTTAAATAGCGAAAATAATAATAATATTCAGGGCATACCATCCATACACGGTCATAATGGACCACAGCTGGGAGGAATCCCATTATGTATTGTACAGTTCCCTGTACTATCCACGGACTGATTACACACTTAAGTACGTTACTGAACGTGAACCAAGTCACGTTACTGAAGTTTTAGCAAGGATCCTTTATTTTTTCTAGTTATAAATATAGCCTATGTTACTCAGCGATAATATAGCATTCTAACAGTGAAAGATTTTTTAAATCGGTTCAGTAGTTTTTGAGTTTATTCGTTACAAACATACAAAAATACAAAGCTTTCCTCTTTATAATATTAGTATAGATAGAGTTGCGCCTTCAATACATGAAGTCAAAGTTAATATGGAGGAAAATGTACTCAGTCACTTCCGACTCATACCGTAGTGCATTTAAAATGCAATCATCCACCAAATGAAGGCAGCTCGGAGCCGAGACCAGACCCGTAGACTTGCCGTAGCTCAGGGGCAGATGTGCGCTGCAGATAGCCGGGACAGTGGTGCACGAAAGCGTTGCTAACAAAATTGACTTGTTTACTTACTTTCTTCCGATTGCCATCCAGAGTTAACTTCGTTAGTGGACTCTAGTGCCGTACGTTATGATGATAGTTATCCTTACTAATATTATAAATGTGAAAAATGTAAAAAAAAATGTGCACTGACTAACAATATTAACAATATTTTTCTGACCGACGGCACAGCAAAGGAAAGTTAAAAGTTATTGCAAAGATTAAACATACGTAAATCATCATCATCATATTAGCTCATATACGTCCCCACCGAAGGGCTCTCGAGCTTACCCTGGATTAGAGCGATACGTAAATAAGAAATATAATATATATTCAGGGACAAATCACACCAAACTGGCCCAAACTAAGATTCCCTGTAATAAGGGAAAAATAGACTTAATATATACGTACATATATTTACATACTAAACACCCAGACACAGAATAAACAAATGATTGTCCTGGGTCACTGGGTCGGAGTATAATTCATGACCATCGACCTGGCTGGCAGGAGCTTTAAGCACTGGCTGGGCTAACGGCGTCAGTCGCGGATTCCATAAATCGCAAGCGTGTCGTCAAAATAAACATACAGGGTATAACAAAACTGGTGTAGGTCCCTTTAACTGGGGCTACGGCTCAACCATACTGAAAAACTTTTGCTCTATAACTTTGCTCGCAAAAAATGTTTGACTCTTCATTCAAATCGATCAGCTGATTGACAAATTTCGTGCATTTTAGTATGGAGGGTCCAAATTTTTTTTATTTTTGGAAATTGTTTGTGTGTTACTTGGGGAAAGTTGTTCAGTATGATGAGTAGGACCCCCAGGATAACGGGTCGTACATCGATTTTGTTACACCTGTATACTAGTACTAATTCCAATGTAGAACTCCTTTGTGTTTCCTTTTTGCCCGTGGCTAGCCCGTGGTACAACTATATTGGTTGTTAGTTTTTGTTTATTCGAAGCTACTGCCAACTCATTCTAATAAATTGATTTATTCATTCTGATAAATTTTCTGTCTTCTGTTACAGGTAATTGGACATGATAATTAAAGTGACGCTGAAATTGTAAGTAATCCAATTAATAATGCTAAAATGAAACAGAATCCTACATCATCATTATTGTCGTTAGAGTCTAACATTTCAAAATGAGACTTAACTCCCCTAATTAACATAGACTTAGAATGAACTCGACGTATTTAATTGAATCTGTTTACTAAGTTTTATAATCAAAAAGTCAACAAAATTAGCGGAAATTATGTAAACTGTGGATGCTTATTATGGGGGTAAAAATAAACCCATAATTGATTTGAAAAAAATCATTGGGACTCAATGTACTTTACCTATCATCATATCAGCTCATATACGTCCCCACCGAGGGGCTCGTGCCTACCCTGAACTAGGGCGATCGCTCCGTAGTTCGACTTCCAACACAACCTTCGAGTTTTTTCGCAGGCCCGTGCAGGTTTCCTTACGATATTTTCCTCCACCGTAAGAGCGTCAGATAAACGTACATATGAATTCGAAATTGCAGGATTCGACAAGAGGTAGAGGGCCTAGCTATTATGCCACCGTTACCTATATATTGGTCAAATCGCCGATCAACTTCAATAAGAATTTGAAAAATATTTTACACTCACTTTAAGTTTCTTGAGGAATGTTATTTATTTTAATTAATAAATGATCAAGGTTTATTAGTTTTAGTTTATTTTATAACACAAGGGTACATTTCATGCTGTAAATAGTTTAACATTTTAATGTAAGTTGGTCACGAATCTGCTGGCACTTTAGTTCGTAACTGTCCAACTATCTAAACAACATACCGTCACGGACTTGGCCCCTGGTTATGGTATAACCCGGTCACTTAGAATACAATGCCTCCGCTTATGGCGCCGCACAAATCTGCATTACCATCTAAATCTACCTGGACTTTACTCCGCTATGTTTGTGTTAATTCTCGAGCTTCACTTAATTGGATGCGTCTTTAATCTTTGAATTTGAAAGTATAATTCGTTAATTTGATTCAAATTCTCTTCCTTTTAACAAACTTGGTGTTTTTGTTTCAATTTCCATCATAGTGTTAATCAGAATCTTCTTGGCAGTTATAATACAACCGGACGGTGGCGCATCGGGAGCCGGGTCGTTCCTTTCCCTCTAATATGGTTGCTGGGAGCGATGGCTGACTCTCGCGTTATACTCGTGACCGGGTGCTCTCCGTGTGAACTGGCCTACTCTTGTTAAAGTCAATATTTACCTATAACTTTTCGAGTCATATTGTTTTCATGTTCTAGTGACATAATCTGGTTTATATCAAGGATTAAATTTTGATGTTATTAACTAATCAATGTTTATTTCTTGATTCTTCACAAATGACATTGTTATTATTATTTTATGACGATGAGTGTAATTTGCACCTATTTTGAATAAATATATTGAATTGAATTGAACTATTGTCATTTTTGGCTTAGTTTTTTCACTGAAGTAAAATCAATACCAAATATTAATGTTAACATAATCTCAACAAAACATAAATGTTAAAGTTAGCCAAATTATTGTCCTTTGTATAACTTTTTCGTTTTTTTTTCTTTGAATACGGCTAATTATTTATCTCGATGCTAAATTTCAAGTTTATAAATTACCTGGAATTGGTCTATATATTTTGATGAGTAGTGGTGAGACGGAAACTTTGAAACGCGAGTACGACTCACACTTGGCCGTTTTTTAACTTTACCTTTGGATACGTACAGTAGGTAACCTACCTCGATGCCAAATTTCAAGTCACCTGGAAGTGGTCTATAATTTTGATGAGTCACTGAGTCGTAAAAAAAGTGATTTTCGGACGTTAACATCACAGGAATGGTAAAAGATTAAGATTATTTATTAAAATTGTGACTGTAGGTATACGAGGGGGTCTCTACTAGACACACAAAATCGCAAGTGTTAGGACACAGATTTTAAGTTACGAGTAGGTCGATAGTGGCTCGAGATGTGTTCGTGTTTTTATTTTTGAACTTGGCTGACACACTGCGGTGTGTCTATATTTATGTGTTCCGACATGAAGATAAGACAGCCAGTTCCCATTGCGTTTGGGGAATCTTGGTAGGTCCGCTTGCATCTATAGCACTATTTTTACTTATCATCAGGTGAGATGATACCAAAGGCTTACCAAGAGAAAATATAATGAAATACATATTTCAAAGTGCAAAAAATAAAAACTGTCGAAAAGGCAAACAGAGTTTACAACCCTAATTTTACAGGTGTCTGCGGCAGCAGCAGCTTCTTTAGACTAACTGGCCGTCAGGTTTTTACCCTTAATTGCATTAAAACAAACGATTAACGGAACTTTTTCTGTATACCTACTCTCCTCCTTTTAATTTTAGGTGTAACCTTTACAGGGACGATTAAAAAGAAACTTCGATTTCGTCCAGGGAAAAACTTTTCCAGCTAGCCGTCGCAATTGTAATCAAACGATTCCTTAAATTGTTTTTTCTTGCAAGACAAACTTTCTTTGTTCAGGATTGATGTGGGTCCTGGGGCTTACAGATAGGTCTTATCGAATTTGCTGTCTAATTTTAGATCTCCAAATCCTAATCTTCGCCGTGCGATTTGTCTTGATGACTGCGATTAAGTGATTCTGTTCTTTTGGGAGTCAGAATGGTTCTTTTGTACTGCGAAATGCATATAGGCGTCGGCATTGTGATTGTAAAGCCTTGATTACTATGATTGCAAAATCTCACCAAACCCGCCTCCCTGGCGGAATGGTTAGTCCATTCGCTTCACACCAGGAGGTCGTGGGTTCGCCTCCTGGCGGGGTCAACTTTGTAAGACTCGGTTTGGTTGGTGGTAGGGCTTTTTCATAGCCCGCCTGGCTAGCTACCACATCTTATCTAAGTATTGCCGTCAAACATCAGTGTTAACAGTACTGATGTATTCCGGCTTGAAGATAAGATAGCCAGATCCCCATTGCGTTGGGGAATCTTGGTAAGCCCGCTTCCATCTTCGGCATCATCGTCAATTACCGTCAGATGAGATGATGCCAAGGGTTTATCAATTGTGGATAAAAAATAATGATAAACTTCTAGCACACGCACTTCACAGCATACCTATAATACATACAGATGTTTTTTTTCAAATGGTAGATAGTACTAATGGTACATGACTCGACGACTTTCCCTAAAGAACCTATACAGATCAAAAAGTCAAAAATGGCTCTAACGATTCTAATTGAACTTTGTGAATAACTAGGAATCAACAAGGCCTACATTGGGTAGTCCATTATTCCAGGAGAAATCGACTACGCCAGACGGTGAAGGCTTTGCGGGAAAGTGTGCACATCGTGGCTATACCGTTTATTTTATTTCCTAGACTAATTTCAAAGCATTATCATTAGGTACTGTATGAAATACTAGTACAGTGTAAACTCTATATAGCGACACTCAAGGGACCGGGCATTTAGTGACGTTATTAAGAGTTTTCGTTATACAGAGAGAAATTAGCGTCAATGTAAACCAACTGGAGCCAGAAAATTTTGACGTTTTGAAGAGTGAATCGTTATATCGAGTGACGTTTTACAGAGTTTCCACTGTATTTCTCTGGGTAGTGTTATTACTTCGTCGATCCTATGGAGTGCGTTACACAGTTCAATGGTTTCCTCGCACCCCATTACGAGTCCCCCTTAAAGCTTATCAAGAAAGAAGCATTTCAAAGATACGAGGGTTGACTCGAAAAAACACCCAATCGAACTGCAGAGAGACTTCGCAAAGAATATTAAAATTTATTGTCAATAGCTCAGGGTAGAAATGCGGTCTAGAACCATTAATTAACTCCTTAACGACAGAGGTATTAGTTTAATTGCTCTCGAAATTGGCTATAATTTGTTTCGCAGTTTTAAGTTTTATTTTTATTCTCTCTAGTTTTATGTTTTTAGCATAGGACGTTTTTATGTTCAGTTTCGTTTTATGTCAACTTTATTCAGAACTAGCTTTTGCCCGCGGCTTCGCCCGCGTGGACATCGTTCTTCACACTGTCTTCGAAAGTGAGTGGTGCGCAAGCCGTAGGCGACTCTCGAGCGTGGACATGAGTTTTCCCCAGATCCCTCAGGAACTATGTCAGGATATTCTAATTAGTATTATGTCGCTTTCCACCACCTCAACCATCTCTGTGCAAAAAATATCAACAATCCATTGTCCCGAAAAAGACACTCTGCCTAGAGCTACCCGGCTAGGTGGAGTTCGCAGCCGGAACTACGGGTCCGGCTGTTTGGATCAGGGTACTACGGGGTCGAGGGTAGCCCACCGCTTGCCTGCCGTTGGATCTATCGCCTTCGGCACTCTGGCTTCTCGGTCCCCCGACTGGGTCATGGACTCGTAGTGGTATGTGGTTAGTTGCAGGGGTTGGGCAATGATTGTTGCCTGGCAAGCACGCTGCGTCCAGGCGTCCTTCCCCGCGCGCAACTAGTGTTGTCGTAGCCGGCCACGTGGGCTATGGGCGAAAACAACGCGGGGCACGTGAGTTGTCCATTAAGCGGAACTGCTGGTGTAATTACTGACAGGGAAGCATCTCCGGCACTTGCCTGGTCAGCAAGAAGAGCTAAGCTAGTACTGCTCCGGCCGATCCAGCCGCGTATGAGTTAGTCTGGACAGGTGCGATAAGTGTCGGGAAGTGAGCGTGCCTACAGCTCCGGTACCACACCTGATATGTGGGAGCCAGCTTCTCTGGCGTCCCGAGCGGGGATCGAACCGCCAACAGCGAAAGCCGCGGGAGGTGAGCGCGCCTACAGCTCCGGGACCTACCTGGACAGTAGGTAGTGGTTCTCTTCTACGAGGCACTCGCCTTGCAGAGTACCAGGACAAGCGTCTTGGCGGCAAGACCTACCGTAACTGGTCCTTGTCTTCACCTTATGGTGTTGGCAGGAATAGCGGCCCTCACTATATGACCTTGCTGTCGGTGAGTGTGGACGCTATATCATAAACCTGGCAGTTTAGCGTATCTGGTAGATATACGAGAGGGAATGCCTCGAAAAAGAGTATTTTTTCAGTTCCCTTAGGAACTGTATCGGACTGTACTATTTTCACGGGATAAAAAGTAGCCTATGTCCTTCCCAGTGCATGGCAAATTTCATCAAGATTGGTTTAGGTGTTGAAACGTGAAAAGGTAAAAAAAAACACATTTTCACATTTATTAGTAAAGACTGACTTTTGTCTGCGGCTTCACCCGCGTGGATAATTTTTAAGGTTTCGTACATCCGATCGGCCAAGTGCGAGTCGGATTCGCGCTCCGAGGGTTCCGTACCACCTCTCCACACAACTATGACAATGATGCCTGTTCACATAACAAACAAAATAAATCAACGCGAGCGACAGAAAAATACTTTTTTTTATCAATTAGTTTGGCTTCCTTATTAGCGCGTGTAAATCTCACACTTCTCATGCTTGTATGTATTACCGGTTTTACAATGATAAGGCAAAATAAAAAATACCTATTTTTTTTTAATTTACTATTGGTAAACCCTTGACAACATCTCACCTGGTGGTAAGTGACGATGTTGCCGAAGATGGAAGCGGGCTTACCAAGATTCCCCAACGCAATGGGGAACTACTGGCTATCTTATCTTCATGCCGGAACACACCAATGATATCAATAAAAACCCTTTTTTTGTATGGGGATCTCCTTAATTTATTACTTTTTGTATTTTTTTTATTGGTTGTTTATTAAATTTTTGTTTTTTTTATCATATTGTTACTATCGACAGTAAAAAACACACACACTTTAAAAATTTCAAATTCTACAGTTTATGAAACATACTTTGCGCGTGATTAGACACGCACTTGAACACTTTTTTATGACGTATTCGAGGGTGCGCTGTGCCTATGTTTTAATTCAGTATTTGATCCATCTTTCATCGAAATTTCAGCCTTTTAACGTGAAAGTGGATCCAATAAACAAACATCCATATTTTCGAGATCATAATTTCGAGACTGACTCGGTGGCTCAGTGGTTAGTGCCCTTGACTAGTGATCCGAGGGTTGTGGGTTCGATCCCCACCCAGGGCAAGCATTTGTGTGATGAGCAGATTTGTTTGCTCTGTGTCTGGGTGTTAAATATATCTATATAATACTAGCTGTCCCGGCGAACTTCGTACCGCCTTACATTACATTACACTGCCCTGCCCTACCCTACACTACCCTACACTACACTACACCACCCTACCCTACACTACCCTACCCTACCCTACATACACTACACTACACTACCCTACCCTACACTACTCTACATTACCCTACACTACACTACCCTACCCTACCCTACACTACCCTACCCTACACTACACTACCCTAACCTACCCTATCCTATCTCTCAAGTTGGATCGAACTGCACATGGTGTGCGAATTTTACTATAATCGGTTAAGTGGTTTAGGAGTCCATTGAGGACAAACATTGTGACACGAGATTTATATATATTAAGATGTATGTATTTAAACGTATATAAGTATGTATATGCTTGAAGCCATTTGCGGAGCTGGAAGACCTCCCGGAGGTTCAAACCAAAACAGCTGCAGCGAAGCGCCCCAGGTCTGAGGAGACCTCTCCTGGAGAACGACCGAGCAAGACGGTTAAGCTTGGGTCCTCGGGGCCCACTTACACCGAAGTCGCTGGGTCAGTTCGGGTCGGCATCAAGGCCGAGAAACCGCTAGGAGAGGATGACCACAGACTTGTTATGAAGGCGATTGGTCACGCGATCGACACCGCACCTGAAGAAGAGGAGCTCGAGCCTCGCATCACAAAGAGCACTCTTAAGGCAGGGTGGATGCTTCTCACGTGCTTCAACAGAGACACCCGAAACTGGCTTGCCAGTCGTATGGCGGACCTGAAGCCGTGGGAGGGTGCACAACTGAGGCTTGTGGATGAGGCGGACCTCCCTAAGCCTTACACTGGGGTAGCCTGGATCCCGGATGAGTCATTGGAGCCCAAGACTCTGCTATACCGGCTTCACAGGCAAAACCGCAGTCTCGGTTGTTTGTACTGGAGAGTGCTCAACGTAAAGAGGGAAGAAAGGGGACAAACTGTCACTTTCTCCTTCGATCAGTCTGCGTTGGACATTCTGCAGGGGAACAACTTCGAGGTGCACCTCACGTCTGGGAACATTGGAACTGGCCTCATTCACATTCGTGTGAAGGGTATGAGGCCGGTTTCTGAGGCCCAAGGCGACAGTGCTCCTCCTGCCACAACGCAGGCACCACGGGACCTGGACGGGCCCGCGGCTACTGCCGGTGTATCTAGGAGGCCTGCAGCAGCTGGAATCGCCAACCCCACTGCCGGAACATCTAGGCAAGCGGTGACTCCTAGTGGTGCCCTCAGGGCCCACTCAGCGAGTCACCACTATAGGGGAAGGAAGGGGAGCACTAATGCACCCACGGTTCCAGCTGGGCAGGCTAATAGGCCGGCCACACGGGGGGGTCAATTTCGAGCGCGGGGGGCCAGGGGGCGGCCCGGACAAAGTGCAGCGAGGGGGCTCGCGAGGGGACGGCTAGTCCAGCTCCCCTCCATAGCTAGCGAGCACTCGAGCAGGAAGGCCGCGCGCAACCCCCTTAATAACCAACCTCCACCCCCACACACTTAACACTAACACACCGCAACAGACACAACACACAAACACACTTACACTAAACAGTCCTATCTACCCCACCCCTTTCTCCTTCTCCCATCCTATTATCCCTTGACCAAACACCTATTCCCAAAAATGCTAAAAGTCATACAAGCTAATCTTCAACACGCCAAGGCGGCGAGCACCATCTTATGCCAGAACTTCGCAGAAGACCAACTTGATATGGCTCTAATACAAGAACCGTGGATCCACTCTGGGAACACAATATCGGGTCTGAACTCTGCAGGTAAACTGCTTTTTAACTCTAATGGGGTCAGACCTAGAGCTTGTATAGTATTTAAGAAAAATCTTAATATTTTACCAATTCCTTGTATGTGTACAGATGATTTGGTAGCAGCGTATGTAGCACTGCCAGGCAGCGACGAGAGGATAATAGTCTGCTCAGCATACCTGCCTGGCGACACCGCGGATCCAACATGGCAACTGGAACCCCTCATTGAGTACTGCCGGGTGCAGAAGACGCAACTGCTCCTTGGCTGCGACTGCAACTCCCATCACACCACATGGGGTAGTACAAATACCAACAGGAGGGGTGAGTTACTGTTTGATTTCTTGATATCTAATAACCTCCAGGTTCTAAACATTGGCAACGAACCGACTTTCGTCACATCAGCCAGACAGGAGGTTTTAGATGTCACCATTTGTACAGATCGACTTATTGATCGTATAAGAAGCTGGCATGTAGGCAAGGAAGCGTCCATGTCAGATCACAGACATTAGATTCAATCTCACACTAACCAAAACGGTAAGAGCAGAATCCTATCGCAACTGTAGGGCTACTAACTGGGTCGATTTCCGCAGAGACCTAAGGGAAAACCTCAGTACGATAAGCAAATCCGTCAGAACCAGGGATCAACTGGAATTCGCGGTTGATGCTGTAACTGCCGGTATTGTCGAAGCCTATGTCGACAACTGTCCCCTCAAGACCGTGGTTACTAACCGAAACGTACCATGGTGGAACGGCAAATTACATAAACTTAGACGAACCGCCCGTACCCTGTTCAACAGGGCTAAGTCGGACGGGAACTGGGAAGCATATAGCAAAGCTCTAAGCAACTTCAATAAAGAGCTTAGGAAAGCTAGAAGGAAATCATGGCGCGGCTTTTGCGAAGAGATCAAAGGTGCTGCACATGTGGCCAAGATCTATAAAATCATGGCCAAATCATCCTCTAATCATCTGGGTTTTCTCAAGAAACCAGACGGATCTTTTACTACCACGCCAAAAGAGACACTGCAGCTGTTAGCAGCAGTGCATTTTCCTGGGTCAGACGTGGCCAACGCGAGGTACCCTTCGGTCTGCACGGTCAGCAAAACTAGACCGAAGATTGAGGACTGGAGGATGGCTTCGGTTGTTTTTTAAACCCGACCGAGTCAAATGGGCTATTAATAACTTTCAGCCCTACAAGACTGGTGGGGAGGATGGCATTTTCCCAGCCCTTTTGCAACAGGGCGTCGAAATCATCCTTCCGCTGGTGACGAAAATATTCAGAGCCAGTTTTGCCTGGGGCCACGTACCCCATAAGTGGACTACGGTCAAGGTAGCGTACATCCCCAAGGCTGGAGATCGAGATAAGTCACAGCCTAAGTCCTACCGACCCATTAGTCTCACTTCTTTCCTACTAAAAACCATGGAAAAGGTGATTAACGTCCATATTAGGGAAACATATCTATTGAAGCGTCCCTTACATGTAAAACAGCATGCGTATCAGAAGGGCAAGTCTACGGATACAGCCCTTATGGAGCTTACCGATAGACTAGAGAGAGCACTGGACCAAAAACAGATAGCCCTCTGCGCCTTTCTGGACATAGAGGGAGCTTTTGATAACACCTCTACTGACATCATCCTTAAATGTATGAAGATGCGGAACATTGACTCAACCACCACTGAGTGGGTTAAGTCAATGTTAACAAATAGGACAGTAAAAACGACTTTACTTGGTGACACTCTGGAAGTGAGGATTACCCGAGGATGTCCGCAAGGAGGGGTTCTATCTCCTCTAGAATGGTCCCTAGTTGTCGACTGTCTTATTGAAGAGCTAAACGTAGCTAACCTGGAGACACAGGGCTATGCAGATGATCTGGTTGTGTCAATAGTAGGAGGGTCACCCACTACTGTTTCAGTACAACTGCAAAAGGCCCTCTTCAGGATAGAACGGTGGTGTAACGACTTTCAGCTATCAGTTAACGCGGAAAAATCAATTGTAGTCCCCTTCACCAGAAGAAGGAAAACGGAGGGCTTAAAATCTCCTACACTCTTCGGAAGGACTATACCATTCTCACGGGAAGCTAAGTATCTAGGAGTAATCCTAGATGACAAACTTACCTGGAATAGACATATTGAATACATCACAAGGAAGGCTAAAATAGCGCTAGGAGCATGCTGTCGGCTGGTGGGATCTCGGTGGGGTCTGCAGCCTAAGTCGGTGCTGTGGGCTTACACCGCCATAGTGCGGCCTATGGTTGCCTATGGATGTGCTGCTTGGCACAAGAAGACTCAGCAGCATATATGCATTGCTACCCTTAATAGCCTACAAAGAATTCCTTGTCGCATGGCAACTAATGCCATCTCATCAACCCCGACTGCAGCCTTAGAGGCCATTCTTAACCTCGAACCGTTGCACATCCATTTACAAAAGGAGGCCAGGTTGGCCATGCTGCGTGCAATGGGAGGTGGTAAGGTGGACTGGAAATCACAAGTGATGAAGGACCTCTATGGTGCGCTCACAGTGAATCCAGTACTAGCCATGCCATCCGACTCCCTTTTAAAAGAGTACAGTTTTAATAAACTGTACACGGTTCACATTCCGCAGCGGGACGAATGGAACGCAGCGGTACCCAAAACCCTCAATTCTAGTGACCTTATCTGGTTTACTGATGGTTCTAGAAAGGAGGGTTTAGCCGGAGCTGGGGTATGCGGCGGAGACTTAGATATAAAGCTGTCATACAGCTTAGGCCCGCATGCAACGGTTTATCAGGCGGAAATGTACGCGATAGTAAAATGCGCACAAGAAAACCTTCTCAGGTCCTATAAAAATAGGAACATAGTAATATGTTCGGATAGTCAGGCGGCCCTTATGGCACTGAAATCCCATGAAATTGATTCCAAGTTAACCCTTGAGTGCGCTGCTGCCCTCGACCAGCTGGGGAGACTAAACAAGGTCACCTTATACTGGGTGCCGGGACATAGCGGCGTCAAGGGTAACGAAATAGCAGATGAGCTTGCAAGAACCGGAGCAGAGACACCAGCTATTGGACCTGAACCAATAGTGGGAGTGTCACGTTGCACGGGGAAAAGAATGCTAAAGGAATGGGCAAATGAACAGAGTAAAGCACTCTGGGCAAATTCTCCAGGCCAAAAGCATTCAAAAATGCTCATTTCTGGTTTCTCTCGGGGGTATACGTCTAGAGCACTGCAATTGCAAAAGCCTGGACTTCGAGCTCTCGTCAGAACTCTGACTGGCCACTGCAAGCTTAATAAACACCTAAATCAAATGAAGCTTGCAGTCTCAGACGAGTGCCGATTTTGCCTCGAAGAAGAGGAGACACCTCTTCACTTACTCTGTGAGTGCGAGGCACTCGTCCAAGCCAGAAGTCGCTCCCTAGGTGGGCCAATGATAGCACCAGAGGACATCAGGGATCTCGATCCCAAGTGCATCGTCCAGTTCATCAGAACTATTGGCCTTGAGGATATTATATAACAGGGGCAGTGATCACAATAGATCTTGTAGGTCGCGGTGATCCATTAGGACCCTCTTTTCGTCCTATTCCCCTCTTACCCAATAATAATAATAATAATAATGTATATCAGTCTCTGGTAACCCATAACACAGGGAATCCTACTTTGGCGCCAGATGACCATGTGTGATTTGTCCCAGAATATTTATTTATTTATTTTATTTCATAATATTAGAGTGAGCCAGATTATTAGTGGCTCTTTTAACTTTCTCGTCTGTACGTTTGCGCTACGAACCGCGTAATAGACACTTCACAAATTACATATTATAGACGAACTGTTATTTTGCCATATCCCGTATCGGACCAACACCAAACAAATTTCCTTGAAAAAAGTCTTAAGAAACTAATATACCGATTTTTTTTACACGCAAATAATTCAAAAAGGAATAGAATTCTTTGAACTTTGGAATAGCACCAAATGTAAGGAAATTGTTCGATTAGGGCTGCCCTCTTGCCTAGGGACTGTCGATATCGACCGTCACTAAAATACACCTTCATTAAAGATATTCACCTTGTATTACCTGTCGTTACGAACGTTCTATCCTCGATAGGCGTCATAACAATTAGCTGTTAAAATTTGTGGTGTACCTATCGTTGATGAACACTTAAATTCAATTAGGCAATATATTGACGTAATTGCCAGAAAATACATGTTCAGGCTATAGTCACGGGAGTTGAAGATAAACATAGTGTTTGAAATTGAAATTATTTATTAGTAACAACATTTGTTGCAAGTCATCATACCTTCATAGTTTCACCTAACGTCATCACCTTCGTCATCACATAAGCTGAAAGACGTCCACTGCTGGACAAAGATATCCACAACGACCGGTCCTGCGCTGCCGCGTTCAGCGGCTTCCCGCGACCTTCGCCAGGCCGTCGGTTCACTGAGTGGGAGACCTGCCTACGCTTCGTTTTCGAGTGCGCATTTGCCACTCGAGAACCTTACTGCCCCAACGGCCATCTGTTCTACAAGCTATGTATGTGCCCCGCGTACTGCAACTTAAGTTCAGCGTTTCTGAGTTATGTTGGTTACTTTGGTTCTGCTACGGATCTCCTCAAGGTACATACACTCCGAGCATAGCTCGCTCTATCGCCCTTTGGCTGGCCATGAGGCTTCTTATGAGGCCCATTGTAAGCGACCATGTCTCAATTCCGTATGTCATCACTGGAAACACACACTGGTCAAAGATCTTAGTCTTAAGACACTGCGATATTTGGGGCGTGAAGATATTGCGAATCTTGCCGAACACTGCCCAGCCGAGTTGGTTCGACGATTGATCTCTTTCTCGAAGTTGGACCTACATTGGACTGTTTGTTCGTCAACAATTTCGAGTGTAGAGCCTCTAATCTGACATTTAGAGAAAAATAGATTAAGACGCCTTACCGAAACTCCTTTTTCATACAAATCTAAGGCCAGGCACTCAAATTTAATGACTTTTGACAGAATGTGTTAATTCGGCCGCCAGCTTGCTGAACGTGAAAACTACACATCTATTCTTTAAACCTCCTTCTCTCGTATGCCTAAGATAAAACCTAAGTTTTTGCGCTGTAATTATTATTTTATAAAACTGTGTACTTACCTACTTTTGACAAATTTTTATACAATGGTTTTTTCCTGTCTTTACTTATGTGTATAAAGTTACATTAGATTCAGCTCAGAAAAAAGAAAACAATTGTTATTACTAATTAAAGTATTACAATCGAGTTTCGGCTTACCGAACCGAGCGTTAGCTCCTTAATACTTATTACTATCCACAAAGGCAAGAGCGTTAAACATTTTTCAATTTGCATAGGAGGTTTAGACCCTTTTAGAGTTTTCTTAAAAATATTATATCATATATAGAATGTATTGTTGTTAGTAAGTTTTATTTCTTAGAAACATTTTGGCGAGAAAAAATATTTTAAACTTTTTTTTATTACAAGTACCATTTTCAGAGCTTTCGTAAATGGCCTATTATGGTATTAATAAGTGTCGTCGATATGAAAAACGTCGTTAGCGGCATTTTTTTTTAAATGATTTTTTTGTATGGAAGGTAAGTAAGTATGTAACCTTTAGTATATTAAAAATCTAGAAAATGTATCCCTGGCAAATAATTTTAAACATCTATGTACAAAATTTCATCAAAATCGGTCCAACAGTTTCTTTGCAAATCGAGGATATTAACATCCACACAGACGCACACACATAGACCCTTTTATTTTCTGGAACACATATTTAGTGTCTATTTTGTGAAGTTTTTTGAACGAATAACCAATAACCAATAAACTTTTTTACTTTTTAGTCGCTCCAAAGCACTGTGTGTATGTACTCTTTTTTTTTAATTCACAATTGGTAAGATCTTGGCATCATCTCACCTGATAGTAAGTGATGATGTTGCCGAAGATGGAAGCGGACTTATCAAGATTCCACAACGCAATGGGGAACTGGCTATCTTATCTTACTCGAGGAAGTTTTGACGTAGCAGAGACTTGGAGTTTAAAAGCAGTGGGTCGCAGTTGCATCGATGCATTTGGTATGTACTCATCGTGAAGGTTCTCGAGTACTTCACATTGCCAGGAAAAGTGGCGACTCATAAGAGAATCAGGCAAAATAGAAGGAAGAGACATCGTGGTCGGAGTCCCACGCGTTGGTCCGACCAGATCCTCACCGAAGTACAAACTTATATCCGTGATGTTAAGCAGGCCATCCTCAGCCACCACGACAACGTTGTAAGAAGGAAGGACTAAAACGGTGCTAACGATGATGATGATGAACTACGATAGGTTTTTATCGATAACTATAATCACGGCTCTAGAACCGTGCGTGCCGCCGATTTATCACGGCGGGCGCTTAGTCGGGGGGTAGCATGCAAATGAGATCGCGACAGACAGACGGATTTAAATTATATGATAATTGTGTTCGGAATATCTTCACTGAAATATGTACCGCTTTCTGAGACATGTTTTCGGGGAAGTAATTAATTATATTTAACGTGTTTCGCGCTGCCGTTTGTTTGCGAGTGCGAAGCGCAGTTAAGTGCGAGGTTGATGCTAATTATAATTTGAAAGAATATGTTAATTGAGATGTGTTGAGAGTATTCGTAAGGCGGATTTATAGCTGTACAAAATTGCAGACAGATTGGCTAGAATTGGTCGGTTCCAACTCAGTTAATTATGAAGCGAATTCAAACAAACGTTTTCTAAGAACGCACATGAGCTTTGGTTTTTTCTACAAACGATTTCCGTAAACTTCTTCAATAGACAGTAAGTAGTTTTTTAATTCTTAGTAATTCCTTCTACGCTTATGATATAGTTGACACTTTAACCAATAATAATAATAATGTTTTTTGGTTGATATCACTATCCTATATGATAAAAACCTCGTGCAGGCTGATGCCGATAAAAGGAACAAGTACCAGGACCTGGTGCCCGAGGTTAATATCGTCGACACTTTAACCAATAATAATAATAATAATGTTTTTTGGTTGATATCACTATCCCATATAATGAAAACCTCGTGCAGGCTGATGCCGATAAAAGGACCAAGTGGTGCCCGAGGTTAATATCGTCGACACTTTAACCAATAATAATAATAATAATAATGTTTTTTGGTTGATATCACTATCCCATATGATGAAAACCTCGTGCAGGCTGATGCCGATAAAAGGACCAAGTGGTGCCCGAGGTTAATATCGTCGACACTTTAACCAATAATAATAATAATGTTTTTTGGTTGATATCACTATCCCATATGATGAAAACCTCGTGCAGGCTGATGCCGATAAAAGGACCAAGTACCAGGACCTGGTGCCCGAGGTTAATATCGTCGACACTTTAACCAATAATAATAATGTTTTTGTTTACTATGTTATATTCCATATGATGAAAACCTCGTGCAGGCTGATGCCGATAAAAGGATCAAGTACCTGGACCTGGCGCACGACGTTACTGATATGTGGCGAGTGGAATCCATCGAAATCATCCCCGTAGTCCTATCCGTGAACGGGCTAATTTCAGCCGACCTTGAACGTTACCTAAGGCGGCTGGATCTCCGAGGTAGACCAATAATTGCAGCAATGCAGAAAGCAGTCCTCCTCGATAATTCCCGGATAGTTCGACGCTTTCTCTCCCCGTCGCACTGAACTCCAGCCGACTGCGCTTCCGCTGGAGGTGCTCCTGCCACTTCGCCTTGAGCTTAGTGCGCAGAATAGCTTAAATTTTATATATTAAAATAATAATGTTATTATATTAACATAATTTTCTCTAGAGTGGTGATACGAAAATGATAATTTTATTATTATATGTGATCATTAGTGAAATGCTAATGGTCCTCCTCACACTAGGCCGAGCCTACATCGTAAGGGCAATATTCAAGTTCCACTTTCAGAGCTCAAAACGGGCATATCAAAGCAATTAAGTTTTTATCTAAAGCTTCTTGTATCCGAACCGTAACTAGATTAAGTCTTTGTTTAAACTGCTGAGGGTCAAACCACCTACTGTCGAACTGCCGCCGCACCTGTAATAAAAAAACATCACTCATTACTTACTCATATAAATAAATCACAACCACAAACACAAAATCGTCCGAGTACGAATTTCTCTGAACCGATTTCTCAGAATTTAAATACAAAATCCACTAGCTTACCCACACAAACTAAAACAAACAATCAAAACAACCAAACTCAAGTATCCAGAAACCAGTGTTTTTTGTACTGCTTGAAGCAGCGCTGGATTTTCTATTTTGCCGTATACGCCGCGGCCAATGAAAGACAGACGCCAGGGTTTTCGTTGCGGACTTTAATTTTGCACGCTGAGCCCCACCGCTTGAAATATACTTGAAATAAGGTCATTTAGGTCAAGGTGAGGAAACCTGCACACGACTGCGGAGAAACTCGCAGGTTGTGTGTGAAGTCGACCCCCACTGGGCCCGCGTGGTCGACTAAGGCCCGATCGCCCTAATTCAGGGTAGGCTCTAGCCCCTCGGTGAGGACGTATATGAGCTGAAATGTTGATGATGATGAAAGTGATTTTGTCCTACAAAATAACCCTTTATTTTTGATTTGCCGCAGTAGGGTAACAAAATAACACCATAGAATGTTTTTATTCCTCACAGTAGCAGAAGCAGCTGATACTCGTAAAATCCAACCGATTTTTACCAGCGTTTGTCACGCAATTCGCCTGTGAAACGATTCGTCCTTGCAATTGATTGGTTAATACAACGGCGGTGCAAACGCCATTTGTCTCGTGTAATAGCGAACCCAACAAAACACAAATGTGAAATGGGGCCAAGTTCGATATAAAAAATTACAGCGATCTAAACGGGTAGGTATTAAGTTCTATAGTGGTTCCTAAATCACAGCTACGGAACTTCAAATACCAATATTTATTTTAGACTTCTCCAAATAATAGAAAAAGTACAACGGTTTTCAGTTGCTTCAAAAAATTTGTTATGTTATGTGTTTCTACATGGTGTAACTGAACAAGTTTTCAGTATCCAACTTTATTCTATATTGATATTTATTTACTTTATAAAGTAAGCTTTGCTTGCTTGGTGCCTTGATCATTTAAATAATCAATTGAGAATAAAAAAAAACCTACCTAAATGCCAAACCAGTTTCTAAGTCCCCTACTGGAAATAGTCTATAATTTTGATAAATAGTAGTGTTAAGGAATCCTAATTTCATAAGTCCGATTCGTACTTGGCTAGTTTTTAGATTTTTTTCTTTGTATACGCCTAATAACTTATCTCAATGGCAAATTTCAAGTTTATTAGTTATCTGGAAGTGGTCTATATATTTCGCTGAGTAATGGTGATTTGGAACCCTTAGTGAACAAGTACGACTCACACTTGCCCGGTTTTCAAATTTTTCGTTTGTTTACATCTATTTCATTTCGTTAGAGTGTGCCTCGGAGCTTCACAACCTCATTCCCCCTTCTCCATTTCATCATCGGACGACCAGGCGCGGAGGGCGGTTCCACCCCTTTGTCGTCAATGCTCCACCTTTACGCACGAAGCGTTTTGCGTATTCGTTCATCATGCGAACAGCCAAGGAGTGGAATTCCCTTCCGGCGTCTGTATTGCCCGATTCGTATAATTTAGTAATTTTCAAGACGAGAGTGAAAAGGGACTTTTTGAGTTTACGTGCCACATCCACAACCTACCTCGATAACAAATTTCTAGTTTATAAGTTACCTAGAATTAATACGGAACACTTAGTGCGCGAGTACGACTCACACTTGACCATTTTTTTAATTTTGCCTTTGTATACGTTCAATAACCTACCTCGGCGCCAAATTTCAAGTTTCTAATCCACCTGGAAGTGTTTTATAATTTTAATGAGTCAGTGAGTCGCAAAAATAGTGATTTTAGGACGTTAATATCTCAGAAATGGTAAAAGATATATTTATGAAAATTGGGATTCTAGGTTACCGAGGGTGTTTTACTAGACACAGACAATCGCAAGTGTATAGGACACTCAGATTATAAGTTACACGTAGGTCGAAATTGGCCCGAAATGGTTCGTGTAATATAACCTGCGGCCGGTGTGTCGCCTTTTTCTTTTCGAACTTGGCGGACACACTGCTGTGTGTCTCGATTAGGCGGCATTGTTCCAACAACGCAGCCAATTGATGTCTTTATTTCAATAGATGACGTGAAACATTTAATTGCAGATTAGTTTGTTAAAGGCAGTGACAGAAATGTCTGACATTTGGCATTGCATAATATTTCATGGTAACAGATTTAATATAATAGAAAACGCTACGCACGTTAAAAAACAGACTTCCATCGCAACGACTTAGTACATTTTTGCATTATTATTTTTAGTTTTTGTTAATTTTCTAATAAAGTACTACACCGATTTTGATAAAATTTGTATGGGACCACACGGGAAGCACTAGCTTTCAAGAAAATAAAAAAAGAATCATAAAAACCGGTTCACCCAGTCAGAAGTTCTGAGGTAACGCACATACTGCCGAATTGAGAACCTCCTCCTTTTTGGAAGTCGGTTGAAAATCAACTCTAACACGGAGAACACTTCATTTTATTTATTTTTCGTTTACAATCATGTACAAAAATAAGGTCTTTCTCGGAGGCGCTTCTTACAAAGTTAATTTTGTTTGGGTGTACCTTTTTTGGACTTTTCCTAGTCACTTCACTTACTGCATTTTAAACAAATTAATATTTGTTCTTGATGATGAACATTTTAAAGAAATTTCTCGCGCCACCTTTGAGAGAAAAATATCTTTTAAATATATTCTATGACAGGTATTATAATTATATATTTTAAAGGATTACAACAACATAATTATGACATTATACTTTAGATGTTAATAGGTGTTACATATTATAACAAAATTAAAAAAATATCCTTTAGAGCCCTTTTTGAGAGAAAAAAACATTTTATGTTTTTGTGTACGGGAGGAACCCTTAGTACACAACACAGGGCACACAAGAGGGCAAATCAGCACCTAGCTGGAGTACAGTTCGTTCGGGGAATCACCCGCAGTACATCCGAACAGAGTTCTGGGAATGTGTCTAAACATAAAACAATTTTACAAAAAAAATATCATTAATTTTAATCACTTTCACTGCTGCTGCTGGACGAAGTATTATCAGAATCGTCGCCTACATAATTAAAAATGATTGAACTAGATTTGCGCGATCCCGTGCGGGTGTAATGTCAGCGGCGTCGCGGTTGAACCTAATTAGTAATCTGTGGTTGAACTCAGAGCGGTCCCTTTGTCAGTACCGTTTGACGTGAGGCGGCAGCGCGAGCGGCATTCATCAAAGGTGCGGTTAATTGAGCGAACGAACTTTAGTCGCTGTCACCGAAACCGGCTTGGAATAGATGATGATGATGATGATCATTCATATCAAGTGTATCATACGATCAAAACTTGACTGACCAGTTGGTCCATTGGCAACGCTCCTGTCTGTTGGGGCAAGGGCCGATGGTCGTGGAATCGATTACCACCCAGGGCATAAATTTGTGAGAAGAATAGGTTTGTTTCCTCTTTTACTGGGTGTTCAATAAATATGTAAATATAAAAAAAATATTTCACGAAAGTTTCCAAGTAAGAAAACAAAGTCTTAATTCTATTTGTACATCTTAGGTCTGCTAACTAGAACTCTGGCTACTAAACTAGGCTAGAAAAAGCCTGTATCTTAGCCACACCCCGGACACTCCATACAAACGAGCGAGAAATGATATACATAATTATAACTGACGTATCTATAGGCAAGAATGCAGGTAGGGTTGAATCACACCGGCGGTATTGGTCACGAAATGTTTGTTAGTTATTTACTGAATGCAACAGTGTGAATACTAAACTCTTTTTTTTCATACTTTTCTGTTTTAAACAAACACCGTTCGAACAAAAAACACCACTTTCCGAATACACCATACACATTATGAGACTAAAAAACATTGTAAATGGTAACTGCGATGTGGACGTATGAATTAACACTGAAAACTGCTTATATTTTGTACATCTTTAAACACTTTTTCCATAAAATTGCGAAATTGATAAAGGATTTTGTCACAGATTAAAAATCGACATGATAGTTTTGTTGGTTTGGTGTAGAGATGGGACGAAGTGAATGACTGAATGAATGATTTTGAACTGTTGTTGCGAGCTGAAAACTGATTGTATAATTTGATTCCAAAGATTCATAATATAGGGTCCGCGAAGCGGGAAAAGCACGCGGGGCCGACTTGAGGACGGGCAAACTTGGGGATGACAAATCGAAAACTACGGGGTAATCTTTTTTGTTAGGTAGTCTTTGACCGACAAATCGCTACCGCTTAACTTCTATGACGCCGAAAATCGCTGCCGGATCACCAAGATTCATGATATGGGGTCCAGGGGGCCCCCCCTCCACCCATTTAGAGCCCCCAACAAACCTTCGGGATCCGAGGGGGATGTGGGAGTATCAGGGCGGGGAAAACACGCGGGGCCCGGACCCCTAACGGGGGCGTAGGACCCGCCACCCATTTAAAGCCCCCAACAAACCTTCGGGATCTGAGGGGGATGTGGGAGTATCAGGGCGGGGAAAGCACGCGGGGCCCGGACCCCTAACGGTGGCGTAGCCCTCGCCACCCATTTAAAACCCCCAACAAACCTTCGGGATCCGAGGGGGATGTGGGAGTATCAGGGCGAGGAAAGACGCGGGGCCCGGACCCCTAACGGGGGCGTAGCCCCCGCCACCCATTTAAAACCTCCAACAAACCTTCGGGATCCGAGGGGGATGTGGGAGTATCAGGGCGGGGAAAGCACTCGGGGCTCCTACTTCTTCATTCTCATGTTAAACCTAACACTACGACTGTGCGGGGAGGCAAGCTAAGCTCGCCTCCCCGCACAGTCTCCGAACCTAACGGATCCGAGTCGGGGTGCTCCGAAAGTCCGAGCTCGCTTCGCTCGATCCCGCTTCTATTTAGAACTCCCCGTACCTCACTCGCGGACCCCATATTATGAATCTTTGGGATCAAATTGACTTAGACCTTGACCTTGACCTTGACGGATTACCCCCTGGTTTTCGATTTGTTACCCCCAAGTTTGTCTGCCCTCAAGTCGGCCCCGCGTGCTTTCCCCGCCTTGATACTCCCACATCCCCCTCGGATCCCGAAGGTTTGTTGGGGGTTTTAACCCCATATTATGAATCTTTGGAATTAAATTATACAATCAGTAATAAGTCATCTTCGGTCCTACATAAACTCACAAAACAAAGACCAAAGAGTACCTAAAAATACAATTTTCAAAAATTCATAACTCAAAAACCGCTGGTTTCCTAACCTTGAAATTTGGTATGGATGTTCAGCTAAAGCCTATCTCTTACCAAAAAATCGTGGGCTGCCAAATCGATGCACCCTATTTTACAGTTGAGCCCAAAGATGACCCAATTTTTACCTCGCAACAACAGTTCAAAATCATTCATTCACTCATTCACTTCATCCCATCTCTACACCAAAGCAACAAAACTATCATGTCGATTTTTAATCTGTGACAAAATCCTTTATCAATTTCGCAATTTTATGGAAAAAGTGTTAAAAGATGTATAAAATAATAGCAGTTTTCAGTGTTAATTCATACGTCCACGTCGCAGTTACCATTTACAATGTTTTATAGTCTCATAATGTGTATGGTGTATTCGGAAAGTGGTGTTTTTTGTTCGAGCGGTGGTTGTTTACAACAGAAGACAAGTATGAAAAAAAAAGAGTTCAGTTGGGCCTTTACGTTCGGTAACTGGTTGGTTTTTATGCTTGTGAACGAAATCACAGCGGCGCGCAAAGTGAATATAGTGAATAAAAGTGCTTGCGTAGCTCGTCCTTTACGTTTGGTACTCAATCTACAGCCAATAGAGAGCGGCAGGGAGTGTCCATACTGTACGTTAGTACTAATATATATACTGTGTCTTAGCAGTCAACGAGCAGAGATGGGAACCAGATGATGCGATGTCAACCGACCGTTTTCAGTGAGGTTTAAAGTACAAAATGAATTACTTATTATTATGATAAGTCCTTGTTTTTGTTCCTTGTATGTTCGTGTGTGTGTGTGTGTGTGAGAGAGAGAGAGAGAGAGGGTGTGTTTGTGTGTGCGTGTGTGTGCGTGTGTGTGTGTGCGTGCGTGTGTGTTTGTATGTAAGGGGGTGGGGATGAGAGGAGAGTAGAAGAAACTGTTCAGTTTCTAGATAGTTAAGGTTTTGGATCCAACAATGAACTTTCTTTTTTTAATTTATATCTGCTTAGTAGATCAATATTTAATTATTTATGTTCGTTATTGTAAAGTCTGGAGCTAAGAACTTTATAGTGTTTGCTAGAATTATATATTTAAGTGTGTAATCAGTCTCTGGATGGTGCAAGGAACTGTACAATACATAATGGGATTCCTCCCCAGTTGGGGGTCAGATGAACGTGTGTGGTTTGCCCCGAATATTATTATTATCTTCGCATCACTATAAAAACGCCCACCAAAAGTAAAACCGGCCAAGTGCGAGTCATAACCACACACAAAAGGTTCCGTAGCATCATACTAGATGGCGCTAGTACAAAGGGTTCCGTAGCATCATACTAGATGGCGCTAGTACAAAGGGTTCCGTACCATCATACTAGATGGCGCTAGTACAAAGGGTTCCGTACCATCATACTAGATGGCGCTAGTACAAAGGGTTCCGTACCATCATACTAGATGGCGCTAGTACAAAGGGTTCCGTACCATCATACTAGATGGCGCTAGTACAAAGGGTTCCGTACCATCATACTAGGTGGCGCTAGTTTCTTCATGTTTAAAAAAACACGTTGTTTGTATGGAGCCCCCCCTTTTTACTTTTTCTAATTTATATTTGTTGTTATAGCGGCAACAGAAATACATCATCTGTGAAAATTTCAACTGTCTAGCTATCACGGTTCATGAAATACAGCCTGGTGACAGACGGACGGACAGCGAAGTCTTAGTAATAGGGTCCCGTTTTTACCCTTTGGGTAGGGAACCCTAAAAAGTGCCGTAAAATGAGTACCTGTCCAGGTAAAAGCTTAAGATTCGTCTCTAATCCCATCGTTAGCTCGTAGGCGTTACATTACACGGGAACGGCCTCACGCCTCACGCCTCACCCTGTATAACAGAGATAATATGAAAGCGGTTCTCTCGCAAAAATAAAGGCAATTTGTAAAAGGTTGCGAAAGCTTAAGCATAATTAGGCCCTTTGAAGTAAACAACTTAAGCGCCAAAGTTCAAAAATATTTTCTACAAAATACAGAGTCAAAATATTACCTTTTAAGTAAATACTCGTGGGTAAGAAAGTGAAGTGAAATACAACTCAGAACTTATTGTTAACATACTATTTTATATTATACTAGCTTTTTCCCACGGCTCCGCCCGCGTGGACATCGTTTTTATGACTGTCTATAAAGGTGATTAGTAAATTACTGTCGTTTCCCACCGACTCAACCATCCCTGTGCAAAAAATCACAACAATCGAATATTTTTTTAGTTTCCTCAGGAAGTGCATCAGATTATGCTATTTTACTGGGTTAAAAAGTAGCCTATGTCCTTCCCCGTGACACAGGCTACCTGCATGCCAAATTTCATAAAGATTGGTCAAGGCGTTGAAGCGTGAAAAGGTAACAAAAAACAAACAAACACATTTTTACATTTATAATATTATAGTATGGATTTTAACCGCCTCCGTGGCGTAATGGTTAGTCCATTCGCTTCAATTCCCGGCACGGTCAACTTGTAAGACTCGCTTTGGCTGGTGGTAGGGCATTTTCAAAGCCCGCCTGGCTAGCTACCACCATTTTATCTAAGTCTTGCCGCCAAACATCAGTGTTAACAACATTGATGTGTTCCGGCTTGAAGATAAGATAGCCAGCTCTTCATTGCGTTGGGGAATCTTGGTAAGCCCGCTTCCATCTTCGGCATTACCGTCACTTACCATCAGGTGAGATGATGCCAAGGGCTTACCAGTTGTGAATAAAAATTAAAAAAAACAAGGAGGTTATCAATTCGACCAGTATGCAGGTAATAATGTTGGAAGTACACATTTTTCATATATGTTAGTCTATGTGGGCTTTCTAAACAAGTGTGCCAAATTTCATATAAGTGTATGTATGGTAAAGGGGTTTGAAAGTTATTGGCATACTGAGGATTCGCCATTTTGTTTTTTTTTTCAAAATGGCGTCGCACAAGTTAACCTGTGTTTTTAGACAGAGGACCTATAGAAGAACAAAAAATGTCATATAACATTTTGGCCTAAAGTGTCACGTTTCTGAGATATTATAGAAGTTAAAAATAATCAAAAATATTATGGAATATATATATTCAATTATCTCAGTAACGTGACGTTTTAGGACACTATGTTATATGTCATTTTTTGTTTGTCTGTATGTCCCCTATCCAAATATATAGGTCTCAATGTGCGATGTCATTTTGAAAAAAAAATGCCTCCAATAGTCAAACTCATCCAGATTATGACATCTAGGTTATAGACCAGAAAGTCGTACCACAGATTACTAATTAGTTACTACGTAACAGATACTTCACTCAGTAGTAAATTTCCAATACCTACTGCTATAATAGCCTACTCCATCGCGTCAGCTTGCTTCACACCACGCGATCCCACCTACGATCGCAGGGCTGCCTCTTCGATAAAATTAAATTAACATAACTTTTTGTGTCTATGTTATTGAGAACTGTGAATATGTTTTGACTTATAGGTGGTAGTTTAAAATTGTATCATTTATCTATCTATCTATCTATATATCTAATATATAAAAATGAATCGCAAAATGTGTTGGTAAGCGCATAACTCGAGAACGGTTGGTCCGATTTGGCTAATTCTTTTTTTGTCGAGTTCGTTATTGTCAGGAGAAGGTTCTTATGTAGGGTAGTGTAGTGTAGTGTAGGGTAGGGTAGGGTAGGGTAGGGTAGTGTAGGGTAGGGTAGGGTAGGGTAGGGTAGTGTAGGGTAGGGTAGGGTAGTGTAGGGTAGGGTAGTGTAGTGTAATGTAAGGCGGTACGTAGTTCGCCGGGACAGCTAGTATATATTATATATAATTCTCGTGTCACAGTGTTAGTAACCATACTTCTCCGAAACGGCTCGACCGATTTTTACGAAATTTTGTGTGCATATCGGGTAGGTTTGAGAATAGGTTCTTATCTATTTTTCATACCCCTACGCGGGCGAAGCCGCGGGCAACAGCTAGTAAAATATATATATTTTTTAAAAAGGTGCTGATTGTGCAATACATCTAGATAACACATAATTTTAGAGGTCAGTGTGTAAGTAAAATGAAAAAAATCTTTAAGAGTTACATGTGTTTTATTTTTATATAATTTTTTATTAATTTCTTACCCTTTCTAAATTCTCGGTTATAAATCGCATAAAACCGAATCACAAGCACAGATTACTAAATAGTTATGTCACAAGTATTTGTGTGCGCTAACAGCACGACAAGTTGAGACAGGTCGCCGCGCCTGCGACTCACATATTATCACAATTTTATTTTAATAAAAATAGCTTTTTAAACGTTGTTAAAATAGTGTTTAAGATAAGTATGACGTTTCTATGTAACAAAAAAATGTAAATCTGTGTTTGAAAGGCAAGCTAATGCCACAGTGTAATAAAGAGTACTAGCTAATGCTTAGTATACCTGGTATTAAAAATAATTTTAAGACGACAAAAAATAGTAATAGTTTATCAACCTTTCTTCATTGACAGGTAAATGGAAAAATGTTAGGTGTTAATCTCTTCTTTTGCTTGATTTGCACCCATCTACAGCACATAAGGCACCAGACGGCATCGTAGGTACGCGTACGAACGAACGAAACGATTTAAATTGAACTACGTGCGTGCGCTTCGTTTGTGAAAACCGCACTGAATTGGGTCCGCAAACGGCCCGAGAACGCTGGGCCGGGCGGTAGGTAATTATAGCGCGCAAGTACATGGAGTGACGGAGGCCTGGTCGTACTGAGCAAGGACCGACCGCAGTATATATATTAGTAATAGCGTCAGTAGGGACACTTCCCTGCAGCTCTCTAGATCCGACCTAAACCCCCCCCCCCCTCCGGAATGCAGATTGGTTACCGAACGAAAAGGTCAATCAAGAATTAAATCAATGCGTTTTTCTTACAAAATTTGAAAATTAATTTGGCTGTTATTTTTGTTTCAAATTAGATTCAGTTTGCACCTTTAATGATATAGTTTAACACATACGTGTAAGCAGAGCGTCAGTGGTGTCCGCCTTAGGACACAGTTTTGGAGAATGATAACAGAGAAAGAATAAATTAAATATAGCACATATAAACCAAACGTTGTTTTTATATTTTCACAATCGAGACATTGACAACTGACATAGGTATATACTCTTTTTCAAGATTCAAAACACATGTAGTTAAATAGTTTGAATACCCACACAGTATACAAACTCCTTCAACACTTTCCCTTATTCAATACTATTCCAAGGGCATGGCAAAGGAAAGAGAATCTTGGCCGCGGTAGTCCTTTGGTTAAAATATCAGCTGGCTGATCTGCAGTGCCAATTCTCTTGACTTCCATTGCACCTTCAGCAACTTGCTCTCGAACGTAGAAATGTCTAATACGAATGTGCTTTGTTCGCTTATGGAATTCGGGGTTATGTGCTAAGCGAACTGCTGCTTCGTTGTCAACATATAGTGTAGGAATATGCCTGAGTTCAGTTAACTCCTGCATTACTCTGGTGAGCCAAACCAACTCTCTGGCTGCTTCACTGGCTGCTACCAGCTCGGCTTCGGTAGTAGAGATAGAAACGGACGCTTGCCGTTGACTGAGCCAAGATATCACACCTCCTGCATAGCGACAGGCAACGCCTGTGGTAGATCGGCTGGTCTCTCGATCGCCTCCATGGTCAGCATCGCTGAATGCTTCGAGTATTCCTGGTTTATGCTGTCCATACCTAATTCCATAGGCAGACGTTCCTTTGATGTAACGCAAAATCCTTTTTACACCAAGGCAGTCTTCCTTGGAGGGGGATTCCAATTTTCGGGAGGCAACACCCACTGCAAAAGCAATGTCAGGACGTGTTCCGACCATTAAATATGCTAACGCACCGACTGCTTCTCTATACGGATACTTCACGGTTTCGGATTCGACTTTCCCTGATTGAATAGTCGTAGCATCCTTCTCAATGGGTGTTGCGACAGGATTGCATTCTGTCATCCCAAAGCGCTCCAATATTTTCTTTGCATAGGCTTCTTGATTTATGAAGACAGAGCCATCCTTCTCTCTTTCGATTTGTAGCCCTAGGTAATATGAAGCGGGCTTCGTCGTTATCTTCAAACGTTTTCGTAAATCATTAAGAAATGATTGCGCTAAGTCTTCATCACTTGCGGCTACTAATCCGTCATCTACGTACAACGTGATCAATAGTTTCTTGCCATCTGTTTCTTTACTGTATAGACAACAGTCAGCCTCGCATTGCTTAAAGTCCATATCAAGTAAAATGCTTTCAAAACACGAGTTCCAACATCTTGGAGCTTGCTTTAAGCCGTACAAGCTTCGGTTAAGTTTCCAGACCTTAGTCGTTCCGTCGCTAAAACCTTCGGGTTGTTGCATGTATATTTCCTCCACAAGCTTTCCGTTGAGGAACGCAGTAGCAACATCAAATTGTACTATATGCATGTTCTCTTGAGCGCTGACACTCAACAATGCTCTGACAGTCGCTAGGCGTGTGACAGGACTGAAGGTCTGATCGTAGTCGATTCCTCTTCTTTGTTTAAATCCCTTCACAACGAGTCGTGCCTTGTATTTGTCAATAGAGCCGTCTGGGTTTCTTTTTGTTCGTAGGACCCATTTGCAAGGAAGCGCTTTTCTCCCTTTCGGTAGATCACATGCCGTCCAAACGTTGAGGTCCTTCAGTGACTTCATTTCACTGTGCATCGCTTTTCGCCATTCTTCGCTGTCGTCACGATCCATTGCATCAGCGAAATTCGACGGGTACATCTCTGTAATGCATACGTAGTCATTATATCTCTCAGGTCGTCGTATTTCGTTGCGATTGCGCAAGTTGTAACGCGGCGGTTCGGCGTCATAGTCGACTACTTCAGGATCATCGTGATGAGGTTCGAGTTCGTGTACTTGGTCTTCTTGGACCGGTTCGGGTTCGTGTACTTGGTCTTCTTGGACTGGTTCGGGTTCCAAATTTCCTCCCTCAAGGCCAAGTTCATTATCGCTAGATACATTATCTTCAGCATCTTCGAAATCTTCCTCGGGTTCATCTGGTGATGGATCATGATGTACTTCAGGAAGGGGAGCCGGTTCCTCATTGCTGTTGGAGTTACCCAACGGCAGCTGTACTATGTACTCCCTCGTATTTGTGTCGTTGTTTACACAAGCTGGGTGAACATCTTCGTTAGGAAGCGGTCTTTCATCGAAAGTGACATCACGTGAACGGACGAGCTTGTTACTTTTTCCGTCAGTAATCCATACCCGGTAGCCATCTTCATCGTAACCGACAAGTCGTCCTTTAATGGCTTTTTTGTTCATTTTTTTTCGTTTCTGCTTTGGAACGTGGACGTAGGCATTGCATCCTATGATACGCAGATGTTTGACAGTCGGTTTTTTTCCAGTCCAAAGTTCATACGGTGACTTGTCGTTGTTGTTTGTCGGACCTGTTCTGTTGAGAATGTACGCGGCCGTATTTATCAGTTCTGCCCAAAGTTCTTGTGGCATAGGGTCATGCGCGTACATCATGGATCTCGCTGTTTCAACCAAGGTGCGATTTTCACGTTCGCTTACACCGTTCTGCTCTGGTGTGTAAGGCATTACCAGTCTTTGTCGAATTCCATGGGAGTCTAGTATATCTCTAATGGACTTGTTGTCAAATTCGCCACCGTTGTCGCTTAACAGGCATTTTACGGCATATCCTTCATTCTTCGTCTGAGCTAGCATTAAGGCGAGCTTATCCTTAACCTCCGACTTGTATCTCAGGAAGTATACCATACGATAGCCTGTATAGTCGTCTTTGAACAACACGTAGTACTGGAATTTTGAAAAGCTTGGTTGAAATGGTCCACAAATGTCGGTGTGCATGAGTTCTCCTGGCGCGGTAGCTCGGGTCCTCGTACCGAATTTAAGTCTATGAGCTTTTCCATATATGCAGCCCTCACACAGCTCCTTATCAAGAGGAAGATCTAAGTCCAGTTCGCGTTTCACTGTAGCTTTCACGTGCCTCTTGTTCTGGTGTGCAAACCTCTCGTGGTATAGTTGCATAGTATTGAATGTTGCAAAGACTTCAGCGGGGTTCTCAGGATGTACAACTTTTAAGTCTAGTTTGTACAATCCACCTTCTTTCTTACGTCTTCCTATTAAGCACGCTTCTTCGTTGACATAGACGTTGCATTCTTTTGTCGTCGATACGAATTTGCTGTTCGGAATCCTGTCGTGAAGTGCTAGTACTGAGAATAAATTCTTCGAAATGGCTGGAACGTACCAAACATCTTGAAGGGTCGCTCGTTGTAGCTTCCCTCTTACATTTGCTTCGATAATTACTGAACCTTTGCCCTTAGCACGAATCGATTTGCCGTCAGCCGTTGTTACAGTATGGATATCGTCAAAGCATTTGAAGGTTTGGAATAAATCAGCCCGGTTTGTCACGTGGCTCGTGGCGCCGTTATCCACGTACCAGTTTTCGATGTCGGGAACGATTGAAAATACTTCTGTGCTATCGATAGACAACAGGATCATGTTTGCGGATTTAGAGGTAGAACGTGTTGCTTGCGGATTACTGCTTTTCGGAGGCTTGCCGTCTCTGATCCACTTCTGACAGTTTCTCACTCGATGGCCGATAGCTTGGCAGTAGTTGCATTTCAACTTTCTATCCTTCTTCTCTGCAGTAGACGTAGTGCCGGAATTTGTAACGAGAGCTTCTTGTTGAAGTACGTTATTACTCTGCAAAGCTCGTTCAAATGCACATAAATGGCTTGTAAGGCTTTCGATGGTTCGATCAGATTTAGGTAATAATAGCCAGCTGCTTCTAAAGGAAAAATAGGTTTCGTCGAGCGTATCGAGAATCTTGCAAAGGAGTAGAAGTTCTGGTAGCTCACCGGTTTTGTCCTTACTTAACTCCTGATTAAGCTGCGTCCAAATATTTTTCAACTTTGACATGTGTGTGGCTATGTCATCTGCCGGATCTTTTCTAAAGCCAAAGAAGCTCATACATAGATTGTAGGACTTGTCTTCGTCCGTGCCGTCGAAAAGTCTATGTAGCTCAAGCCATACGTCTCTTGCATTCGTGTATCTCATGACCTTTCGAAGTGTCTCTTCTTTCATATTGGTGGTTACGATAAGCAGAGCAGTTGCGTCAGCTTTTACAAAACGGCCTAGTTCTGTCTTGTACGTGGTCACTGCAACTGTATCTGTTGGAAGAACAGGTTCTGTGGGTTTCTTGAACGAGCCCACCACTACCTCAAGCGCGTCCGGGACGGTGCGTAGCAGACTGGTGGCTTTATATTTCCAAGTATCCCAATTTGCTTTCCCTTCCAACAAGCCAATTTGTAATTTACCGAAATTCTCCATATTTGTAGGTGGGACCGATAACCTGATATAGTTTAACACATACGTGTAAGCAGAGCGTCAGTGGTGTCCGCCTTAGGACACAGTTTTGGAGAATGATAACAGAGAAAGAATAAATTAAATATAGCACATATAAACCAAACGTTGTTTTTATATTTTCACAATCGAGACATTGACAACTGACATAGGTATATACTCTTTTTCAAGATTCAAAACACATGTAGTTAAATAGTTTGAATACCCACACAGTATACAAACTCCTTCAACATTTAAAAGGAATACGTCACATTTAATAATAACCCTCTCTCCGAAGTTGGTAAAATAAATATTACAAATAACAAGCATAATTTTATTTGTTTTATTGAATTAATTATACCAAGCTACACATAATAAAATACTTCTACGAATACAGTTCGCTTCTATTTGCGACTTGCTCAAACAATATAAATCTCTCGCTCACACGAACTACCAAATCTATGGAAACAATGCTATTTATATTCCGAATCTTTCATTGTACGTATATAAAAAAACACGTAAATAACGAAAATACATTGAGAATTCGATTAAATATTTTTCGTGACCAACGCCGCCGGTGATCAGCCCTACTTGCATTCATGTCTATATATACGTCAGTTGTTTGTATAAAAAGTGTAACAAAATTAGCTGAAACTATTGTAACTGGTGCTTCTACCCATGAAACTAAACAACTTTCACGATGGAACTCATAGTCAAATCTCAAAAACTTAGAAGGGAAGTTCAATTTTTTTTTTGAGATTTGACTATTGGTTCCATGGGGAAAGTTGTTCAGTTTCATGAGTAGAAGCACCAGTTAAAATAGTTTCAGCTAATTTTGTTAGACCTTATATACACATATAATTTCTCGCTCGCTAGTATGAAGTGTCCGGGGTGTGGCGTAAGCTTAGGCAGCAAAAGAAAAAAACTACTCTCAATTCGTAAATATAAACTTCCAATTCTCCTAACTACAACCAGCTAAAAGCTGAGCATGTACTATAAATCGAGTTAACTTTGTTATTCCGAGACTGTTTACTACTTTGGGAACTCGGCGGCGAGCTTCCGAAGTTCTCCCCATACGAGGTTGCATTAAGAATGCACGCGCCGAATTCCGCAATTGAACAAGTTGAATGAGGTCTTCAAGTAGAATTAAGCGAGCACACATTTGCCTTTAGTTTTAAGCTGTAACTGTAAGTAGATGTCTTACTCGTGTCTTGAGACCTTATTTTACTTCGTAGAGACACGCCCCTCGGCCCTAAAAATGGGATCACTTTGAGCTCAGATAGAGATGTCGCTCTATACTTCTAGTAGGCTAGGATTGTCATCCCCAAATTCGGAATACCAGGACATTTCTGTTTTAAAACAGGACGCAATATAAGAACAATATTTTTAATAGCATTTAGAAGTCCCTGCCTAAGACTGTAATCTTGTGTTTGGCCTTTTTTGATGCTCTTTAATGTATATAGTACCTCTACTGGGTATAAATATACTCGATTCTCAAATAATATAATTCACCCAAAAGGACACTACTTAAAAACTATCCAGAACACTCCAAAATCAGGACACGTCCTGGGAAAACAGGACGCTTGGCAACCCTACTAAGTAGGCTATGACTGTCCATGTATGTCACTACTTAATAAAATATTAAGAACTTTTAGTAACAAAAGTAAGGGCAGGACTAGAGTCCGTCTTGTCCGTCTGGACGTACTGTCGATGTCAACAGTAACTGTTGTGCTTCAAGTTCAAATTTTACTTACTTAAGTAGGATGTAGATGTATGTGAGCGGGCCCAGGGCACATTGCTCGTAGAACAGCCGTTGGGGCAGTAAAGCTCTCGAGTAGCGATCACGCACCGGAAAGCGTAGTGTAGGCAGGCCTCCCACTCGGTGGACCGATGACCTGGTGAAGGTCGCGGGAAGCCGCTTGAAGCGGGCAGCGCAGAACCGGTCGTCGTGGAGATCCTTGGGGGAGGCTTATGTCCAACAGTGGACGTCCTTCAGCTGATATGATGAAGTAGGATGTAATAAAAATTAAGTAGGACCCGTTAACT
The DNA here is from genome assembly GCA_947284805.1 of Coleophora flavipennella. Lineage (NCBI taxonomy): Eukaryota > Metazoa > Arthropoda > Insecta > Lepidoptera > Coleophoridae > Coleophora > Coleophora flavipennella. The sequence goes on along the minus strand of OX369255.1, from coordinate 20,116,286 downwards.
GGGGTTTCTACTCATCATACTAAACAACTTTCTTCCATTCTCAATAAAAAAAAACCGGCCAAGTGCGAGTCATACTAGCACTCCAAGGGTTCCGTACCACCACACGGTACCTATCTCCACAACTACATAGTAATAATGACAATGATACCCATTCATATTACAAACAAAAGAATACACGCGACCGACAAAAATATTATATTATTGACATTCAGTGCGGACTCCTTAGCGCGAGAGCCACTCACGCCTAGCCGATTTTTAGTATTTGTTGTTTTACCTCAATGTTAGTATTAGGTATAATTTCACACCAAGAGTTTCATGCTGATTTTGTTAAAGCTGCACCAGAAATACACATTCTGTGAAAATTTCAACTGTCTACCTATTACGGTTTATAAAATACAGCCCTCTGACAGACGGACAGAAAGTGGCCGCTTAGGAATAGGGTCCCGTTGGTCACCCGTTGGGTGAACGGAACCCTAAAAATAACGCTCCATGTACAAATCAACAAAATTGGTCAATCAGCTGATATTTTTTATGAACAGTTTAATTTTTTATGCGAATCGAATGTGGGTTCCTTGTGAAAAGTATTCGTTCCTTATAGTCAGTAGAAGCTCCACCAATTAATTTAACTGAGTTTTTGATCTTACCTCTTCCTTCTTCTGAGATCTTAAGGCTTATACCATCTGATACCGCCACCAACGACTACGGAGGAGCCTTAAGTAAGAACTATCTTGAACCCCTCCCACCCCATATAATAATAAGATTTGTACGGGCCCCGTCTCCCCTCCAAACGCCTTCCATCTTAAACAAATGAACTGTCCATATGCTGGTACGTAATTCTAATTACGTTTTCCATTCAGCTCGTGTAGTCACTCAGTGCAGCGTATGAAGGTAAGCAGTCGGTGAATAGTTGAGGATTGGAAGGTAGATAAAGGTCGTACCGTGCACCGCGGCGAACCCTATTAAGTTATAGTATTATCATATTATAATACTAGCTTTCTCCCGCGGCTCCGCTCGCGTGGACATCGTTATTATGACTGTCTTTACTCAACCATCTCTGTGCAAAAAATCACAACAATCGAGTATCTTTTTAGTTCCCTCAGGAACTGCATCTGATTATGCTTTTTTCCCGGGATAAAAAGTAGCATATGTCCTTCCCCGTGACACAGGCGAGATTGCTCAAGGCGTTTTCACATTTATAATATTAGTAAAGATTGTCCGTCCGTCCATTTGACAGTCAATTGTAAAGTAGGTAACCAGTTGAATTTTAAATAGGATAGCCGTTACGCTACGCTATGCGTCGTTTTGTTTTAGGTTATCTGTGGGCCTCATAAGAAGGCTCAAGGTCAGCCAAAGGGCGATGGAGCGAGCTATGCTCGAAGTTTCCCTAAGTGATCGAATCAAAAATTAGATCCGTAAGAGATCCAAATTAACCGACATAGCTCTCAGAATCGTTAAACTTAAGTGACAGTGGGCGGATCATCCAGCTTGTAAAATAGGTGGCTGTTAGGGTAGGAAAGTTCTCGAGTCTGAGCACTGAAAGATGTAGCGTAAACAGGTCTCTTACTCGGTGAACCGACGATCTGGTGAAGGTCGCGGGAAGCTGCTGGACGCGGGCAGCGCAGGTAGTTATGGAAATCCTTGGAGGAGGCCTTTGTCCAGCAGTGGACGTCAACAGCTGATATGATGATGTCTAAGATGATGATCTTGATACTAACGATGCTGTTTGTTCGTAAGATAACATAAGAACGAAAGCCATTTTTTCTCGTCAATATAATTTAGCTACAAACGCCTTCAAATTAAAAATGAATTGCTGAAATTCTGTGAGTGTTACAGGCTTATCTTTTCTTACAAATAATGAAAACGGGAGCTTCTTATTACACGTGTCTTCGGTGTGTCTTACTTGACCTCCGAAGACGACATTCGATACCCTCCCGGACGGTGGCGGACAGTCAGCGAAACTTCCAGGCCACATACACTTCGTAATCCGATCGAGCCGAATTTACTGAACTCCTAGACGATAGGCGATAGTATCCCTCATCCAATTACAGCCCCGCAGATTAACTGTAGGTACAGTCGGGTGCAAGAGTCCACTATTAATCTGTCTGTATCGCATTCACGATGCGTACGAATTGTTCCATTCAAAACTAAATAAAGGGTCTTACCATCGTAATGTTAATGTTAACAGCAAAAAAAAACATTGGTCTACAGGTACAAGAAAAAAAACTTTGGTCTACAGTTATAAGAAAAAAAACATTGGTCTACAGCTACAAGAAAAAATCATTGGTCTACAGCTATAAGAAAAAAAACAATTGGTCTACAGCTATAAGAAAAAAAAACATTGGTCTACAGCTATAACAAAAAAAAATTGGTCTTCAGTTATTAGAAAAAAAACATTGGTCTACAGCTATAAGAAAAAAAAACATTAAGATAATACTTAATAAATACCTTTGACAGTAACCGAGAGATACTGTTACTATATTTTTTTTGCTTTCAATAAAAGTTAATTTATGGTTGTCTGTATTTTGAGCGGGATGGCAAGTAAAAAATCGTGCGAGAGTAAGAAAGGCAAACATTTTGCTTTATACGCCATCTTAATTTACAAATATTGTTGACACTTGCATCCGACTGTACTTCATCATATTAGCCAAAGGGCGTCCACTGCTGGACATAAGCCTCCCCTTAGGATTTCCACGACGACCGCACCGGTTCTGCTCTACCCGCCTCCAGCGGCTTCCCGCGACCTTCACCAGCTCATCGGTCCACCGAGTGGGAGGCCTGCCTACGGTAAGTTTTCCGGTGCGCGGTCGCCACTCGAGAACTTTATTACCCCAACGGCCATCCGTTCTACGAGCTATGTGCCCCGCCCGCCGACTGTACTTAAAGTTACGTAATAGTTAGTTTTCTTTGGTAATACACACCGTGTTTTGTAAGGGCTGTTTAGCTAATTGAATTCGCGTAGATCACCTTCCAATCAACTATGTCACGTGCCGTATATGACTCCACGTGAAGTGTTCTCACCGAGAAGACTAGTGGCGCTGCGAGCTGTAGACCTCGCAAGTTTTTCCAAATGGCTGAAATCATTATGTCATTTTTTACGTTTTTAACCGGCATGGCTCCGCCATTATGAGAATAACCCAAAATCTGAATCGAAAAACAATCCAGTTAGAGAATCGTTTGAGAAACGCGACCTGCAAAAAAGAACAGCTGGACATACGAAAGCATTTTTGCTCAAGTTAAAACGGAGACGCTTCGCTCGGTCAATTACGGGTCTAACGGGTCTGAAATTAAATAAATGTCAGAAACTGTCAATTTCATTTTAATTTAATTTAATTTATTTATATACCAGACAACATGGGCCCATGATATTATGTTAGTTAAAACTTACTGACTGTGTTAGTAAAACATGAAAAATAAAGAAATCAATTAATATAATAAATCTGCCCAGCGTGCAGCGTGTGGGTGAATCAGGGCTGGCACCCAGTGCTTCTGCAGCACACTGTCGGCTCTGTCTGGCAGCACCCTCAGGATGGTGTTGTTGCTGCCCAGCATTCTACTGCGGACCGAGTCTATTTTACTTGGGCTGCGGCAAACATGCCTGAAGCACTGCAAAACCTGGGCAACCTCAACAAAATCCTGAACACATTATTGTACTGGACCATTATTGATTTTGACGTTTGAAATTAGTTTATGAACAGTTTTAGTTTTTTTTTTAGAACGAGTTCATTCAAAGTAGCGGCCTACGCCGTTATTTGCCTGGACACTGAAATTATTATTTCTTTGGCTTTACGGCATACTCTCCTCATAGGCTTTCAATGGTTTCTGTAGTGAGAGTTAAACACACATAGTGTAATCTGAAGGCAGTTCACTTTGCTCAGCTACGTCTAGGTTCTCTCAAGGTTCTAGGTACTGGACTCCACTTTTCCAACGAATCGTGCAAACACATTGCGTTTGCGCTACATTTCCGTGATTAATCATCAAACTCTGTACTAAATTGAAACTTTTTCGTCTTGTACATTTGTTGAAAATCGGGATTGACAGACTGATGGACGGACAGACAGACACATGAGTGATCTTTTAATAACTCTTTTTTTTCATCGGATTTACGGAACTCATAAAATAAGAAGTGGTATTACCACGGAGGAAAGAGTTTTTTATTGGTAAACCCTTGACAGCATCTCACCTGGTGGTAAGTGACGATGTTGCCGAAGATGGAAGCGGGCTTACCAAGATTCCCCAACGCAATGGGGAACTGGCTATCTTATCTTCATGCCGGAACACAACAATGATATCAACATTGATATTTGGCGGCAAGACTTAGATAAGATGGTGGTAGCTAGCCAGGCGGGCTTATAAAATGCCCTACCACCAACCAAACCGAGTCTTACAATTGACCCCGCCGGGAATCGAACCCGCGACCTCCTGTGTAAAGCCAGTAAACTTTTCCTCTGAGCTACGGAGGCGGTTAAAACAGAGTTACATACATACATACAAAAAGAAAAGAAAAATTCCGTGGATTTCTTTGCCAACTCCCAAGTCTGTAGTTGTCGGTGCTCGGCATCACGGCATCACGGCACGGCACGGCACGCCAGGGAATGGGCGTTGCGTTACTAAATCACCGATTTGTCAAGCTCACGCGCAGAAGTCTTCCTCTTAAATGACAATTACTTTCACTAAAGGTACGATATACGAGTATCGTGACGTAATGGAACGACTGGAAAAAAGACGATTTTCAACATCGTTTTCCCTCACTACCAGGAAATCATAAAACTTTACGAAAATAGAGGAAAATGATTTCTAGCTAAACACAAATTGGCCAATTATTATAAGAATAAGCTATAACACTCTTACGAGCGACTTCTCACGTACTGCCGTCTATCCTACCCTACGTACAAAACCTATGGAACAACAAATAGATTTTTTTTTTCTTTTTTTTATTCACAATTGGTAAACCCTTGACAACATCTCACCTGGTGGTAAGTGACGATGTTGCCGAAGATGGAAGCGGGCTTACCAAGATTCCCCAACGCAATGGGGAACTGGCTATCTTATCTTCATGCCTGAACACACCAATGATATCAACATTGATATTTGGCGGCAAGACTTAGATAAGATGGTGGTAGCTAGCCAGGCGGGCTTAGAAAATGCCCTACCACCAACCAAACCGAGTCTTACAATTGACCCCGCCGGGAATCGAACCCGCGACCTCCTGTGTAAAGCCAGTGAACTTCGCCTCTGAGCTACGGATACACTTGGCTTTACTTTTACAGTCTTCTTTGTTCGGTTATACAAGCTAGGATGTACGGAAAACTCGCTATTCTACAGTTTTTTTAGGGTTCTGTATTCAAACTGTTAAATTTGATAAACCTAGTTCTACAAATCTGTGACCTCTATTTTTGTTCTTTTAACCTATCAGCTATCTATGGCTCAGCCGGTAACGACTCGGTTCTTCTAACCAGAGGTACCGGGTTCAAATCTGGACGGCCAATGTACCAATGAGTTTTTCAAAAACTTACGTACATATACTTACCGATTGCTTTAACGGTGAAGGAAAACATCGTGAGGAAACCTGCACACACCTGCGATGAAACTCGAAGGTTGTGTGTGAAGTTGACCAACCCGCACTGGGCCCGCGTGGTCGACTAAGGCCTGATCGCCCTAATTCAGGGTAGGCTCGTGCCCCTCGGTGGGGACGTATATGAGCTGATATGATGAACCTATCACGTCGGGTATCGTTGACTAGATCTTATAAAACCACTGAGAGTTTGCTAAGCGCATTATTCCGAAAAATTATTCGATTACTAAATATGTATAAAGTTTCAAAATGGTCCCCACCCCCTACCAGCTAAACCGCTACTTCAAGAAGAAAGGTCTTGCAGCATAAGTAAAGGAAAAATCCGAAAGTTGTTAATATTATAAATGTGAAAATGTGCTTGTTTGTTTATTTATTTGTTTGTTTGTTTATTACCTTTTCAATCTTCGGCAACGTGACCAATCTTAATTAAATTTGGCATGCAGGTAGCCTGTGTCACGGGGAAGGACAAAGGCTACTTTTAATCCCGTGAAAATAGGATAGTCCGTTACAGTTTATGAGAGAACTGAAAAAAAAACTTTTTTTTTTGGTTAATGTCTTTAACATCGCAACGGAACAATGTGTTATTGTGATTTTCGCACAGAGATGGTTGAGGGGGTGTGAAATGACATAATTTACTAATACATCATCATCATCATATCAGCCGAAGGACGTCCACTGCTGGACATAGGCCTCCCCCAAGGATCTCCACGAGGACCGGTTCTGCGCTCCCCGTATCCAGCGGCTTCACCAGGTCATCGGTCCACCGAGTGGGAGGCCTGCATTTTTTAACTAATAGCATATCCTGACATAGTTACCGAGGGATGTGGGGAAAACTCATTTCCACGCTCGCGGAACTCGGCGTAGTAAAGGAGCAACGGATTGAAGTGATTTTTTGTGTAGAATTGGTATAGGGATCTGGAGAACACTCATGTCCAAGCTCGCGAGTAGCTTGCGGCTCGCGCACTACTCACACTCAAAGACAGTCATAAAAACGATGTCCATGCATGCGGAGCCGCGTGCAAAAGCTAGTAAAACATAAAATTATTGTTTTAAGGTTCCGTACCAAAATGTGTGGTGTTACGGAACCCTTGAAGCGCGAGTCCGATTCGCTCTTTGCTGTTTTTTTATTTTTATTTGGAGATTACTTTATAAGGCAAAGTTCAGCACAAAAAACGCTAAACACGTTAAAAACCGACTTCCATCGCAACAACTTCTTACAATTTGGCTTTACTATTTTTGGTTTTTGTTAATTTTCTAATAGAGCACTACACCGATTTTAATGAAATTTATATGGGATCACACGGATAACAATAGCTTTCAAATAAAAAAAGAATCATCAAAATCGGTTCACCCAGTCAAAAGTTATGAGGTAACTTACATAAAAAAAACATACAGTCGAATTGAGAACTTCCTCCTTTTTGGAAGTCGGTTGAAAAATAACACAGCTTGATGCTTTCTCTGTTGCCTTTGATTTTGTTCTCTATGTAACCCATAAGCCCCATGGCACAAAACATGACAATCATAAACGCTCTACCCGAAACAGTTATTTAGGTTCAATCCCTTAATCCATCTAAGATCAACTTACACGATGTTTATATTTTTATGCAGAATCGAGGCTGTCCATCGCGGGGGTACGCCGTTGCCATGACAACGTAATTCCCCATAATCCCTTTTATTTTAGCGCTTCATCCCCCTGTAGTTGCCCCATGCTTATCCGTCAACCCCGCTGTCTGTTACACCGTGGTGACGAATATTGTAGGTGAACGAATGTTTTATTATGGATCAGATTGTGTTTGTGGGTTTTCATTGTGGTGTGTCGTATTTAAGGAAGCTTGAAATTTGATAACTGGGGTTAATTCTGTTTCTCACTCTTTTAAAGTTAAAGTTATGCTTTAAATTTAAAATTAAACGCTTTCTAAGGGATATAGTTTTTCATCATCTTTTTGTGCATTTAAAAAGCTTCATATTACATAATTATTTCTCATGTCCAGAGTAATTTAAAATTTATAAACCAGATAGAACAACAATTCTTTTATTCTTATGTCCTCTTTTTTTTCACAATTGGTAAACTCTTGGCAACATCTCACCTCATGAAAAGTGACGATGATGCCGATGATGGAAGCGGGCTTACCAAGATACCTCAACGCAATAGGGATCTGGCTATCTTATCTTCAAGCCGGAACACATCAATGCTGTTAACACTGATGTTTTTATGAAATACATATATATTAGGTACAATTCTTCCACTTCTAAGTCCAATTACTTGGTAAAAGAGATGAAAAGTAATAAACTGAAATTAACTGTCCAGAATGACATCCTTATACTAATATTATAAATACGAAAATGTGTTTGTTTGTTTGTTTGTTACCTTTTCACGCTTTAACGCCTTGACAAATCTTAACGAAATTCGGCATGCAGGTAGCCTGTGTCACGAAGAAGGACATAGGCTACTTTTTATCCCGTGAATATAGCGTAGCCCGTTGCAGTTCCTGAGGGAACTGAAAATATCCTCTTTTTTGGTTAATTTCTTAACATCGCAACTAAACAATGGATTGTGTGATTTTTGCACAGAGATGGTTAAGGGGGTGGGAAATGACACGATTTACTAATAAGTATATCCTGACATAGTTCCCGAGGGATCTGAAGAAAACTCATGTTCACGCACGCGAGCCGCTTGCGGCTCGCGCACCCTCTAAGACAGTCATAAAGAAGATTTCCACGCAGAAGAAGCCGCGGACAGAAGCTAGTTATTGAATAAACTATTTTGTACTATGTAGCAGGTAGGTACCTCCTGCGTCCCAAGACTTGAGTTTTATATTGATACTGTGTAAGCAGCGGTCGACTGTCTTCAGTCCACACACCCGAGCCCCGAGCCCCGAGTCCCGAGCGCTGCGCCGCCCCAGTCGCCCCAGCTGCTTCAAACTGCATTCCACCCCACCCCTGCAGTTACACGCCTTCTACCGATTGTATTATAAAATATTATGCTGTTAGAGCATGATTGTGTTAAGACTTCCCTGAAATAGGTACACTTTCAAAGACTCGATTTGTTTCTCTTGTGTCCTCCGAACCAAAGACTTGTGAAAACTTATTTTTCTTCATAGATCCTTTATGCTCGAGGGATAGTTTTTCATTGCTTTCCATGTACTTATTTTTCTTCATAGATCCTTTCAATGCTCGAGGGATAGTTTCATTGCTTTCCATGTCGATGAGACCGAAAAAATATCGATATAAATATATTTAATATTATTTATATTAACGTGCAACATTATTATGTCAATATTGTACAAACGTGATTCTTTGGCCGTTATTTAAGTCCTTTCATTAATCAAAGATTGGCTGTATAGGTTAAGTCCGCTTTTCTACATTTTGCACATTTTTACTTATTTAAGTAATATAATCTGTTGTACAATAAACTAAAAAATATTAAAGATTACCTAACTCGCGAAGAAACATTTGTGTATTTGCCCTTACTGGAATTAATACGCTACAGTTGCTTTGCAGTAGTCTTAATCACGCTAAATGTACTAAAAACACAAACAAAAAAAATTGCGAATAAATTTAGCAAACTAAAGCAGCGTACGTAGTTATAATAAATGGTAAAAATACAGAAATCAGTTGAAAGCCTTTTATAAATGGTGGCAGATAAGATAAGACGAGGTACGTCACGTTCGCGAGTCGCGACCGATGCGAATAAGTAAATTTGATAAATATAGAAGAGAGGATCTAATGGGATCCCTGAGGTGCTCCAGACGAACCTAAGGGTAGTTATTTTATCTCAGTTTACGTTTAATCATGTTTTAAGATAAAAATGTCTAACTAAACGGCTAAGTTTCACTACAGCTATATTTTTTAGTATTAAAAGTATCCAAGAGCATAAAATACACTATCTAAATCCTTTAAGGCGAAACGAAATAAAGTGCATCGTGTTAATGTCAGTTTTTATATTCAATAAACGACGCTCCATAAAGTCTGTGGGAAAAAACGATACTGTATTGTCAAATAAAAAGGAAGAAAAGATAGGCTGATCTTAATGAAACGACATATAGCAGAATAGTACATTGTGATACAAGGGTGGAAAGTAGGGTATTGTAAACGAGCAGTCACGAGTTTGCAATAACCTACACACCCGTGTATCGAACGACGTTTTTCAATACAGTTGTGGAAAACAGTAAAAAACAAATCAAAGAACTAAATATGTTTATTTCAACATACATACGTGCATAGGTAAATAGAAAATGGCGCGTTTTTGCAACTGGACATTTTTTTTACAACGAAACTAGGCAACGGGCTCGTACGCGTATACAGCCTATTCGATAATGGACAAATGTTTGTGTAAAAATAATTTAATTAAAACTGGTTATTATATATAATAAACAGCCATTTAAAATAATTGTTATAGCGGCAACTGAAATACATCATCTGTAAAAATTTCAGCTGTCTAACTATCACGGTTCATGAAATACAGCCTGGTGACAGACGGACAGACAGACGGACGGACGGACAGCGGAGTCTTAGTAATAGGGTCCCGTTTTTACCCATTGGGCACAGAACCCTAAAAATTCTTTCCCCGAAAAAAATATACTCAACGAAACAAAAAAAGGGCATCTCATACAGGTATCAATCAATCTGTGAAGTTACATTTATTTTAAATAAGTGTTATATACCTATATTTAAAGTCCATTGTTTGTAATCTGCAAAAGATACAAACCTGCAAAAGATACAAACTGAAAAATCACGCGTGAAAAATATAAAACAAGAAAATGTTCTCATCTAAAAAAATATTCAATATGTATCGTATATTCAAAACACTTACAAGTTATATGTATATTTTAATGTATTTTAATTCATATTCGTAGTAATGTTCAAATACATTCGAACAGTGGTAAGCGATCATAAGCTTTAGGGCAAGGTGGCATAATATGACCACGGCTGTCCTCTGAACATCACTATGAATATGTATTAAATACATTAAAATGTAAGTTAATTAACGTGTAAGTTGTTTATATTTTAATAGACGATAAGTAACATAACAATTTTAGATAAGATATGATAAATACCCTTTGTTGTACACACTAATTAAAAAATAAACACAATGTAAAACTTAAAAACTATAACTTAAAAATTTAAAGAAAAACACAACTGAAAACATAATCTTCTTTCATACTTTTTCAAGCGTGTTTATTAGTCGGGTTTTAGTTTTTGAACTTGCTTTTTATTTAAATTATTTAGGGATTATAATTGTACCATAGTCCACAATAAGATACTTAGGTAGGTTTGGAGAGAAAAAATGTCGTGAGCATGACTTTATGTCATCTAGAGGGGGCCATATTCCATTAAATGTGACGTCACATAGCCTATCACCAGCGGACGAACAGGACGCTTCCAACGATATATCATTTGTCGTAATCGGTTAAGTAGTTTAGAAAATACAAAGGAACAGATAAGTACACACACAACCCACATACATACCAGTTAAAATCATAACACTCCTTTTTGCATCGCCGTAGTCAGGTGAAAACTCACTAAATACTACCTAGTACTACCTGTATATTTTTAAACCACCTACACCAAAAATGCCAAAGCTAAAACATTTAAATCAAATATTCCATTTCATTTCAAGGGTTCCGTGTTCAAACTAGGAACCCTTACAGTTTCGACTTGTGTCACGGCCGTTTTCTCAAAGACTATTACAGCTTTAAAGCTGAAATTTGGTATGGTTATACAAAAATATATGACCCTTACAAAGTTGTGGAATTGAATTTATTAAAAAAATAGGAGGTGCGAGTACCTTCCGTATACCGTAAAAAAAATGAAAAATCGTTACGTGAACCGTACATTTTTAAGGTAGGACCCTTAAAAATGTACGGTGAAAACGGTAAAAATGCTAAGTACCTCCCCTACAAGTAAAGTGCGTACATTTATTTATCTGCAAAAACTTGTCATCAGCTTTTAGATACATAAAGTTTATTTTATCATTAATGTATAATAGCAGTAAGTTTTCCAAATATAATAAAATAAAAATAAAATAAAAATTTTATATGTTTTTTATCTTATTTAATGTTTGGTTGTCCCTTTTTTTGTACCCAATAAATTGTGAAATAAATAAATAAAGTGGGGTGCTTTTCTTTGTTAACTTATGTCGTGTGGAATATGTGTTTTACAATTAAGTACTGAGGGTTCGCTAAGATCATTTTTCCGATAAATTATTAAATTTTCTAAATATAAAGTTTTATAGTGGGGTATTTTTGTAAGAGTTGCATGACCCCACCCTCTACCAGCTAAATCGCTACTTCAGTAAATCTAAAAAGTATTGGAAACTAGCTGTCCCGGCGAACTTCGTACCACCTTACACTATACCCTACCCTACCCTACACTACACTACCCTAACCTACTCTACCTTACCCTACCCTACCCTTCCCTACCCTTCCCTACCCTTCCCTACCCTTCCCTACCCTTCGCTACCCTTCCCTATCCCTTCCCTACCCTTCCCTACCCTACACTACATTACACTACACTACACTTCACTTCACTTCACTACACTACATTACCCTACCCAACCCTACACTACCCTACCCTACCCTACATAAGAACCTTCTGACAATAATGAACTCAACAAAAAAAGAATTAGCGAAATCGGTCCAGCCGTTCGCGCGTGATGCGATGATCAAGGGCAATAGAGATTCATTTTTATATATAAAAAGAAGATAGTAGTACATATTAAGATAATCAATTTAAATTAAATAGTTGACGAACTTAAGGTGTGCAGTTGAATTTGTAAAAAGTTCATAGATTTTCCATACACAATATTCTATACCAACTGCAAAATAAACTTCGTTTTTATTTTCGCGTGGCCCAACACGAACTTGGCCACTTTTTACTAATAGTTAGGTACTTATCTAAATGTACTGGCAGGCACTACTTACTATCTGTTTTGTGCAGGCACAACCGCACTTATGCAATTAGTGCGTTTATATCGCGCCTGCGCCGCGCCGTGGCGCCGCCGCCGCCGAGCGTGCGCGACCGGCCACACGAACCAAATTAGTAATGGCAGAAATTATAGGTGGTCCGATGTACACGTGTGACCTAGTGTGTGCTGGTGTGTGCTGTAGTGTGTGCTGTAGTGTGTGCTAGTGTGTGCTGTAGTGTGTGCTGTAGTGTGTGCTAGTGTGTGCTGGTGTGTGCTAGCCTCACTGTGGAATTATACCCGGTTTAACTAATACGAAATCTTTATATGTAAGTACCGCCTTCGTACCCCAGAGGCAAAGTTCACTCGCTTTACACAGGAGGTCGCGGGTTCGATTCCCGGCGGGGTCAATTGTAAGACTCGGTTTGGTTGGTGGCAGGGCATTTTCTAAGCCCGTCTGGCTAGCTAACACCATCTTATCTAAGAATTGCCGCCAAATATCAATGTTGATATCATTGGTGTGTTCCGGCATGAATAGCGTTGCCAGGCGTCCGGATAAATAATAATAATAATTTATTTATTTAATCAAGTAACAAAGACTTACAATTTGTTAGTAGGTGACTTATCCTAGGTGTTAGTAGTTAATTAAATAAATTAAAATTCAAATTCCATTAAAATATTGCTTAACTGCTGGGGACGTGGAGTCCGCAGCAGTGAAGCATATAGGGGCAGTCAACCCTGTCCCCTATCATCCTTAGGACGCCGTTGGGGCTGGCCCGCACCCGGCGCACCAGGGACGCGCACCTCTTACGCATAGTTGCGTAAAAGCAGTCTACATGCGCGTCTGCAAACATGCCTGATGCGCTGCAGGACAGGGTTAGGCTTTTTGGATGCATGTCCGGTCAAATTAGATGATGTCCGGCCTGTCCGGTTTTTGTTAGGCTTTTTTATATTTCGTGATCCTCCAGTCACGTGGATATTCGGGCGAGCGCGCCGTCGTCATAAAGTGACTCAAGGGGATGGCGCTTCGTAGTCTGATTATGACCTCGTCTAAACATACAGATTGACTAACTAATGCACTAAATTTATTCATGTCTGGAGCGGGCTTTAAAGGAGTCCGGACTTTTTACCCAAAAGTCCGGCTTAACTTGGTAGTCTGTCCGGCTATTCAGTTTTAGGACCTGGCAACCCTAGGCATGAATATAAGATAGCCAGTTCCCCATTGCGTTGGGAAATCTTGGTAAGCCCGCTTCCATCTTCGGCAACATCGTCACTTACCACCAGGTGAGATGTTGTCAAGGGTTTACCAATTGTGAATGTCGTTGATCTGTTGCCTACTTAGCCACAACCTTGTGGTAACACCCAATCCCTACCCGAGTTTGGGAAGATCCTCGTGCTCCGCCTCCGTGGCGTAATGGTTAGTCCATTCGCTTCACACCAGGAAATCGCGGGTTCGATTCCAGCGGGAACAATTTGGAATACTCGGTTTGGTTGGTGTTAGGGCATTTTCTAACCCCGCCTGGCTAACTACCACCATCTTATCTAAGTCTTACCGCCAAACATCAGTATTAACAACATTGATGTGTTCCGGTTTGAAGATAAGATAGCCAGTTCTCCATTGCGTTGGGGAATCTTGATAAGCCCGCTTCCATCTTCGGCATCACTTACCATCAGGTGAGATGATGCCAAGGGCTTACCAATTGTAAATAAAAAAAAGCCAAAGTATATATAATATTAGTACTAACATACAGTATGGACACTCCCGGCCGCTCTCTAGATTGCGACCTCACCCCTCGTCACCCGTTTGATACAGATTGGTTGTCGAACATATAGGATTTCGCCGTCATTTTGTTTGTTCCGTCATTCCTTTTTTGAAATGTAATTTCTGGCCCCTTGTATTAAGTGTCCAGGGTGTGCTCCAGCAGTGGGAACATCTATGGGTTGTTCCCCATTGCTGGGGCTAAGGTCTCTTCCCATATTCAGGATGGTTAGGCACTGCAAAAATGGAAGCCAAATCCGGGTCGATGAAGGCCTTAATCCGACTGTCAGTAGTTTTACCGACTGCCATTAAGTGATAGCAACTGACACCAACATGGCTTTCGAAGCATGGAAATAGCCGACATAAATGCCACTAACAGTCAAACCCATCCAGGTAATGACCGTGCTCCGGGTCAGTTAATCAACACGACCACTCAAGGCGCACTGAGCTACGACCGCTTTTTCGACCGTTTATTGTTAACCCTTTCACGTGCAATGCAACTACGGCGAAAAAGGGAAAACTGAATCTTATTCGAGGTCCACACAGATTAATATTGATACAGTATTCCTGGCAAACATGTTGCCAATGCTCGTGAAAGGGTCAATGTGAATGTTGTTAGACGTGCGTGAACGAGACATGCGGTCAGGTCAGACGAACCGCATCATAACGGACGATCGGACAGATTTAGTGGCACAAGTTTCGGGTGTCCGAGAGCTTCGCGTTAGATTTAATGGCGCTCGCATCGAGGTTGAGAGGGCTCCAGCTCGCGGCCAGGCGCGGCACTTATGTATCGTTGTTGTCATAAATAAATAATTTGATTTACCAACTCGACAAGAAAGCCCAAGCAACATCGAGAGTATACTATATATAGTGATATAGTTATTGTTATTTTCAGTAGTAAATGTCTTTCGAAGTAGAAAAATATTTTTTGTAAAATTTAATTTTAATTAGGCACGAAATCGCGGGCAACCATTAGTTTTTAAGGTTCCGTACCCAAAAGGTAAAAATGGGACCCTATTATAAAAGTATATACGAGTATATTAGTACTAACATACAGTATGGACACTCCCTGCCGCTCTCTAGATTGCGACCTCACTCCCTCGTCACCCAGATTGATACAGATTGGTTACAGTTTGGTTGTCGAACGTATAGGATTTCGCCGCCATTTTGTTTGTTCCGTCTTTCGTTTTTTGTAATGTCATTACTGGCCCGTTACATAAAGTGTCCAGGGTGTGCTTTTACTAAAACTCCGATGTCTATCCGTCTGTCTGTCTGTCCGTCTGTCACCAGGCTGTATTTCATGAACCGTTTAAGCTATACAGTTGAAATTGTTACAGATGATGTATTTTTGTTGCCGCTATAACAACAAATACTAAAAATTGGAAATAGTGAAAGTCTCCATACAAAAAACGTGTTTTTTTTAAACGTGAAGAAACTAGCGCCATCTAGTATGATGGTACGGAACCCTTTATGCGCGGTTTTGACTCGCACTTTACAGGTTTTTTTAGAATTCTCTAGTTCCTATTAGAAAAATACATAAAATAGTTTTATCCGTCTGTCTGCCTGTCGGTCACAATCTTCAAAAACTTATTTTTTTATATGCATGTAAAAATACAAAATAGTTTATTGTTTGAAGTTTTTAAACATATTACAACAACTGAAGAACCCTGATTCCCCTACTAGGATTCCCTGTGTTGGGGTAAACCAGTCTCTTCTCCGATGACATAGAAATAGAATTCTCTAACCTTAAAAACACAATTGAGACATCTAATCAAATAAATAGCACAAAAATAGTTAATACACTTCATTTTTAAGAATTAAAAATATGTTTGTTGTTTTTAGGGATATCTCCCATACAGTACGACTGCAAGAAATACACCCCCTCATGTGGGGTAGTGTTGAATATGTCTTTTAAAGTGAAGTAGAGTTTTCTAAGAACAAATTTTTATCAGATGCTCCGTTTCCAAGGTCGCCAAAGTCGTTATTAAAGTGTCCGACCCCTGCCTGGCGTTTGTAACACTTTGACCTGGAACCTTGAAATCACCCATGTAAGTGGGCCTTAGTTGGAACTCTTAGTGAAAAATATTTCGGGTATCCATTAATGTTATCGACTCATCGGGTTGCCTTGATAAACAGTTTTCAAGTTTTAATATTTTTAATGCTTGCCACAAAGGTATGTTTTATTATGTCAACCACCAACTTATTAAGTGCTTGAAAAACTATATATAAATAGCTGAATGTAGTGGCGGGCGTTTTGCCAAAAAACAGAAAAATGGCGCTCTCTCGTGTGGCTTTTACATTAATCTTTCTTACTTGCTTTCATCTCAGTCGTAGTTGAGTTAACGACAATCCCTATCAGAACCACAAACTATAACTTACACTAAATGTCACAGTTGCTGATCTCCCATTGAAGCTGAAATACTCGTACCAAGACCTATATTATTCGCACGGACAGGCTCCTCGGCGTTGAAAATGGGACCGATTTGGCGGAGCCCAAGAGAAGCCACACTTATCTGCTATCAATCTAGTAGGCTTGTAACTGTCTTTATAAGTCACGCTCAACTAAATTGTGAATTTAGTTGAAGCAAGTGTTCCCTCCTTGAAGGACCAACTTTCAGTAAAGACGCCGCAATGTTATTATGGCTTCTTATTTTTACAATCTTTATATTGGCTTGCCGTGTCAGTTAGATTGTTGTGTGTTAGTTTGGAACAAATTTTGGAAGCTCAATTAGAATGCTTGGGATATCTTGAACTGAGTTCCGTACCAATGACTCCATTCTCCAAGAACTAGGCACTAAGCAGCGCCTATCATCTATAGTCCAAGCTCGTATCCTCACCTTCTTTGGACACGTATCTCGATGCGGTCGTATGTCCATCGATCGAGCGACTGGTAGTACAGGGCAGAGTAGAGGGCACCCCAAATGCGTGGTAGATCACCAATGAGATTGACGGACCAAATTAAGGCAGCACTGGATGGCCCCCTGTACTCAGAGAAGAATGGCGACGAATTATGAGGCGGCGGGGGTCACCCGACCGAAATGACGACCACGACCCTCTGTCATGAGTGTAACGACTAAGAAGAAGAAATTAGAACCATTTCCCGGTTTCTGATTGAGCCGAAATTTTGAAAACACGTTAAGTTTGGAGAACAATGCATGGTTAGCTAAGTGGCGTGATTCTAAATCTAAAATGGCAGACTCCCAAGATGGCGGATCAGTTTTTTTTTATGCATCCCAGAGATACGCTATATACACTTTGACTTTTAATTAGTTCTTGATAACAAAAGATATGCATGTACTCGTGATTACAAACAACTTTCGCAAAGAAACTATATGTCAAATCAGGAAAAAAATTTTTGGTCCTTTAGACAAGTTATCAATCCGGCAAAAATTTTATAAAGGACCAAAATTTTTTTTTCCGATTTGACATATAGTTTCTTTGGGAAAGTTGTATGTAAACACGAGTACATTCATATCCTTTGCTATCAAAAACTAACTAAAAGTCACCTTTATAAGGGGAAGTAGAGAGGTTACATGCGTCCAAAAAGTGAAGCAAATAAATAGATGCCAATTGGCATCTCTTTTCGTAGTAGCATTCGGTGCAACGGAAGGTAACTTGGAAGGTTGCCTGGAAGAAATTGCTATCTAGCAATAAGGCCGCCTATTGTATAGGCTTTCTTCTATATTGTCAATTTCTTTTTTTATGTTGTGATGCAATAAAGAATATTGTATTGTATTATTGTAACTTGGTTACAAATCTCTGATGCACCCCTATTGTATGGGTATCGAATGAAAGGGTTTGCTGAGTAGAATACGAAGCACCTAATATTATTTTCAAATTAAAGCTTTTACCTACAAGTTTTTAGGTTTACCGAAAATTATTGTTTTCTACGGCCCAAAGCCCTGATAAAATTCTATGAGTAGCACCTTAGGCGACAATGAATAAAAAGGCAAAAGCCTTTGGGCCTAACGCCTAACGCTAAAATATTAAAGCGAAATAACGCAAAGCTCAGCCACAAAATCCCGCATAAATCTATTCATGCGTAAGGCCATTGACCTTCTGGCGGTAAGTATTTATATTTGGCTAATGCTAGGCTCCGAGCGCGCTCCGAGCAAGTTGCCTCATCCAATATGTATGGCCACATTTCTGCGAGTGGATTGTGTTATGTCTTCTATTCAGTGTTGCTAGTATTAGTTCGAGTAGGTACTGAAAAATAAAAAGCTTTTATTATCTTGTTACAGGTCTGATTTCACTTGGCAATCTACTCGTGCGTTTTAGCGTTGCTGTAAGTCTTTGTACTTTTCTGTTTAAATCGCTATTTCGGCGTTTTTAGGGTTCCGTACCTACATCGTATCAGCTCATATACTTCCCCACCGAGGGGCTCGAGCCTACCCTGAATTAGGGCGATCGGGCCTTAGTCGACCACGCGGGCCCAGTGCGGGCTTGGTCGACTTCACACACAACCTTCGAGTTTCTTCGCAGGTGTGTGCAGGTTTACTCACGATGTTTTTCTTCACCGTTAAAGCAATCGGTTAGTATATGTACGTACGAGTAAGTTGCGAAAAACCAATTGGCCGTCCGGATTTGAACCCGGCACCTTTGGTTAGGAGGACCGAGTCGTTACCGGATGAGCCACCGACGCTTCCTTAAAAGGAAAAAAAACAATATAATTATATATCTATAGAGTCACTTCGTTGTCCGTCCGTCTGTCTGTCAAGAAACTTTTTCTTAGGAACGCGTAGAGGGCTGGCTGAAGTCGAAATTATTATCAAATACCAAGGTCTGCAGTTCCTTGAAGCTGTAAAAAATCTAAATTCAAAGTCAACGCAATAAAAAACGCGGCCCATTTTACGGACATTCATGCCACATATTTGACACTTGTAAGTAAATCAAAATTTATTTGGATACTTTCCGTCCGCTTAGAATCATAAAATTTGGAATGAAGCAAGGTCAGCAGAAGTAAGAAAAAAAATCCAAAAACTGTTTTGTAGTTATGTCACATAAAAAGTATTTTTTTCGATTACAAAATTAAACGTTTGCATATGTAGAATTTACCGTGACGTATATCGACGTATGGGAGAACACTTTTTCTACTTCAAAGTTAGGTTTTTCCTTAAATCCGATTGTTGCACTCGTTGATTTTTTTTAAATTTTTTTTATTCACAATTGGTAAGCCCTTGACAACATCTCACCTGGTGGTAAGTGACGATGTTGCCGAAGATGGAAGCGGGCTTTCCAAGATTCCCCAAAGCAATGGGGAACTGGCTATCTTATCTTCATCTTATCTTCGCACTGTTTAATAAGCTTCCAGTTGAAATTAAAACGTTAGAAGGTAATCTATATAAAAATAAGTTGACAGGTTGGCTCTTAAATCACTGTTTTTATAGTGTTAAAGAATTTTTAGAATTTAAAATTTAATTTTAATTTCCTGTTGAAATATTTGCATTCTTTCTTGACGGCTGAATACAGTACTACCTATTAATTATGTTAAGACCTAATTGTAAAGTATTCTTGCAAATAAACAATTATCTTATCTTCATGCCGGAACACACCAATGATATCAACATTGATATTTGGCGGCAAGACTTAGATAAGATGGTGGTAGCTAGCCAGGCGGGCTTAGAAAATGCCCTACCACCAACCAAACCGAGTCTTACAATTGACCCCGCCAGAAATCGAACCCGCGACCTCCTGTGTAAAGCCAGTGAACTTTGCCGCTGAGCTACGGAGGCGGTAAGATGTTAGTAGGATTACGACGTACCCAAATGTATTTTGGTACGGAACACTCATAGCGCGAGCGCGACTCACACTTGGCCGGTATTTTTTATCTGTAAAGTGACTTTTCTGTAATTTTATCACATCACTCCACCTCCGGCTTTTACCAGGCTTTTAGCCTCTTTTTGTTCTATTTATCGAGTCTTTGACTCATAATTATAAAATTGTAAGTACTTACTTAGAAAAAAATATGTACTGGTATAATACAGTGAACCCTCGGTTAGGGCCATGCCAGTGTCGGTGAACTGACAACAAAGTGGAAACGAATTAACAAAACGGTAATGGTTAATAATAATAATTTATTTAATGACCAAAATAAAGTTTACAAAAATATTCTCCACATGCAGCAAAAAATACAGATCAGGCGTTACCCTTGGCAAATTCAAAATTCAAAACAATTTATTTCAAATAGGTGTTTACACACACTTTTAAATAGTCAAAACAAAAAAAATATATTATATATTACAAATAATGTCATGATTCAGATTACAGTCTCAGGTAATGGTATTTGTTATAGAATCAACATATATATCTTTGTCATTTACATAATCTATTATTTTATAATATCCTCTAGAGCACAAAACTTTTTTGACATGAGTCTTGAATTTATTATCTGACAAACTAGTTACATTTTCTGGAATTTTATTGTAGAATCTTATACATATAGGCATCATCATCATTTTAAAATTATTACATGTAAAGCCTAAGCTAGACAAGAGCCTGTGTTGTAAGCATTAGTCCTCTTCCAGTCGGCGCAATACATTATTTGTTAAAAAAGTAACGGAGAGAACAATTTAAAAGGTTCACTTAATTAATAGTAGAATAATTGCAATCCTAAAGTTCCTAAAATCCTAAAGGTTAATCCTTTCGCTTCATACCAGGCGGTCGCTGGTTCGATTCCCGGCGGGGTCAACTTTGTAAGACTCGGTTAGGTTGGTAGTAGGGCATTTTCATAGCCCGCCTGGCTAGCTACCATCATCTTATCTAATTTTTACCGCCAAACATCTGTGTTAACAGCATTGATCTGTTCCGGCTTGAAGATAAGGTAGCTAGATCCCCATTGCGTCGGGGAATCTTGGTAAGCCCGCTTCCATCTTCGGCATCACTTACCATCATGTGAGATGATGCCAAGTTGATGGTGGATTTAAAAAAAAAAAGGTGAGCGTCGGTGGCGTACGGCTAGGGCCGTTACCTCCTGTCCGTTAGGTTGTGGTTCGAGTCCTGCCACGTACCAATAAATAGGGGTTAAGTTTTTATATAATTCTTAAAGTTATTTTTTTTGGTTTATCTTTATGTTTTAACACCTTCTTAGTTTTTGATAAAGGTTATTTTTAAGTTTAGCGAGCGTGTACATTTATACATGTGAAAACATATAAATAGTACTTACTTTATTCATTTGCTTTTTAACCGACGAAAAAAACGGAGGAGGTTCTCAAGTCGACGCGTTTATTTTGACCACGTATAACTTTTTACAGAGTAGTCCGATTTTGATAATTCTTTATTTATTAGAAAGGGTATATATCTCAAAGTTGGCCCCATATAAATTTGGAATAAAAAGTCCAACCCTAAGGGTAGGAAAACAGGGGATGATTGATTGTTCACTCACTGATTGTAATGTATTACCACGCCTAACTTTTTACAGAGTAGTCCGATTTTGATTATTATTTTAAGGGTTCCGTACCCAATGGGTAAAAACACGACGCTATTACTAAGACTTCGCTGTCCGTCTGTCTGTTCGTCTGTCACCAGGCTGTATTTCATGAACCGTGATAGCAAAATTTTCACAGATGATGTATTTCTGTTGCCGCTATAACCAAAAATAAAAAAAAATAGAAAAAGGGAAAAAATAAGGGGGGGTTTGCATACAAAAAAAGTGTTTTTTTAAACATGAAGAAACTAGCGTCATCTAGTATGACGGTACGGAACCATATGTGTGCGGTTCAGACTCGCAGTTGGCCGTTTTTTTTTATTAGATTAGCACCCATTAGTATATTTTAGCCACAAAAAAATAAAAAATACAAAACTTCTTAATAATAAATTATACCGACGAAAGGAGAAAGGAACTGAAAAGTGAAAAATAAAAAGAACTTTTAGTGTCTAACTGAGCTCCTACATTTATGTAAAGACCTAAATAATTTTGAGTCGGTGCCAATCAAACAAACGGAACGTTCGGCAATTGCCAACAAAGGGATGCATCGTATTCCGCTGCTATCATTTCATTTTACTTTTTTTTTATTCACAATTGGTAAACCCTCGAAAACATCTCACCTGGTGGTAAGTGACGATGTTGCCGAAGATGGAAGCGGGCTAACCAAGATTCCCCAACGCAATGGGGAACTGGCTATCTAATCTTCATGCCGAACACACCAATGATATAAACATTGATATTTGGCGGCAAAACTTAGATAAGATGGTGGTAGCTAGCCAGGCGGTCTTAGAAAATGCCCTACCACCAACCAAACCGAGTCTTACAATTGACCCCGCCGGGAATCGAACCCGCGACCTCCTGTGTAAAGCCAGTGAACTTTGCCTCTGAGCTACGGAAGCGGTTAAATCTTAATTAATTTGCTTATTTGTTTGACTGGCGCCGACTCAAAATTATTTATATGTTTACATAAGTGTAGGAGCTGTTATACTATAAAGTTTCTTTTTATTTTTCGCTTTTCTGTTACTTTCTTCATTCGTCGGTTTATTTTTTTGTTAAAAAGTTTTTTTTTATTAAATAGTCATAAAAATACTGTTTGTTTTCCAAATAAAGTAAAATAAGTAAAATAAAACAAAATCACTAGTGACCGTAAAAAGCGAATCTAAAAAGTTTCTCTAAGGATACAAGCGCTTGTGGCTCGCTCGCTGCTCGATCACGCGGTTAATGCGGTTAACTGACTACAAACGCATTCCTTACCTTCATGGCTTGGTCTGTTAGTGTTGCTTCTCAAGGTACGATAAATTTCGGACAGTGGGGTTCGCCCAATAACATCCACTATAAACCCAGACTCTATAAACCCAGACTTAACCTCCTTCTGCCATAACAAAATGTGTGGGAATAGATTTTTGCAATATCTGACATTTCTAGTACTCTCTGGATCGATTGACGTCATAAAAAGTTTTTTTTCTGACTGTATATTTTTTTTTCAAAATCTGTGAATGTAAAAGTCATCCCTCAAAAAATTAGTAAAGGTGGCTCCTGGCAGCAAGGGATCAAGTACTGCCCCTACTGACCTATCTCAACTTTCACCTGTATATACATGTTGTAACATACAGTGCTAAAAGTACTTATTATATCAACTCTTTAGTGCGTATCTTACCACAAGGTAGTCTGTCTACAGAGTGCTTATTTTTGGCATCAACTTCGTCTGTTCGAGTGCTTCACTTATAGAATGGCACGTTCAGTGCCCATTCGTTTGAAGATGTGTATTTTGTAAAAAGCAATCTTCTATCGGAATAGAATCGGTTTCTGCACCAATATTCTTCAGACAGCTAGACTCTTTGAGTCCTTGTCGGTCGTATTAACGTGACTACCTAACCACGTTATCTTAAAGTTCAGAAATGTATTTTTGCTGATAGGGATAATATGAATTATACTTTATATATTCAATTAGCTGTAGCTCAGAGCGACCTACGTGGTCGCGGCAATCACTCAGGTTAACCGACCATGAGCAAGGTGAATACTTAGATGAGTGTGACTGTTGGTAGTGGTGGTTTCCGTGCTGCACAAGGCACTTCCGTTGGTGTCGGTTGCTATCACTAGATGGCAGTTAGTAAGTCGTGTCTGATGGATAAGAGCGCCTTGAAAACCTCTGACGGTGGACTTGGCACTCGTGTGGGGTATGGCCTAACCCTGCCCCATCAGCGGGGACTGGTGACGTTTTGGGTTGCAAACGTACCTAACACAATGTCACGTAAACTCAAGAGAAATATTATGTATTCCTTGGGGTAAAAATACGAGAAATAAGAAATTTACAAAATGAAAAGAAAGGTAGACTGGTAGTACAGAAAGACTTGTAGTAGGTACAGAAAAGACTAATCAAGAATGGCTAAAATTAAACGTTCTTGACACTAATTGGGTATTCGCATAAAATGTTTTGGATGAAGGAGTGACCCTGTGTCGAGGTATATGAATTTAAATTTCAAAGTAGAAATCGTGTAATTATTACAATGAAACTAATTAATTTCCGTGGGGGCGTTATGGTTTTTACGTAATTATGAAATTAATTAACAGACCCTCGTTTTTTAGAAGAAGCCGATAAAGCTTAATAAAATAAATTAACATATTCTAAATTGCTTATTAACTATAAATAAATTCAAAAGAATTTCAATTTTCGCTACTTAAGTAATAAAAATAACAGAATTAGAGGGAAACTGTTTATTAGTCATATTATAAGTAAGACGTTAAGGTTCGAAAGTGTGTAACTAATTAATTAGGGTCGAATATTTTTTCGTCTTTTCATGAATTTAAAAGAACGATTAGAAATTTAAATTATGTCGCAGCCGTTATGTAGAATTCCGCCGCCGCCGGTTTGCAAAACAGCGCTCTGCTGTGCAACACGGCGGCGTTTTGTAAAACGGCGGATTTTGCGCCGCTTTGTAAACTAGGTACTGAATAAAAAATTGGGAATAAAACCGATAATTTCTTCTTCTGTGAAGCGTTCTGCTACTCAGAGGGGGAGCAGGCTTTTTTTTACTGTAGGTATAATGGTATAATCAATCAAACCTGACCGAACCTAATATCGCTCGCGATGTCGCCGCATCACAAATCGCAGCCGTTTTACAATTCCTCGCAAAACGGCGGATTCCACAATACTGCTTCCACATTTATTCCAGTAATAATATTTTCAATTTCATTTTATTTTACTCACTTATTTTCATTTATTATTCGCAATAGGGTATTTGACAGTATCTAAAATAAATTACAAAAATTATTTACTAAATAGCATTTCTCCTACAAAAGCATAAAAACTTATTAATTTCATATTTTAATCCAATTTCAATTTTATATTTATCAAAATCCCCAAATTAGTTCGTCAAAGACAATGACGTCACAAGTTAGTAACACGAACAATTTCAGAAGAAATTGTCGTTTTTAACAGTTGATAAAAAATAATCCAAATGACTAGTATCTTCGGCATCGTCTTTGCTCAAAAAGTGCCCCCACCACCAATCAAATCAAATCCTCTAAATTTGGACCGTACCGAGATCAAACCTGCGATCTCCTGATGTGAAGCGAGAGGAGTAACCACCACAGAGGCTGTAAAATGAACCTAACCTTGGGTCATTGACTCGAAGATCGTGCAACTCAAATCATTGATCGATTGAACGATTGCGATAAGATCCGTTCGTTTTATATCGAACACTGCATTAGCACTCCGCGCTCTCTTCGCAGCCTTCGATGCTAGGTACCAAAAACCGGTCAAGTGCGAGTCAAGCTCGCACGGAGAGGGTTCCGGACCATTACGTTTTCCGCAAGAATTTTGGATTTTCGTTAAGTTTTCTGGTAAACTATAGAAAAAGCCATCTGTTTCCTTCATCTTATCAGCTCATATACGTCCCCTCCGAGGGGCTCGACCCTACCCTGAGTTAGGGCGATCGGGCCTTAGTCGTCCACGAGGCCCCAATGCGGGTTGGTCGACTTCACACTAGTTCACACACAACCTTAGAGTTTCTCCGCAGGCGTGTGCAGGTTTCCTCACGATGTTTTCCTTCACCGTAAGAGCGTCGGAAAAACGTACATACTAAATCAAAATTCGAAAACACATTGGTACGTGGCAGGATTCGAACCAGGATCTCCCAGACAGGAGGTAGCGGCCGTAACCGTTACGCCACCGACGCTCGTATGTATTGCCTATAATAATAATAATATTGCCTAATATTTCATTCTACTTTGTAATTTTTCTCCCAAAATAAACCCCCAAGCCTCGCTCCGCTCGGTCACTCGAAAGCAGGGATGTAACGGAGGTAAATTTATCGGAACCGAAGTCGGAGTCGGAGTCGGAGGCAAAGTTAGGAGTGGTGGCAAGAGAAGAGAAGTAGTTCCAAATAGGTACAACTTGTTTCATGGTCCAAAACAAAAACAGATCACTTTTATTGATATAAAGCCACTTGTGCGTAAAAAATAAACAAGTACCTAAAGAAACAATCGACGACTGAACGCATTTACGCCAAAGACTTCTATATAGAAGTCTTTGATTTACGCATGTAGCGAAGGCGGGGATTCCCAGTGCGACAAGTATGAACCTGTTCGCAACGGTCGACGCCGGCCGCCGTCGCTATTTGCTATGCTTCGACCTCCGATTAAAAGCTCCGATTTAATAGTTTCGGAGCCGAAGTCGGAACCGAAGGTGTAATAATAATCGGAAGTTCCGACTTATCGGAGTCGAAGTCGAAGCTCCGTAAAGCCAAAGCTCGAAAGTAATAATGGGTCCTGAATTTAAAATTTTGCCAATCATTTCAGTTATATACTGTACTGTATAATGCTGGTGATTTAGCAGTTTGATCGCGAGTCCCTTTCTAGTTACTGTCGGTATAAAGCTTGTAATAGCTTGGAAACTGCGTATTAGACCAGGCCAGGTTGGAGTTCCATAGCATTACATTCATCGAAAATTTTTGAATAACTAAAACCTTACAAAGAATAGCTATTCTACGTTCATTTGTATCTTTTACGTAATCTCAAGTCTCTCCAGCCAGAATTTTGTTATTCTTACAGAACGTTCTATTTTTTCGTACAAAAAGTAGGCAGTTCTTTTCTAGCCTTTTAGTGCAAGAGATATCTATAATGTGTGGGCCATTCAAGTAACTAATAGTGTAGATTTAGACGCACATTGTCCTGGTTGTATAATGACCATTTCTAACTTAGTTCGACTCTTGGATTTTTATTCAAAATGTCATTTAAATTGCAAAAAACTGAAACGCGCCTTAAGAGAAATTAAAATATGTGGGATTGTTTGCATGCCAGGCTACCTTAAAACTTTTGTTTTGACTACGCTCAAGTAATCCATATTATGTAGGTAACTTGTAGTTTCCCACTTGGTAACGAAAATTAAAGTATGAATCTGAATCATGCATAACGAGCGCGATTTGTATGAGAGTCGGCAAGAAAACCAAGAGTTGAAGAACAAAATACCAGTTAGTACAGTACTAATAAAATGTTCGAAGAAATTCAAATTGAAACCAGAAACTAGGCAAGTTGGTAATTTTGCTTCAAATGTCAATCTGCACAGCGGTTGTTCTGCCTCTGAACACCCAGCATTCTTGGCGACCCTCGAGACTATATTGGCCCTATAACTCATACTGAGCGACCATTGTTTTCGACAACGGCCAAGTTTCACCAGCTAATTACTTAGGCGACCACTACTAGAAGCCAGGTGGGGAGGCTACGAGTTAAGTTATAGTCAATTTGTGGTTTTAATTTAAGCTGGCTTCCTAAGATCATATACTAGAACTTAACAGAAATTCTAATTAAGAGCTGCTAGACAAATTTCAGCATCAATGTTTTTTTTGCTTCAAATCTGTACAAATGTATCTGAGCAGCAAACATTTTGTGTAGTATTTTTTTAGGGTTCAGTACCTCAAAAGGTAAAAACGGAACTGTTATAGGATCACAATATGAAAACTACATCGTGTGATATATCCAATGAGGGCTTGGTATGAAAATCTCAATTTTTTAAAATAATTTTGAGATAAATAGTTTTGAAGTTTTTTATAACACAATATGAAAACTACATCGTGTGATATATCCAATGAAAGGGCTTGGTATGAAAATCTCAATTTTTTAAAATAATTTTGAGATAAATAGTTTTGAAGTTTTTTATAACACAATATGAAAACTACATCGTGTGATATATCCAATGAAAGGGCTTGGTATGAAAATCTCAATTTTTTAAAATAATTTTGAGATAAATAGTTTTGAAGTTTTTTATAACACAATATGAAAACTACATCGTGTGATATATCCAATGAAAGGGCTTGGTATGAAAATCTCAATTTTTTAAAATAATTTTGAGATAAATAGTTTTGAAGTTTTTTATAACACAATATGAAAACTACATCGTGTGATATATCCAATGAAAGGGCTTGGTATGAAAATCTCAATTTTTTAAAATAATTTTGAGATAAATAGTTTTGAAGTTTTTTATAACACAATATGAAAACTACATCGTGTGATATATCCAATGAAAGGGCTTGGTATGAAAATCTCAATTTTTTAAAATAATTTTGAGATAAATAGTTTTGAAGTTTTTTATAACACAATATGAAAACTACATCGTGTGATATATCCAATGAAAGGGCTTGGTATGAAAATCTCAATTTTTTAAAATAATTTTGAGATAAATAGTTTTGAAGTTTTTTATAACACAATATGAAAACTACATCGTGTGATATATCCAATGAAAGGGCTTGGTATGAAAATCTCAATTTTTTAAAATAATTTTGAGATAAATAGTTTTGAAGTTTTTTATATATAAAGTGTTACAAAATTAGCTGAAACTATTTTAACCGGTGCTTCTACCCATGAAACTGAACAACTTTCCCCATGGAAACCATAGTCAAATCGCAAAAAAAAATTGGCTCTCCCATACTAACTCGATCAGCTGATCATGCAGCCAACTTAGTGTGGGAAGTTCAAATTTTTTTTGAGGCTTGACTATGGGTTTCATGGGTTAAATTATTCAGTTTTATAGGTAGAAGCACCAGTTAAAATAGTTTTAGCTAATTTTGTTAGACCTTATATAATATATGGACCGATTTGATCATTTTTGGTTTGTTGGATTTGTCTCGACACCAAAATAGCAGAACAACTATTAAAACATCGAAAAAATTTAGGAAAATGAATAAGAAAATTAACTTTCCCTTACATTACCCATACATGTGTAGTGTAGAGTTTGTGAGGCGGTACAAAGTTCGCCCGTTCAAAGGGACAGCTAGTACCTACAGAAAAAATTGAGATCAGTTAATTTACGTTCTAAATATTTACTACACAAAAACAAACCTTAATGCAGTCAAATACAAGCGTTTCTAATGGCATACTGTATTGTATCCACCCGACTTTTGTACACAGTGTCTTGTCTACATTTTTCTAGGTGCACACTTTAGGTTATGTCACTTTTAGTTTTATGTTACGGAGCTTATGTCTTAGCTCCTAATGGTGCTGTGTCACTTTTGGTTTACATGCAGTAGCACTTACCATCCATTTAATGTATCTCTGGGCTACCCAGCTACGATGAAAGAACAACCTTTCATCTACCTTTTTTTAATATTCACAATTGGTAAGCCCTTGGCATCATCTCACCTGATGGTAAGTGACGATGATGCCGAAGATGGAAGCGGGCTTACCAAGATTCCCCAATGCAATGGAGAACTGGCTATCTTATCTTCAAGCCGAAACACATCAATGTTGTTAACACTGATGTTTGGCGGCAAGACTTGATAAGATGGTGGTAGCTGGCCAGGCGTGCTTAGAAAATACCCTACCACCAACCAAACCGAGTCTTACAATTGACCCCGCCGGGAATCGAACCCGCGACCTCCTGTGTAAAGTCAGTGAACTTTGCCTCTTAGCTACGGAGGCGGTTAAAACCTTTAACCTTAACCGTTTAAACCTTACTCTATTTCAGTTTTTATGCTACAAAATAATTATACAAAGTTACTTTGTTAGAAGGTCGATCAAATCGCTGATCAATTCAATTTAACAAGTGAATAGATCTCCTTAGGGTAGCAAAGTTCTCGAATGGCGACCGCGCACCGCAAGACGTCGCGTAGGCAGGCTTCCCATTCGGTGGACGGACGACCTGGTAAAGGTCGCGGGAAGTCGCTGGATGCGGGCAGCGTAGAACCGGTCGTCATGGAAATGTTTGGGAAGGCCTTTGTCCAGCAGTGGATCCATTTACAACCCATAGCGTCCTCTCTGCCAGGTCACGGGTGTTTTACCGAACTTAGGAAGCTTTAATTATATACTTTCGAGGTAGAACCTCACCCACCCTACTGTAATCACTGCGATCATCATTATCATATCAGCCGAAAAACGTCCACTGCTTGACAAAAGCCTCCCCCAACGATTTCCACGACGACCGGTCCTGCGCTGCCCGCGTCCATCGGTTTCCCGCGATCTTCACCAGGTCGTCGTTCCACCGCGTGGGTGGCCTGCCTACGCTACGTTTTCGGAGCGCGGTCGCCACTCGAGAATTTTACTACCCCACCGAGCTATTCTATTCTACGAGCTATGTGCCCTGCCCATATCACTGCGATAATAACTTAAAATGAAAAATTAATAAAAACGTGACTGCATGGAAACATTATCTCTCATTTTGGGCTATGTCACTAACGGGATCAAGACGATTCTAACGATACCTCGCACGCTAAAATCCATCAAGCCGTTCAAAAGATATTGTAGTATAAAGAAACATACTTACATTCATACATTAGACCTGAAAACAAAACAATACACTTCTTTTTTTTTATACGCAATTGGTAAACCCTTGACAACATCTCATTTGGTGGTAAGTGACGATGTTGCCGAAGATGGAAGCGGGCTTACCAAGATTCCCCAACGCAATGGGGAACTGGCTATCTTATCTTCATGCCGGAACACACCAATGATATCAACATTGATATTTGGCGGCAAGACTTAGATAAGATGGTGGTAGCTTAGAAAATGCCCTACCACCAACCAAACCGAGTCTTACGATTGACCCCGCCGGGATTCGAACCCGCGACCTCCTGTGTAAAGCCAGTGAACTTTGCCCTGAGCTACGGAGGCGGTTTCTTGTGGGCAATGGTGTAAAAACGGGCTAGCTTTTTTTTTTAATTACATATGTCTCATGCGTAGTGTGCATTTACTGTAGCGTGCGTTCGTTTCTCTCACACCCTGATATCTTGCTGTCTACATGCCAAATGTCTTCATACAATTTTTTTTATTCACAATTGGTACGCCCCGCCCTTGGCATCATCTCACCTGATAGTAAGTGACGATGATGCCGAAGATGGACGCGGGCTTACCAAGTTTCCCCAACGCAATGGAGAACTGGCTATCTTATCATCTCATCTTCAAGCCGGAACTCATCAATGTAGTTAACACACTGATGTTTGGCGGAAAGACATAGATAAGATGGTGGTAGCTAGCCAGGCGGGCTAAGAAAATGCCCCACCACCAACCAAACCGAGTCTTATAAGATGACCCCGCCGGGAATCGAACCCGCGACCTCCTGGTGTGAAGCGAATGGAATAACCGTTACGCCACAGAGGCGGTTAAAAGCGGAACACGCAACCTCCCCTTCACAAAGACGAGTATCACATAACGTTTACTTTCCATTAAATAACTATCTCTAAAACAACACTTTGCTTCGAAAACCAATAGTAGCACCCGAGGTAAGTTATGATTGGTCTAATACAGCCATTGTGTTGGTTTATTGATAGTACGTGAGGCCGCTAACATACCGCACACACCGCACGGTGGTCTCGAAACTTGTGCGAACTTTGACCTTTGGCGAGTTTGTGTGTCTTCGGATTACTGGAGCGATAAGTCTGTACAGTGAACGTTCTTCGTAACTGGTGCAGTTAAAGTGTTGTGAGATGGTTTACGGTGGTGATGGTCTACTTTTTTGGCGGTTTTTTTATTCATCGTGTCGGGTAACATTTGTTATTAATCCTACAATTAATCCCACCGGGTGCTGTCCGTGGGAACTGGCCTACTCTTGTTAAATGCATTCAATGATTTTTATGTATAACTTTTCGTGTCATATTGTTTTCATGTTCCAATGACATAATCTGGTCTATATCAAGGATTTTATTTTGACGTTATTAACTAATTATTGTTTATTTCTTGATTCTTCACAAATGACATTGTTATTATTATTTTATGACTATCAGAAAGAGTGTAAGTTGCACCTATATTGAATAAATACATTGAATTGAATTGAATAGTCTCGATCCTCCTTACCAAAGCTCCCGGGTTCAAATCCGGACGGCCAATGTACTAATGAGTTTCTAAACTTACTTAGGTATCTACATATACTTACCGATTTAACGGTGAAGGAAAACATCTTGAGGAAACCTACACATCTGATTCCAGATGTGTACGAAGGTCGCGTTGCACACGTCCGTAGGTGTTTATCTAAATACCCTACACGTGACCACGGGTGATTTTAAGTGCAACACCAGGCAACCACCGTCTATCCCTTGGATAGCACGGTTCATTGTGCCACACGATAAGAGAGAATGATAATGGAAGCACCTGTGACGCTATCTGTGGATAATGTGTTCAAACCTGGACGTGTAACTTGAGTTACCAATAAATAAATCTAAAAATTAAAATGAAAAAACTTTATTGCGGTATCTCATTGTGAAAAATAATACATGTTGCAGGAGACTTCTTTAAGTATAGGAATACTTGTGCCAGAAGAATCCGCGCTTCCATAACTAATAAACAATACATTTGAGTATTGGCATCCACACTCAGCCTTCTGAATTTTTTGCTTTAAGAAGTTCTTTAACTGTACTATGAATCATAGATGGGAGGACGGACAGACACAGCATACTCCTAGTCTTATTCCTGAACTTTTATCAAAAGTGGTCCAAGGTGTAGTACTCGTGTGAGAGCACGTATGGCCACAGATGACACTCTAGTTACTTCGTTAGTTAGTACGGCTGCAGATTCGTGGTGGTCTCATTCAAATCTGGCAAAACCAAACTGTCCAGTACTTACTGAATGTAAGAAGACTATAGTCATGAAAGGTCAACACTTGGACCAGTGTAACAATTTAGAGCAATGTGCACAACCTACTTGCTAAACCGAACGGACGGACGTGTTGATTTAACAGTTCAGTAAGCCAAGAGTTTCTTTGTAAAGTGCTAATCTTATGCCTATATCTATGTCAATTTACAGAAAATTGTGTCAATGATACTTACCGATCGATGTTTTATATTGTGTATTTTCTCTCGCTTTCTTTCTGTATCATATCAGCTCATCGTCGACGACCACGCGTGCCCAGCGCGGGTTGGTCGACTTCACACACAACCTGCGAGTTTCTTCGCAGGCGTGTGCAGGTTTCCTCACGATGTTTTCTTTCAGCGTAAGAGCGTCGGATAAAATCACTTTGGTACATAGCAGGTTCAAACCACGACCTCCCGGAGAGGAGGCGGCGGCCCTAGCCATCACGCCACCGACGCTCTTTCTGTCTATTGGCAAGAAATTCAAAGCTTTAGAATAAGCTTCCTTAAAAAAGTTGAAAAGTAGATATTGCCCCCTCATTCCAACGATCATGATCCTCAAATTTAAACAAGAAAGAACAAAAACAATGATCGGACCTCTGTGAAATCGAAACCATCGCAAAGCCTCCTCCGACCATCAGAACTTTTCCACGAAGATTTTATGTATTTCCCGAGGCTCCGGCGAGGAAACTTCCCTTATATCTTGGAGGCGGCCCAAGTCCCCGGCAATCTCTATAAACCTCTTAAATTGATATTTTTTTCGGATAGAATTGGGCGGGAGTGCGAGTAACAGTCAACCTTCTTGTTATTCCGAACAAACTTACCTTATTTGGTTATGCTTCTGCTAATAAGTGGGGAGGAGTGTTGTCAGCTAGGGGCTTGTGCACAAATCACGTGAGGTTCGATAGGGGGGCGGAGGGGTCACGAAAAATTCACGACAGATCAGGTTGCGGGAGGGGGGGGGGGGGTATAAGAAGACCTCACGTGTATTTTTCTACAATGAACCAACAAAGAAAAAAATCTAGCACATGAGTAGATAGTTTTTCTCAATTTCATCCTTACTTTATATATTATAAATGTGTTTGTTTGTTACCTTTTCACGCTTCAACGCCTTGACCAATCTTTATGAAATTTGGCATGCAGGTAGCCTATGTCACGGGGAAGGACATAGGCTACTTTTTATCCCGGGAAAATAGCATAATCTGATGCAGTTCCTGACTGAACTAAAAAATACTCGATTGTTGTGATTTTTTGCACAGAGATGGTTGAGTAGGTGGGAAACGACATAATTTACTAATCACCCTTAAAGACAGTCATAAAAACGATGTCCACGTGGGCGGAGCCGCGAGAATAAGCTAGTTAAAAATAAATCTTCACTTGTTAAATAGGTACTTCAAAATAGCGAGTCTATTTTACGAAACTTTGCCGCGCTTGACCCCGCCCGCTATATACAATAGGTACTATTAATCTTCAAATTAGGTTGAATTAAAAAAAATTGTGAGGGTGAGGAGTAGCCAAGAACCTCACCAAATATCACCAGGGGGGAGGAGGGGTCGCGTGATTTGTGCACAAGCCCTAGTAAGTTTTATAGCACAAAAATGTTTGACGATTTATAGTATATGTAAATCGATGTCATGACTTTATTAATATACATAGTTGTTACAAATGTCGAATGTCTTGTGAAAATATCTGGTCAATACAATAGGTATTTAGCGCCTTGCAAAAGCTGTCGAAGCTCAGTGCGACTCGGTTCGATTACGCAGGTTAGGTGACCTGAAATGCGGTCATTGCCTGGAAGGGTTTGACTATTAGTGGCATTTTTCTCGACCATTTCCGTGCTGCGCAAGGCGTAACCCCTTGGTGCAAGTTGTAAGCCCTTGGTGCAAGTTGCTATTACTAAATGGCAGTCGTTAAGCCGTGTGAGATGCCTTATAGGCGGCTTGAAAGTTTTCTGACAGTGAGGTTCGCCGCTGGCCATATTACCTCCACCAACCCGGACAGGTCCCGTATGGCGTAACCTTTCCCAGTTAAGATGAGATTGGTGCTCCAGCAACGGCGAAGTTTTTATTGGATATTGTAACGACACAATAAGCTGTCGGTAAATAAGTCTGACAAAAAATTCAGTGTCATGATACTTTTTACAATAGTATTTGATTCTCTAAAGCAAAGTGGCAGCGGGCAAGGCACATAGCTCGTAGAACAGATGGCCGTTGGGGCAGTAAAGTTTTCGAGTGTCGACCGCGCACCGGAAGACATAGCGTTGGCAGGCCTCTCACACGGTGGACCGATGACCTGGTGGTAAAGGTCGTGGGAAGCCGCAGGATGCGGGCAGCGCAGGACCGGTTGTCATGTAAATCCTTGGGGCAGGCCTTTGTCCAGCGGTAGACCTCCTTCGGCTGATATGATGATCTGGTTCTCTAGTCAACACGTTTGCAGTTATCCTACACATAGTATTTAATGCGCCGCACGGTTTTATAACTCTGAAGAAGATTCCGGTGTGTGAACTAATCACTATTTTTGAGGATTTTATTTAATAGTTTATTGTGTACAAAATTAAAAGATATAACGGTCCTAAAAAACTCATACAAAGGGTATTACTTATTTCTAATAAGAAAACCCGGGAAGCCCAGCGAACCCGGGAAAAAGTTAGTTTATACCATTGCTCCTCTAAAAAGTTTATTTTATTCACTGAAAACAGTGAATAAAAAGCTCTTTTAATCACTGTTTTGGTGTTTGAATTTAGAACACACCAATATATTCGACCTAGCATCTCAGCTATACAACCTCCTTGAGCAAAAAATACTCGGTGCAAACTCCTAATCCAAAGAATATTTGACATACAAACTTCTTGTGCAAATAACTCTTTGAGATTTGATTCTTCGATATTTTCGAAAAGGAGTTTAGCATTAGATTAAAAACCGTTTTGTGTTCTTTGCTGTCATTTCATTAGTAAGTTGGCGCTGTTTTGAATACTATAAGTTGTACGAACACAAAGAAAATTACACTTTATTTTAGTAATTGTTCCTTAATTACCAATTTTAATGAACATTTTAATTAATTTAACATTTTTTTCTCCATCAAATGTCTGTTTTCGCTATATGTTTCTTTTTCTCGGAGTCATGATATAAAGCATAGTATGCAACTCTTGAATAAAACGGATTTATATCGAGGGCCATGAATCACTCGCGTCGCTCAGGGTTCTAATACTTGAATCACTCCCTACGAAAACATCGAAAAAGTACAAAAGTGTGGCTATTTTCTTCCCTCTTTACACGTAAAGAAAAAGACAAAGACAGCTTTTTAAGTACCACTGCGCCTTAATGATATTTACAATCTAATCAAAACCGTCTGACTTTAAAAGCTTTTTAACACGATTTTATTAGCTTCACCTGTATGTACGAGTGTGTATGTATGTAACCGACTCCTTTGCTTTTATTTTTTTTATTTTATTTAAACTTTGTACATTTATCAAGAATCAGTAACAATACAATAATTTCATAAGTTTATCTCATTATCCTGAACTAAAAATTGTAAAATAAAAATAGTTTAAAAAACTAAAAAACACGCTTTTAAAGCACATCAAACTAAAAAGTGAAAACAATAACACTAGTATTTTTCGTTCATTATTGTTTTCAGCTTATATTAATAATTATTATTCACTTTTAGTTTGATGTGCTCAAAAAGCGTGTTTTTTTAGTTTTTTTTAAACTATATTTACTAAACTTGGGGGAGGCCTACGTCCAGCAGTGGAAGCCATTCGGCTGATATGATGATGATAGTGATATTTACTATGGTCCACGTACTAATCGTCATCCTTTTGAATGCGTCGAATAACCAATTTGTCCTGTACTGTAATCCCGCGAGCAGTGCGCGCTCCCCACAAACCGATACAACTTTTGTCCGATTATCTGCTGAAAATCGAGACCCATTTGTGGGTGCCGCCGCACTAAATTAAATTCCGCCATTGAAGAAAGCACTAAATCATTTCCCGATAATGTATTTTGGGTTGCAAATTTTAAGGGCAAATGAAGGTTTGGCGGCGCGGCGGTGCTGTTACCGTGTAGGTTTCGCTCAGGCGAAGTTTGGCGGTGATTTTGGAATCGCGGTTTATAAATTGCTTTGACGAATTATGTGGAAGTTGGGGATCTTATCTATATTCACCGTATCATGCGCTAGTTTAAGGAATTTGTATTATTTTCAAAGCGTCTGTATTACCTGATTCGTATTGTAGCGACATCTGCAGTACCCGCCACTAACAAACTACGTTGCTACAGTTTAAGACTGAACCATCGATCAAACTATATGGAGAGTTGCACTTTCACCTCGATAGATGGCACCATTATCGCAAGAAGGCTATTAACCAAACATCTACAACGCACTATCAACATTTCCTTGCTCATAAGCATATATACAAGCACCAGCCATACACGGTTGGTCCACGGCCGGACCCCAGGCACACCACCTCGCCTGGCGAAGCTATCTCCCTTTGTTCTCGTCATATAGGAGCACATCCGTACCTACAGTATAATTTAGGAATCTTTAAGACGAAAGTGAAAAGGTACTATTTGAGCTTGCGTGTCACATCCTCGGCTGCATCGGCACTTACCATCAGGCGAGGTGCAGCCAAATGCACTAAAATTTTTAATATTAAAAAAAACTTGCAATGTTAGTATTATGTATGTGTGTTTGTTTAGATCAAATCTTGTAAGCTGAATTGGAACCACTTCTCGGCTTCCGATTGAGCTGAAAATTTGCGTACACGTTTAATTTGAGTGAAAATGCATGGTTAGCTTAGTGACGTCATTCTAAAACCAATATGGCGGACTTCCGAAGATTGCGGACCAGTTATATTTTATGCACCCGCATGATATGGGTATTAAATGAAAGAATTTGCTGAGAATAACACGAAACAATTAATATTATCTTAAAGTAAAAGCTTGTATCTGTACGTTTATATGTACTCGAAAATTCATCATCATCATCATATCAGCCGAAGGACTTTCACTGCTGGACATAGGCCTTCTCAAGGATCTCCACGACGACCGGTTTTGCGCTACTCGCATCCAGTGGCTTCCCGCGACCTGCACCAGGTCATCGGTCCACCTATAGTGGGAGGCCTTCCTACGCTACGTTTTCCGGTGCGCGGTCGCCACTAGAGAACTTTACTACCCCAACGGTCATCCGTTCTACGAGATATGTGCCCCGCCCACTGTCACTTAAGTTTAGCATTTCTGAGAGCTATGTCGGTTACTTCGAAAATGATTGAAATGAAATAGATTATTAATTAAATATATAAATCGAACATTTTAAAGAATAACTATAATAGCATATTATGAACTCAATATTATAATGTCTGGTTTTAAAAGTTTTGTATTTTTAAAAGACCGGCAAGGCGGTTCTCTAAGCTTCACCTGCGGTCACATGTTTGCTGTGATTACATTTCTATAATACGGAAGCGTGGAACGTGACTATTAATTGTAATGTTTATCTCACGAGTAGATAACAAACAGAGGTTTCTCACAATACTTATACTGTCTTTTGGAGTGATAAATGAATCACTTGTACATGTGTAAACGTATAAATAGTACTCAGTGTATTAATTAGCTTTTTAAACACTCATAAAATACTGTTTGTTTTCCAAATAAGGTAAAATAAAATAAATCACTTAAAATAATCCGATTCCAATTAATATAAAAATTAACCGTAATGAAACTTAAAACGTTTTTAAAATTAATACGAGTTAATATTATTGGTACCTGGTAGTATAATATTCAGCTCGGTACATTAAATAAACTCGATTGACGTTCTGATGCATTACAGTCATTAATTAATGCTTTGACACGCGTACCTTATCATTCCCCTGAATTAGAAGTAAGTAAGTAAGTAAGTAAAACTTTATTTGCAGAATATTGGTAACAAAAGTTGTAGTCTTAAATAATAGTGCCTTAAATATTCCGCCGTAAAACGGCATGCAAATCTTTAGTAACATGGTGATGAAATACAAATTTAAATGATTACATAAAAAGAAAAACACTAGTATAGTTTAAAAATTAAAAGGAGTTAAAACATTTCAAATTATTAACTAGAGAAATTCACTTTAATAATAAAATAATAAGTTCATTGATTAACAAGAGGTCAATTAAATTAAAAATAACAGAAACAAATCATTAGGTAGGTAGCACCAGTCGCAGATGAATAAAAAAAGTTACATGTCAAATTTATAATAAAGTAGGAAATGTCC
Source organism: Coleophora flavipennella (assembly GCA_947284805.1). Classification (NCBI taxonomy): domain Eukaryota; kingdom Metazoa; phylum Arthropoda; class Insecta; order Lepidoptera; family Coleophoridae; genus Coleophora; species Coleophora flavipennella. The sequence goes on along the minus strand of OX369255.1, from coordinate 20,077,336 downwards.
CATTTTAGTCATTAAGATATTCGTCAACAGAGTAATATGCCTTCTTCAGTAACATATCACAAACTTTTTTTTAAAAAACATCTAAACAGTCAATCTCTTTTATTCTTGTTGGCAACTTATTGTACAGTTTCGGTGCCATTGCTAATATACTTTTATGCAGTGAGGTGGTTTTGCAGGGTATCAAATTTAATTTGTGTCGTCGTCTTTCGCTACTAACGTGGCCAAACAAACTCAAATTACTCTTTACAAAAACTACTGTTTCGACAATATATAAACAGGGAACGGTGTGTACTTGGAGTTCTATAAAGAATGGCCTACAACTGTCAGTTTGCTTAAGGCTACAGATTGCTCGAATACATCTTTTTTGAGCTTTGAAAACCATTTCCTTTCCAGTACTGTTACCCCAAAACATGATTCCGTACCTTAATGTTGATGCTACGAAACCATGGTATGCTATTAGGACAGTCTTTCTGTTAACTATCTTTGTTAACATGTACAATCTATACGCTAATTGATGAATTTTGTTGCACAGTATCTCAGTATGGGAGTTCCAAGTAACGCCTTGATCTATTTGCAAACCTAAAAATCTCATGACATGTGTTTCTTCAATCTTCTTGTTTTTGTGATTAATGTTGAGGTGGAAAATTCTTGATTGTCTGTGTCTAAGTATCATAAATTTTGTTTTGTCCAAATTAATTTTTAAATTGTTGCACTCCAACCAATAAATTATATCATTCAGGTTATTATTTATTTCAGATTCGACTTCTTTCATGTCATTGCCTTGAAAAATCACGGTACCATCATCAGCAAAGAGGATCATTGGGTGATTTGTAACTTTTGGGAGATCGTTAATGTAAGCTAGGAAAAGGAGGGGACCTAAAACACTTCCCTGGGGAACTCCGTATTTTATCACTCTTTGGTTCGATGAGTAAGACGTGACAGTTTTATTTTAGAACAGTGTGATATGAGGCAGTTGAATTTTACTGCCAGTACCATGACATGATAATATACCTACTTTGTCTCTCTTTGTAAAGTGCTTTCGTGTGATCCACAAAAATATAATCTATATGAGTGTATCCTTGATCGAATCAGAAACGAGGAGATTCGTAGGAGAACCAAAGTAACTGACATGGCTCTCAGAATGGCTAAACTTGCCCTGGCAGTGGGCAGGACACATTGCTCGTAGAACAGATGGCCGTTGGGGCAGTAAAGTTATCGAGTGGCGACCACGCACCGGAAAGCGTAGTGTAGGCAGGTGTCCCACTCGGTGGACCGATGACCTGGTGAAGGTCGCGGGAAGCCGCTGGATGCGGGCAGCGCAGAACCGGTCGTCATGGAGATCCTTGGGGGAGGCCTATGTCCAGCAGTGGACATTCTTTGGCTGATATGATGATGAGTGTATCCTTATACAATGCGTTACCAGGAAATATCAAAATGCTGTCTTTGCCAAAGTTTACAACAAGTGTTTACAATTTACTGATTGAAAAATGTTATAATAGTATCGATGAATTTATGAAAAAGAAAAAGTGGACCGATTTTGTAAAAAATTACTTGACATAAAATTATTTTGATAATTTAATTCTTTGACATTCTCTTAATTAACATATAATATTGCATGCTTTCTTAAGGCAGGTTATTGCGAACTTACTTGCTTCGCTGGCTCAGCGACCCGAAGTGGATCTTGGCCTCCGACATTAAAGTGCGCCACTCTATCCCGGTGGGTCGACCAAGGTATCGCTGGAAAGATGAAGTCGCCAAAGACCTCAAAGAGTTGGGAGTGCCCGAATGGTCAAACTTGGCACAAAATAGGATATTGCGAACATAGTACAATTTATTTAAGACCCAATGTAAACCAATAATCGGCAATAAAATATTTGAGTTTGAGCGATTCACGCGGGATTCACCCGAACGTTTGAATTGTAAACGGACGTGCGCAATACAACCTTCATTCATACACATCTTCAATTAGATGTGCAGATTTCCTTCACCGTTAAAGCGATCAGTATATACAAATTGTAAGTAACTTTCCAAAAACTCTGTTGGTACTTTGGCGGTCCCGGACTCAAATTTGGGCCCTGTTGTAAGGAGGACCGAGGACTTAGTCGTCGTTATGTCACCGACGCTTTTAGGAACTTCCCGAAAACGTTTCTGGTACCAACTCTACAATAATAACTTTCTCATTTGTACTTCTATATGTACAATCGGCTAGCGCTTGGCGTCTTCGTGTTTCATAGCGAAAGAGTTGTGTGGCGAGCTATGTTTGGAGCTATTGAAGAACCAAGGTAACCGACGTAGCTCACAGAATCGCTGTGCAGAGGGCGGGGCACATAGCTCGTAGAACACGTAGTCTTTGGGGCAGTAAAGTTCTTGAGAAGCGACCTTGCGCCTGAAGATGTAGCGTAGGCAGGCCTTTCAATCGGTGCACCGACGAGCTGGTGAAGCTGGATGCTGGCAGTTTAGGACCGGTCGTTGTGGAAATCCTTGTAGGAGCTCTATGTCCAGCAGTGGACGATTTTTGGCTTCCACTGGAGGGAGCGGGCTTAACAAGAATCCCGAACGCATGCTATCAGGACATGGCTAGCTACCACCATCTTATCTAAGTCTTGCCGCCAAATATCAATGATGGTATCATTGGTGAGTTCCAGCGTGAAGATAAGATAGCTAGTTTCCCATTGCGTTGGGGAATCTTGGTAAGCCCGCTTCCATCTTCGGCAATATCGTCACTTACCACCAGGTGAGATGATGCCAAGGGTTTAGCAATTGTAAATTAAAAAAAGGACATTTTATAACGTTTAGCTGTTTTGCTTTCACACGCATGACATTTTGTTACAACCAAATTGTTTAATATGTAACACTCCAATTGTCAATTCGCATAATTCACACAATCCAATAAACAATAATAGTTCCATCGTATACGTTTCATTACACTTCGCTATAACAACACAATGTTAAGCGTATTATGTTGTACGTACCACAGACCTCTAACCTCTAGACCGCCTTCCCTTCCGAACATTTGGCTTCTAAAGCGCTTTGGCCAACGATAGCACTAAGGGAATCCTATACTACCAACGCACATGGAGGACAAAAAGACCGCGCCGACCGCGCCGCCTCCATGTGCGTTGGTAGTATAGGATTCCCTTTGTGCTATCGTTGGCGGCGAAATTAACCGCCCCGCCCCGCCCCGTCGTGTGGACCATCGCACATGGAGGACAAAAAGACCGCGCCGACCGCGCCGCCTCCATGTGCGTTGGTAGTATAGGATTCCCTTAGTGCTATCGTTGGCGGCGAAATTGACCGCCCCGCCCCGCCCCGTCGTGTGGACCAACGCACATGGAGGACAAAAAGACCGCAAAAATCGATTGCAAGACATAAATCATACAATTAAATAAATAAACAAATCAACTAGTCGAAATCGACTATTAGAGTAACTGCTTCTCATGGACAGTCACGGCCTTCTAGATGGCAATACATTCACCAACTGACAACAGCTATTCTCTGCCAATGTGACCCCACTTTCAGCGATAGGCCCATCCATACGAAGTATATGTGAACGTCTTCGGTAGGCATGCACTGGGCCATCCATTTCATTAAGGCTATATGTCAGTTCAATGGGGTTCGGAGATTTATTACATGTTTGCTTGGGATCGGATCGGGTGTCAAGATGTGTGGAGTGCGGACTTGGCCATGGGCGTCTCATGTACCTATTGTCTATCGGGCCATGCTATTGCGGAGTTTCCAAACTCCCCAAATTATAGAATCGGGAAATACTCCCTCACTTTCCGCATAATAAACGAGGAAGCGTAACGCCTCATGCGATAGGTCGAACAAATTTCTTCCGAAATGTTTGAAAAAAAATCTGTGGCTTCTACTCATAAAACAAGGAAATAATGCTAAAGGCTGGGGGGGGGTAAAAGAGGGGGAGGGTTTAATGAAGTTCACACAGTAACACATCAAAATCGCATTTTTTAAATATTTTTTTAAAATAAAAATTGAGTGCGTTTGACTGCAACTCACCTGATGGTAAGTGATGATGCATTCCCTCTCGTATATCTACCAGATACGCTAAACTACCATGTTTATGATATAGCGTTCCCGATTTCCTACCCTAAGTAAGTAAGTGATGATGCAGTCGAGAATGGTACACGCAAACTCAAATAATGCCTATGACCACTTGCCGACATGGCAAGTGGCAACCCTAGTGAGTTTGTCCGCGCCGCTCGCTCAGTCGCACGCGGGCTCGAGCATCCTCGAGCAGTAAATTCGGGCAGTCAAGAGAATGCTCGAGCCTGCGGCAGGATTTTATCGTTTGGTCTGCGCTGATCATAAGTTTGAGTCTTTCATTATTATTTTTTTTATTAAAAATTTGAGTGTGTTTGACTGCAACTCACCTACCTGATGGTAAGTGATGATGCAGTCGTCCTTAGGGTAACCAGTATGTATCACATCTGTGTCTTGGGTGCGCCCTACCTCAATATACCGAACGCAAACCACAAAAATAATTTTATTCTTTTCCTTTTTTCAGATGATAACGAAAACTGTTTTGCCGAGAACTTCAAACCGATTTTAATCGACATTCAAAGGTAAGACTTTTAATTTTTCATCAACTAGCTTTTTCCAGCGGCTTTGCTCGCGTGAACATAGCAACTGGAAAAAAATAACCTTTATGTCAATCCAGGTCTTAACCTGTCTACCTACCAAATTTCAGCCAGATACGTTCCGTAATTTTTGCGTGAAAGAGTAACAAACATCCATACATACAAACTTTCACATTTATAATATTATTATAGTAGGATTTCACACCATGATCATTATTTTTATAGCTGTATTATACAACTGTATGTAGTGCACACCATCAGTTCATTGGCCGTCCGGATTTGAACCCGGTACCTCTGGTTAGATGGACCGAGTCGTTACCGGTTGAGCCACCGACGCTTTTTAGTTTTTTGATTTTTAACTTAAGCCTAGTCAAATATTGTTAATTTGCTTAGGGATGACGACAGCATCAGAAATAAATTGAATCTTGATCACTAAATTGCCCTCCTACTTAAACTTCGGAAAACCTTAGTCGTTTTGTTTTCCATTAAATCTTCGATTTTTTATTCATCAAAATCACAAAATGAGTACATAAATGACGCTGCAAAACTATGACGTCACGCCTAGGTATTTCAAACATTCTGAGAGTTTTGTTTGAATTTTGTCGTTTTTGACAGATGATAAAAAGTAAATCAGACGACTAGCATTCGTTATCCCTATTTATATGGGTTGTCCTAACGACATAATCTATATAATAAAATAAAAAAATCGGTTCTTAATCGGGGAGGAATTCGCGTAACATAGGTACAAAAACACATTCAGTCGAATCGAGAAGTTAAATATCCAAAGAAATCCAAGCAACCAACCAAATAAATACAAAGCACAATCGCTGCCAAAATTTTTTGTCGGTGTAATGGAAAACAAATTGATATATTATTGGTAAGAAAAATAATTTTCTCTATCAAAAGTTTTATTTCCCCGGGGAGGGACACCCGTAGGCCGCGTTCATTTGGTAATTTTAGGAGTTCATCAGAAAATGTTATTGTTACTTTAATAACACTGTCCTTTTGTGTAACCGCCTCCGTAGCTCAGAGGCAGAGTTGACTGGCTTTACACAGGAGGTCGCGGGTTCGATTGCCGGCGGGGTCAATTGTAAGACTCGGTTTGGTTTGTGGTAGGGCTTATTCAAAGCCCGCCTAGCTAGCTACCACCATCTTACCTAAGTCTTGCCGCCAAATATCAATGTTGATATCATTGGTGTGTTCCGGCATGAAGATAAGATAGCCAGTTCCCCATTGCGTTGGGGAATCTTAGTAAGCCCGCTTCCATCTTCGGCAACATCGTCACTTACCACCAGGTGAGATACTGTGGATAAAAAAAAACCTCCTGGGGTGATCCTGTGGTGAGTCTGTGAGCCTATCAAACAAACTTGCTTTTTGTCATTTCTGAATGTGTGCATAAAAATTGGCCAAGTGTGACTCGGAGTAGGACACCGAGGGTTCGGTACCACTATAACAATGGAAATATATTTTAGAAATGCATAATAAACATTCAGTCCGCAAAATAACTACTTGAGCGGCAAGATTTCATGATTGAGCGGCAGAAAAACATGTCTATAAGCAGTATATTTGATTGGTATGCATATTTAAAACATGGTGAGCAAAATAACTACTTGGATTGCGTTTTTGTTGAAAAAGGGGCGTAGCCCCCGCCACCCATTTAAACCCCCAACAAACCTTCGGGATCCCAGGGGGATGTGGGAGTATCAGGGCGGGGAAAGCACGCGGGTCCGACTTCGTCGACAACTCAACACTGTAGGAAGAGTGTGGTACGGGGAGTTCTAAATGGAAGCGGGAGCGAGCGAAGCGAGCTCGGACTTGCGGAGCACCCCGACTCGGATCCGTTAGGTTCGAAGACTGTGCGGGGAGGCGAGCTAAGCTCGCCTCCCCGCACAGTCGTAGTGTTAGGTTTAACATGAGAACACAGAAGTAGGGGCTCCGTCGACCACTCAACACTGTATGAAGAGTGTAGTACGGGGATGTTTAAAATAATTACAGCCATCCAGAATGACATAAATTGCTGATTGATTTTGAAATGTTTGCTGACCATGAGTTGCTGACCAATTAGCTATTTCTGCTCACCGATTATATTTTTCTGCTCACAGAAATAACAATACTATGCTAACCATTTAATTGACACCCTATAACAATGATACTTGTTAATTTTTATTCTAAGACATACTCGTAGTTACCGCGAGTACGACTCTCACTTGGCTGGTTTTTATTGTCTTTTGTTTTACTTTTGGGTCTCAACTATAATTACACCAAGTTTCACGCTTGTGTGTGTTACCGTTTTTATTAAAAAAAAACTATTAAAACGCGTTTTTTGTATGGAAACCCCTTTACTTCTTTTTATTATTTAATATTGTTAGTAATGTATGTAGTAGTAGTCATCTATTATTATAAGTCATATTCTGTGATAATTTGAACCGGCTTTCCTTTAATGATCGGAGAGACGGACAGGTATACGGACGGCGCAGGCTTAGTAGTAGGGTCCTATTACTGGATACGGAACCCTGAAACCGGCCAAGTGTGAGTTCGACTTGTGCTCCAAAGGTCCACTTGTGGTCCACACCTGCCCACACGAATACAGCAATGATACATCTATAGGTGTTCATTTCAATCAAAATACATCAACGAGAATGACAGATTTTTTTTTATTCAATTCAGGATCCTTAGCGCGAGCACGGCTCACACTTGGCCGGTTTTATTTTTTGCTGTTTTACTTTATTATTTATTACATAATAAAATCACAAAAAGTTCTCGAGTGGCGACCGCGCACCGGAAAACGTAGCGTAGGTAGGCCTCCCATTCGGTGGACCGATGACTTGATGAAGGTTGCGGGAAACCGCTGGATGCGGGCAGCGCAGAACCGGTCGTCATGGAAATCCTTGGGGGAGGCCTATGTCCACGTCCGTCGGCTGATATGATGATAATTACACCAAATTTTTGACACATGTATGAATTACCTACTGTTTTACGATAACAAAGCACGATAAATAGCAAAAACAAAAAAAAAACTTTTAAAATATGATTCTTGTTACCCCTTATTTTTTACTATCTTTTAGTAGTACCAACGCACATGGAGGACAAAAAGACCGCGCCGCCTCCATGTGCGTTGGTTGGTAGTATAGGATTCCCTTTGTGCTATCGTTGGCGGCGAAATTGACCGGTCCGCCACGCCCGGCGTCGTGTGCAAAGCGCCTTAAAGGTTGGAGAGACTGACAGACAGCGTAGGCTATGTCATAGGGCACTTTCGACACGCTTTAGCTACGGAACCCTAAAAATATATTGCGGGAGTGAGTTGTATACCTATATAAACTTGTGACATACACGTAGTGTTCAAAAAGTGCGTGTATTACGTAAACTCGTAGTTTCTGTCTAACTCAAACCTGACTGTTTTTTTTCTATTCACAATTGGTAAGCCCTTAGCATCATCTCACCTGATGGTAAGTGACGATGATGCCGAAGATGGAAGCACGCTTACCAAGATTCCCCAGCGCAATGTTTTCTGTGATTGGAACAATTTTTATCACTTTTGAAACGAAAACCGTTTAAAAATTCCCTCTTAATTTTGTGAGAATTTAAATTACAGCTGTAAACCGAGGTTTTATTTAAACTCGGCATAAAATGAACGTTCGTTGTTAAAAAAACAAACGCAGCATTAAAAAAACTTTTAACTACACAATATCGGAGCTCGTTTTAAAAATAAGTGGCTTGGTAATTAACTTTAAACATTTTTAGCAGCTGCACAGACGTAGCGCGATAATTAATTGTGTAAAAGTAATGTTTGAGAACGTTATGTATTTATTTTAAACTACGTCTATTTTTGGACAATGCGAGACGTGATTTAGTTAGGCATTAAATTAATCACAAGTAAACTGATTTTATGACTTATGTGTATTAAAAACCAGCTGTCCCGGCAAACTACGTTCCATCCACCTTACACTACACTATACTACCCTACCCTACACTACACTACACTACTCTACCCTACCCTACCCCTACACTACCCTACCCTACACTACACTACCCTACACTACACTACCCTACACTACACTACCCTACCCTACACTACCCTACCCTACACTACACTAAACTTCACTACCCTACCCTACCCTACATAAGAACCTTCTCCTGACAATAATGAACATGACAATAAAAGAATAAGCGAAATCGGTCCAGCCGTTCACGCGTAATGCCGTGACCAAGGGAAATAGGGATTCATATATATATATATAAGATATAAATATTTTAAAATTTTTGAATATGTCATGGTGTAGTCCTGAAATATTTACTTCAAAGTTTAAAGCGTCTACATCCTTTTTTAAATAATTAGTTGAGACATTAATTTCATTACTAATTATGATTTTCTAGTAAATAGGACTTACTGATTCGTGCTGCTTTAGGGTGAAGGATCGCCACGAGACTTGAGTTTCCATAGTAAAAAAAAACGTAATTTCTGTAATTTGTTTTGTCGTTATAAACACAACTAAATGAAGGCTTAAATTAGTATTGTACTAAAAGTTTAAACTTGCACTTATTTTGTTTGCTTTTTAGGGTTCTGTAACTCAGAAGGAAAAAAAGGATCCCTTTATAGGATCACATTGTTGTCCGCCTGTCTGTCTAGATCCTCTTTTGGGGTTCCGTACCCAAAGAGTAAAAACGGGACCCCATTACTAAGACTTCGCCGTCCTTCCGTCTGCCTGTCCGTCTGTCCGTCTGTCACCAGGCTGTATTCCATGAACCGCGATAGCTAGACAGTTGAAATTTTCACAGATGATGTATTCAGGCATCATCGTCACTTATCACCAGTGAGATGATGCCAGCCAAGGGCTTACCAATTGTGAAGAAAAAAAATATGTTGCCGCTATAACAACAAATACTAAAAATTTGAAAAAGCGAAAAACTAAGGGAGGTTTCCATACAATAAACGTAAAGAAACTAGCTATGATGTTACGGAACCCTTTGTACTAGCGCCATCTAGTATGATGGTACGGACCCTATGTGTGTGGTTCTGACTCGCAGTTCGCACTTTACCGGTTTTAATAAAATTAAAGTTAAAGTCATAATTGATGTCTTATTAATAAACTTCTTTGATGAGGGAGAATGGAAAGGAAACAAATCTGGTATAAATTAATGACATTAATATTGCTGTATTTTATTTAACAGAAGTGTTACAAAAATTAAAGTTTCAAATAGAAATAAGAAGTAAAACTCAGTAATTACTTTAACAAAGCAGTGAAAAATAATAGCAAGGCGATTAACTAAACTTGTTATTACTTATGTAAATGGCATAAGGTTAATAATTATTGCATGCCAATAATTATACTGAGGTGTTAGTATTTATGTATTGTATGGCAAACGATATGGAAACATTACGGCGGTCGACTGTTATCAAGAAATTATGTGTTTCGGAAAAACCCTACGACAATTTGCTGCCCTAGTTCATTGAAGCTCACAGTAAAATATACTACTTCTAGTTACTACTGCGTTAAAAGGACGTTTTGAAAAGGCACATAAAGCGGTGCGAGTTGGATCACTTGAAGTGGGAATTGCAGGCTGGAGATCGCCAACAATGGAGGCAGATAATCAGGCAAAACGTATCCCCCTTTGAAGACACAAGGGAAATTGACCTTGGTACCAAACGAGACGAGCTGAAAGCCCGCCCGCCTGCGGGAATTAATTATAATTACAGCGGCGGTGTCCTGGCGTACCCCAAGGTGTGATCGCAAGTTTCTTGCGAAGATTGGCTACATCAGCCATATCCGGTCGCACGAGAGGGCGGAGCAGAGGAGTGCCTGCAGCTGAGCCATGCGGCATCGCTGTGGTCGCTGTAGCCGAAATCGGCTAGGACCATCATCATCAACAAGTTCATTTATTTCTTTTGTACCTCGCAAATATTTTCAAATGATATTAGCCGGCCGGAGTGGCGATTCGGACCCTCGCGCGCGCACTGTGGCTCCCTTACCACGTCCCACTGAACACTTAAAACCTTTTTGCTGTAAAATAAAATTATACAAGAATATTCTCGGCCGGCATTTGGGCCTGGGCGGTCCTAGGTGAGAGCTAGAAACGCTATTGCCAAAACAGTTCGTTAACGCAGTTGTGGTCAGTCCATGAATATTTATTCTTTCATTATTTTAACCACTAGCGGAGCGGCTCGCACACTGCGCACCCATTTTATTATTTGTCGTAAAAGAGGTAATTATTGTGTGAACATTTCAAGTGGCTATTCTATCCTAATACTTTTTTAATTATTTTTTATTCACAATTGGTAAACCCTTGACAAGATCTCACCTGCAGGTAAGTGACGATGTTGCCGAAGATGGAAGCGGGCTTACCAAGATTCCCCAACGCAATGGGGAACTGGCTATCTTATCTTCATGCCGGAACACACCAATGATATCAACATTGATATTTGGCGGCAAGACTTAGGTAAGATGGTGGTAGCTAGCCAGGCGGGCTCAGAAAATGCCCTACCACCAACCAAACCGAGTCTTACGATTGACCCCGCATTGAATCGATCGAACCCGCGACCTCCTGTGTAAAGTCAGTGAACTTTGCCTCTGAGCTACGGAGACGGTTAAATTATTATTATTAGTATTACCGTTCAACATTACAGTTCTGTCACAGAGGGACGGACAGATGACGCGGTAGGCAAATGCCGCATTTGGACAAAATAGTTGGACATGAAAAGAGAATTTACACAGCCTGACCCCTGGGGAATATCAAACAACCAACTAAATTGCACCCGCGAGGCGAGCGACGACGGGTCGATCACAAAGGAGGTTCCGTGTCCGTCAGTAAATAGGCCGGAATCTCCTTGGATGGGTATTATTTTCCCAGCGATAATTGTTGATCGGAAAAGAGGGAATAGTTTGGGCGATGGTTGTAAGTTCCCGTTGTGTTTCTTTGTTTTCGATCGAACTTCAGTTTTGTTGCGGCTTGTACTTATTGTATAGATTGATTAAGTTGCTCGTTGAGTTTTCCATCTATGGTACTTGTACTATTATTATCATCTGTGTCTATGGACAGTTACCACAGATGATAATAATCAGTTACTATGCCAAGCATACTTTCGAAAATAGTTCCGTTATGTATGAGTTGACCCTATAACTAAGCCTCTGCTCTCCGTTCGTCTATTTGTCAGCGGGCTGTATATGCAGACAGTTGAAATTTTGGCATTTCTATTGCCGCTCGCTATGACAACAAATAGTAAAAATTTAAAAAAAATGCAAAGGAAAGGGAAAGAAAAATAAAAGAGAAAGAAAAATTAAAGAAACGAGATTTTTGTTGGTTCTGTCTGTCTGTCAGCGGGCTGTAACATATTTTATCAAATAGGTAGACAGTTAATTTTCACAGTGAGTATTTCTATTGCAACTGTAACATGTAACAAAAATTAAAAAAAAAAACAATTGTTTAGGGGGCCCCATAATACAGGAAAAGTGTTTTACTCAAATACGCTATGTATTATTTGCTTTACATTCTTAGAAAGAAGACAGAAAGTACGTGATTTCAGGATCGTCAAGAAAGATAATAAAACTCACCTGGGGTTCGTTCTTTATGGCGAAGCATTGACTGGATCTGAAACTCTGGTACTCTCTGTCTTTTTCTTTACGTGTGAAGAGTAAAGAAAATAACCACACTTTTTCACTTTTGCAGTGGTTTTTCGTTTCAATTAAAAAACTAGAATGAAAGTATAAAAAATAATAAAATTTCTCACATTGTATTATAATAACGAATATTGTTGTATATTTTTAAAATTTATTCCTAAAAGTATTAGTCATAACTATAGTTGAAAGTAACGGAGTTTTGACTGACTCGGTGGCTCAGTGGTTAGTGCTCTTGACTGCTGATCCGAGAATTGTGGGTTCGATCACCACCCAGGGCAAACATTTGTGTGATGAGCAGATTTGTTTGCTCTGTGTCTGGGTGTTAAATATCTAAATATGTATGTATTTAAACGTATATAAATATGTATATCAGTCTCTGGTTCTCATAACACAGACAATCCTACTTTGGGGCCAGATGACCATGTGTAAGTTGTCCCAGAATATTTATTTATTGAATATTTTGACCTATCTTTGGGTTTTTTTTTCCGTCGAGCCAAAACTGCTCAATCGTGTTTCTAATAGCTTTTGACTTTAAGGAACATCATCAACAATAAGGGTATTTTTTTCAACCTTGGTTTTTCTATTGTTTAGGAGTAATTGACGTCAAAAATAACGAAAACCTGTAATATTACCGCCTTAAAGTCTGCTCATCCAGCAATCGCTTACTTTCCCGACCTCTGCAGTAATGTGTTATTCTTTTTATGGTACGGAACCCTTTGTTTGCAAGTCCGACTCGTACTTGGTCGGTTTTTATTTTCCTCTTTTAGTAGCAAGCGGACGTTGTATCGGCGAACTCGCATCTACATTCAAAGAAAATTAGATCGTGTTTGTAAACCACGAAATTATTTGATTTTATAATAAACCTGTAACCCAAAATCCCCAAGTTACGTGGCCACTGTAGAGCCATACTCTAAGCGTATATAATACGTCCACACCGAGGGGCTCGAGCCTACCCTGAATTGGGGCGATCGGGCCTTATTCGACCACGCGGGCCCAGTGCGGGTTGGTGGATTTCACACACAAACTTCGAGTTACTTTGCAGGCGTGTGCAGATTCCCTCACGATGTTTTCCTTCGCCGTAAGAGCGTCGAGTAAACATACATATGAAATCTAAATTCGAAGACATATTGGCACGTGGTAGGATTCAAACCACGACCTCCCGGACAGGAGGTAGCGGCCCTAGCCGTTACTCCACCGACGCTCTTTCTTGATTATATCTAATCTATAGTTATAACGTGCTCTATGTATGATTATGCCTTAATTAAATAAATACATATAGCCATTCCGCGGAAGAAACCGTGGCAACGCGCTTCATTCGCGTAGTTGTTAACATAATATTTCTTTGAAAATGCCTGCAAGGAAATAAAGAATTTATTATGTTTCTCAAAATCATATTCCTAACTCCATTTTTCTCGTTCACCTTCCATAAGCTACACCTTCGGCACCCATCAACCCCCATGGCGTGCCGTATCCGTCATAAAACTATCATATTTCATAGCTGTTTCGCGATGCCCGCGGCGCTTGGTGCGGCTATAAAACTTACGGCAGACTACCTACCATTTTACCCGACTTCGACGCCAAACCTAAAGGAGAGTCGACATCAATGTTACATTGTTTACACGGTTTGTTTGTTACTTACTACTAATATTTAACCGCCTCTGCGGCGTAATGGTTAGTCCTTCGCTTCACACTAGGAGCACACCCTGGACACTTCATACAACGGGCCAGAAATGACATTTCAAAAAACGAATGACGGAACAAACAAAATGGCGGCGACATCCTATACGTTCGACAACCAAACTGTAACCAATCGAATCTAGAGAGCTTCAGGGAGTGTCCATACTGTATGTTAGTACTAATATGTATACTTTGCTAGGAGGGCAAAGGTTCGATTCTCAGCAAGGTCAAACTTCAAAATGATCGGTTTGGTTGGTGGTATTTACTAAGCCCGCTTGGCTAGCTACCACCATCTTATCTAAGTCTTTCCGCTAAATATCAATGTTAACAGCATTGATGTGTTCCAGCTTGAAGATAGTATAACAAGTTACGAATCTTAGTAAGCTCGCTGTCATCTTTTCATCATCGTTACAAAAGTTTATGCTAACGTAAGGGCTTATCAATTGCTCATTAAAAAACCGGACAAGTGCGAAGGGTTCCGTACCATATCTATAAAAATCAAGTTTGTTGTATGGAAGCCCCCCTTAAATATTAATTTTATTTAATTTAATTATTTGTTTTTAAAGAGAATAATACAACTCAATATTCTGTGAATATTTCAAGCGTCTACCTGTTGCCGTTATCAATATCGAGCAAAAACGAGCAAAAAAATCACGTTTGTTGTATGTGAGCCCCCCTTAAATATTTAGCTTTAACTTATCACACTCAACAACTTTTCTCATATATATATCTTAATATATATAAATCTCGTGTCACAATGTTTGTCCTCAATGGACTCCTAAACCACTTAACCGATTATAATAAAATTCGCTCACCATGTGCAGTTCTATCCAACTTGAGAGATAGGATAGGGTAGGGTAGGGTAGTGTAGGGTAGGGTAGTGTAGGGTAGGGTAGGGTAGTGTAGTGTAGGGTAGGGTAGTGTAGTGTAGTGTATGTAGGGTAGGGTAGGGTAGTGTAGGGTAGGGTAGTGTAGTGTAGTGTAGGGTAGGGTAGTGTAGGGTAGGGCAGGGCAGTGTAATGTAATGTAAGGCGGTACGAAGTTCGCCGGGACAGCTAGTATATATATATATAACACTTTAAACTTTAGTATGACTCCATTATAAACTTCATTATGACAAATTGAAAGCGGGCGTGGATAATCTTACAAGGATACAAGCTTTCCTCATCAATGGGATCCGGTAATTGATAAGTGTCGACAATTAAACTGCGACAAACCCCCGTGCGGCCTGTGGACTGTGTTAGTGTAGTGTGTCGAAATGTGTCGTGACCCTAACCAAATGAAGTGATTTAAATCACTTGAAGTCCCGCTTTCAATTTGTCACTTCAGGCATTTACTCCAATAAAAGTCGTGGACTTCACTTCACATTACTTCATTACATCAATCACAAATATTATAATTATCACAGCGAAAGGCACGCAGTAGTATATCAAACTAAATAGCACTGGTGGCAAAAATTTTTTCAGTTTTATATTTTAACTGTTATGTAAAATACAGTAACTAATATTATTTTCAAAGAAAGGACTTTGTTTACGGACATATCTTTTGTTTTTTGAGAATGTTGATTTCACGGGGAAAACTACACCAATTTAGTTATAACCTGTATAAGATCTTGTTTAATTACTTTTGATCCTCACATTGTTTTTTCGTAGTCAGGTTGGGCCGAAGTTTAGCGCTCTCACTTGTCGTCCATCTGTGGTGTTGACGTCATATTGTTTTCACACTTGTCATCTGTGGCTAATATGTAGACTTTTAATTAGTTCTTGATAGCATTTTAATAGCAAAGGATATGAATGTGCTCGTGATTACAAACAACTTTCCCAAAGAAACTATATGTCTAATAAGAAAAAAAAACGACGGGTTGCACTCCGGGAGTGCCGGCAGAAGTGAAAACTTGAATATTAACGTTGTGCATTTTAGATATTTTGGATTGGTTAGGGAATAATTTTGCACGAATTGCTTTGATTATCAGTATAAAAGTACTATCATTTAAGTGGTAGAATACAATATTTATTTATTGCGCTATCGTACACAAACATGACAATTTATATTACATTAAAAAGTTTATATCTCAGAAAAATCAAGAAAAAATCAACTCCATCCGTCTTACGAATTTTCGAGCAGGTCACGTGTCCTGACGCGAGTTTAACATTTTTTACCCATTACAAAAAAAGTGCACAACGCCGCTAAAGAAGTTTTCACTTCAAAAATGTTTGCTCATTTATACGTTTTTGCCGATTTGATAGGTAACTTATTATGTATCAATATCAAAGACGAAATTTTTTGGTTTTCTGATTTGACATATAGTTTCTTGATTGGACATCCTCCGTTGGACCCGGTGTGTGGAGTCCACACACCTAACCTAACCCCTTCCAGAGTTTGGAAGGAGACGCGTGTCCCAGTAGTGGGGATGTTTAAGGTTTTATTTATTTATTTAATAACACTAATTATAATAAAATAAGATTCAATTACCAATTTATTAAATGCCGCATTTTATGTTTGGTTCAAAGTAATGCCGTTTTGACTCTCTGTGACGGAATGACGGGCAGACGGACACAACAGTGTTACAGGGGTTCCTCGTAGATACTACGGAATCGTAATAAAAATTGTCTTGAATGTAATTAAATAATAATAAATAAATAAATATTCTGGGGCAAATCACACATGGTCATCTGGCCCCAAAGTAAGATTCCCTGTGTTATGGGAACCAGAGACTGATATACATACTTACATACGTTTAAATACATACATATATAGATATTTAACACCCAGACACAGAGCAAACATATCTGCTCATCAAACAAATGCTTTCCCTGGATGGGAAACGAACCCACAACCCTCGGATCAGTAGTCAAGAGCACTAACCACTGAGCCACCGAGTCAGTCATAATAAATGTGTTTTGTGAGAGCTGGAGTTTTCAAGTTCCGTGTGCAGTATTAAACGCTGTTGGGACGACCTTCCTGAGTGATGAGGAGTGGATGGAAGATGACTGATGGAACGAACATGCTAAAGGTATGAAATGTTTATTGGCTCTCCAGTAATGTGACTGGGGGGGAGGGTCACCTCGAGGTGCCGCTACATAGGGAACATTGTACAAATTGAAACAAAATGTTGCCTATTATTAACCGACTTATAAAAAAGGAGGAGTTTTCTCAATTCGACCGTATATATTGTTTGTAATCACGAGTACATTCATATCCTTTGCTATCAAGAACTAATTTAAGGTCACCCTATATATATGTTTATATGTGTGTTCGCGGGAAACTTCCTCATTTATGAACCGATTTTGATGATTCTTTTTTTTTTGGAAAGGAGATATCCCTAGGGTGGTACCATGATAAGGAAACAAGGATCTGATGATGGAATCCTAGAGAAATCGATTGAAACCTTAGTTTTATGTACGGTTTTTTATTCAAAATTATTACGGTACTAATATATTATATACTTTGGTAGTATAGTAACTGTAAATTTGCAGATTTTACCCGACTGTGCCAGAAAGAAGGTTATGATTTTTTCGTTGTATATTTCTTTGACACGCGCTCTGTAGCCTAAACGGCTTAGGATTTTGAAGTGTGAGGTGTCGTTAGATTCGTCTTGGTGTCGTGAGTGACATAGGACCGATTTTTTTACCTGACTGGCCAAAAAATTGGGGGTTGAGTTTTTATGCAGTCACTCAACTTTTTAATTAATTCGTTTAGTTATTGCTAAATTAGAGCGTTGGTGGCGTAACGGAGAAGGCCGGTACCTTTTGATCGAGAGGTCGTGGTTCGAATCCTGCCACGTACATGTGTTATCGAATTTCGATTTCATATGTTCGTTTATGTGATGCTCTTACGGTGAAGGAAAACATCGTGAGGAAACCTGCACACGCCTGCCGAGAAACTCGCAGGTTGTGTGTGAACTCGACCAACCCGCACTGGGCCCGCGTGGTCGATTAAGACTCGACCGCCCTTATTTAGGGTAGCATCGAGCCCCTCGGTGGGGACGCATATGAGCTGATATTATGATGATTGCTAAGTAAATTAATAAATAATTTAAAAAAGTAATGAAATATTAAATTAGGATCTTACTAAACGACCGGTGGAGTGGACTCAAAGCTGTAATAATGGCTCAATCTTGGCGATAATTGAATTTACTCCGTGCGACGTAGTAGGTCCACTCCAGAACTCGTCACGTCTAGGGATGTGCTTTTTATCGATAAAGATTTTTAAATATTTTTTTTGTACTTCAATTATAAGTTCTAGTATCCGCTAATTAGCTTGACTGACCCGTTGTTGGTCCAATGGCAGCACTTCTGCCCGCTGGGTCGTGGGTTTGATCCCCACCCACAGCAAACATTCGTCTAATGTTGTTTATACTCTGTGTCTGGGTGTAAAATATCTATAATATGTATTTAAACGCGTGTAAGTAAGTACTTATATTAGACTCTGGTTCCTTTTAAATCTACTATTTTTAAGCCCTTGGCATCATCTCACCTAATGGTAAGTGACGATGATGCCGAAGATGGATGTGAGTTTACTAAGATTCCCCATTACTAAGATTCCCCATTGCAATGGGAATCTGTCTATCTTATCTTCAAACCAGAGCACCTCAATGCTGTTTACATTGATGTTTGGCGGCAAGACTTAGATAAGACGGTAGTAGCTTGCGAGGCGGGCGTAATGCCCTTCTATCAACGAAACCTTGTCTTATAAAGTGAGACTCCTGCCGGGAATCGAACCTGCGACCTCCTAATGTGAAGCTAATTAACCACAGAGGCGGTTAAGAGTGTGTGTGTTGTCCCTAGATAATGCATAGTAGAAATAAATAGATAGCGAGATCTAAGTCCTATCGATACCGAAGGCCCGTTCAAATAAGAAATGTTTGAAAATAAAGAGTTACCTTCTTAGGGAGGCACCGTCATAGTGGGGGGTTTCTTTTCGGAAAAGAGATATTACCTGAGGAGCTATGTACTAATTTCAGTTTGCTCTCAATCTCGATACTAGTCGGACGGCTTACAGTACTAGTCTCGATATCCTCAATTACAGTTTATCTGATGCTGCAGCTCCAGGTTAAAAAAAATTCATTGTCGACACAATCCTTAGCTAAGTTGGAGCACGGCCGCACATGCAGCCCTCTTCAACCTAGTCTACTGCCTGAAGATGATCACGAAACCGGTTGCAGTATAAACAAATTTGTGTTTTATTTATATTAATTGTGGAATAGTGCAAGGAAAAACCTAAATATGTTCAGTTCAGTGTTCCATCAAGAACCTACTATCGCAAGCATACAATACTCTTCAACCTTGTTTAATGATCTTAACACTTTTCAGAAACTTTTTTCTATAAGATCTCAATGATTAAAAACTATCGATATGTCGACATGAGTCGGCACCACTAGTGGTCGGTACTCAACATCAGCGACATGATTACAGCTCCCACAATAACAGGTTCACCGATATGCGACATTATAACGACGTTGATGACGTCATGGTGGTATACCGAAGTTGACGTTGAGGGTGATGAGAATTAATTCTTAGTATAATTATTATGAATGTGAAAATGTGTTTGTTTGTTTGTTACCTTTTCACGTTTCAACGCATTGACCAATCTTAATGAAATTTGGCATGCAGGTAGCCTAGCTGTGTCACGAGGAAGGACATAGGTTACTTTTTATCCCGTTAAAATAGCATAACCCGATGCAGTTTAGAACTGAAAATATACTCTTTTTTGGTTATAATATTTAATATCGCTATTCGCAACGGAACAATGGATTGTGTGATTTTTGCACAGGGATGGTTGAGGGGTGAGAAATGACATGATTTACTAATTAGCATATCCTGACATAGTTCCCGAGGGATCTGGAGAAAATACATGTCCACGCTCGCAAGCCGCTTGCGGCTCGCGCACCCTCTAAGACAGTCATAAAAACGATGTCCACGCGAGCGAAGCCGCGGGCAAAAGCTAGTGAGTTAATAATTTGCAAATTGTTTATGTATCACTGTCGACAGGATTATGAAATCTAGTGTTGAATTAATTAATGACCACACGTAAAGATTTTTTTATCCTCAACTGAATGTTGTAGTTACGAAGTAACTAGTATCTCATATGTGGTTGTACGTCAATCGATAACATTTAACTCCAGCTCTCAAAAAACACATTTATTATGACTGACTCGATGGCTCAGTGGTTAGTGCTCTTGATTACTGATCCGAGAGTCGTGGGTTCGATCCCCACCCAGGGCAAACATTTGTGTGATGAGCAGATTTGTTTGCTCTGTGTCTGGGTGTTAAATATCTATATATGTATGTATTTAAACGTATATAAGTATGTATATATCAGTCTCTGGTTCCCTTAACACAGGGAATCCTACTTTGGGGCCAGATGACCTTGTGTGATTTGACCCAGAATATTAGAATATTTATATTGCGACTTTAAGGTTTAAGGTCTCATATCTTTATTATTTTGATGTACAGAAAATACAGTAAGATGCACACTATGCAATTAATTATTTTCTACTTTTTAGGGTTCCGTTGTTAAACTAGGAACCCTTATAGTTTCGCCATGCCCGTGTGTTCCGTACCGTCGTGTGGGGTATCATTGAATAGGGACTGCTTGTTTAGTAAGACCATTTTAACTGCATTCCGCCCTACTTAAAAAAAAAAATAAGACTAGGATGAACTTTCTCCCTTTTTAATCTTACGTTAGATCAGCACCTACAAAAATTGCGAAGAAAAAGTAACAAAAATTGTATATTTACTATAATATTTGCTTACTTTGTGATTAGTAATATCTAGACAATATTCCATGTAAAATAGAAAAATAAATGAAAGATAGATTCTGACGAATTAAGAACCTCCTCCTTTTTTTAAGTCGGTTATAATAAGACATGTTTAGACCCCTCCGGCGTCCCCCCCCCCCTCCCCCCTTTATTGATTGCTTTAACGGTGAAGGAAAACATAGTTAGGAAACCTGAACATCTGATTTCAGATGCGTATGAAGGTCGCCTTGCACACGTCCGTAGGTGTAAATCTAGATGCCCTACACGTGACCTTAAGAGCAACACCAGGGAACCGCCGTCTATCCCTTGGAATAGCACGGTTAATTGTGCCACACGCACTAATGTATATACTTTGGCCACACGATAAGAGAGAGAGAGAGAGAGCTAAACCGCTATTTCAGCAAGTCTGAAAAGTATGGAAAATTTGTAGTAGGGCATAAAATTAATTTAAAAGAAAAAAATGTCACTGTGGAGTAGGTCTTAGTTTAGGAGTAATAGTCGACCACAATTCAATTTTTTAAAAGATCATATATTTTCCATACAAAATGTTATGTCACCGTAAAATTGTAAAAACCGTTAGATAATCTAACGGGATCTATCTAGCGAGATTGTGAACTGTCGAAAGATTGTGAACCGTAACATACTGCTTACAATTTCACTAGTGTCATTGTAATCTCTCTAGTGACATTACAATAACACTAAGCGAAGTGAATAACATTAAATAAATGAGCGAGCGAAACGAGCGATGTTAGGTTCGGTCAGTTTTGATTTATTTAAAATTCAAAGAGCCTCGCTACCCCCCCTGGGTAGCAAAATGGTTCGCAGGAAAAAGTCATCAGTTTTATTCGGAGATACAAGAATGGGCCGTGAAATTGTAAACCGATTGTCAATTTACTGTCAAATTATAATCTAACTGAATTTAGTGCAGTGAGATTGTAATATCGCGGTTTTGACAATATCCTGGCGACATAAATAAACTAACTGTAAAAATAACTTTGTTCATTATGATTTACGTTTTTGAAACCCTTGTCCAAAGCGCACTCGGCCACTTCTTTATGAATTAACTGTTGGTTCCTTGAAGTAAGTTGTTAACAGTACCTAGACCTAGTACAGTTTTGGCTAGAGGTCTAAAAAAGACCCAGCACCTTACTTTTCATTTGTTTTGGGGTCAATGAACTATGATTTTATTTTTCCTGGCATTTATCACACGAGGAAAAATAATTACTTCTAGACAACCTAGTATGCTTTGTGGAAATCCTTGGGGAGGCCTTTGTCCAACAGTGGACGTCCTTCGGCTGATATGATGAAGACGAACCTGGTATCAACCTCGGGCCACACACTGTAATTAAAACAAATATTTTTATCATTCAAAATTTGAATATTATGAATGATCGTTTAATAATTTTAAACAAAAAACAGATTTTAAACAGGCAGCTAAGGTTACCGTTGATTTTTCTAGGATGCCATCATCAGATCCTGGTTTCATTATCCTATCATGGTACCACCCTTGGAATATCTCCTTTCCAACAAAAAAGGAATCATCAAATTCGGTTTATAAACGACGAAGTTATCCGCTAACACACATAAAAAAAATATACGGTCGAATTGAGAAACATCCAACTTTTTTGAAGTCGGTTAAAAAATCAAGAAAACTACGATATAAGTACTGTTTGTTATTTTTGGACTGAGGATAAACTCGACTTGGAGTTCAAAACTTTACTATTCAGTCGTAAAAAAGCAAATGAAAACGATTTTCTTTCAAAATGTCACAAGTTTCGCTTGTCGGTAGTCGGTCTTAAAAGTGTTACGACGTTCGTGTTTCCCGTACATTAATCCTCTGTGGGAAATGCCGGCGGCGTTATGGGCCGCTTTATGGGGTGCCGTCTCAAATACCATGCATTCAATCGATATTCTATGGGTATCATGTTGCTTTTTCAGCCACAATAGAAGACCCTTGGATGACGAAGATGATGTAGACAGTATTTATAATATAATTGAAAACGCTAAACACGTTAAAAAACCGACTTCCATCGCAACAAATTAGTACATTTTTGCATTATTATTTTTGGTTTTTGTTAATTTTCTACTAAAGTACTACACCGATTTTGATAAAATTTATATGGGACCCCACAGGAAGCACTAGCTTTCAAATAAAAAAAGAATCGTAAAAAACGGTTCACCCAGTCAAAAGTTATGAGGTAACAAACATAAAAAAAAAACATACAGACGAATTGAGAACCTCCTCCTTTTTGGAAGTCGCTTGAAAATGTCCGCGTGGACATTTTTTTAATGCAAGCCTTTAAGGGGGATTAGTAAATTATGTCATTTGTTTAGTTCCCTCAGGAACTGCATCAGATTATGCTATTTTCCTGGGATAAAAAGTAGCCTATGTCCTTCCCCGTGACACAGGCTACCTGCATGCCAAATTTCATAAAGATTGGTCTAGGCGTGGAAGCGTGAAAAGGTAACGAACAAACACATTTTCACATTTATAATATTAGTAAGGATGATTTCTTTGAAAGAGAAGCTGCCCGCATTAAGACCGGCCAAGTGCGTGTAGGACTGGCGCACTGAGGGTCCCGTATCATAACGCCTTTGGGTACCAAACCAATCCCTACTCACCTCAACGAGTACAAAGCAATCGGATTGAAGGACAGTCGTCACTTTGTAGTTGAAAAGTTTATCTCTGTCATCGATATACGTCAATTCTGCAACCGCAAAAGTAAGTTTGTAATCGTAAAAAAATTTGATATAACTACCAAGTTTATGATTGTACTAATATAATCTCCTAAACTAGTTACGAAACTTAGTTATGTTCAAGGAGCTTTTCATCACACTAATATTAAAAAAGCCGAAAGTTTGTGAGTGTGTATGTTTGTTACTTCTTCACGCAAAAACTACTGAACGGATCTGGCAGAAATTTGGTAGGTAGACAGATTAGGACCTGGATTAACACATAGGCTACTTTTTTCCACGCGCGGCTCGCGCACTGCGCACCCTCGAAAAGTCATAGAACGGTGAAGCCGCGGGAAACAGCTAGTGTGAAATAATTTTAACCACAGAAACGTGAATAATATCAACACATTACCAAAGTATATATTAGTACTAACATACCTAACCCAGATTGATTCAGATTGGTTATAATTTGGTTCACGAAGATATAGGATTTCGCCGTGGTTTTGTTTGCTACGTCATTTGTTTTTAGAAATATCATTTCACGAACTTTGTATGCAGTGTCCGGAGTGTGACATTATTAACATTTCTTTGTTTCTAAACATTATTATCTTTCTGTGACATCTCTAGAATGTATTACAATATTCACTAACTCGTAGTTATGCAGAAAGAAACCAACATTCGGCCCACTGCCTTCAAAGCCTACTTAGAGAAATAAGATTTGAAATGTCTTACGTTGACTGAAAAGGGCCGAAAAGCCTTTGCATAGGAAAGTGGCTTCTGTCTGTTGTTTTAGGGTTCCTCAGTAAAAAGCGCACATGTGTTGGTGACATTGCCTATCGTAAAACATTAGTAGGCAGCCTAGCCGTGAAATTCTATAGGATACCTTATTAAAAGGGTTTGTTCTTCTCGCCCTTAGAAAACACAGTCGGCGCAGCAAGAAATGAGTTTTAGGGTTCCTCAGTAAAAAGCGCACATGTGTTGGTGACATTGCCTATCGTAAAACATTAGTAGGCAGCCTAGCCGTGAAATTCTATAGGATACCTTATTAAAAAGGTTTGTTCTTCTCGCCCTTAGAAAACACAGTCGGCGCAGCAAGAAATGAGTTTTAGGGTTCCGTAGTCAACAACCCCGCCCCCTCCTGCTAGCTAAACCGCTATTTCAGGAGATATGATAAATTATATAATTATAATCAATTTATCAATTTAAAAGGAGAACTGTCACACCTAAAAGTTTTTAGATGTTTTGTTTATACGAGTTTACGAGTTGTGATGTGATGTGAGAACACAATTGAAATAAATGTAATTTTAGGGATAGCTACGTGATTCATTTTTATCGGGGAGATTATGAGCAACCGTATTTCCTGCGAGGATCATGCCCTCGATCAGAATATTCCATTATCTTATCTTTTAATTTAAGTAAATACAACATTTCTAAAATGTTCATTTTTCTTAAGCAAATAAATACCCCCTAAATAAATACTGTCGCATACGCCCACACACACACACACGCACGCAAATACACACACATACACACTCTCAAACACGCACGCACGCACACCCACATACACAAACACACACACCCACCCGCTGCCACCAGACGACCGTCTAAATTAACTAGTAGGACTAGTAGGCTTGTCGTCTGTCATTGTTTCACTTTTATGGAAGCAACTCTTGTGTCGGTACGTTTTCGCTACAAGGCTAAGAATATATATATTTTTATTTAAAAAAAATAAAAGTGATAATACGGTCGAGGAAATTCTGTTTAAAAATTGCTCTCTAGTTATCGTAGTAAAGGAAAAAAAAACACTGTAATTTGGTTGTAGTAACAAGTAATGCTACAAGTTATTATTTCCAGACTTAGCTTGAACAGTAAAAGTGTCAAATATCAATTTCGCTAAGTGATTAAATATTGAAATTAAATTAAATTATTAGATGTAAAATTTTGTGGGCGGTCTCATTTTTTTGTATTTGGGCAGTCCACCGAAGCATACGAGATATTTTTTATTCTCGGTGAGAAACTCCAACGATGTTTTTTCCGATGGGAAACCTGTGTTTCATAGTGTACTGATAAAGGATTTGAAACTGAATAACGGCATTGTATCTTAGTACGGAACCACGACGTTAGTTTCAGATTCACACTTGACTGTTTATTTTTATTTCAAATGTCGAATGGAAAACGAATACTAGACGAGACAGAGTAAAGAAACGAAATAAAACTGCTTTGTGTTTTGATTTGGGACTTGTGGATTAATTTGTGTATAAAAAAGCTTTTTTTTTTCAATGTCACACTTTTTACCAGAATTTTCTAGATTATTTTTATCAGCATTGAGAATATTGAGATATTGAGGCAGCAAAGTCTCTATCTACATATATCTTTTTGCGCGTATCTATGTAGGTATATGTGCCGGGTATACTTGTATTTGGAGTGGGAGGTGCCTTAGGTTTTTCTCGATCGACTAAGCGTTATAGGACACATTTTTAGCCCTCGGGTTTTTACTTCACCACACCGACATTCTGCCCTCGCCGGCGAAGGCGGCGTCGTCGCCCCGTTTCTAGCGCTTACCAGCGCTATCTGCATGTAACAGGCCGCCTCCCTCCGATCCATCCACCTCCAAGCAACGACCTAAGCCGAGGTCCGTGCCCACCTGGGCGCCCTTAGGCAGTTGCATCTTTTTGCTTTACATTTAGGTGGAGTGCCCTCCACACTCGCCTCCCCTGTCCGGTGAAGTTGTAAAGGCCCCCACGGCCAACAACAAGTTTGTCCTAAAACTCGGGTTTTTGGTTTTTAATAAAATTGGTTAAATAAGGGTTACCTATCTACAATTTACCTATTTAGAAGAGCGTCGGTGGAGTAATGGCAAGGGCCGCTACCTGAGGTCGTGGTTCAAATCGTACAAATGTGTTTTTAAATTTCGATTTCATATGTAGGTACGTTTATCCGATGCTCCTACGGTAAAGGAAAACATCGTGAGGAAACCTGCACACGCCTGCGAAGAAATTCGAAGGTTGTGTGTGAAGTCGACCAACCCGCACTTGGCCGCGTGGTCGACTTATTTCAGGGTAGGCTCGAGCCCCTCGGTGGGGACATATATAAGCTGATATGATGATGATCTAGAATTTAACATATAATTATAAAAAACTTTATAATAATTGCTTGTTAAATAAAATGAGTAAAAATTATAGACTTTATTGGTGTTGACATTTAATTATAATTCATAATGATAAATTCTATGTATCTCTTTCACTTCTGGTATCTCTTAAGAGATCTGCCAATGTCATGTCAGCATAAATTTAATCACATCAGTTCATACTAATATTATAAACGCGAAAGTATGTTTGTTTGTACACTTTCACACCTTAACGACTAAAAGATTTGGATAAAATTTGTTAGGTAGATAGATCAAGGACTGTTCTAACACATAGGCTATTTATTATCCCGGAAAAATGCATGGTTCCTGTAGGATAGCTATTATTGCAGTGAAATTCTTAAACGTCTAAACAGCTGAATGGATTTGGATAACATTTGGTGAGTAGATAGATAAAGCACTGGATTAACACACAGGTAATTTTTTTATCCCTGAAAGAAGTATGCTTCCTGTAGGATATATGTAATTATTATACGTCTCTATAGATTACAATTTGGCACAGAGTTTAAAGTAAAAGTCGGAGAATAACATATTTTATAGTGGAGAAATGGATGCTTCCTAAGGGATCTGGAATAAACCTAATTCCATGGGGGCACAATGCACCCTCAGATCCTGAGGGATGT
This sequence comes from Coleophora flavipennella, assembly GCA_947284805.1. Lineage (NCBI taxonomy): Eukaryota > Metazoa > Arthropoda > Insecta > Lepidoptera > Coleophoridae > Coleophora > Coleophora flavipennella. The sequence continues at coordinate 20,050,247 of OX369255.1, read as the reverse complement.
GGGAAAATCTTGAAACCACGTTCGCGGGCACCCTCGTTTACGTCATATATAAAAAATATATGGACGCGGGCAAATACGCGGGAAAATGTTTGCTATTCATGAATTGTTGCCAAAATTAACAATTTATTAGGGTTCTGAAATCACAAGGAACCCTTACAGTTTCGCCATGTCTGTCCGTCTGTCCGCGGCTTAGCTCAGAGACTATTAGTACTAGAAAGATGTAATTTAGCATGGGTATATATTTTAATCACGCCAAAAAAGTGGTACAATAAAATCCTTAAAAAAAAACCCTCTACCAGCTAAACCGCTCTTTCAAGACATTTGAAAAAAAAATTTAAATAGTAGGACGTATAATCAATTTAAAATGAAAACTATCGCGGCTAAGTAGGCTTTCTTAGTTTAGGAGTCATAGTCCAACAACTTAAGGTGTGCAGTTGGATTCGTAAAAAGATTATAGATTTTTTAATACAAAATATTCTTTTACCAACTGCAAATATAATTTCGTTTTTTATAAAAGACTGCAGAATCCTACTTTGTCCGACTCGCACTTGGCCGGATTTTTTAAAATCTCCGCAATCACCTTACGTTATGTTACGGCTTTACTTTTTTACAACTAAATAAAAAAACCTTTAAAGAACATCTAAAACTGTTAATTTTTCTGTATTTATTATTGTAAGTCAGCCAGCACAGTGGGTGTATCGCGTGACACGCAAACAAGCAGCTCTGTTTCACTGCAGCCCACTGCACTGGGCTGTTGTGTTGTGTTGTAAAAACGTTTACGCGTCCGCATCGCGTTGCACAAAAAGCGGTGTGTGGTTTTCCGGCTTGAGCTTGCAGCAGACGGGTTTGCGCCCAAGTCATGAGGAAATACGTCAAAAATTTAAAAGGGAATTAGAATGTTAGCACTGGGTTCTCAGAATACAGCGTACGCAACCTCTGTAGTTCTAATCTCGTACAGGCTGACGTCCGGGATATCTTCGACCAATGTGTGTTGCCAGTGATGACGTACGGAACTGAGTCATGTTCGCTTACTATGGGCCTCATAAGAAGGCTCAAGGTCACCCAAAGGGCAATGGAGCGTGCTATGCTCGGAGTTTCTCTGCGTGATCGAATCAGAAACGAGGAGATCCGTAAGAGAACCAAAGTAACCGACATAGCTCTCAGAATTGCTAAACTTAAGTGGCAGTGGGCGGGGCACATTGCTCGTAGAACAGATGGCCGTTGGGGCAGTAAAGTTCTCGAGTGGCGACCACGCACCGGAAAGCGTAGTGTAGGCAGGCCTCCCACTCGGTGGACCGATGACCTGGTGAAGGTCGCGGGAAGCCGCTGGATGCGGGCAGCGCAGAACCGGTCGGCGTGGAGATCCTTGGGGGAGGCCTATGTCCAGCAGTGGACTTCCTTCGGCTGATATGATGATATGATGAACCTCTGTAGACCGATGACCTGGTGAAGGTCACGGGAAGCCGACGGATGCAGGCAGCGCAGGACCGGTAGTCGCGGAAATTCTTGGGACAAGCCTACGTTCCGCAATGTACGTCTTTCAAATGACTTGAGGATCAGAATCGTCAATAAAACCAAACTTTTCGACGTGAAACCGGCTGAGATTTAAGTCTTTTGTCAACACACCGTCACAGTCTAAAGAATCCATTTAGTAGACGTCTAGACAGACCAATCGTGCGGGAGGTAAGGGGCAAGACGGAGGAGGTCGAGCCCAAACTGCCATAGTCACAGTTGTTCAGCCGTTTGGGATAACTTATTCCAGGAGGTGGACGAGGACAAGACCATCAGTTACTAGTGAAGTCAGCTTTGACGCAAACATCAAAGGCTTGCGACCGCTGTATGATTCCTTTCGATTCTGGCCGAATTGGTTCAGGCGACGGCATTGACATGAAAATTTTACCTACCTAGGAACTTCCCAAGAACATGTTATTTAAGCCCCCAAAAATATATCTATCTGCTCTCACTTACTCCTTGGACCGCGAGTGCGAGCCAGACCGCTGATGGATTGTGTAAACATAAACACACGAGTCAAATTCGGGGACATGTTAAAATGTTATACGGACAGAGTATAAAACAAAAATGTCCGGAAGTGCACGTTTCGGACCACTGGGTTGCATTCATGCATTACGTTATTGTAATAAAAATTAGTATCAACATGCATTTTGTATGGCTACGGCTGCTTGTAGATTACATCGAGCCAAAGTTCATCTTGATTTCCGGCGATTGAATGCGTTGAAATATGTTTGGCATTTTTGAAACTGCTTTGTAAACAGCTAATTAAAGCAGCTTATAAAGAGTTTACAAACAAACTACTGAATCATACAACGGCTAATATTGATTTTTTTTTTATAAAGAAGCAAGCACTGTCGTACATCTACCGGATACGCTAAACTACCATCTTTTTGATATGGCGTCCGCACATACCGACCCTTAGGGCACATCCTGGACACTTCATACAACAGGCCAGAAATGACATTTCAAAATAGGAATGACGGAACAAACAAAATGGCAGCGAAATCTTATACGTTCGACAACCAAACTGGGTAACGAGGCTTTAAGGTCGCAAGTGGCAGTGTCCATACTGTATGTCAGTACTAATATAAATACTTTGCTTAGGGTATAAAGTCTATTCCTGCGACACCATGTAGCGAAGGCAAGGACCTATTGCGGTAGGCCTTGTCGCCAAGGCGCTTGTGCTGGTACTCTGCAAGGCGAGTGCGTCGTGGAAGGAGCCACTATCTCCGGATAGGTTTATAAAGAAGCAATTTTAATAGCTCTTTATGGAGTAGTAGCTACGAATATAAAAACTGTAAATTTTTTCGACGCACTGCGCACTTCGGGGGGTGGGCCTCGTTAGAATTAGTTTTCAAGTCGGGAAACTCCGAAACCAAACCCGGAATGGGCTGCTTGTGAGGTGCAAGTAGGGTTCAACCTAAAAATGCAGCGTTCTCTGTAGCCGAGCGGGCTCCGCACGTGTGGACGTCGTTCCTGTCTGTACAGTGTACAGCGGTCTCTGCGCCAAGCTGGCTCCGCACGTGTGGACGTCGTTCCTGTCTGTACAGTGTACAGCGGTCTCTGCGCCAAGCTGGCTCCGCACGTGTGGACGTCGTTCCTGTCTGTACAGTGTACAGCGGTCTCTGCGCCAAGCTGGCTCCGTACGTGTGGTCGTCGTTCCTGTCTGTACAGTGTACAGCGGTCTCTGCAGCCGAGCTGGCTCCGCACGTGTGGTCGTCGTTCCTGTCTGTACAGTGTACAGCGGTCTCTGCGCCAAGCTGGCTCCGCACGTGTGGACGTCGTTCCTGTCTGTACAGTGTACAGCGGTCTCTGCGCCAAGCTGGCTCCGCACGTGTGGACGTCGTTCCTGTCTGTACAGTGTACAGCGGTCTCTGCGCCAAGCTGGCTCCGCACGTGTGGTCGTCGTTCCTGTCTGTACAGTGTACAGCGGTCTCTGCGCCAAGCTGGCTCCGCACGTGTGGACGTCGTTCCTGTCTGTACAGTGTACAGCGGTCTCTGCGCCAAGCTGACTCCGCACGTGTGGACGTCGTTCCTGTCTGTACAGTGTACAGCGGTCTCTGCGCCAAGCTGGCTCCGCACGTGTGGACGTCGTTCCTGTCTGTACAGTGTACATCGGTCTCTGCGCCAAGCTGGCTCCGCACGTGTGGACGTCGTTCCTGTCTGTACAGTGTACAGCGGTCTCTGCGCCAAGCTGGCTCCGCACGTGTGGACGTCGTTCCTGTCTGTACAGTGTACAGCGGTCTCTGCAGCCGAGCTGGCTCCGCACGTGTGGTCGTCGTTCCTGTCTGTACAGTGTACAGCGGTCTCTGCGCCAAGCTGGCTCCGCACGTGTGGACGTCGTTCCTGTCTGTACAGTGTACAGCGGTCTCTGCGCCAAGCTGACTCCGCACGTGTGGACGTCGTTCCTGTCTGTACAGTGTACAGCGGTCTCTGCGCCAAGCTGGCTCCGCACGTGTGGACGTCGTTCCTGTCTGTACAGTGTACATCGGTCTCTGCGCCAAGCTGGCTCCGCACGTGTGGACGTCGTTCCTGTCTGTACAGTGTACAGCGGTCTCTGCAGCCGAGCTGGCTCCGCACGTGTGGACGTCGTTCCTGTCTGTACAGTGTACAGCGGTCTCTGCGCCAAGCTGGCTCCGCACGTGTGGTCGTCTTCCTGTCTGTACAGTGTACAGCGGTCTCTGCGCCAAGCTGGCTTCGCACGCGTGGACGTCGTTCTTGTCTGTACAGTATACAGCGGTCTCTGCAGCCGAGCTGGCTCCGCACGTGTGGACGTCGTTCCTGTCTGTACAGTGTATAGCCAACGATGCTGAGAGGATGACGCAGTTGGCTTGACTGGATCCTGAACGAGGCAGAGCCTGAGGCATGAGGCACTCTCTGAATCGTCTGCCGTAGACAAAACAGGCTCATGTTGATGCGCACTGATGATGGTCGCATGGATAACTTTGTAATATGGTTGTGTAAAAACTTTTTAACCCTTTCCAGTCCGTCCAATATGATCGTGAGTTCAAAACACAATTTTGAAGCTTATTATTTATACACTGTACTTGTACAAAAATCTGCTAATTACTTGAATTACCTGTATTAAACATTTTTTTTTTGCTTTTTATTATTAAAAACACATACATAGTGTTTTGTTTTTGTATGTTATTTAAAATGACTGCTGAGTTTTGTATAGGTGTACTTTGACATTTAGAGTTTATTTAAAGAAAACAGTCCCTTCGAGGTCGGGCCTGAAAGGGTTAACACAAGTTTCGTTAAATTCAAGTGCACATATATAAACGGTCACGCAAATTGTAAAAATGCGTACGGCAGATTGTAAATGAGCGAGCGAAGCGATCGACCATAGGTTCGGTCAGGTTTGATTGATTTAACAGTCAAAGGCTCCCCCTAGCAATTTTATAATTTGCCTGACCATTTGTAGAATGACGAATCATACAATATGCCTGCGACACATGCATTTTAATTTAATGTATTAATGCCACTTAAAAAAGTCGTCCCGAACATAAAGCATGAAACGAATAGATTGTTACATTTTTTATTGAACCGTCCATTTCTCATGTCGTTCCAGTTAACTTCATCAGTTAGTTTAACTTCACCCTGCATGTGGGCCAAGACGCGGCTTCTGAATCCGCCACTTCACTTTATGGTACGTAGTTAGCAGTTTCCTGCACAATTTCCTCAAAATTTGGCACTGGCTTGGCGCTACGTACATATTCGTATAATACAATTTAAAAATTTGGCGCACGATTACAGCTCAAATGTTTTTTTAAACTATTTTCTGCGCTTTTCTTCGCGGCCTCTGTCCAACTGTGTATAAAGAATGAATAATTATTCGCCGTAAAGCGGCATATTGTGGACACTACTCATGAAACTATACGATCTAAGAAAAATAAATAAATAAATAAGTATTCTGGGACAAATCACACACGGTCATCTGGCCCCAAAGTAGGATTCCCTGTGTTATGGGAACCAGAGACTAATATACATACTTATATACGTTTAAATACATACACATATAGATATTTAACACCCAGACAGAGCAAACAAATCTGCTCATCACACAAATGTTTGCCCTGGGTGGGAATCGAACCCACAGCTCTCGGATCAGCAGTCAAGCGCATTAACCACTGAGCCACTGATTCAGTCAAGAAATTAAGATTCTTCAAACAAAATTTGAAATTTAATTGGTTGTTGACTATCAGTATGCGAAATCCTTTTTTAATTGAAACCTTCTTTAGGCGCGTTGGGCGTTTTGAGATGGGAAAAAACATTGAACTCGCGACACTGTAATATAACCTGTCGGTTACATGCCAGGAACACTCGCAGAGTCAAAACTTATAAAACTGTAAAAAGTTTTCCCTTCTTTCGGCACTCCCGTAGTTGTTAATTTTTTTCTGCTCTGATTGTATGTGTCTCTTGGGGACATTGTTCATTATGTATAATGATTGTAAGTGTATCATTTTTCCCTTTTTGGGGAACAAATAGTCACCTTGTATTACATACTGACACTACACAAATGATTGGAATTAGGTCAGTACATTAATTAACGTTTTAAACCACTAATTAGTTAATAGATATCACACAGGATAAGATAATTAAAAACAAACAGTTCCTGTGCAGATGTTATGCGTGCTCGTCACTAAGTTGTGGCGTTATGCCAGAGGAAACAAAAATAAGTTATGACGTCTGTGTGTTTATACACCGACGTTTAATTTCAAACCGACTTCAAGAAAAGACGAGGTTCTCAATTCGACTGATGTTTTTTTATGTGTTTGTTACTCGATATCTTCACCGAATGTTGACTGTTTTGAATGATTCTTCTTTTTATTCAATAGGATATGTGTCTAGGTTGGTCCTATTTAAATTTTATCAAAATCGGTTTAGTAGTAAAAATTTCAGAATTGAATTTGGTTTTTGTGATTGATGTTGGCTTTTAGTTCACGAATGTCATAATAATTCAAGCTGGAATGACAAGATATATAACCAAGCACCCACCCCTCTAAAGGTTGGAGACTCTACACCGGAAGTTGTTGACGAATATGTATACCTGGGACAAACAGTCCAGCTAGGCAGGTCCAACTTCAAGAAAGAGATTAATCGACGAATCCAACTCGGCTGGGCAGCCTTCGGGAAGCTTCGCAATATGTATTAGCGATTGATGCCGGGGTACCTCAGGGATCTGTTCTTTCCGCAACACTATTTCTGCTTCACATAAACGATCTGCTGAAACCCGGTATAATTGGGACGATAACACTGCTGTGTAAAGATATACCTATCCAGTGCACTAACAGCGCTGATACGCTGTCTCTGAGAGAGGCCATGATGGAGCGCATAAACCTATTACATCAGGCAGTGTCTGTAAGGGGTGATTCCAACCTCGTAAGGTTTAATGCCTCTAAGACACTGGCGTGTCTTTTTTTCCGCCATAAGCAGTCCATTCACCTTGACTCCAAGTCTTCGGAATGAACCGATTCAGATATCTGACCACCTGGAACTCCTCGGCGTGGATTTAACACCCAATCTTAACTTCGGTCGTTACATTGAGTCCAAGGCAAAAGTTGATGCAATGAAGCTGGGCATTCTCTCTAAGGTGAGAAGGTACTTCACACCTTTAACAACTAGCTTTTGCCCGCGGCCTCGCCCGCGTGGACTTCGTTTTTATGACTGTATTTGAGGGTGAGTGGTGCGAGCGTCGAAATGAGTTTTCTCCAGATCATTGTAATGAGCAGTCTATGTCACTCCTCAACCATCTCTGTTCACAACAATCGGTTGTTCCGTTGCGACGTTAAAGAAATTAGCCAAAAAAGAGTTTTTTTCAGTTCCCTTAGGAACTGCATCGGACTATGCTACTTTCACGGGATAAAATAGCCTATGTCCTTCCCCGTGACACAAGATTGGTCCAGGTGTTTAAGCGTGAAAAAGTAACAAACAAATAAACACATTTTCACGTTTGTAATATTAGTAAGTATTTCGGAGCACAATGTCGTTTTTGATAGTTGGTAAAAACAAAGGCGGATCCAGAATTTCATACAGGAGGAGGGCGGGGCGACTCGGGCCACGTTTTAAGATTTAAAAAAATGAAGTTAGAGGCACATACACAGACCCGAGACTTGTATAGATACATAGACGTTAAACACATTTAAGATTAAAAAAAAATTAGAGACACATACATAGACCCAAGACTTAAAACAATAAAAAAATATATACGTCCCTACCGAGGGGCTCGAGCCTACCCTGACGTAGGGCGATCGGGCCGTAGTCGACCACGCGGGCCCAGTGCGAGTTGATTAAAAAAATATATAAGTATTTTATTTAGCCTCAAAATTCAACGTAATCCGCAGAGGTATCCCCTGTATCCGCCCTTGGGTGAAAAGTACCTAACTCAAATTACTAGTACTCAGATACCATATTATTTAAGGTCGCCGGGATATTGTCAAAACCACGATATTACAATCTCACTACACTAAATGCAGTTAGATTATAATATGACGGTAAATTGTCAATCGGCTTACAATGTCACGAACCATCCGAATAAAACCGATGATTTCGTCTTCTGCGAAGCATTCTGCGACCCGGGGGTGGGGGTGATATTGTAAGCAGTATGTTACGGTTCACAATCTTTCGACAGTTCACAATCTCGCGAGATAGATCCCGTTAGATTATAATCTAACGGTTTTTACAATTTTACGGTGACATAATATATACAGATTGTAATAAAATTGGTGTACCCGTTACACCTATTTTTTTACATTCTGTATAATAGACAAAGTCGACACAACAGTAAAATGATTTTTCTTTCGTTCGTTACGAGATCCTTAGCGCGAATACAACTCACGACCAGCAATCTTTATTTTTTTTAAGAAATTCATATTCCTACTTACTTAACTAACTACTGGCACTTCAAAGTTATGAAAAAAGTAATGTAGTTTAAACGTCATGAATTTTATTGATGTCGTGAGACATTTTTGTTAGGGGATCATTGTGGAGGTCTCCCGAAAGCAATAAAATTAATGTATAAACGTCATTTTTTTATCTTTAATCAGCAAATAAACTTAAACCCGGGTGGTTTAGCGTATTTAATGTAAAGTAGAGTAGAATAGAGAGGGGGGGAGGGGGCTATATGGTTATACAAAAAGGAAGAAACTTTTCTTTCTGCTTTTTTACCAAAGAGTACTACTCTTGTCTGTGGGTGGAGTAATCGCCATTTCTTCTTATCCTCAGCCATCATTTTAAGGTCTTGATACCGCCCGTAATCTGCAAACTTTAAATTCATGATTAAAATTCCCAACATTTTGAGTAGGTACTTTAGTTAACTCAATTTCGCTTTTAGAAGGCTATATAAAGTCTAGAGACAGCGAAATTAGTTTTCTCAAATGGCTCAAATGTATGCTTTAGATTAGACTCTAATGGATTCATTTCAGCCACTGAATCACACAGACATTAAACTTTTAACCCAACTAGCATTAAAGCCACATCCAGCAACACGAAGCTTCATATTTTTTATATCAATGTATGAAGCTATTTTCGTGCAGAGGTCAATACCCTGCATTACCGGCGATGCAAGTCTGGTTTATAACGAACAGTTGCATTTTGAACTCATTTGTACCTTGTGCCGCATTTCATGGCCATCGGACGATGCTATCGGGTTTTATGATGATTGTTCTGTTCAGGGCTCATTTGATGATTGGTTGTTTCGCTTTGGTAATTACTTTGTTTGTTTGTTTGCTAAGATTTAGTAAAAGTGTCAATAAAATGTTTTAATTAACCAAAATGTAACAAATATGTTTATTTTAAAACGTTATGGCCTTAAGATAGGCCAAATAACAATATTCAATTCAAATTATTGAAATACTGTGTAAAGCTATCACTATGGAAAAATTATATAATATACTTAAAGTAATAAAGAATCGATTTAATACAATTCAATTTTAAAAATATTACCACTTTCGGTGTAAAAAAATATAGTTCAGACCCTGTTTTTGGCGTTAATTGCAAAATTTATCGAAAACAAATAGTTAATGTTGAATGAAACCAACACACTAAAATCGGTGACTTTAAGACCTTTCATTTTAATTGAACACATTTTTTTAAACTTATTTGAAAGTATAGAAACATGTAAAAATTGAGAATTCGGCGTTCGGTTTCAACGTAATAGCCGCGCTGAAAGCCCGCATTGATTTGAACTTAAAATGAATAGGCTTACGTTAGATATTATTTTAACACGTATCAATTCATAACTAGTGAAAATTGGTCAAGTACGAGTTGGACTCACGCTGAGGGTTTTGTACCGCCACCACAGATTACTAAATAGTTACTTGCCGCCACACCTTTCCACACGAGGACGACAATGATACAGAGAGTTATGGATCAAGATAAATAATACAAATCTAAGCTAAAATGTTCGTGCGGATGGTGGCGCATCGGGAGCCGGCTCGTTCCTTTCCCTCTAATATGGTTGATGGGACCGATGGCTGACTCGCGTTATACTCGTGACCGGGTGCTGTCCGCGTGAACTGGCCTACTCTTGTTAAAGGTATCGATGACATTCAATGATTTTTATGTATAACTTTTCGTGTCATATATTTTTCATGTTCTGGTTTATTTCCAGGATTGAGTTTTGACATTATTATCTAATGATTGTTTATTTCTTGATTGTTCACAAATGAAATTATGTTATTACTAGTGGATGCCCGCAGCTTCGCCCGCGCAGATCCCAATTTTTGCGGTTAACGTGGGAATTTCCCAAAACCCTTTCTTAGCGGATGCCTACGTCATAACATCTACCTGCATGCCAAATTTCAGCCCGATCCGTCCAGTGGTTTGGGCTGTGCGTTGATAGATCACTATGTCAGTCAGTCAGTCAGTCAGTCACCTTTGAGTTATATATATTTAGAAGAAGATTATTTTATGACTATCAGAAAGAGTGCACCTATTTTGAATGAATATCTTGAATCTTTATATTTTAATCAAAAGACATCAATGAGAGCGATATTCAGTTCGGGCTTCTTAGCGCGAGTATACGACTCATACTTGTTCAGTTTTTATTGTGATGTTTTTTTATTACTTTAGGGTTTGTACTATAATCTGACCAATTTTCGCACTTGTTTGTATTAGCGTTTTTACATTTTAACCGCTTCTGTGGCGTAATGGTTAGTCCATTAGATTCACATCAGGAGGTCGCGGGTTCGATTTCCGTCGGATTGTAACTTTGTAACACTCGGTTTGGTTAGTGGAAGGGCATTTCCTAAGCCCGCCTGGCTAGCTACCACCATCTTATGTAAGTCTTGCCGCCAAACATAAATGTTAACAGCGTTCATGTGTTCCAGCTTGAAGATAAGATAGCCAGTTCCCCATTGCTTGGTAAGCCCGTTTCTATCTTCGAAATCATCGTCATTTACTATCGGATACCAAGGGCTTACCAAATATGAATAAAAAAAAGTTTATTAATATTTACTTCAAATCACGTAATATAGAGGGAATAACTTTTTACGAAAGTACTCAGTCGCAAGTAGAACCGAAGTAACTAGTATCTCATCTGTGGTAGAACGCAAAGCTTTGCCCATATTATATGTATAATCACTGAGTATTACTCACTATAGGACACTGCATACAAATGTTCGTGAAATGGCATTACTAAAAACAAATGAGGGAGCAAATAAAATCACGGCGAAATCCCATACATTCGAGAACCAAACTATAACCAATCTGTATCAATCAGGGTGACGAGGGGGTGAGGTTGCAATCTAGAGAGGCGGCAGGGAGTGACCATACTGTATGTTAGTACTAGGGTAAAACCAGGATAGTTGCCCCAGGGGTATAGTTGCCCCGATTGCAATTACTTTAGTTTCGCGGATGAATCGCATGCTATTTTACTAATCTTTCGAAAGGTCCTGTTTCTCGGCGGGGCATCTATCCTAAACGTAATTTACATGGCTTAGGCAACTATTCCCTAAGTGGGATAGATGTTCCAAAATATAGAAGTCCGCAAAAATTGCTACTACTCAAAAAATATTAAAGATAATGCTTTTTACTTTTCATAAATTTGTAGATAAAAAACCAAAGTACCGGACAGTTTTACAAATAAAGTATTTTGCTTTTTGTACTGAGAGATACAGAGTTATTTCAAAAAGTATGGCAACTATCCGGCTTTTACCCTAATATTTAGACTTTGTTATAGGTAGGTATATGCCCTGATTCATGGTGGGCTCGAACCCCTCGGTGGGGACGTATATGAGCTGATATAATAGGTAGGTATAATTATAATGGCAGCACCAGGAGACGTGCGGAAACCGCCAATTGTTTCATCCAGCGAATAGCGACCTGAACAGCACGGCCTGTCGCGATCAATCAGCCGCATAGAAACGAGATGGCTAGTCTCTGTGGTCAAACCACTGAGGTTTTGCCAAAAATGGTTCGTAATCGGATTTACATTAGAATTTACACAGATACATTTATAAATGGCCGTGTTTTAGTTTGAAAACCGTGCATTGACATAGCCTTTTCGAGACTGAGTAAGGTTAATAAGTCATTTGTGGGGCAATATAATTTCAGAAAATGTAACTAGTTTGTCAGATAAAAAATTCAAGACTCATGTCAAAAAATGCTTGTGCTCTAGAGGATATTATAAAATAATAGATTATGTAAATGACAAAGATATGTATGTTGATTCTATAACAAATACCATTACCTGAGACTGTAGTCTGAATCATGACATTATGTAATAGACAATAAGTACTCGTATATTATTTTTTTTTTGACTATTTAAAAGTGTGTGTAAGCACCTATTTAAAATAAATTATTTTGATTTGATTTGATTTGCAATTGCGAGTCGGGCCACTAGCGAAGAGATTCGCATACTGCGCACATTTTTAGGGTTCCTTAGTCAACAAGGAACCCTTATAGTTTCGCCATGTCTGTCCGTCTGTCCGCGGCTCAGATACTATTAGTACTAGAAAGCTGTAATATGGCATGGGTTCACGCCGACAATTTTTTTTATGGTACCTCCAAGGAGGGGGTGATTTTTTTTTCTTGGACATACCCTATCGTGTAAGTTTTGTTGAATATGTCTTTCAGAACAACTGAAGGTTTGCTAGAACTATTTTTCGATTGAGGGTCCGGTTTACGGAATATAGTTTTTGTTCGAGTCAAGTGTCCTCCTTCTCACCCCCCTACCCCCTTCCCTACAAGCTTATCCGCTATTTCAGGACATAAAAAAAACTGTAAAAAGTAGGACATATTATTATAATCAATTTAAAAGTTTTTTTTTTTCTGTTAATTCCCTACAATATTTTACAATTGTGTCGGAAATTTAAAAAATAAAAAAAGGTTATGAATACGAGAAAAAAAATACAATTACACTAATTATTACTTTTACTTCGTTAAAATTCATAATAGTCTAAATTAAATGCATTCTTAAAAATATATTTATGATGCTAATATATTATTGCGTCTACGTATCTCTACAGTTTATAAACTCGTCTATATTATAGAAACACCTCTCCAACAAAAAAGCCTTAAGCTGAGTTCTGAATTGTTTATGATCATGTATCACTTTAAATTCGTTTGACAGACTATTAAATAACCTAACTGCTTGATACCTTGCACTGTGCGCTGCCACATTTAATTTTGGATTAATCGCATAAGGTAAGTCGGTCCTACGGGTTCTTTCATTAGGTGTTTCGTATCTTTCAGGTCTCTTTACAAGATCCGTCAATATAACCAGTATATAAAGAGCTGGTAATGTTAAGATTAATACGGCTAAGTACGCTCTTTTAGTTTAGGAGTTATAGTAATAGTCGACCAACTTAAGGTGTGCAGTTGGATTTGTGAAAAGTTCATAATTTTTTCATATAAAATATTAATTTTACCAATTGTTAATGTTTTTTTTTTCAAAATATACATTTATTGTTTTAAAATCGGTAAGTATGTACGTAAGTTTTTGAAAAACTCATTGGTACATTGGCCGTCCAGATTTGAACCCGGTACCTCTGATTAGATGGACCGAGTCGTTACCGGTTGAGCCACCGACGCACATACTTACCGATTGCTTTAACGGTGAAGGAAAACATCGTGAGGAAACCTGCACACGCCTGCGAAGAAACTCGAAGGTTGTGTGTGAAGTCGAGCAACCCGCACTGGGCCCGCGTGGTCGACTAAGGCCCAATCGCCCTGATGCAGGGTAGGCTCGAGCCCCTCGGTGGGGACGTATATGAGCTGTAATGATGATTGTTTTAAAAGATTAGGAACCCTACTTCGCGCGAGTCCGACGCGCACTTGGCCGGTTTTTTTAAATTATTTTCCATGTGTAACACGTATACTGTGAAAATTTCAATTTGATACTATCACGGTTCAAAGGTGCCAGACAGACGGATAAATATAGACGGACTGAAATAATGAACCTCGCATAGACTTAGTATTAAAGTTCTAGTGTTACAATACAACAATATCGTAAAGGCACTAATAACGTAGGTACCTATAATAATGAGGTATTCCTGTAATAAAATGAATGATCCCAATGTCTCAAATTTTTAACTGTTTATTTTGATCAAACTTTCAGAACATTGTTTCGTCCCTTTTTAGATAATTCAGTCTCGAATGAAAATTAATTGGCAAACAGTACTCAATGGGTGTGTGCTTGTACCCAGTACCTCTGTCAAACGAATATCGTCAAGCTGTCAACATTCGGAAATAAGAGCAACGGTTTTATTCTGTACCATTTTGCATTTTGTTATTTTGGTTACCTCACAGCTGTGGAGCGTCAGTGGCATAATGGCAAGGGCTGTTACCTCCTGCCCGGGAGGTCGTGGTTCGAACCTGCCACGTACCAATGTGTTTTCGAATTTCGATTTCATATGTACGTTTATCCGATGCTCTTCTTACGGTGAAGGAAAACATCGTGAGGAAACCTGCACACGCCTGCGAAGAAACTCGAAGGTTGTATGTGAAGTCGATCAACCCGCACTGGGCCCGCATTGTCGACTAAGGCCCGATCGTCCTAATTCAAGGTAGGCTCGACTTAAATGAGCTGATATAATAATGAAACAGCTGTTGGACCGCATATAATAATTGGAAACGCTAAACAGGTTAAAAAACCGACTTCAATAGCAACAACCAAGTACAATTATTGTTGCAATTTTTTGTTTTTGTCAATTAAAAAAAAAGCGCTGAACCGATTTTGATAAAATTTACTTTATTAGCAATCAGATTAATAATGTAGTTGTTGAGTTTCATACAACAATCATAACTAAAAGTGGGGTAACTCTTGTTCTATTATAATACGTTGCGACACGTGATAGGTCCTATCCTTCACTGTAATTGAGACAGGTGCATTTGAGACATGTCACAGCACGTTTCAGCATGTTGACGGTAAGTCTACCAACGCGTGACTGTAAGGAAAACTCTGCTCCGTCGTGATTAAAGCAGAGTTTTTTTTTTATACCCCGTTTTCAAAGCGCTAACACTAAATCTACATTTTATTTTTGATCTGAAAATTGAGAAAATAACACAAATACAAGTTTACAATCTGCGAAGATATCGCGTAACAAACACACAGTCGAACTGGGAACCTCGTCCAAGAAATAAAACTATAAACATTACTCTTTCTTAGTAGCAAAGAATACGTACGTAAGTACAGCAAGGTATATCAGATTTGATGAAATATTTCCAAATAGTTTCAGTAGGTACTCCGATTTTTCCTAGAAAAATTAAGTATCCATTGCAGTAGGCCTTAATAAGTCCTATAGGTATTCACAAAGTTTCATTAAAATCTTTAGTCATTTTAAAAAAGTAACAACTACCTAGATTCGTATGGGAGGTACCTTATTACGATTTTTCTTGGAACAACAGACTACCGCGTACTGAAGGCCATATACAGTTATAGTAACATACCAAGTTTCATCAAAATCGTTAAAGCCCTTTTTGAGTAAAAATTATAATAAGTGATTTTTCAATGGTGGCAACCTTAAAAATCAAGGTAGGGGATTTTTTTTAAAAAAAAAACGCCTTACGGTATAAAAATAATATTGCCTTATCCCGAATTTCACCCAAATCCATCCTGTAAAATCAGGTAATTATTTTTATTCTTAAAACCGGCTCTAAGATCGACAACACTTTACAACACCTAAAATACGCCATAATTATGTTATATACATATCTGAGGAAGGAAACTCTAAAAATGGTACCAGTCATACAAAAAAAACAGGTTTTAAATGTATTAGCTTTCTAAAATTAGACGAGGCAGCGAGGCACAGCCAAACGCACTCCTTTTTTTATAAAAAAAAATTCGGCCAAGGACCTTTGTTACATTCACGCACTCGAGAAAACTTACAAGCGTCCATAGTGTGCTCTAAATGTATTAACAAAGACAACCCATACAAATTTCAAAATGTTAGACGTTTCCGCTAGAAGGTGTCTCCGTCGAGTGTTCAGTATATTTCATAAGTATAAGATGAGCCAAAGGAACGAGGCACTACCTACGTTTAATGGTTCCGTAGTACAGCAAGGAACCCTTATGGTTTCGTCATGTCTGTCTGTCCGCGGCCTCGCTCCTAGAATATTGGTAGTTTAGAGCTGAAATTTGGCAACGATATATATAATAATAACGCGGAAAGAAATGTAAAAAAAATGGAAAAAGGGTACCTTTTTAAAGGTACAAGTAAAGTGGAGATGATTTTTTTTTTCTCGTCACACCAACGTATTTGGAAATTTGTAAATTAGATATGGACGCGACAATGGCAACTACGGAACCCTACAATTCGCGTGGCTCGACACGCACTTGGCCGGTTTTATGGAAGCGTTTCCTCATATTTTTATAGCTCTAATAATTTCCGAAGAACCTTACAATGCGACATTTCCAGAATAGCCCGTCCGTCCCCGATTGGCTCGGTCCCCCAGTGATTGTATTTGTTCACTTTCATTTTGGCTGGGTATATCCAAACATGGTCGCGCACAGCTCCGGTACTTCCGAAGCCATTTCATTTTCCCTCGTACGAGTTATGTGTACCTTTGATGATTTGTAAAGAAATTGCAAAGGTTCTGTAAATTAATAATCATTTATTTGAACTTGAAAAATATGCTTTCAAAATTTCTTCAGCAGTAAAAACCAATTTGATTCCATAACGGGTAAAGCAATCAGGCATTAATAATAAAAAAAGGGTTTATTTCATCATTACAGCTCATATACGTCCCAACCGAGGGGCTCGAGCCTACCCTGAATCAGGGCGATTAGGCCTTAGTCGACCACGCGGGCCCAGTGCGGGTTGGTCGACTTCACACACAACCTTCGAATTTCTTCGCAGGCGTGTGCAGGTTTCCTCACGATGTTTTCCTTCACCGTTAAAGCAATCAGTAAGTATGTACGTAAGTTATTGAAAAACTCATTGGTACATTGGCCGTCCAGATTTGAACCCGGTACCTCTGGTTAGATGGACCCGAGTCGTTACCGGTTGAGCCACCGACGCTTTATTTATAAAAAAAGGGTTTATTTATAATTCATTTATTTTAAAAAAACCAACCAAAACTAAGTGGAACTCGCGAACGAAAGGTCCCGTACAACAAACAAAGCCATCCATTCATTTCAAACGAAAGACATCAACGAGAGCAATAAAACAGGTTTTTAGGGTTCCGTAGTCAACAAGGAACCTTTATAGTTTCGCCTTGTCTGTCTGTCTGTCTGTGTGTCCGCGACTTAGCTCAAAGACTATTAATACTAGAACGCTGTAATTTGGCATTGGTTTGCTAAAACCGATTCAGGGATTGGATTGCGAAATATTCAGCTTTACAGTTCTACCAACTAGAAAAATATAATTTTGTTTTTTAAAATATTCGTTTGTTTTTTTGAAAAAACTACGGAATCTTAATTTTTTTTATTCAGTTTGGGTTCCGTACCGTGAGTGCTACTCGCGCTTGCGCAGTTTTTGTATTTTGTTGTTTTACCTTAGCATTAGTATTGTGTAACTGTAACTATTTGCTTTACAATTGAAAACGCTAAACACGTTAAGAAACCGACTTCCATCGCAACAAATTAGTACATTTTAGCATTATTATTTTTGGTTTTTGTTAATTTTCTACTAAAGTACTACACCGATTTAGATAAAATTTATATGGGACCACACGGGAAGCATTAGCTTTCAAATAAAAAAAGAATCATAAAAATCAGTTCACCCAGTCAAAAGTTCTGAGGTAACAAACATTTAAAAAAAAATACAGACGAATTGAGACCCTCCTCCTTTTTGGAAGTCGCTTGAAAAGTGTATAAGAGTAATAGGTACATCTTTTAACCCAATCACTAGGGTTTGTCGTGATTACTGTGATCCGTACATGGGCGATGGGTGATGGGTGATGAGTGATGAGATGAGAGTAGTAATCTTAATTTGTTTTGTTTTGACTCAACAACTTTTAAAAGATGCTTGTTTAAAAGTCTTCAACCCTCCACTAAGTCCACAATTAACACATCAAGCTATAGAAACCAGCATAAGCTGGCCGCGCGACGCCTTTGCATTTCAACATACGCGAGGCCCGCGTATACTGGTTTTGTATAGCTTGATGTGGCGCCGTGTGTTACTACCTAAAAATTAAAAGGAACTTGATTTGCTTAAGTGCTTAAGTAAGATAAAGTGTGTGGTTGTTCGTTACATTAACTATGTTTTATGTGATTGTGTACATTTGTCTAATAACATTGGTGTCATGTTGTGTGCTCACGTGACTGGGATTCAATCTATTTTATAACTTCTGTCCCGGTATTTTGTAAGTGGGATTCAATGTATTTTATTACTTCTGTCCCGGTATTTTGTAACTGGGATTCAATCTATTTTATTACTTCTATCCCGGTTTTTTGTAACTGGGATTCAATCTATTTTATTTCTTCTGTCCCGGTATTTTGTAACTCTTTTTTAATTGTATTTTGTTTGAGTACCTAATAAATAAAATACATAATAACACCAAGTTTCACGCTTGTATGTATTACCGTTTTTACGATAGAGTGAGGGTGGTGCTAAGTGCAACACAACGCGACCGCCTTCTATCCCTTGGATAGCACGGTTCACTGTGTCACCCGCTAAGAGAGATATACAGTAAAAACAAATAAACTTTAAAAATCGTTCTTGTAGGACCCCCAATAGTTTTTTTTTTACTTTTTTGATTTTTATTATTAGTAATTAAATTGAATCTCCTATAATAACACATATTCTGTAAATTTTCACTCGGTTTCCTATAACGGTTCAAAAGATACAGCCCTTTGTAGGTTGGACAGACAGACGGACGGCGTAGACTCAGTAATAGGGCCCAGTTTTACGGAACAAAAAAACCCATTCAGTTTAAAAATTGCGGAGCTATGGGGGTCGAAATCTTAAAAAATATTATGTTTCAGCCATTTTTCTAAACCACTAGTTTATACTTAAAGCTTAACACGTGACCGCAAGTGATGCCAAGTGAAATAAACAAGCATCATGTTATGTAGATTACTGGATCCCTCCAATTACCTCACGACTTATAATACCCCTACCTTTAACCCATAATCTCGAAAGCTACCTTTTAATAACACCTGTGCACATTTTTCCATCCAAACTTCTTTAAGTTTCTAACAAATTCGCCAATAACGCGGCTGTTCTCAAAATATAGGTATACTTCACCATGGCAGGTGCTGCGGTGCTGCGGTGCTGCCTGAAGCAATATTTGTGTTTAATATCAACGGTTTTAATATCCATTTCATGGAGTGGCAATAAAAAGGATATTAATATCACATCGATCGCGCACCGGGATAAACCAAACGTACATGGAAGATGGATCGGAGCTGTAGTAGCTTTGTGCCTATTTTTATTCTAAGTAACTAGTATGCTAAATCTTGAAATACAGTGTAAACTCTGTATAACGTCACTCGATATAACGATTCACTCTTTGAAACATCAAAATTTTCTGGCTCCAGTTGGTTTACTTTGTGTAACGTATTTCTCTCTGTATAACGAAAACTCTCAATAACGTCACAAAATGCCCGGTCCCTTGATTGTCGCTATATAGAGTTTACACTGTATTATAAGTAAGTAAAGTAGCAGCGTGGATTTAGAATTTAAAACTGCTAGTTAACCTGTTGGAAAGACGATGTTCCGTTTAAACTTGTATTTCTTGTATTTTATGTCATGTTTTCTCATTTATATATTGTTTGTTGATTTATTTTTATATTTTGCTACTTAGTTACTTATTTCCCTGGCTCAACGACCCAAAGCGTGTCCTGGCCTCCGATAAGAGAACTCGCCACTTGCCCCGGTGTTGTCGGTTTCTCGCCAGGTTGGCTTGGAGCTCGCGCAGATCCACGTTCACCACATGGCACCATCGATATCCGGGGTCACCGAGTCGGCGTCGACCTTTCTGTTGACCCTGATAGGCTCAGTACCCTGATACCCTTTATATTTTACCTAATAATATTTAAACTTTATAAAGTTTAATTTATGTAAACTTTAACACTTCAGTTCATTCCTTTAGACACATTTTTGGATTTATCAAAACGTCGTTGAGCTGATACGACGAGATACATTTTTGATAAATCCTTCCTTAGTGCTTCTCTAAACCTCATAAGGATCATATGTTAAAAGTTTTTAGCTTTAGGCGCTGTATTTTGTCTGTCAGTCACAGAACTCTTTTAAATAAATGTCATTTTAGTATATCATCATCATTATCCATCATCTGTTCCAAGTTGGTTTGTTGCAAGGCTTGTTCCCGGTGTGGGGTTTTCGTTTCGATGATTTGCCCTCGTGTGCTCTCTGATGACTCATTAACCAATCTTGTTGACAAACGTGTGAGCGTATTAACTGCTGATTTATGTCTTCTCATTTTTTGTGTTGCTAGGTCCCTAATACACGAGTGCTCACAAAAATGTATGTTTCTTTATTCCACGATATCTTCTAAACGGCTGGAGTGCAAGGTA
This sequence comes from Coleophora flavipennella, assembly GCA_947284805.1. Classification (NCBI taxonomy): domain Eukaryota; kingdom Metazoa; phylum Arthropoda; class Insecta; order Lepidoptera; family Coleophoridae; genus Coleophora; species Coleophora flavipennella. Next base: position 20,029,816 of record OX369255.1, on the reverse strand, counting down.
TCGTTAGATTTGTCTTGATCTTGTGAGTGACATAAGTACAAATACATTGTACCCGACTTCCCAAAAAGATCCCAAAAAGAAGGCTAAATTTTTAATTTAAAGTTAGCTATCCGTTTATGGCTTAGGATCCCTGTATGGGCTTAGTACTTGAGATAACATAGTACATACCAAAAATATCATCTAGTCACATAGAATATTTTTTTACAACCCTGGTATTACCCATTGCTGTGTCCCAGATGTCTTCGAGACCGAATGAGGATGTTCGATGTAATTTTGTAAATGATTTCATGAGAGTTTTCCTAGTTCATCTGACTTTTAGGATCAGTGTTGTGTGTTCAAAGACAAAGACATATTAATATTTAATAGTTTTTTCTTATCACTATAATAATATAATCAATAACTACGTAACCACGATAAATTCGTATTTTATGTGTATTTTTAATTATAAGTTTAATAAATTCGGCAGGAACTAACAGTTGTACAACCTTTTCTCAAGTCTACTGTATAATTAAAACAAAAGAACATTCATTTCAATTAAATAGATTGACTTCTCCCCAATAAATTAATACTATCCAATAAAAACTGTTAAGTTCTCTCAAAGGCAAAACGAGAAACGGTTTATTTTTTTGTAAGTTCTTTTAAGAGAAAGCTATTTTAATTTACCAGAATTGAATACTGAAGTATTTAGTTCGAATTCAAATTTTATTTTATACAATGGTAATTGACAAATGTACTGGGGTGTCCGCAGACGAAATAGTTCTAAGTTGAATATTAACAATAAATATATATTAATTCAAAGAAATAGCTTAAGAAGGTAGAAGTAAAATTACAAGAAAAATAAATGGTTACCAACCGATAATCCCCAGCGCTGGGGCACTCTTGGGGACTCTTCTCAAGCTCGGGAAGGTTAGCCCATACCCCACAAATGGGGGCCAAGTCTGGGTTGGTGGAGGTCGTAGGGCTAGTAGTGGAACCCACTGTCCGCCAGTTTTCAAGCTGCCTATTGACACGGCTTAACGAAAGCACCAACGGCTTAGCGTGCCTTGCGAAACAAGAAAAGGTTCGAGATAAATGCCACTAACAGTCAAACACATCCGGGTATTGACAGTGCTTATGGTCAGCTAACCTGCGTGATCGACCCAACCACATGAGACACGAACATAGAATAGAAGATTAAAATAAATACAAAAGGGTTATATTCGAAAAAACTTAAAGTTTTGATCTCAATACGAATATTAACAAAATAAAATAAAAACAATAATAACAAAGCAATTTGGCTCCTTCAATAACAGTAAACATTAAATTAATTGTAAGTTCTTGAACAGCTAATAATGAAATTGTTTAATACGACCGCAAGTCTCCTGGGAAATCTACACTATTCATATAGTTGTACCAGCGGCTGTCTAATGTCATAAAATTATACATATTTGAATGTTAAAAATAGATTAGTTGTTTACATTCGGGATTGATCCTGTCGCTGTTTGGTAATGGTGCTCCATTACGAATTTATTATTCTTCATTCAAGTAGTATTCCTATTGTAAATATGGTTCATCAGCGATACCTAAAGTCATACGGACGGGTACATTACGATGATAGAACATACCTCTACGATCAAGTGAGGGGTATATGTAATAATATAAGGCTCTATTATGTCATAATTCAAATATAAAGACAGAAATGATTGGTTTCATTCTGTTTTTTTTTATTAATTTGTCCAAAAATAGGTACCTAAATCCCGGAGTTCGGAAAGGGATCAACAACAAAAAATATAACAACATCAATTATATAAAATCACGTCAAGCCCCGTTTTCAATTTGTCAGTATGAATAATCGTGAAAGTTTAAAGTGTTATATGTTTGGAAAGGGGTTTGAAAATTATTCGCATTTTCCATTTTAATTTTTTTTGACAAAATTGTTTATTTGGATTACGTAATAATATAGACAAACACAAAATTTCATTTAGCATAAGGTCCTATAACGTCACATTAGTAACGTAAAGTTTTAGGACATAATGCTATTTTTTTTTGTCTAAAAGTTCCATTATTAACTAAACAGGTTTAGTTGTGCGACGCTGTTTTGAAAATGGTAGACCTAGTAATATACCAGTCTCCATACAAAAAGGGGTTTGAAAGTTATTGGCGACTTTGCCAAGATCTATAAGATCGTCGGTGGCACAGTATATATATTAGTACTAAAGTACAGTATGGACACTCCCTGCCGCTCTCTAGATTCGACCTCACCCCCCCGTCACTTAGATTGGCTGTAGATTGGGTACCAAACGTAAAGGACGAGCTACGCAAGCACTTTTATTCACTATATTCACTTTGCGCGCCGCTGTGATTTCGTTCACAGGAATAAAAACCAACCAGTTGCCGAACGTAAAGGCCCAACTGAACTCTTTTTTTTTCATACTTGTCTTATGTTGTAAACGAACACCGCTCGAACAAAAAACAACACATTCCGAATACACCATACACATTATGAGACTATAAAACATTGTAAATGGTAACTGCGACGTGGACGTATGAATTAACACTGAAAAATCGACATGATAGTTTTGTTGCTTTGGTGTAGAGATGGGACGAAGTGAATGACTGAATGAATGATTTTGAAATGTTGTTGCGAGGTAAAAATTGGGTCATCTTTGGGCTCAACTGTACAATAGGATACATCGATTTGGCAGTCCGCGATTTTTTGGTAAGAGATAGGCTTTAGCTGAAAATCCATACCAAATTTCAAGGTTAGGAAACCAGCGGTTTTTGAGTTATGAATTTTTGAAAATCGTATTTTTAGGTACTCTTTGGTCTTTATTTTGTGAGTTTATGTAGGACCAAAGATGACTTATTACTGAGTACACTCATACATGGGGTCCGCGAAGCCGGAAAAGCACGCGGGGCCGACTTGAGGGCGGGCAAACTTGGGGGTGACAAATCGAAAACTAGGGGGTAATCTTTTTTAGTCTTTGACCGACAAATCGCTACCGCTTATTAAAAAAAAGGTCATCTACTTCTATGACGCCGGAAATCGCTGCCGCTTAGTAAAAAAAATCTCTGACGGCGAAAATCGCTACCGCTTATTCCAAAAATTTGATCACCAAGATTCATGATATGGGGTCCAGGGGGCCCAGCCCCCGCCACCCATTTAAAGCCACAAAACTCACAAAACAAAGACCAAAGAGTACCTAAAAATACAATTTTTAAAAATTCATAATTCAAAAACCGCTGGTTTCCTATCCTTGAAATTTGGTATGGATGTTCAGCTAAAGCCTATCTCTTACCAAAAAATCGCGGACTGCCAAATCGCTGTACCCTATAGAATAGTTGAGCCCAAAGATGACCCAATTTTTACCTCGCAACAACAGTTCAAAATCATTCATTCAGTCATTCACTTCGTCCCATCTCTACACCAAAGCAACAAAACTATCATGTTGATTTTTAATCTGTGACAAAATCCTTTATCAATTTCGCAATTTTTTCAGTGTTAATTCATACGTTCACATCGCAGTTACCATTTACAATGTTTTTTAGTCTCATAATGTGTATGGTGTATTCGGAAAGTGGTGTTTTTTGTTCGAGCGGTGTTTGTTTACAACGAAAAGTATGAAAAAAAAGGAGTTTAGTATTCACACTGTTGCATTCAGTAAATAACTAACAAACATTTCGTGACCAATACCCCCGGTGTGATTCAACCCTACCTGCATTCTTGCCTATAGATACGTCAGTTATATATATGTATATCATTTCTCGCTCGTTTGTATGGAGTGTCCGGGGTGTGTCGGTGGCGTAACGGTTAGGACCGATACCTCCTATCCAAATACCATTGTGTTTTCGGATTTCGATTGCATATGTACTTTTTACCTACGCTCTTACGGTGAAGGAAAACATCGTGAGGAAACCTGCACACGCTTGCAAAGAAACTCAAAGGTTGTGTGTGATTTCGACCAACCCGCACTGGGCCCGCGTGATCGACTAAGGCCCGATCGCCCTAATCCAGGGTAGGCTCGAGCCCCTCGGTGGGAACGTATATGAGCTGATATGATGATGCTAATAATTTTCAAACCCCTTTTTGTATTAAAATTCATTTTTTATCAAATTTGTGTCGCACGATGAAACCTGTATATTTGGATATGGGACACATAGACAAACAAAAATAATATCAAAATTAAGCATAAAGTTCTAAAACGTCACATTACTGAAATAACTGGACATTAAATTGCAGAATGACCCGAAATATTTTAATTTTATTTCTCAGGACCAATTATTTAAATATTTCCGTAACGTGACGTTTGAGGACAATGATAAATTACCCACACTTTTTGTTTGTCTAAATGTCCTATAATTAAATATAATGTCCTATAATTATATATAATGTGGTTGTGCGACGCTGTTTAGAAAATGACGGACCTGTGACTATGCCAGTCTCCATATAAAAAAATTCAAACCTCTTTGACATGGAATCTTATTGAAATGTTCATTAATTAATAAATACTTTAATAAAAATGTTTCATTATAGATTTTTTATCTGGTTTGTTCTATTTTTTCCCCAAATTTCGTGTAATTTGTTTTGTTGGTAAGCTTTCCTACCTGCTTATTTCCTTGTAGCTTGTTGAAGAATTATCTAAATGTTTGTTTGCACGTTTTCAGGTAATTTGGTGTTTCGTCTAAAATTATCGGTAAGAACATTGAATATGTTAAAAACCGGCCAAGTGCGTGTCGTACTACGCAGCATTTACTCTGAACAGACCTAACATTAATTTTATTAATGTCTGAAGTTAGTATTAGTCCACTGATAGACAAATACAGTCTCCCAGGAACACCACATGAAATGTGATTCACATAACTACATACAAAGTCAAGGAAGTACAATTTTTTTTTGACATTTGACTATGGGTTTTGTGGGGAAAGTTGTTCAGATTCATGGGTAGAAGCACTAGTTAAAACAGTTTCAGCTAATTTTGTTAGACCTTATATACACACTGTGACATAGTAGGTACATAGCAACTGATATAATGCAGCATGCAGTGACTCCACTCTGGGTAACCTCATCCTCGTCTTTGTGAGGCTCCCGAGAGGCAAACTCTACATGCGTCGAGGCGGACTAATTTCATTTTGCCTCTCGGATGTTATTAAGCCACAGAGTAGCCAAACAAACAAATATAATACGGTAGTCTTACTTCCATTCATTTCTCAAAGTTTTAAAGTGAAACTTTTATTACATCGTCTCTATTTTTTTGGTCTGTGTGTCGCGTGACGGTCGGTATGATCGTTTCGTCCTCTGTACCGTAGCTCCAAGACGAGAGCAGCCATGATCGTTTCGTGCTCTGTACATGTCTATAATGTGAAAAAAAGTTTCACTTTTACCGTGGTTTCATAAAACCACACACACTTTTCAAGCGACTTCCAAAAAGCAGGATGTTCTCAATTCGTCTGTATGTTTTTTTTTGATGTATGTTACCTCATAACTTTGGACTGGGTGTGAACCAATTTTTATGATTCTTTTTTTGTATTACAAAATTAACAAAAACCAAAAATAATAATGCAAAAATGAACTAAGTTGTTGCATTGGAAGTCGGTTTTTTAACGTTTTTAGCCTTTTTATTGATATAGTAGAAATAAGTTTTAATTAAAAAAATTAAAAAACAAAACGACACAAAAATACTACCCCCTTTTTTGGAAAGTCGAGTAAAATGTATCCTATGTCACTCGCTATCCTATGTCACTCGCTATCCTATGTCACTCGCTATCCTATGTCACTCGCTATCCTATGTCACTCGCTATCCTATGTCACTCGCTATCCTATGTTACTCGCGGGATCGAGACGAATCTAACGATACCTCGTACTCCAAAATCCATCAAGCCGTTTAGCAGATATCGTGGAATAAACAAACGCACATTCATACATGAGACCTGAAAACAATACACTCCTTTTTGTGGGCAGTCGTGTAAAATGATGTATCGTGAAGAATTAAATATTGAGTTAAAAATATCAAAGTCATCTTAGGGCTAATGTGCACAAATCACGCCAGGTTTTTTAGCTACTATTTGACCCCCCTCCTCCCCCCTGGTGATATTTGGTGAGGTTCTTGGCTACCCCCCTCCCCCTCATAACCTCACGTGTATTTTTTTAATTCAACCGTATTTGAAGATTAATAGTACCTATTGTATATAGCGGGAGGGATCAAGCGCGGCCATGGCCACGCGCACCAAAGTTTCGTAAAATAGACTCGCTATTTTGAAGTATTTAACAAGGGAAGATTTATTTTTAATGAAACCGTGAAAAACTATCTATTCATGTGGTAGATTTATTTCTTTGTTCGTTCATTGTAGAAAAGTACACGTGAGGTCTCCTTATACCCCCGTTCCCCCAACGTGATCTATCGTGACACCCCCTCCCCCCTATCCAACCTCACGTGATTTGTGCACAAGCCCTTATGAGCAAAGACAATATGCTAATTAATACCTGTTTGTTATTAAAAAAAAAACAATAAAACTTAAGTGGATGCATACTTTCGGTTCTTCAATTAAATAAGGAATGAAGTTAATTTAATCACCTTACGACTGATGGGAGTGTGATGTGAATCCTCGAAAACCAACTCCTGCACCTTAGTTTTACAATGACGTCACTATTTCAATGTCATTAAGGCCTTAAGATGGGTCAAATGACAATATTCAACTCAAATTATTGAAATACTGTGTAAAGCTATCACTATAGAAAAATATATAACATACTTAAAGTAATAGAAAATCGATTTCATTGAATACAGTTTTAAAAATATTACCACTTTTGATGTAAAAAAATATACTGTAGACCTTGTTTTATAGGCATTAATTGAAAAATTTCTTGAAAACAAATTGATGAATGAAACCAACACACAAAAATCGGTGACCTTTCATTTTAGTTAAACACATTTTTTAGAAAGTACTGTTCTAGTAATAAAAACATGTAAAAATCGAGAATTGGGCGTTCGGTTTCAACGTAACAGCCGCCCTGAAGCCCGCATTGATTTGAACTTAAGATGAATAGACTTGCGTTCGATATTATTTTAACACGTATCAACCTGCTCGTATGTAGGCACCTTAAAGCCTTAAGAGCTGCCAGGAGGCTCGAGTTTCCATACAAACGTAGTTCCGCTTTGATACAAAACTACATGCCGGATTGAATCCAAACTTTGCGAATATATTGAGGAGAGGAATTAGTTTTCGATGTACACAGGCCAGCACATCAAGCTATACACTCGTAGTGCGATTCTGATCCGGATTCTGAGCCGACCACGAGCCGACGCATTCGGCATAAGAACGGTACAAAGTCCAAAGTGATTAGCTTGATGTGCTGGCCTGTGTACTAATATAAAACGGAAAAAAATAAGAGCAGTTTCAAACTTTCAGTACAAAACTAATTTAAGCCTTCGTTTAGTTACGTTAAAATTTACTACGATAAAAACTAATTACAAACATCGATATGTGTCTACTCAATATATTTACAAAGTTTAGATTCAATCCAGCTTGTAGTTTTTGTATTAAAACGGAACTAGGTACGTTTGTATGGAAACAGGAGCCTCCTGGAGACTCTTAAGATAGCAGTTCAATCGATGTGTCCTCAACACTACCGCAGATTCAGTTAGCTTACTGCGTCACTGCCTCCTCTACGGCCCTCAAGGGATCAGGCCGGGCCAGCGCAGCTGCTTGCAGCGTTTCCGGCCAGGTGGCCAGGTGTGGTCGAGTGGTGCAGTCCAACCGAGTGTCCAGTTAATAGAGTTTCGCCGGCGCCTTAATCAGCTTCTTGTGTGCTGTTATTCAGGGACAAGTCACACTCACTCATCTGGCCCCAACATAGGATTAGTTTACTACGGGAACCCCCGATTAGTCTAGAAATGACCAAACATGTAAACAATTAAAAATATATTTTGCATTGATTACTTATTCACTTAATCAGTGTTTTTAGTTCATTAAAGACTCAGTACCAATTAAAAACTGATTTCATAAAAAACACTTCGGATTTGTTTACATGTTTGGCAGTTTCTAAACAAATAGGGACATACATACCTATTACATTAAATTAGAATAGTTTATTCACATTATCCACGTGAAGCTATGCAATAGTAGCTATGTACTTTATAAAAAAAAGTATAATGTGCTTGTCAATATAACAATATTAATTATAATAAAACACATGCAAATTCATCATCATATCAGCCGAAAGACGTCCACTGCTGGACAAAGGCCTCCCCCAAGATTTCCACGACGACCGGTCCTGCGCTGCCCGCATCCAGCGGCTTCCCGCGATCTTGGCCAGTTCGTCGGTCCAACGCGTGGGAGGCCTGTCTGATACGCTACGTTTTCCGGTGCGCAGTCGCCACTCTAGAACTTTACTACCTCAAGGGCCATCTTTTCTACGTGGTATGTGCCCTGCCCACTGCCACTTCAGTTAAGCTGTTCTGTGAGCTGTGTCGGTTACTTTGGTTCTCCTGCGGATCTCATTTCTTGATTCGATCGCGTCGTAGGGAGATTTCGAGCATAGCTCGCTCCATTGCCCTTTGGGTGACCCATAGTAAGCGACCATGTCTCACATGCCAATTATTCTTAAAAAAAATAGAATCGAATGTTAAATACTACATAATATTATACAGAATCCTTCTGAAATACCTGAAAATAGTTTAAGCCTACCCCCCATATTATTCGGCTACTGAAACTGAACAATTTTTGTCAAAGACACCACAGTCAGTTAGCAAGAAGAAAGGTTAGCCCTCTCATGTCAAAACAGCTGAACGAGTTGATTTTTTTTGCGACCAGAGTAAATAAAATGTAAATGTTTATTTTGGCATTTACAAGTTATAAAAACAATTAATCAAGCCCTAATTTCCAATGTCCCAGTTCGAATGGTTCTAGCGAGCTAGCTTTGTGAAACTTTATGAATAGAGACACTATACGTTGTGAGGTATAATGTCACTGGAACCTATTTTACTATCGGTTACTTATTTCATTTCACGAAAAATATTACCACATAGTAAAATAACACATCTCATCCAAAGGAACATTTAATCCAAATTCAGTCCAAAAAAACGTAAAATCCTTAACTTTTGACCAAGTCTCTAGGCTACAAAATTTAACATAGATTAGTAAACAAAATGTGCTTCTGAAAGGACATATCAAAGGAGTAATATTTTATACCGCGTTACCCTAAATGTATGAAAACAAATGGCGCGGGACATTGTGACCCAAGTTGGGACATTTTCATATCAATTCATATTCATTAGCTGGACAGTTGGGTCAGACGCTAATCTCATTCCATATGTTACCCAAATATCGCGGTGGGCGCTTAAATAAACTTGTTTCTTTTGACATCAAAAATTAAGCATAGAGTACACCTTAAATCTTACTTGGCTGGGCAGCGTTCGGGAAGCTACGCAATATCTCATTCCATATGTTACCCAAATATCGCTGTGGGCGCTTAAATAAACTTGTTTCTTTTGACATCAAAAATTAAGCTTAAGTACTCGTACATCTTAAGTCCAACTCGCCTGGGCGGGTTTGGGAAGCTTCGCAATATCTTATTACCCTTTTAAGATTAAGTATTAAATCTATATGTCGAAGGGGGAGGGGGAGTGGTTAGGTTAGGTTAAGCAGGATGCTTTGGATTACAATGGATGCAAACGCGGTGATCCCAGCGATGGCGTGACACGTCCGTTTTGCTCACAGATCACCACTACTTGTGTTCTGCTCGACGCTCCGTCAAAAAGTGTCTGCCTCGAGACTGACGTCCAGCTAATATGGCTTCTCCACAGATCTAATAAATTCTCAACTCAATGCTGCCACCTTAATCACAAACAGCCTTCCGTTAATACGTCATCTTTGCTACCACAAACGTTCGTCTCACGAGTACAAGCGATTGTCACGCCACCACCGGTTTCACCCAGGTACTAATACCTGTCTCGAGCTCGTATTGGTCGTGTTTTCAATGACGCTCCGACATATAAATATAATAAAACTGTAAAGGGGCCGTGTTTTTGGAAAATAATATCTGTGGTGGACATTACTAACGATATAGAGGCCAAAACAACAAATTTTGGAATGTTTATCTGTCTGTATTTTGCGGATCACGCGAAAACTACCTGGCCGGTTTTGATGAAATTTTGTATGGTGGTTCCACAGTCCGGGTTACATTATAGAATACTTTTTATTCCGGAAAATTCAAGATTTCCAGTGGAAAAATTCAAAACCTCCACGCGGACAAAGTCGCTGGCTGGTCCATAAAAATAATATCTAGTACTGGTTAGCCTGAAGCACAGGTTTTCCTACTTCAGGCATATAACATTTTGTACTTTGTAGATTTAACTTTAACTTTGTTTTTTCATTTTAACTTTATTTCCTGTGTTTTTACAATCGAATAAATTTATTTGACGCTGGTGCGTCATGTGGAGGACCTTAAACAGGCGCAGAATGGGAGTGGGCGCTCTGAGAATATCATGGCGAATTGATCCACCCATTGCTCTTGTGGCCAAGTGCACAGCACTGGACATCTCACGTAACGCACCTTGAGCCCCTACCTGTACCAGATTAAGCAAACGCAATGCACCTTGAACCCCTACCTGTAGCATGATTTAGCAAACGCAACACACCTTGAGCTCCTACCTGTACCAAGATTGAGGAAACGCAACACACCCTAAGCCCCTACCTGTCTGTACCCATGATTTAGCAAACGCAACACACCTTAAGCCCCTACCTGTACCCATGATTTAGCAAACGCAACACACCTTAAGCCCCTACCTGTACCCATGATTTAGCAAACGCAACACACCTTAAGCCCCTACCTGTACCCATGATTTAGCAAACGCAACACACCTTAAGCCCCTACCTGTACCCATGATTTAGCAAACGCAACACACCTTAAGCCCCTACCTGTACCCATGATTTAGCAAACGCAACACACCTTGAGCCCCTATCTGTACAAAGACGTAGTAAACGCAACGCACCTTGAGCCTCTACCTGTACCAATATGTAGTGAACGCAACGCACCTTGAAACCCTACCTGTACCAAGATTTAGCAAACGCAGCTCACCTAGAGCCCCTATCCGTTCCAAGATGTCGTAAACGCACGAATCTTGAGCCCCTATCTGTTCCAAGATGTCGTAAACGCACGAATCTTGAGCCCCTATCTGTACCAAGATGTAGTCAACGCAACTCCTCGGGTATTGCAACTGACAAGGCATTTATTTAAATAACAAGCATATTATTAAAAAATCCGACTACGTGAACTTTACCCTATGTCACTCGGGGGTCAAGACGAATCTGACGACACTCCTAAATCCATCAAGCCGTTAGCTAAAGAAACAGAAATAACATTATTCTCCTTTTTGGGCAGTCGGGTAAGTTTGGCACGGGATCACTTCAGATGAATCATCATATCAGCCGAAAATCGTCCACTGCTGGACAAAGGCCTTCCCCAAGGATTTCCACGATGACCGGTCCTGCGCTGCCGCGTCCATCGACTTCCCGCGATCTTTACCAGGTCGTCGGTCCACCGCGTGGGAGGCCTGCCTACACTACGTTTTCTGGTGTGCGGTCGCCACTCGAGAACTTTACTGCCCCAACGGCTATCTGTTATACGAGCTATGTGCCCTGCCCACTTCAGATGAATAAGAAGTTTGTAATAACTGATAGACGATTACCATAACTTTTGAATTGTTATACGTAGTCGGCTGAAATTTTCACAGAATATATTGTGTATTATAGCGAATTTCCCTACAAATAATAAAAAAACGAGATGGGTCCTCATAAAGAAAACTCCTAAAGTAAAACAAAATAACTAATAAAATCCCTCCAGTGTGCGCCGGACTCGCACCAAAGATCCGGAACTGAATGTAAAAAAACTGTCGCTCTCGTTGATGTCTTTTGATTGTAATGTAATGAGTAAGTAGGTACCTATCATTGTTGTATGTCTTCGTTGATGTTTTTGAGGTTCCTTAATGTACGGAACCCTTGGTGCGCGAGTCCGACTCGCTTTTAGCCGAATTTTTCGTTTAAGGCGAGGCGTTAATTGGAACAGTTATCTCTGTCTTCTTCTTTACGTGTAAAGAGTAAAAAAAATAACCACACTTTTACACTTTTTCAATGTTTTTTTTGTTTCAAATAAAAACTGCAATTGAAAAACTACATTTTGAAAAATCCAACTGGCATATCTGAAGTGTGTGTATAGACAAATCGACTTAAAAAAAATAGAGGTACTAAATCAGACCGATTAAGTACCTCTAAATTTTCTTGTAGAATGTAAATCTCTGTTTTAAAAGAGATTTCTTTGATGCTTTTTTTTCTGTTATTAACAAATCGTGTTTCGGCAACTGACAAAATTAATTTATTGAAATAAAGAATCAGGTTATAAAATATCACTTTCATATGTTTTGTAATTGTTGAGATCGAGATCCCTGCGACCAAAGTTTCCAATGCGTCGGCTTAAAGTAAGCAAGGCGAGTGCAATAAATAAAGTGATTACAGCCTTTAGCGCATCACAGTACTCTTCTCGTTCTTCGACATAAATAGTATTCTATGTCACAGTATTACAATATAGCGGCTTACAGTAGTGCAACGAATGTACTTACTCAGTGCAACGGAAGGGTACTTGCGGGGCGGCGGGCGGCGGGGCACAGGCTGGCAAACTACGCGAGTTTCCAGGCTGCTTATAGGCTAGTACTGCTAGTACCTAAGCCGTGGCGGCATCGTGCGACATCAAAGGCGCTGCGCTACTGTAAGCCATTTCGTAATACTGTGCCTATGAGGTCCAAGAATAATAGGCAATCGTTATGTTGATGATGATGATAGATAATTACTTCAAGCGTCTTCTCAGTACAGTCCACGGGATTCTCAGTTATTCTCCTACACGTCATCAAGTGATTACCATACAAGCTAAGAAATGTGGTAGGCATGAGGAGATACGATACCACCAATGCAACGCAACACCCATCCAGCTAGTCACCTTACCGGACATACAACAAACACTCCACGTTGCTCCACTTACCGCCCCATCACGTCCTTACTAATCCTTACTAATATTATAAATGTGAAAATGGTGTTTGTTTGTTTGTTACCTTTTCACGCTTCAACGCCTTGACCAATCTTTACGAAATTTGGCATGCAGGTAGCCTGTGTCACGGGGAAGGACATAGGCTACTTTATGTCCCAGGAAAATAGCATAATCCGATGCAGTTCCTAAGGAAACTAAAAAAAATACTCGATTGTTGTGATTTTTTGCACAGAGATGGTCGAGTAGGTGGGATACGACATAATTTACTAATCGCCCTTAAAGACAGTCATTAAAACGATGTCCACGCGGGCGAAGCAGCGGGAAAAAGCTAGTTATTATAATATATAAATTATTAGTACCTGGGTCGAAGCATTGGTCGATTTCTTTCGGGTTTTCTGTTATCAAAACATATACACCTGGTCACAGTGAACGGTTTCCCAGGAGTACATTTGTAAAAATATTTTTGACTCGTCATACGAATCGAACAGCTGGTAAGGTAATTGATAGAAAGGAAAACAGGCGAATTTTAATTCAAAGTAAAGTAAAAATTGACAAATTGAAAACGGGACTTGACGTGATTTTGTATAATTTTTTTTTATTATTATTTTGTCTACTCGCGACCACGGCTATCGAAGCATAGTCGAAACGAAACGTTGAGGTAAAAACAACATAAATTATACATAATCACGTCAAGTCCCGTTTTCAATTTGTCATTATGATTAATCGTGAAAGTTTAAAGTGTTATAAAGAAAAAAATGTGCGCATGCTTTAAACTAAATGTCGAAAATAATGTTTTGTAGCGCCATCTGGTTGTTGAGCAGCTTACTAAGCCGTTGGTATCATCTCATCTGCTGATAATAAGTGACGATAATACTGAAAATGGAAACGGGCTTACCAAGATTCCCCAACGCAATAGGGAACTGACTATCTTATCTTCATGCCGGAACACATCATTGCGGTTAACATTTATATTTGGCGGAAAGACTTAGATTAAATAGTGGTCTTAGAAAATGCTCTACCAAGTTATAGATTAGTTAGACCACGCCGGGAATCGAAAAATATGAAGAGTGGCAACCATCCCCTATGAACATCTTTGACCCCAAAGATGGTCTGCTTTACTTGAATTTATGTTGATTCACAATTAAAGGGTCCCCAGGAGGCTCGAATTTCCATACAAACGTAGTTCCGCTTTAATAACAAAAACTAAATCCAAACTTTGTGAATATAATTTAAATTCAAAGTAAAGTAAAAATTGAAAAATTGAAAACGGGACGTGATTTTGTATAATTTTTTTTATTATTATTTTGTCTACTCGCGACCACGGCTATCGAAGCATAGTCGAAACGAAACGTTGAGGTAAAAACAACATAAATTATACATATGTGTCTACTCCATATATTCGCAAAGTTTGGATTCAATCCGGCAGTAGGCATGTAGTTTTTGTGTTAAAGCGGAACTACGTTTGTTTGGAAACTCGAGCCCCCTGGGGGGGACCCTTCCTCGCAAAAGTAAATTAATAGATTTTTATTGTAAACTAGCTGTTTCCCTCAGCTTCTCCCGCGTGGACAACATTTCTATGACTTCGAGGGTACGCAGTGCGCGAGCTGCAAGTGGCTCGCGAGCGTAAAAAAATAGTAGCCTATGTGTTAATCCAGGTTAATTAATTAATAACTTGTATACAATATTGTCTGAACAAATAAAAAATATATTTTTGATTCTGCCTGCTACGTTACTGACATTTTCAGTGGACACCTTTGTTCACGCAATCTGTCAAACCATATTTTTAAGGAGCCATGTCGTAGTGTATTTTCCATTATTTACGAAAAATACGGAATTTCTGGCAACCGATCCGTGGTGACATCACACCAAGTTACCACAACTGTGTGACTAGTTTTCATTTTAATTATACGTAACTTAACGCAAAATTTAAGCGTAATATTTTTTAAAGAAAGTAGTAATATTTCCCTACAAAACTATTCTGTAAAAATGTACCAAGTCGCTGGATCTGCCAAGACTTCCAACAAGGAGGAGGTTCTCAATTCGACTGTATGTTTTTTTTTATGTGTGTTACTTCAGAACTTTTGACTGGCTGAACCGATGTTTGTGATTCTTTTTTTATTTGAAAGCTAGTGCTTCCCGTGTGGTCCCATATCATCATCATCATATCAGCCACAAATCGTCCACTGCTGGACAAAGGCCTCATATAAATTTTATCAAAATCGGTGTAATACTTTATTTAAAAAATACAAAAACCAAAAATAATAATGCAAAAATGTACTAAGTTGTTGCGATGGAAGTCGGTTTTTTAACGTGTTTAGCGTTTTCAATTATTTATTCTAGAATCATTTTAGCTGATTTTCCACCCCTTGTACATTGGAACTAGGTTTGTACAAACAGCAGTGAAATCCCAACAAAAACTGCGCGTCTAAAGGGATCTGTGTTGCCTACCCTGGCTGGTGGAACCCCCAAAATCCGGCCCACATTTCGTTACACCCTATAAATTCTTTTATCGTGCGACCCAATTTTTAGGCTAATTTATTTACGCGGAACGAGCGTTATGATTTTGCATAATGTTCGCTCGCTAACCGACTTTGATTGATTGTGTGTCGATAACATCTGTGTGTGCGCCAATCAAAGCGAGATGAGCTTGATTTTGTGAACTCTCGGTATATCGCCCACCAGGAATCGTAACTAACAACCCATAACGTGCTCACTGCTGAGGCTTGGGTCTCTTCCAAACTCAGGAAGGTTAGGCACACATACATAGATTAAATTTATGTGGTTAGATCATTCTCCACACACTAAAGAGGAAACGCAGGCGCCATTTTTTCCATACAAAAGTAGGCCCCTGTTTCCTCCCTGGATAATGAGAACAGAGCAAAAATGATTTTTTCTATCAAACCTATATATCTACCATGGTCATGCCCCTGTGTTTTGCTTTTCCCTATATTTTAATTATAATAGGAAGTAGGAGCCTCCAAAAACTGAGAAAATTACCCATTTGAAACGTCATTTTCAGACACCCACCAAAAAATAATACGCATAATTAATAACAGAATGAAAACATAGAGGCATAGGCAAAGCATTTTTAAATTATTTTTGAAAAAAAAATTTGGTCAAGTTTTGAAGGAGAAAATAGGGGACTACGAAATGATGTTTTGGTCAATTTAAGTGCCTATTATCGGTCTGTGCTGCAGTTCTCCCTTTCTTGCTGTATATGGAAAGGTTTGGGGAAGGGAGACAGCATCATTTTATTCAAATACCTACTATTTACATATTTGTATAAATGTTGTAGGTTCAACATGTGGCGAACCCCACTGTCAGAAGCTTTCAAGTCGCCTATAAGGCCTCTGAAACGACTTGACGACGCGACTGCCGTCAGCGATAGCAACCGGCACCAACCCCCAACGCCTTAACGCACCCTGCGAAGCACGGAAAATAAAACGCCACTAACCGTCAAACCCATCCTGGTGCTGAGTGTGCTTACGTTCAGTTTACGTGCGTAATCGACGCTGACCTATAACAACTAGATTATGTTAACCAACATCTTAGATCATTGATATGTTTTGTTTTTTTTAAATCCACAATTGATAAGCCCTTGGCATCATGTCATGTAGTCACATGTGATGATGTTGATCTTACTTAAGTTCTCCAGATTTATGGCCTGGAGCGGTTGTTAGCTGTCTTGCCTTCTAGATCGAGGGTCGGTTCGATCCTTACCACAGAGTAAAATATATCTATAATATAAAAATGAATCCCTATTTTCCTTGCTCATGGCATCACGCGTGAACGGCTCGACCGATTTCGCTAATTCTTTTTTTGTCGAGTTCTTTATTGTCAGGAGAAGGTTCTTATGTAGGGTACAGTAGGGTAGGGTAGTGTACTTTAGTGTAGGGTAGTGTAGTGTAGGGTAGTGTAGTGTAGGGAAGGGTAAGGTAGTGAAGGGTAGTGTATTGTAGGGTAGGGTAGGGAATGGTTGGGTAGGGTAGTGTACTGTATTGTAGGGTAGGGTAGGGTAGGGGAGTGTAATGTGGTACGAAGTTCGCCGGGAATACTAGTATGATATATATTTATTTTTACATTTTTTTTTAAATTTCAGTGCGTTTGACTATATCTCACCTGATAGTAAGTGACGATTTAGTCGAGGATGGTAACTCAAACAAATAATGCCTATTCACTCTCGCCTTGAAGATCCCCAAATTGTAGGAGTCTTATTATTATTCAGTCTTTGTTCCCACTCAGGGCAAACATTCATGTGACGACAAGATTTTTGTGCTGTGCGTCGGGCCGTTTACATCCTATTTGATCCTATATTATCGTATTTAAACTTGTCTTTGTGTGTGTATTTTCTGGTTCCCATTGTGACAATTCAGTATTTGACTACTAGTCATTTGAGGTACTATTTATCAACTGTCAAAAAATACATTTTGTTGTGAAATTGTTCGTGTGACTAGCATGTGACGTCATTGTGTTTGACGAACTAATTTAGTGATTTTAATAATTGTAAAATTGAAAATAGATTAGCCAAGTCAAGTGATTTACTTGCATTAAAATATGGTTACAAAAGACAAATATTAAAACATCAAATGCATAAGTTTTTATGTGGATAATATTTTGTATTTTGTTTTAGATCCTGTCAAATACCCTATTAAATGTTTTCAAAAGTTTATTAATTAAGAAGACTTCAAATCGTTAATTAGAGTTAAAACATTTGAATTCCTTCCAACAATGTTAATCTAATCCATTTTCCGTCCATCCCAAAATCGGACGCACCAAAGTTCCAAATCCGACACCGATCAACTCTCCCAGTGAATTCCACATTTAACGCAGATTCAAAGTCATTTAAACTACACACAGACTGAAACGGGAATCCTATTTCGTTCGAAATCAGGTTCCGCTTTTAGCTTAAGCCCAGACGCCTGAGCCAAGAACGGATTTAAAAAAAAAACACAATTCCGCGCATACATGCGTCTCACATCCGGCCGGCTTCGCGTAGCTTTATCCAAAACAAGTAGGGGTGGCACAGATTCAAGTGAACTTACATTTTTTTTTTATAAAACATTATATTTTGTTTTATTCACAATTGGTAAGCCCTTGGCATCATCTCACCTGATGGTAAGTGACGATGATGGCGAAGATTGAAGCGGGCTTACCAAGATTCCCCAGCGCAATGGAGAACTGGCTATCTTATCTTCATGCCGGAACACATCAATGTTTTTATCACTGATGTTTGGCGGCAAGACTTAGATAAGATGGTGGTAGCTAGGCCAGGCGGGCTTGAAAATGCACTACCACCAACCAAACCGAGTCTTACAAGTTGACCCCACCGGGAATCGAACCCACGACCTCCTGGTGTGAAGCGAATGGACTAGCCATTACGACACGGAGGCGGTACTTAGTAAGCAGTCGGGTTTTAATTTTTAATTAAATTGCATATTAGGTTATTCCATCTTTGCACTGAAAATATCGGCTTGACAGACTCAAAATTAAAACTAACAGCTAGAACCTACGGTACAATCAAGAGTATCGCTTATTATTAGTAATGAAAGAGTTTAATTTGTGTTTAATGATCCATTTTGCTACTATAGCCGTTGGGATCCCTATTGCCTTCTGATATTGTGTGAGTTTATGCACTGAACAAGATTGATAATAAATGATAAAAGTGATAACTATGTATTATCAATTTTCTTTAAGTTTATCTTTGTGAAGAAAAAAGAATTAATACGACGGTGGCCTGTGCCAGAATAGAGATAGATTGGTAACGCATAAAGTGCTTAGGTTACACCGAGGAATAGGTCATCTTCTCCAAGAAGGTTTTAATGCTTACAATACCTATTATCCCAAGCTCAATTGTTATATATTTTTAGGGTTATATTAAAAAAAACTGACACATACAATGTGTGCTTATACCCTGTATCAATAAAAAAAAGCAAAAGGTAAACAAATGTACTATGGAATTGACATTTGCAACTGTCAAATCCATACTAAGTTTGTTTACATTGTGCTTCTTTTTGATTGATATAAGGTATAGCCAAAAAAGGCGCAATTTTTGTAAAACTGAATTGAGTAGTTTTAGTTGTGAATACATAAAAATGAGAATAATTAATATATGTCTTATAAAAAAAAAATACTTGTGTGTAATATAGGAATAACAAAGTGAGGTTACTCCCATGGATATTTAAAATGAGCAAAAGTGGCGTAAAATTAACTTTGATTGCCGAAACCTTGATAGGTAGTAGGTACCCATGTATTTTGTTTTACGGTTAATGTCCTTTTTTATTTTACCCGTTTTCTCACAACTGTATTGAAAAACGTCGTATGATACATGGGTGTAAATGTTTGCACAACTGTATTGAAAAACGTCGTCTGATACATGGGTGTAAGTGTTTGCACAACTGTATTGAAAAACGTCGTATGATACACGAGTGTAAATGTTTGCACATCTGTATTGAAAAACGTCGTATGATACATGAGTGTAAATGTTTGCACATCTGTATTGAAAAACGTCGTATGATACATGGGTGTAAGTGTTTGCACAACTGTATTGAAAAACGTCGTATGATACATGAGTGTAAATGTTTGCACATCTGTATTGAAAAACGTCGTATGATACATGGGTGTAAATGTTTGCACAACTGTATTGAAAACGTCGTATGATACATGGGTGTAAATGTTTGCACATCTGTATTGAAAACGTCGTATGATACATGAGTGTAAATGTTTGCACATCTGTATTGAAAAAAGTCGTATGATACATGGGTGTAAATGTTTGCACAACTGTATTGAAAACGTCGTATGATACATGGGTATAAATGTTTGAACAACTGTATTGAAAAACGTCGTATGATACATGGGTGTAAGTGTTTGCACAACTGTATTGAAATACGTCGTATGATACATGAGTGTAAATGTTTGCACATCTGTATTGAAAAACGTCGTATGACACATGAGTGTAAATGTTTGCACATCTGTATTGAAAAACGTCGTATGATACATGGGTGTAAATGTTTGCACAACTGTATTGAAAACGTCGTATGATACATGGGTGTAAATGTTTGCACATCTGTATTGAAAAAAGTCGTATGATACATGGGTGTAAATGTTTGCACAACTGTATTGAAAACGTCGTATGATACATGGGTGTAAATGTTTGCACATCTGTATTGAAAAACGTCGTATGATACATGGGTGTAAATGTTTGCACAACTGTATTGAAAACGTCGTATGATACATGGGTGTAAATGTTTGCACATCTGTATTGAAAAAAGTCGTATGATACATGGGTGTAAATGTTTGCACAACTGTATTGAAAACGTCGTATGATACATGGGTGTAAATGTTTGCACATCTGTATTGAAAACGTCGTATGATACATGGGTGTAAATGTTTGCACAACTGTATTGAAAACGTCGTATGATACATGGGTGTAAATGTTTGCACATCTGTATTGAAAAAAGTCGTATGATACATGGGTGTAAATGTTTGCACAACTGTATTGAAAACGTCGTATGATACATGGGTGTAAATGTTTGCACATCTGTATTGAAAACGTCGTATGATACATGGGTGTAAATGTTTGCACAACTGTATTGAAAACGTCGTATGATACATGGGTGTAAATGTTTGCACATCTGTATTGAAAAACGTCGTCTGATACATGAGTGTAAATGTTTGCACATCTGTATTGAAAACGTCGTATGATACATGGGTGTAAATGTTTGCACAACTGTATTGAAAACGTCGTATGATACATGGGTGTAAATGTTTGCACATCTGTATTGAAAAACGTCGTCTGATACATGAGTGTAAATGTTTGCACATCTGTATTGAAAACGTCGTATGATACATGGGTGTAAATGTTTGCACAACTGTATTGAAAACGTCGTATGATACATGGGTGTAAAAGGTAAGTGACAAACTCGTGACGATAGTAAACCCTCGCCTGCTGCGGCTTGGGCTTACCAATGTCACATCATTCTTGTATCATAAATAACTATTATATATATATCGAACTGTCAAAAGAACTATGGATTTTACTTTAGTTGTATTATTGTATTTTATATCAAAGGTCACTTCCGGATGGTCCTGTTCAACCCTGTCGGATTTCAGTGGCACGACGTTTTGCTCGATTTCCGGCGCGGAGTGCAGTTCTAATGTCTGAATGTGACACGAAGTGACTGTCTAGTTGTTCATTAGCTGTTATTATTGTCTAACTATGGCTTTCATACCTAATAAACTAGTCATTTAGGTATGAGAGGGACTACCGAGGAATATTTATTAAGTCGGCGAGAATTTCGTCGTTACACGCGAGTTACGGAAAACGTAGACTCCCACGCGGTGGACCGACGACCTGGTGAAGATCGCGGGAAGCCGATGGATGTGGGCAGCGCAGGACCGGTCGTCGTGGAAATCCCTGGGGGAGGCCGTTGTCCAGCAGTGGACGGTTTTCGGCTAATATGATGATGATGATGCGAGTTATATGATGCGACTGAGAAATGCTGTGCGCTTGCTTTAAGTATGTTTGTTTTGACATAGCAAGGTGTTAAATTTTTTTGTTGGTTTTTCTCAGATAAGTAGACTCAATCAAACTTTTCAAACATGTACTCAGGCACAATATAAGTATTTCTTTTGCTTGAAAATTAATACCGACTTCAAAAAAGGAGGAGGTTCTATGTTCGATTATTTTTTTATGTATGTCCACCGATTTATCCGACAATTGTAGACCGATTTTAACAATTTTTTCGAAGTTAGTTTCGTATAAATTTTATCAATTTTTTTTTAATTAACAAAAACAAGTTGACCCCGCCGGAATTCGAACCCGCGACTTCTTGGTGTGAAGCGAATGGACTAACCATTACGCCACGGAGGCGGTTTAAACAGCACATACAGAATCCGGTATTTGACTGCTAGTCATTTGAGTTACTTTTTATCAACTGTCAAAAACGACATTCTGTTCTGAAATTGTTCGTGTTACAAACTTGTGACGTCATTGTCATTGACGAACTAATTTAGTGATATTGATAAATTAAAAAAAGGTAAAATATAATAAGATGTTAAATGAATAAGTTTTTATGCTTTTATAGGAGAAAACCTATTTAGTGAATAATATTTTTTATTTATTTTAAACACTGTCCAATACTTTATTGAAGCGGTCGGTGATCAGTGCGCCTTGAGTGGTAAGGTCGATCACGGAGGTTAGCTGACCAATAGCACGGTCTTTACCTGGACAGGTTTGACTGTTAGTGGCATTTGGCTCGACCATTTCTTTGCTTCGCAAGGCATGTTAAGCCTTTGGTTCCTGTTATTATCACTGGTTGGCAGTGTCAGGTGGACGTGCCAGAGGCCTTATGGGTGGCATGAAAACTTGTGACAGTGGGGTCCGTCACTATGCCCTACAGCCTCCACCAACACGGACATGGCCCCCTGTGTGGGGATGGCCTCTTTCCGAGTTTGGGAAGAAACCCAAACCCAAGCGGATGGGGACGCACGATATGAAATTTTGCCTTGGTTCCGGTCATGTTCAGTTTGTGTTCCCGTTTGATGGATCTGGGTACGAACTAAAACTTTCACAAAGAAACCATACCCTTTTTCTGCTAAGTTTAGAAGATATTTTGAAAGTCGAGAAGTATCCTTAGAAACCATGGAAATATTATTTGTTATTTATTTGTTTGTTATTTTTTTTTGGACGTTATTGTTTGTTTTTTTATTTTTTTTCTACAAACATCTATCCTTACAAGCTAACCTAATTCTACAGACATGCAATAACTTAATACAATCCGTACTACGGAACACTCGAACACAGCGCGAATGTCCCACTCCTCGCTTGTTCCGTTTATTATTTACTAGCTTTTTCCCGCGGCTCCGCCCGCGTGGACATCGTTTTTATGACTGTCTTTAAGGGTGATTAGTAAATTATGTCGTTTCCCACCTACGCAACCATCTCTGTGCAAAAAAATCACAACAATCGAGTATTTTTAGTTCCCTTAGGAACTGCATCAGATTATGCTATTTTCCCGAGATAAAAAGTAGCCTATGTCCTTCTCCGTGACACAGACTACCTGCATACCAAATTTCAAAAAGATTGGTCAAGGCGTTGAAGCGTGAAAAGGTAACAAACAAACAAACACATTTTCACATTTATAATATTAGTAAGGATTTTTGTTGTAATTTTCAACTTACCTATTTTACGTAATTATGTATTTTGTATTTGGTACAACAAAAAAGACAAAAAGCAATGCTTTCAGATTGTTGCGCTTAGTAATAACCAGTCCACAAACACATTCACACGAGTCTCTGTCTAGTTTAAAAAGACAATTTCTTATTTGTAGTTCAGTTAGCAATAAACCGTCGCAAAGCACATACGCATTTTCTTTGCAAAACAACCCCTAAGCTAATCTGAACCTTATCACCATAACATTCAGATAATTAACTTGTCATTTTTATCCTGGTACTGTCCTGCACATCCTCATTCACCAGAACTTAACACAACACTCGTAGAACGGCTATATTATTAAGGTTAATGGCTTATTACCGCGCTTATTCCATGATATAAATAATCCTTAGTGGAATGGGATGGCTGTTATCATTATCATCAAGGATGCTACTGACTAAAATGCCATCAACAAGGATTTAAGTAGATATAAATTAAGGTCTTTAGATAATTAGAGTATCTAAAGTGTGCATAATGGGATAGCCTAGTCTACACCATCGGTCCGCCCATCTTTCTCAGAGTTTAATCTTCTTAAGGGTTCTGTACTAGCTGACGGGACTCTATACTAAGTCTGTCTACCTACAAAATTTCATCCAAAAACATTCAGTAGTTTTGGCATGAAAGAATAACAAACCTCCATACATGTAATCTTTCGCGTTTACAATATTAGTAGGATAGAATTGACCGAGCGAGCTTGACGCGCCTCAGTTTCAGCTTAGGGAAAAATGCTTTTGGTATGTCCGGCTGTACTCCCCTGCAGGTCACATTTCTTAACCGATTGTCATGAAATTTTGTAAGCAGGTTCGATTATTATATGGAATTTTTATTTCTTGATTCAGTTTTTGGAAATTTTTCAAAAGGGCGGAGCTATAATGAGGGTTGAAAACATAAAAAAATATCATATTTTCATCTCACCTGATGGTAAGTGACGATGATGCCAAAAATGGAAGCGGGCTTTCCAAGATTCTCCAACGCAATGGGGATCTGGCTATCTTATCAAGCCGGAACACATCAAGGCTGTTAACACTGATGTTTGGCGGCAAGACTGAGATAAGATGGTGGTAGCTAACCAGGCGGGCTTAGAAAATGCCCTACCACCAACCAAACCGAGTCTTACAAAGATGACCCCGCCGGGAATCGAACCCGCGACCTCCAGGTGTGAAGCGAATGGACTAACCATTACGCCACGGAGGCGACCTTGTGATGGCCACTATTTAGTGTGCTATTTCACGGATGTAGCTCGTTTCTGATTCACTGCGATAAAACAATACTACCAAGTTTATCTAGGTCCTGAAAGCAATGCTTACTTACTCCCCATTCTACCCCCCACAGCTCCAAGGGGCTCCCTAGACGATCAATAATACTGTCAATTGTGACGTTGCAATTGACAATAAAATTGATGCCGTTTCATATCAAAAGCAATTGTCAATTATGTAAAATTGATAGTTACTGTTGATCGTATTGACCTGCTTTGTTAGCGGCTCTCTGGGTGATCAATAATATTGTAAATTGTCCCATTGAAAATTAAGTTTGTTACATGGAGCATACGTGTATTGTTTTTGACAATTGCAATTGAAATGAAATTGATGCTGTGTCATATAAAGAGCAATTGTCAATCACATAAAATTAATTATTTTACTTAAGGGTCCCCAGGAGGCTCGAGTTTCCATACAAATGTAGTTCCGCTTTAATACAAAAACTGTATGCCGAATTTCATCCAAGCTTTGCAAATATATTAAGTAGACACATATTGATGTTTGTAATTAGTTTTCATCGTAGTAAATTTGAACTTAACTAAACTTAGGCTAGTACATCCAAAACTAATTGCAAACATCGATATGTGTCTACTCCATAATATATTCGCAAAGTTTGTATTAAATCCGGCATGTAGTTTTTGTATTAAAGCGGAACTACTTTTGTATGGAAACTCGAGCCTCCTGGGGACCCTGAATATTGTCAATTGCAACATTAAGGGTCCCCAGGAGGCTCGAGTTTCCATACAAACGTAGTTCTGTTTAAAAAAACTAAATACCGGATTGAATCCAAATTTTGCGAATATATTGAGCAGACATATATCGATGTTTGTATATAATTAGTTTTAATCGAGGTAAATTTAAACATTACTAAATGAAGGCTTAAGTTAGTTTTGTACTAAAAGTTTGAAACTGTTCTTTTTTTTCATTATGTATTAGCACATCGAAAACTAATTAAAAACATGGATATGTGTCTACTCAATATATTTGAAAAGTTTAGATTCAATCCGGCATGTAGTTATGTATTAATGCGGAACTACGTTTGTATGGAAACTCGAGCCTCCTGGGGACCCTTAACAATGACGTTTATGACATGGAGATTACGTGATTTTTTTTTATTTACAATTGGTAAGCTCTTTGCATCATTGTTTTTGATTTTTACTAATTAAATTGATACCTTTCATATGAAGATAATTTGTCAATTTTGTGATATTGACAATTGAAATTGATCTTCTAGGGAGCTCCTAACCCTCTACAGCCGCGTACCCTTAACCGCCCCAATTATAAATATATTTTTCGACACATTTTTCCTTCGCACAAAATTTCCAGCGGATTCATTATTCACCATGTTTCTGTGGACGGATGACTGGCGATATTCCTTTGTTCATGCCCCTGAAGCGGCTGCAGCGCTTTAAGAAAATTGGGCTCCATCTTGAGCAATTTGTTTACGTGTTATGAGGCCTTCATTACGTCTGAAAACGGCTGAATTTATATTTTTGTTACGCAAAAATTTTTTCGTTATCTGTATTTGATTTTTGATACACCTGCTAGCGCTGTATCTGCGCGTTGGCTCGTTAACGGGTTAATAACGTTGATCTCTGAAAAATATATAGAACGTACAAAATATTATCTTAAAAATGTTAGACTTGCCGTAAACATGGTATTTTGGCTGATCCGTTTATAAGATAAGATCCCTACAGACACAGATATAAAAAGTGTTTGTTACTCTTTCACGCTAAACTACGGAACAAATATCAATATCATATAGATATAGTAAACAACATATACGAGTAGGATATAAAAATGCATAGTTCCCGAGGGATCTCGCAAGCCGCTTGCAGCTGGTGAACCGCGCACCCTCAAACACAGTCATAATAAAAGTGACCAAGAGCGTGTCGGACCACAAACGTACATTTCAAAAAAACAAAGTTACTTTTACACTTGATATAGAACATTTTGTATAGAAAATCTATGAACTTTTACAAATTCAACTGCACGTCTTTTGGTCATTATTACTCCTAAACTAAGAAAGCCTACTTGGTTTTGATAATTTTTCTTTGAACTAATTGTATGCCATAATATTTCAAATTCTTTACAATTTTCCTAAAATAGTAGTTTAGCTGGTTGGGGATGGAGACATTTAACAAAAATTACCACTTGAAATTAATATTTATAAATGAATCATTTTATCATCATCATTTCAAAGTCCACAATTGATAAGTCCTTGGCATCATCTAACCTGATAGTAGGTAAAGATGATGCCGAAGATGTAAACGGGCTTACCAAGATTCCTCAACGCAATGGAGTTCTGGCTATCTTACCTTCACGCCGGAACACATCAATGATGTTAACACGGATGTTTGGCTGCAAGACTTAGATAAGATGGTGTTAGCTATGAAAATGCCTTACCACCAACCAAACCGAGTCATACAAAGTTGACCCCGCCGGGAATCGAACCCGCGACCTCCTGGTGTGAAGCGAATGGACTAACCATGACGCCACGGAGGTGGAAATTATCGGAAACGTATCGTACCAACCCCTCAGTAATTTTGAAAGACATATTCTCACACGATAGGGTGCGTGAACAAAACACCACTCCTACTGTACATCTAGGGGAGATACCCTAATTTTTTTTATAGATTCATTTTTAAAGGGGTCACTGATTCGTATAACCATAAGACGATTTTATAGATCTATTATTCTTTGAGCAAAGCGGCTGCGGCATGCCGACGACGTGCAGACAGATAGACGGACATGGTGAAACTAAAAATAATTAATAAAAATCTTCATAGATTGCTAATCGTATAAAATGGTTCCTAGTGTGATTACGCAACCCTAAAAACCGTCACTTGCGTAAAAAAAAATTAAGCCGATTTTCATAGCCTGTAAATGTAACAAAAACTACTAGCTTTTGCCCGCGGTTTCGTTCGCTTAGGCGTCGTTTTTATGACTGTCTTTAAGGGGGAGTGGTGCACGAGCGACCAGATCCCTCGGGAACTATATTGAACTATTCTTTTTAGCAGTCTATGTCACTTCCCAACCCTCTCAACTGTTTATATGCAAAAAATCACGTCAATATATTGCTCCGTTGCGACGCCGACGTGCGCGAGCTGGGAAATGAGTTTTCCTCAGATCCCTCGGGAACTGTCTCGGGCTATGCTTATTAGTAGTCTGTGTCATTTTCCACCCCCTCAAAAATCACTGAGCAAAAAATCACAACAATCCGTTGCTCCATTGCGACGCCGACGTGCGCGAGCTGGGAAATGAGTTTTCGAGTTCTCGAGTTCTCCGTTGCGAGCGATGATAAAGAAGTCAACCACAAATAACAGGTTTTTATATTCAGTTTCCTTAAAAACTGTATCGGACTAAACTATTTTCACGGGATAAAAAGTAGTCTATGTCCATCCCCATAACACAGGCTACCGCCATGCCAAATTTCGTCAAGATTGGTTCAGGTGTTGAAGCGTGAAAAGGTAGCAAACAAACAAACACATACACCCTGGACACTTCATACAACGGGCCAGAAATAACATTTCAAAAAACGAATGACGGAACAAACAAAATGGCAATCGAAATCCTATACGTTCGACAATCAATCTGTAACCAATCTGTATCAATCTGGTTGACGAGAGGGTGAGGTCGCAATCTAGAGAGCGGCAGGGAGTGTCCATACTGTATGTTAGTACTCATATATACTTTGATATAAGTAAGGATAAGGATAACACGTTTCCTCTGCTTTTATATAAAGTAAAGAGTCGTGATCATCAACTAGTTAAATTTTTGCTAGTTCACATTTTTTAGTGCAATACAGAGGGCGGCAAGGACAGATTGACGGGCAGTCGGAGTCGATACCGTTACGATGTTTTCGTAACGAAATTCCACTTAGTCACGTCTTCGAACAGACACCACCCTTCAGCGGCTCCCTGCTCCCTACTTATTATCAACTGTGCTTGTTTGGTCGATGTTCATTTCGACGAAAGCAGTTAATCTATCAATTATATTCAGAGACAAATTACATACGGTCATTCGGCCCCACACTGGGCTTCTCTGTATTATGGGAACCACGTATGTAACGTTTAATACATACATATGTAGATATTGAACAAATAAACACAGAGCAAACAAACCTGTGCGTTACATGATTGCCTCGGGTGGGAATCGAGCCTACGACCCTTGATCCAGCAGGCAAGTGCGCTGCCACTGGACCAACAGGTCAGTCATCAGTTCATGTTCATACTTACTCTAGACTTGAACTCCTATTGAACGCCATATTATTTTGGCTGTTTTATTGGATATTCGTATATATTTAGTTATTTCTTATACCATTTTTGAATAAAAAAATTCAATAAAGTCTATGATACTAAGCCATCACAGGAATGAAAAAAAATATTATTCCCGTTTCTATGCAAGCCACCTTGGTTATGAAAATTAAACTGGCTGGGGTACCCGGCTTCGCTCAGGGCGTGCCCATACAAAAAGGCCTCGAATGGTTAACAATGTTCCAGAATACTCTACATCATTCGAGAGTATTCTGGAATGTCCCACAATGATCTGCGATGTTGTTTTTTTATTATATTTTGGAAGCAAACAGTCTTATATATAGTATTACATATAAATTTTAAATTAAAAACGACGTGGAGTTCTACTTAATAAAAATAAAACATGAAATATACGAGCCCTGAGACAATATGAATTTCACAACAATTTTTACATAAACTGTTTTTAACAGTTTATTTTATTGTTGTTGGGGAATGCTCTAGAATACTCTGAAATGTTCTGGGCTGTTCTAGAAATTTCTAGAGGGCGAAACTTCCAGTCATTATATCTTCAAAAGTACGCCCTTCAGGAAAAAAACGGGAACCTTCTTCATAGATGGGACATAGAGGTCTACCACAGCATATAACTTCTTTGATTGTACCGGGACTCGTTTCTGAGCTTTAGCGGCACGCACATTGTACACTAAATTTTATAATATATATTGATTAAGAAAATTGAAATCATCAGATTCAACAAAATCATTAATAATGTTTAACTTACTAAAAATATTTTACATTGATTTAATTTACATAGGTGTTTGAAAATAGTTACCGGAATTGAATAAAAGATATCGGTAAAATGAACACCGATCAAATGATTTTCTATGTTTTAGGAAAGTTCCTGTTAGTTGAGGTTAAAGCTGGCTTGATGATAAGTAAACAAGATCCTTCGCTGACTCCACTCAAATTGCTAACAACGAAATCCATTAAAAATTGTAATAGGGTCTAAACTTATGTATTTTAATAACTGAAAAGATATTGTAGAAACTTAAGGGATTGTAGGCGTCAGTGGCGTCACGGTTACGGCCGCTACCTCTTGTCCGGGAGGCCGTGGATCGAATCCTGCCACGTACCAATGTGTTTTGGAATTCCGATTTCATATGTACGTTTATCTCTTCCGGTGAAGGAAAACATCGTGAAGAAACCTGCACACGCCTGCGAAGAAACTCGAAGGTTGTGTGTGAAGTCGACCAACCCGCACTGGGCCCGCTAGGTCGACTAAGGCCCGATCGCCCTAATTTAGGGTAGGCTCGAGCCCCTCGGTGGGGACGTATATGAGCTGATAAGAAGATTATAGAAACGCTTTGTGGGAAAATAAATTGCCCCGGTGACTACTTTTATCTGAGCTTATTTTGCATAATGTATAGTAAAATATGAAAATGTATGTTAAATCCTTGGGGGAGGAC
This sequence comes from Coleophora flavipennella, assembly GCA_947284805.1. Taxonomy (NCBI): domain Eukaryota; kingdom Metazoa; phylum Arthropoda; class Insecta; order Lepidoptera; family Coleophoridae; genus Coleophora; species Coleophora flavipennella. The sequence continues at coordinate 19,999,616 of OX369255.1, read as the reverse complement.
TATGTCCAGCAGTGGACGTCCTTCGGCTGATATGATGATGATGATGAAAGTAAAATATAATTATGTATATAAAATATACATTAATGTAAGAAAGAAGAAAATAACCCGACTGTTTAATTTTACACTACGACTGTTTGAATCTAGACACCTTGCACTCCAACTGTTTAGGCTAGAGGCTCAGGCAAACAAACATACATACAGCTAGAAGACATTACTCTCCTTCTGGGGAAGTTAGGTAAAAAAACCTATGTCTTTTTTGGTTTGTAAAGTACGTTCCAGACCAAAAGGCCATGGGAAGTTAACGATGTAATAACCCAGGGCCGGGCCAGCGGGCCACGAGTCCCCATAGACTAAAGGGCCTTTTCGAATTGCTTCCTGTAACAATAATAATTAATTTTCTAAGCATTTCCTGAAACGGGAAGGAAATGTTACGGAAATCGTCCGCAAAATTTGCCGTCATAAAGTTCATTTTGTGCTTTATGGCCACTTTCAGAGATATTTTTGTAAGACGAATTTGAAACTGTAACGGAGATGCATAGAACATAAAATGTTCGGGAAAGTCTCTGTAGGGTAGATTATTAAGTGAACCACAACTCTTACCAGGTCCATGGTAATGGTAAAATTATACTTCTTGAAAATAGATGGACCGATTCTAATGAAACTTTATACATATAAGCAAGTGAAATTCTAGTTTGTGGATAGATTGCATTTTCAAAATACTTTATTTAAAAAAGGTTAGCGAATTTTGAGATTACTATGAAATCCTTAAATCACTATTATTATTTATTCTATTATTATTTAGTGACAGCACGACATTTTTGAAAATGTAATCTATCCACAATCTAGAATTTCGTCATTTGTAAGTGTATAAAGTTTCATAAGAATCGGCCCATCCATTTTCAAGAAGTAATAATATTGTGAATACGCTCTTAAGGCTCCAGTCTTTTTTTTGTAGGTATTTTCTATTAAAGACTTCTTGCTTACTGGGAACAGATGTGCAGTAGTTACTATATTAAGCAGTATAAAGCATTACTCAAATACAACACTTAAGATAAGAACATTTGAACGAGTTTAGTGCACCTATTTTACAACATCTTAAATTAGACTCAACGTTGGGGATTTTTTAGCATTCTGAAACACTTCTTAGTTCCTCCACTAGTTATATTATCCTACTGCTGAGCAAAGACCTCCCCTCAACTACGCCACACATCCCTATTCTCTCTTCTCCCGAGCCACCTCTTCCCATCGATCCTCAGACCTGTCCAACTCATCCCGCCATCTCCGTGTTGGTCTGCCGCAACCTCGTCGGACTTGTGTGTTATTTTACTCCGCAGGAACATTGACATGGTATAATAAGCACATAATATGTTCCGCCGAAGCATGGCATGCAAAACAATACAATTGTCATAAATTAAATTGACATAAAAAATAAGGTTATCAAGAATCTAAATAAAATTAAAATTAAATCAATAATAGTGTAAGTAAAACAACTATTCTGAATCATGTAATATTAATCCCAACCAAACATAAGTGTGAAAGGGCCAAGTTTGATACAATTAAAAAATATATATAATTGCGTAGGTACCAAGTTCTATAATGGTTCCTTAAATCATAGCTGCGGGACTTCAAATTCAGTTGTGGATTTAAATATACATTTAAATACATACACATCCATTAACAATTTCTTCAGCATGGTGGGGTTTGAGACGGGAATATACACAATATAATGTGGGTGAAAGTAACCACGGTGCCCCATAATAGAGCAGGGTTTCATCTACACTATACGCAAACTATAAGCAAAGCACTCTAGAGATTTGTTCTTATCAAGCCAGATTGGAAATAAATTGTTCGGGGAGTTGCATGCTTGTCGAGTCATGAGATTAAGCGGCCATTGCCATGGGGCAATATCTATAGATACACTAAGGGTTCATCAAAACTAAGTCTACTTTATTGGACCTTTGTTACAAGGGCACCCAGCCACTCAGCCTGACAGACGTACCTATTAGTTAGACCCATCTCTTGATTAAGCATGTGGGCTAGTTTAGTAACAGGAAAACGGATGTTTTAAAATCCAACTATTAGAAACCTTTAAAGAACTTTACCACAGAAATTCACTCTGAAATCTCAACACAAGTAACTTAAAAAATTCACTCTGAAATCTCAACACAAGTAACTTAAAAAAATTCACTCTGAAATCTCAACACAAGTAACTTAATAAAATCACTCTGAAATCTCAACACAAGAAATAAAAAAAATAACTGAAATCTCAACACAAGTAACTTAAAAAAATCACTCTGAAATCTCAACACAAGTAATTTAAAAAAAATCATTTTGAAATCTCCACACAAGTAACTTAATAAAATCACTCTGAAATCTCAACACAAGTAAATTAAAAAAATTCACTCTGAAATCTCAACACAAGAAATAAAAAAAATCACTGAAATCTCAACACAAGTAACTTAAAAAAATCACTATGAAACCTCAACACAAGTAACTTAAAAAATCACTATGAAATCTCAACACAAGTAACTTAAAAAAATCACTATGAAATCTCAACACAAGTAACTTAAAAAAATCACTCTGAAATCTCAACACAAATAACTTAAAAAAATCATTTTGAAATCCACACAAGTAACTTGATAAAATCACTCTGAAATCTCAACACAAGTAACTTAAAAAAATCATTTTGAAATCTCCACACAAGTAACTTAATATAATCACTCTGAAATCTCAACACAAGTAACTTAAAAAAATTCACTGAAATCTCAACACAAGAAATAAAAAAATCACTCTGAAATCTCAACACAAGTAACTTAAAAAAATCACTGAAATCTCAACACAAGTAACTTAAAAAAACATTTTGAAATCTCCACACAAGTAACTTAATAAAATCACTCTGAAATCTCAACATAAGTAACTTGAAAAATCACTGAAATCTCAACACAAGAAATAAAAAAAACACTCTAAAATCTCAACACAAGTAACTTAAAAAAATCACTATGAAATCTCAACACAAGTAACTTAAAAAAATCACTCTGAAATCTCAACACAAGTAACTTAAAAAAATCATTTTGAAATCTCCACACAAGTAACTTAATAAAATCACTCTGAAATCTCAACACAAGTAACTTAAAAAAATCATTTTGAAATCTCCACACAAGTAACTTAAAAAAATCATTTTGAAATCTCCACACAAGTAACTTAAAAAATCATTTTGAAATCTCCACACAAGTAACTTAATAAAATCACTCTGAAATCTCAACACAAGTAACTTAAAAAAAATCATTTTGAAATCTCCACACAAGTAACTTATAAAAACAATAACATAATTGGTTAACCCCCGACGCAAAAAGAGGGGTGTTATAAGTTTCACGCCAATGTCTGTGTGTGTGTGTGTGTCTGTCTGTCTGTGGCATCGTAGCTCCCGAACGGATGGACTGATTTTGATGCGTTTTTTTTTACGTAAAAGAAGTTTCCTTGTGGTGGTTCTTAGCTATAATTGATGAAGATCTGTTCAGCCGTTTGAGGATCATCAGCTTTTATTTGTTTTGTTGAGTCCACGGAGCCAATAGTTAATTTCAAATTAGTTGTACAGCCACGCTGTGCATGCTTTCTCGCGAAGCCTTCACTGTCTGCCGTAGTCGGGCATACACAAATTAACAATGAACATTACTCTTACTTAGTAGCAAAGAATAAAGCTAGGTATTTAAGACTTGACTTTGAATTTGAGTTTATATGGGAGGTACCTTACTCAGATTTTTTCTGGAACAATTAATTACGCAGTGTGGTAGGCCTTATTGACTCCTAATAATTCACAAACTTTCATTAAAATTGCTAGAGCCATTTTTGAGAAAAAGTAACAAACAACCTGGAATTTTTTCGCAAATTATCGGTGGGTCTTTAGAGGAAAGTTGATCAGTATGATGAGTAGAAGCCCCAGTTCTTATGTACATCCACCAATTTTGTTACACATCCTGTATAAAAAGAAATTTCCTCTACTAGCTTTTGCCCGCGGCTATGCTCGCATAGATATCGTTTTTATGGCTGTCTTTGAGGATGTTTGCGCTAGGCATTGAGTTTTTCCAGTTCTCTCGGAAATAATGCATTTTTATTACAAGCTTTTATTTATAGTTTCACCTGCCCCGGTGCGGTGTCTGTTATCAAATGTTGCAAGTAAACCAGGTTTCCGATTGATTAATTGAGAATACACGTTTCATTTGGATGACAATGCATAGTTAGCTAAGTAAGTAACTATTTAGTAATCTGTGGCTAAGTGACGTCATTCTTAATCTAATACGGCGGATCCCCAAGATGGCGGACCAGTTATTTTTTATGCACTTCCATGACACACCCTGGACGTGGACACGTCATACATCGGGCCAGAAATGACATTAGAAAAAACGAATGACGGAACAAACAAAATGGCGGCGAAATCCTATACGTTCGACAACCAAACTGTAACCAATCTGTATCAATCCGGGTGACGAGGGGGTGAGGTTGCAATCTAGAGAGCTGCAGGGAGTGTCCATACTGTATGTTAGTACTAATATATATACTTTGCCTATGATATAGGTATCAAATTAAAGGGTATGCTGAGATGAATATTAAATATTAAAATTATTTTCAAATATAACCTTGTACCACATGTTTTTAGGTTTTTGAAAATAATTACAGAATAAAAAGTTTATTTGTCCTTTATTATAAACTAGATCGATGCAAAATTTTAAAGAAATTGGTATTGTTGTTTTGAAGTGAAAGAGTAACGAAGCAGACAGGTACACTTCCGAATTCACGATATTAATAAGGATTCCACAGGAAAACAGGAAAATACACGAAGGAAATCTGATACAAATAACATTGAAATAACGATGTGAAGTCGAAAGAAGCTTGTCACTTAAGCCGTCTCGTTGTTAGCGATACAAGTAAAGGATTTTCCCGTTAAATTATAGACACACAAGGTCTTAGCGATACTGGGAACGTATTGTGTTACAGTTAACTGAGAAAAACGTTTGAAGTAGGAACTGAAGTAAAAGCGTTTCCATTTTGTAAACAAACTTGGACTTTGTAAGTAGGTATTATTAAATTAATCTTGTACAAGCTTTTCATTTCATTTACAATGTCAAAATCAAAATCAATTATAATTTATTTTAAATAGGTGTTTACACACACTTCAAAATAGTGGAAAAAAAACTTATTGTATATTACAAATAATGTCATGATTCAGATTACAGTCTCAGGTAATGGTATTTGTTATAGAATCAACTTAAATATCTTTGTCATTTACATAATCTATTATTTTATAATATACTCTAGAGCACAAGAATTTTTTTATATGATTCTTGAATTTATTCTCACAAACTAGTTATATTTTCTGGAATTTTTTTGTAGAATTTTATTATACACTACCTCACAAATGACTTTTTAATCTTACTCAGTCTCGAAAAGGCTATATCTATTTCGATCTGTATACAAAATATGACTGTTTATATGTGTATCTGTCTAAGAAATAATGTTTTAATGAAGTAAGTAGGTACCTACCTACTTCCACAATTATTAAAATCTGTCTTTTTTTCATTTTTTTTTCACAATTGGTAAGCCCTTGGCATCATCTCACCTGATGGTAAGATTGGTAAGTGACGATAATGCCGAAAATGGAAGCGGGCTTACCAAGATTCCCCAACGCTATGGAGAACTGAAAATATTTGTTTTTATCTCCTTTTTATACAAATTTTTGTTGGGATACATGTGTATCTCTATTGTAGGCTGTTTGCTTACTCTAGAGGCTTCAGCCGCTTCCTCGTGATAGAATTAAATCTATTCCTAATGAAGTGACGTCAGATTCATGAATAAACTTACCAAATCTTAATTTTCTCTATCCCACCGCTACACAGACTATTTGTGGATAGTGCACAAACCTTATCCACAGTACTACCATATGGCTTAAAGTAGCGCAACGCCTTTGATGTCGCACGATACCGCCACGGCGTAGGTACTAGCATACTAGCCTGTAGCTAGCCTGGCAAACTCGCGGAGTTTGCCAGGCTGTGCCCCGCCGCCCGCTGCTCCGCAAGTACCCTTCCGTGGCTCTGCGGAGGAACCCTCACTTAGTTTGCTAAAAGATTTTTGGACTTTTTTTTATTATTAAAATTACTTTTTCTAGAAGGTCGCGGGTGGTATTCCCGTCGGGGCAAGTTTCTAACACTCGGTTTGGTTGGTGGTAGGGCATTTTCATAGCCCGCCTGGCTAGCTACCACCATCTTATCAAGTCTTGCCGCCAAACATCAGTGTTAACAGCATTGATATGTTCCGGCTTGAAGATAAGATAGCCAGATCCACATTGCGTTGAGGAATCTTGGTAAGCCCGCTTCTATCTTCAGCATCATCGACATTTACCATCAGGTGGGATGATGCTAAGGGCTTATCGATTGCAGATAAAAAAAAACAAATCGAGAAACCCGATCAGTTAACTTTGTGTAGAGTCGGTAATTTGCGATTTTAATAAGGATTTCTCGAGAAAGAACACCATGTACACAGATGTTTACACACCAAAAAACTAATAATAAACTATTTGGGTTTATGATCGGTTCCTCCCTTCCAATTTTCCGAATATTACTATCCAAATATTAACCGAATGTTACCGACGAGGGCACCTTTTAGGTGTATTGCTAGCCTAGCTGGATCACTAAGTGAGCTTGTGCCGTTAATTAGTTTTCCAATATCCTGGATATTATCGGGGTTTAGACGGTAATGTACAGGGCGTCCGAATATTGGATACTAATTTATAGGTGCTCGTTAAAACTGATATAAACTATACAACTACTTCACGTGTTTATTAAGGTGATAATGGTTAATGAGTACATTTTATCATGTTTATTAAGGTGATAATGGTTAAAGAGTACATTTTCTCGTGTTTATTAAGGTGATAATGGTTAATGAGTACATTTTATTTAAACAGAGCTTTGATTTGTTATTTGATCAACTTTCCCTGAGAAATCTAATTCCAATCACAAACTTAATTTTGAACTTCCACTAATTTGGCCTATCAGCTGATCAATATGTAGGTATATATTTTAACGAATGACCACAGACTATTAAAAGTGTCAGTTGCTTTAATAGAACAACCTTTAAGAATAGGCGATATTGTTTGTCTTAGTAATGGCAAACATCGTTACTAATATGATGATCTCGATCCAAAATTAAAACAAAATGGTAATAGTTATTTATGATACAAAAGTGGTAACTCGTGACGAAGGAAAACCCTCGCATGCGGCTCGGGCTTACAAATGTCACTCGTTTATTATTTACCTTTTACACCCATGTATACCATACGACGTTTTTCAATACAGTTGTGTAAAAACAGATAAAATACGACCATAACAGAATAACCAAACACATGTGTACATTTCTATTAAGGTGTCGGCTACCAAATAAGTTAATATTACACGACTTGTGGATCATTTTAAATGTCCGAGGGGAGTAATCTCACTTTGTTTTTTCCTATACATACACATTAGTATATATTTTAGTATATATTTATTACAAATAATATTAACTATTTATTATTATATTCGTATTTAAAACAAAAACAACTCAATACAGTTTTACAAAAATTGTGCCATATTTGAGCTAGGTACACGTATGCAGGCGTAGGTTTTTTTATATTATTTAGATTAATTATTGTAATCTAGTAATTGGGTTAGGTTATCCACATTATTGATAATTTTAGCATTAAAACCTTCATCGTAAAGATGACCTATCCCTTGGTGTAGACTATGCGCTTTATTCATATTTTATCTCCTTTCTTCACAAACATCCCAAAGATAATCTATTCAGCTGGCTTTATGTACTTAACCCCTCGGAGGAACAACCGATCTCTTTTAAAATTCTCCTTTCAAAAGTCTTAAAGAAGATTCTGTATCTATGATTTTATTTTCCTAGAAATTTCTTGTTCCATCGACATAGAAATTAAAAAAGAGGCATAGTAAAAAGCACGTGTGCGATAAAATCTGTTTTGCGCACAGTAAACTAGTATAATAAATGAAAAATATTTTATTAATGAGTTAATATTTTATATTATCATCATTATATCAGCCCAAAGACGTCCGCTGCTGGACAAAGCCGCCCCCCCCCCCCCCCCTCCAAGGATTTTCACGACGACCGACCGGTCCTGCGCTGCCCGCATTCACCAAGTCGTCGGTCTACCGTGTATGAGACCTGCCCACGCTACGTCTTCCGATGCGAGGTCACCACTTGAGAACTTTTCTGCCCCATCGGCCATCTGTTCTACGAGCTATGTGCCTTGTCCACTGTCACTTAAGTTTAGCAATTGTAGGATATAGTAACTTAAGGTGCTTAAATTATTTATTAGCTTTTATTGTGCATCAATATTTAAAACTATTATTTTTATTTTGTTAATTACCATAGCGAATTGGCAAATAAAAACACAAAACCAAGAGTAAGAGTAATAAAATATCAACCCGAAAAATTAAAGTGTGTCCTCGTAAAATGTTCTCATTTACGGAACAATGGCCTTTTCGTGGGGACTGGAGGGGGGTAGAGGATGGAGGGGGGGGGGGGGTCAGACAATGGACCCATATAGTACGGTACCCGCGACCGCTACGGTTCTTATGAAAAAAGATTGGCTTTTATGATGAAATAAGACCCGTGAAAAATTATGTTAAAATATTTAAATACGACTAGAAAAAAAATAATAAAATTTAGCTGACGTGTTTTCTTCGTGAATGAAGTTTTAAATGTAGACTTACATAGACTACACTTCCTTTTTACCCGACTGCGCCAGAAGGATGGTTATGTTTTTGAGTGTATGTATGTACCTATGTATGTTTTAACCACCTCCGTAGCCCAGAGGCAAAGTTCACTGGCTTTACACAGGAGTCGCGGGTTCGATTCCCGGGGGGTCAATTGTAAGACTCGGTTTGGTTGGTGGTAGGGCATTTTCTAAGCCCGCCTGGCTAGCTACCACCATCTTATCTAAGTCTTACCGCCAAATATCAATGCTGTTATCATTGGTGTGTTCCGGCATGAAGATAAGATAGCCAGTTCCCCATTGCGTTGGGGAATTTTGGTAAGCCCGCTTCCATCTTCGGCAACATCGTCACTTACCATCAGGTGTTGTTAAGGGTTTACCAATAGTCAATAAAAAAAAAATAAAAAAAAAATATGTTTGATTCTTTGGAACGCTTGGCGTGATGGATTTTGGAGCGCGAAGTGTCGGTAGATGAATTTCTTAATAATTATTGTTGAATGCCAAATAATTACTTTCTCACGCCGTAGTATAATTCTAACAGTCATGTCTGTAACATCGTATCGAAGACGAGCACTACTCGTGATTTGGCTATTTATCTCGACCAAATGCTGTTGATGGATGTTCATATTGATTCATTGTTGACAAGCCATACTAGGCTCTTGGTTTCTTAAAACGCACTTGCCAACTTTCTCAGACCCTTGAATATGTTCCAATATAAGTTCATCATCATATCATATCAGCCGAAGGACGACCAGTAGTGAATCCGTATAGTCCGTTAATGTTCCGTGAAAATCTGTAAAAGACCTATTATAAAAATCGGTACTGTTTTTAATATTACTATAATTAAAGGCTGTTGATTTTGCTTACTAAGTATACATATATAAAAAGTAAGTGTGTGGTTTTATGAAACCATGGTAAACTCTACAGAGTCAAACTTTACAGAGGATGAAACGATCGTGGCTGCTCTCGCTACGGTAGGACGAAACGATCATACCGTCAGACGAAAGCGACCGTCACGCGACATGCAACACACAGACGACAAAATTTGAGACGATGTAATAAAAGTTTCACTTTAAAAAGTTACTACGTTGTGTACAACATTTTTCTTAAAGGCTATTGCTTATTGGATCATCTCTCATCACTCACCTCACATGTAAAAGAAAACAAAATAAAACATAAAACTATAAATTCATTTTATAAAACAAACAATATATTTTAGTGCCAGATTTATTAGCCACTTGGTATGAATATAAGAAAATCCAATATAGATCCAGTAACAAACACAAATGGAGTTTTACTGCCGAAGATGAATAAAATCCGTTTTATTCCCCACCAGCCCACCAGCTAGCAATCGCGCAGAATAAACAATATTACACGCTATAGACACACCCTGGACATTCATACAACGGGCCAGAAATGTCATTTCAAAAAAGAAATGACGGATCAAACAAAATCACGGCGAAATCCTATACGTTCGACAGCCAAACTGTAACCAATCTGCATCAATCTGGGTGTCGAGGGGGTGAGGTCGCAATCTAGAGAGCGGCGGGTAGTGTCCATACTGTATGTTAGCACTAATATATATACTTTGCTATAGAACTACAAGGGAAACTACTCCGAACTGACAGTTTTACTAACTGAGTTTTTTTTTTAAATCTACTGTTAATAAGCCCTTGGCATCATCTTACCTGATGGAAAGTGACGATACGAACGCAAAGGGGATCTGGCTATCTTATCTTCAAGCCGGAAGACATCAATGCTGTTAACACTGATGCTTGGCGGCAACACTTAGATAATATGGTGGTAGCTATCCAGGCGGGCTATGAAAATGCCCTACCACCAACCAAGTCTTACAAAGTTAGACTCTGCCAGAAATCGAACCCGCGAACTCCTGGTATGAAGCGAATGGACTAACCATTGCACCACGGAGGCGGTCAAAACCTAAAGCTATGAAGGTTATCTTTGGTATGATCAAAATTTTATGAAAAATATTGTTTAAATTTCTTACAATTTTATTTATGATTTCCACTAGCCCACCAACCACAGCCCGCGTGGTCGACTAAGGCCCGATCGACCTAATTCAGGGTAGACTCGAGCCCCTCGATGGGGACGTATATGAGATGATATGATGACAGGTGTAGGTCCGGTTCCCTGCGCATTCCGCTCATCAATCATCATGCAGAACAAATTTTCACAGGAAACCTAGTACATAGCTAGTTCTCAAAAATAACAATTAATCTCTGTTCAAAGTTGCTCATTCAGCTACGAAGAGTCCAATGTTTTTTTTTGTACTGACTGGACTTTTCAGTATGATGAGTAGACGCCCCAGTTAATGCGAGGTATTGATTGAGGCGTTGATGGAGGCGTCGGTGGCGCAACGGCAAGGGCCGTTTCTTCCTATCCGGGAGGTCGTGGTTCGAGTCCGGCCACGTATCACAATGTGTTTTCAAATTTTGATTTCATATGTACGTTTATCCGACGCTCTTACGGTGAAGGAAAACATCGTGAAAAAACCTGCACACACCTGCGAAAAAAACTCGAAGGTTGTGTGTGAAGTTGACCAACCCGAACTGGGCCCGCGTAGTCGTTTAGGGCCCGATCGCCCTAATTCAGGGTAGGCTCGAGCCCCTGGGTGGGGACGTGTATATGAGCTGATATGATGATTGATTGGAACAGTTGTCTCTGTCTTTTTCTTTACGTGTAAAAAGTAAAGAAAATAATCACACTTTTTCACTACTTCAATGGTTTTTCGTTTCAATCAAAAACCGCAATGAAAGTATAAAAAATAATAACATTACTCACTTTGTATCATTATATTATAATAAATAGTGTTATTTATTTTTTTAAATTTATACTTCATAATATTAGTCATACATAGAGTTAAATAGAGTAACGGTGTAGACCTATCTTTTAGATTTTTTTCTATCGAGCCAAAACTGCTCAATCGCGTTTCTAATAGATTGAAACATCATCAACAATACGGGCATTTTTTTTTCCAACCTTGGGTTTTCTATCGTTTAGGAGTAATTGGCGTCAAAAATATCGAAAATCTGTAATATTACCGCCTTAACGGATCCCGCACTGTGGAGCGATCAGTGAAGTAGATTATTAAACACCAGCTTTTGCCCGCTGCTTCGCCCGCGTGGACCCGCTATGTCTCTTCATTTTAAATCTGTAATACTTTCGAAAATATTCATTTAAATGACATGCTGTAAAGGGCCATATTGATCTACATGAAATGCGCAATGTATTTAAGGTACTTAATTGGACATGGATGAATGCTGTATTGCTTAAAACCGCTTCGTAAAAAAGCCATCATTTCTCGTTAAAAGTAAAGGATAAAAAATGGTTATTGTGGGTTATCCCTAAGATATAGACAGATACCACGCGGACTTTTTTGTAGACCTTTTTAAGGTGTAAAATACTGTAGTACATTATTTTTATCTATCTCGTAGGGTTCAGCCAGCGTTAGCAATGTAAGCGCAAAAAATATGTTTATTTACGACATCACATTAGAAACCTCTAAAATTATCAGTGTTTCTCTACTATATTATGCATGTATTATATATATAAACCTTCCTCTTGAATCATTCTATCTATTAAAAGAAACCGCATCAAAATCCGTTGGGTAGTTTTAAAGATCTAAGCATACATAGGGATAGACAGACAGCGGGAAACGACTTTGTTTTATACTATGTAGTGATATTTTTTTTTTACAATTGGTAAAACCTTGACAACATCTCACCTGGTGGTAAGTGACGATGTTGCCGAAGATGGAAGCGGGCTTACCCAAGATTCCCCAACGCAATGGAGAACTATATAGCTTTGCTATTAAATAGTATAGTCATTGGTTCTTAGTTATTACCGTCTTAATCATCTTTGTTTACCGCGTGAAGTCATCCAGGCTAAACGATCAGCAGGCTCCATTACCCCACATAGGACTCATTAATATTAATCTCGAGCGGCGTCTGTCATTACTCTTGTCATTAGCAACTCTACAATTTATGTCAACGCGAGCTTTAAAACAATAGTAGATAATATTTCCTGTTGTGATGATAATAATATTTTAATCTCTTTAAAAGAAGATTCTAAAAAATTCTAGCACACTTTTACTCGCAGATCAATACTAACTTATCAGTCTGCGTTAGCACGGGATGATGATGACCATTATGGCCATCCAAATTAAACGTGTTTATAAAATTTCAGCTCAATCGGAATACGGGAAGTGCGCCAAATTTAACTTACAAATTTTGAAGCCGACAACTTACATAGTCGTACTTACGTGGCGACATTGGGGACGTTCATTTATTTATTTATTTATTTATTCAAGAAAAATACAGCTTACAGAAAACTTCCAAAGCACTGTATTCTAACTTAAGATTAAATTTAACGCTATTGTATGTTTAAAACAAAACTTAACTAAGAGATACAGGTTGTTGGCCTATTGTCAATGCTCTCACATAAACTTAGGCAAGCATCAGATATACTTCGCCATGAATCACTAAAAATATCAAACTGAGTGTTCTTGGATATTGAATAGTTATTGAGGAGTACCAAGGCACGTATTAAGGGTGAGTTGCGTCTGGCCTCAGTGCGCCAAGGCGGAACCGCTAGCAAACTACGGGGACGCCGCGAGCTGATTTCGTTTCGCGGGATAGTAGGGACAGCAAGCCTCACGGTTTTAGAAACCAGTTCCGGACAATCAGATTCTCCTCGTAGAATGTGACAGATGTAGGTGAGCAACGAATGATTACGCCTCACCTCTAAAGAATTGAATCCTAATGTACCGAGCAGAAAATTTGTTGGGTACAAAAAAGGGTAGTAACCAAATTGTTTTTTGTACAGAAATCTTAAGAAAGATTTCTGTATTTTTTCAAGAAGCAATGAATAGGTTACTTCGTAGGGATTCCAAACTAAAGACGCTGTTTCAACTTTACTCCTGACAAAAGCAGTGTATAAGAGTTTCATGGTCTTGATGTCATTGAAATCACGAGCACTCCTAATTATAAAACCTAATTTGCGGAAACAGTCTTTGGTGAGATATCTTATATGATCATGAAATGTAAGTCGTAGATCGAATATGACCCCCAGATCTTTGGTTGTGTACACTCGTAGAAGTGTATCTGTTCCAAGGAGATAATCGGCACAAATCGGGTTTGTAGAGCGGTGCACAGGAGATGGCTGCAAATCCGAATTCTTTAACCGCCTCCATGGCGTAATAGTCCGTCCATTTGCTTTACACTAGAAGGCGCGACCTTTTCGATTCCCGGCGGGGTCAACTTTGTAAGACTCGGTTTGGTTGGTGGTAGGATATTTTCATAGCCCGCCTGGCTAGCTACAACCATCTTATCTCAGTCTTGCCGCCAAACATCAGTGTTAACAGCATTGATGTGTTCCGGCTTGAAGATAAGATAGCCAGATTCCAATTGCGTTGGGGAATCTTGGTAAGCCCGCTTCCATTTTCGGCATCATCGTTACTTACCATCAGGTGAGTTGATGCTAATGGCTAGGGATGACGACAGCATCAGAAATAAATTATGAACTTTTGATCACTAAATTGCCCTCCTACTTAAACTTCGAAAAACCTTACTCGTTTTGTTTTCCATCAAGTCTTCGCTTTTTAATTCACCAAAATCACAAAATGAGTACATAAATGACGCTGCAAAACTACGACGTCACAAATTTTTTAATACAAATTTTTTTAGAACAAAATGTAGATAAAAAGTCACTCAGATGACAAGCATTCGTCATCCCTATTGCGGATAAAAAAGAAATCGCGAAGCAAAAGACCCATACATGGAGTAATCGTGGATGTTCCGTTGTCTGTTTTAGAAATTTCTACTCTTGCTTTAGTTTCCAACGCGTAACTGCCTCCCTATATTAGCACTTAATAAAACAATTACCTCGCTATAACGTGCTTGCGCAAACTGATAGTCTGGACTGCGCGTAGTGCAACAGGCGTGATTCATTACCAGCTCTGGTGTTAAATGCAATTAATTTAAGGCTCCTCCATCCGTCCCTAAAATTAGCAACTCGATTCACGATGTTACAAATATCGAACGAAACAGCATGGAAATAAAGTTCTTGTCAGCTCGTACTGCAATGTGACAATTCGTTTAATGCATTATATTATAATAAGAAGCATTTCCAAAAAGTAAGAAAACGAAATCATTTTATATTGTTTTCTTAAGAAGTTCACAAATAATCCTAATGTTTCGATTAAAATTGGAGCAGTTCTATGGTGACAACTAGAAAAAAAAACCGGTGAGTAGGACTCGCGGAAAGTAGGGTTCCGTAGTCTTTTCATAAAATAAATGTTTATTTAAAAAAAAATTCGAGCGAGACCTACAGTACTCGCATATGATGTGTAACATGTGACAAAATACTTTATATAAGGACGGCAAAGATACGGCAGACTAGGCTGTATGGTCATAGATACCTTTGCCTTTTCCGCGCTTTTAAAGCCTGAAAAAAGGACGGCAAAGATACGGCAGACTAGGCTGTATGGTCATAGATACCTTTGCCTTTTCCGCGCTTTTAAAGCCTGAAAAAAGGACGGCAAAGATACGGCAGACTAGGCTGTATGGTCATAGATACCTTTGCCTTTTCCGCGCTTTTAAAGCCTGAAAAAACGCGACTTCCTGGTACACATTTCCGTCCCATGGGACACTTTTCCGTCGCATTTCACGAAATCACTCCCACAAATTGCAGGAAAGCGAGAGCAAAGGTGTTATAAATATATATATATATATATATATATATATATATTTGGTAATAAAACATATTATTATTATATGAACAAATCGAACGGCACATAATAAGTTGATCGACTATTTCTCCTAAACTAAGAAAGCCTACTTAGCCGTGATAGTTTTCCTTTTAAATTCATTATATAGACTACTTTCATGAATTTTTTCAAATTTACAAATACAGCGGTTTAGTTGTTAGGGGGTGGGGACACTCGACTCCGACAAAATTTAGCACTTTCAAGCCTATTTTTTCGAAAATGGAACCCTAAATTATAAAATGGTCTTATTAGAAGATTCACAACTATTTTTAAGCTCTAACCAACGATACCCCACACGACTGGGTTTGACGAAAAAAAAAAAACATCCCCACATTACTTGTAGGGGAGGTACCCTTAAAAAGTCTTTTTTTCCTAAATGTTTTTTAAAGTTCTCTCCGCGTTATTATTATATATATCTTTGCCAAATTTCAGCTCTTAACTACTAATAGTCTAGGAGCTAGGCCGCGGACAGACGGACAGACAGACATGACGAAACTATAAGAGTTCCTTGATGTACTACGGAACCCTAACAAGTGACGATGATGCCGAAGATGGAAGCGGGCTTGCCAAGGTTCAACAACGCAGTGGGGAACTGGCTATCTTGTCTTCAAGTCATTGATTTTTGGCGGTAAGACTTGCGATAAGATGGTGGTCAGGCGGGTTTCCACCAAATAAAACCATGGGTGTGGTTTTGCTCAACAACGCCAGACTCAGGGATGTAAATGTATATTCAAAAGAAATCTTTTCTAAAAAAAAAGACATTTTATACAAAATTGCCCAAACGGACTGACCCATTTGTTTGTCGTCCAAAAAATAATATTTGACAAAGGATTTTGAAAAATGAAAAGTTTTTATAAGATTTTTTTTCATTAAAGTATCCTTTCTCAATCTTTTTTTTAAACCTTGGTTTTTCTTTTCATTATCTTTTTTTCTTTGTTTTCTTTAGTCATAATTGTTGTGTAATTCAAACTTGAGTGGATAGTTTTCTTTGCTTGTAGGTTTAAACATCAAAATTCGAATGTGATAGGTTACCTATATAAGTAATGCTGGGAACGGTTAGTATTGTGATGGGTAACATATTTTAAAACTCTAATTAGTCACTTTCCTACTGGTCGCAAGCGAAGCTCAAAACTTATCGAACCAACTCACTATTGTCTACAAATGACAGCTATATCGATCGTCATACCTATAAACGGCTTAAAGCAATCAATCAATTACTGGCGATATCAATCGTCTCACAATCGTTCCCATGTAGGTACAATACAACATACAATATTACTAGTATGAACTATACTATGATACTGTTCGTCTGTCTGATAAGTCTACAGTAGGAACTGCTGTACCCATTGCAGCTCATTTGTGTAGGGGTTAGGTCTTATTGACCTGGCATGCACTTGCTGGTTTAAATTAAGTGTTGGATTTGCGTGGATAGTTTATTTTATTAGCCTAGCTTATACCACAGAAATAAATTAAGTAAAATAATTAAAAATTAAAAACTACAAGGCTTAAATTTTATCCCTAGTTACTCTGGAGGTCAATACTAACCTAACGAAACCTTAAAATCCATCAAGCCGTTTAGACTACAGGCTCAGCCGAATAAAGATACATGGAAACGCTGACTGCTAAGGTACAGGTTTTTTCTAGCCTAGTTTAGTAGACAGAGATCTAGTAAGTAGATCTAATATGTACAACTAGAATTAATACTTTGTTTTCTTACTTGTAAACTTTTGTGAAATAAACTTATTATTATTTATTATTAGAAACAAACACCTAAAAACATTTCTTTTCTTTTGGGATTGTTGGATAACAAGAAAATCCTAAAGTTATTTTTAAAACGATGGTTTGCTAAACCACATTGTTTTAATAAAAAAACTCACTTTCTTCTTTATTTTCAGTAAATAGATCTACGAGTATGATAATTATAAAAGTCGTTTAACAATTAATAATTATAACAAAACAGATGACATTACACTAACCTAAGATCTTTGTAATTCACTAACAAAGTTATACATAAATATATATTTTAGGTTTAACATTTATATAATTTAATATTTACTGAAATTAAATCCATTTTTTTAATTGATTCAAAAATATTCAGGGATGAAATAAATAATAATGATGATGATGATGATGAATCACACATGGTCATCTGGCTCCAAAGTAACAACTTACGTCCGACTTAAAACAAATATTGTATTTAGTTTAACGTAATTAGGAACTTCTAGAATTGTCTGGATACATTTTCAAGACCATGTCCATACTAGACTAACGCCACTGATTGCCTCGCCTCATACAGTTTAACTGTCGAGTTAAATGCAGCGCTCCAATATGGCGGCCATGTTTTATTTCTATTTATTAATAAAAGCCACTTAAAATACGTGGCTCGTTCAAACAGATTGGATGAGTTATTACATTAAGTTTTTATTGACATTTCTAGCTATCAAGATTGTATTCTAATTTAATTGTTTACTATAGCTACTTCATTTCTAAGACCAGTTAGGTTGCATGAATTAATATTATGTTTGTAAACGTCGGTGGCGCAACGGCATAGGCCGCTACCTCCTATCCGGGAGGTCGTGGTTCGAGTCCTGCCACGTACCAATGTGTTTTCGAATTTCGATCTCATATGAACGTTTATCTTACGGTGAAGGAAACATCGTGAGGAAACCTGCACACATCTGCGAAGAAACTCGAAGGTTGTGTGTGAAGTTGACCAACCCGCACTGGGCTCACGTGGTCGACTAAGGCCCGATCGCCTTAATTCAGGGTAGGCTCGATCCCCTCGGTGGGGACGTATAATATATGAGCTGAAATGATAAAGCGTCGGTACCTCAGAACTAACGAGTCGGTTCTCCTAACCAGAGGACCCAGGTTCGAATTCTGACGGCTAACGTACCTACCAGTGAGTTATTTCAAAGTTAGGTACGAACTTTATCCGATCGTTTTAACGGTGAATGAATAACATCGCGAGGAAACCTGCGCATCAGATTCCAGATGTGTATGAAGATCACATCACTGACGTCGGTAGAGGTTAACCTAAATGCCCTACACGTGATCGCGGGTGATGCTACGTGCAACACCACACGACCTTCGCCTACACTTTGCCCACGATTGATTGTGCCACACGATTAAAGATTTAGTTTGTCATCATCATCATCATATCAGCCGAAATACGTCCACTGCTGGACAAAGGCCTCTCCCAAGGATTTCCACAGCGACCGGTTCTGCGCTGCCCGCATCCAGCGGCTTCCCGAGGCCTTCACCAGGTCATCGGTCCATCGAGTAGAAGGCTACGTCTCCCGGTGCGCGGTCGCCGCTTGATAACTTTACTGCCCCAACGGTCATCTGTCTAAGAGCTATGTGCACTGCGCACTGCCACTTAAGTTTAGCGATTCTGAGAGCTATGTCGGTTACTTTGGTTCACCTACGGATCTCCTCGTTTCTGATTCGATCACGCAGCGAAACTCGGAGCATAGCACGCTCCATTGCCCTCAGGGTGATTTATTTAGTGCCTATGTCATATTAAATGGATACTATTAGACTAGACTCTTATAGGAGAAAAGCTGTTGAAAGATTGATGAAGTAGGGACTGTTGATTGAATCTCTGTTACAAATATCCCACAACTGTTGAAGTACTCTTGATAAAATCTCTATTATTTAATTTTCGTTACTTATTACTTTGATATTTTTACTAGTTACTTTTTAACTCATCATGTCAGCTCATATACGTCCCCACCGAGGGGCTCGAGCCTTCCACATGAATTAGGGCGATCGGGCCTTAGTCGACCACGCGGGCCCAGTGCGGGTTGGTCGACTTCACACACAACCTTCGAGTTTCTTCGCAGGTGTGTTGTGCAGGTTTCCTCACGATGTTTTCCTTCACCGTCAAAGCAATCGGAGAGTATGGTTGGGAGCGTCGGTGGCTCAACCGGTAACGACTCGGTCGTCCTAACCAGAGGTGCCGGATTCAAATCCGGACGGCCAATGTACCAATGAGTTTTTCGTAACTTACGTATTTTTTACCTACTTTGATATTTTTACTAGTTATTTATTACTTTGACATTTTACCTACTCGACTATCCAAACTGGAGGGTAATATTTTTTTGGTTTAAGTACGTAAAACTGTTCAAGATACTAAAACCGTATTCTTGACACAGCGCGATGAGTATAAATCTACATCTGTTACCTTAGAAACATACTCGTAGATTGTTTTCTATAACGATTAAGACGTTTATTGTACGCGTCGCTAATACATACCAATAACATGAGGACGAGTTACGGCATAATGTCTCGAACGAGTGAGTGACGAAAGAGATCTCTTTCACGGTGCTAAGAACATCATTCTGTCGTAATTCAGGAGTGTGGTGAATGGCATTGGAGGTAGCGTGTCTTTTTAATAAGAGATTCTCCGACGAATCAGAAATGTCAATAGAGCTTTACGACCTCATTCCCCCCTATCCATTTCATCATCGGACGACCACGTACGGAGGGCGATTCCACCCCTCTGTCGTTAATGTTCCACCTTTACGCACTAAGCGTTTTGCTTCTTCGTTCATTATGTGAACGGCCAAGGAGTGGAATTCCCTGCCGGCGGCTTCTGTACTCCCCGTTTCGAATAATTAAGGAATCTTCAAGACGAGAGTGAATAGGCACTACTTGAGCTTGCGTGTTACATCTTCGGCTGCATCGGCACTTAACATCAGATGAGGTGCAGCCAAACGCACTCTTTTTTTTTAACCGACGTAGCTCACAGAATTGCTTAACTCAAGTGGCAATGTGTGGGACACATAGGTCGTAAAACAGATGGCCGTTGGGGTAGTCAAGTTTTGAAGAGGTGATCGCGTACCTCGGTTCAAACTTTGTCCAGCAGTGGCCGTATTTTGGCTGATGTATTGATGATATTCAAGGAAAAGACGGCAGCTGCCTGGTGTTGATAACAATATTACTTTTACATCTATAAAGATGTAGACCAATTAAGTGTTTTAAACCAATTTAGGTAACTGCAAACGATTGCTTTTGAACCCAATGTTAGTCACGACATGAGAGGGAGAAAAACTCTACAAGTTTTCCGTTTCATTGTAATCCTAGAAAGTGGTCGATCTAACTATGCATATCATTTTATATACTTAGATGCTGATTTTTCAGTAGAAAACAAATAAAAACATGCTTCGTAGTGACATAAAAAAACTATTCTACAGATCACCGTATTTTTTTCTCCACAATCGAAAAGCTCTTGGTATCATCTCACCTTATAGAAAGAGACAATGACGCCGAAAATGGAAGCGGGCTTACCAGAACTTACGCAGTGGGGAACTGGCTATCTTTATGCTGTATCATATAATTACTAAAATTGATGTTTGGTGGAAGATTTAGGTACAACCTGGCAGGTTAAAAAATCCCTTCCACCTACAATATATCTGGTCTTTCAAAGTTAGATCCTCTGGGAATCGAACCCGCTATCTCTTGGTGTAAAGCAAATGAACTAACCACTATACGAACTACTCTATACTTGTACGAACAGTATAATTGTTGCTGTGTTCCGCACCATTTATTATATGAATATGAATCATTTCAACCTGACATTGTGCTGTTAAACTATTATCATAATAATTATTTTATTATTTTGACTTTTTTTTAATTTTATTTTGACATTAATCCTTATATGGGCAAAACTTTGTGCGTTAATATTATGTACTAGTGTGCCTGAAATAAAGATTTATTTATTTACTAGCTTTTGCCCGCGACTTCGCCCGCGTGGACATAGTTTTTATGACTGTCTTTGTAGATGAGTGGTAATCCCTCGGGAACTGTGTCATGATATGCTAATTAGTAAATTATGTCATTTCCCCCTCAACCATCTCTGTGCAAAAAATCACAACAATCCGTTGTTCCGTTGTTATGTTAAAGAAATTAACCAAAAAATAGTATTTTTTCAGTTCCCCCAGGAACTGCATCGGACTATGCTATTTTCTGGGGATAAAAAGTAGCCTATGTCCTTCCCCGTGGCACATCAGGCTACCTGCATGCCAAATTTCAAGGTGTTGAAGCGTGAAAAGGTAACAAACAAACAAAAAAACACATTTTCACATTTATAATATTAGTAAGGATACCCCGAGGGCAGTTATAATCGTATTTTAATGATTTTTTCATCACTTGCACCAAACAACAGAGTACATACATTCTTGTACGTAGCATAGAGCCGCGCACACCGGAACGCATTACGCCTGAACTGCCGCAGTTTACGCGCCCTTACTTGCAGAATGTGCTGCAATTATCGTGACCTGCAAGACCTGGAACCGAACACGTTCCAAATTAAATCGTAACTTTTTAAAGATAAAGGTTATTTTGTTAATTTCGAAAATCCTTAAAACTTTTATGTGCTAGCTTTTACTTTGAAATAATTTTAATTATTTAGTTTTCTTCTCAGAAAACTCTTTAATTTTATACCTATCTGTATGCAAAATTTCAGCTCAATCGGAAATCGGTTCTAATTCAGCTTGCAAGATGTGACCTTAAGAAAATAACATACTTTACAAGTTAAATAAAAGCTTTTAACGATCACTATGTCTCGCAGACGTAAGTCCCTACTTTTAATTTCATCATATCAGCCGAAGGACGTCCACTGCTGGACATAGGTCTCCCCCAAGGATTGCCACGACGACCGGTTCTGCGCTGCCCGCATCCAGCGGCTTCTCGCGACCTTTACCAGGTCATCGGTCCACCGAGTGGGAGGCCTCTGCCTACGCTACGCTTTCCGGTGCGCGGTCGCCACTCGAGAACTTAACTACCCCAACGGCCATCCGTTCTACGTGCTATGTGCCCCGCCCACTACTGCTTAAGTTTAGCAATTCTGAGAGCTATGTTCGGTTACTTTGGTTCTACTGCGGATCTCCTCGTTTCTGGTTTGATTACGCAGAGAAACTCCGAGCATAGCACACTCCACTTTTAATTATTTTTTTAATACGGTTCGCGAAGTGTCCTTCTTCCGGCTATCTTCCTCTCTAACATCTTTTAGCCACCACCGACGTGACGTCCCACACACGGCCAGTGGAAACGTGTCTATAACGAAGCTTTCGCCGTCTCACAGACGTGAGTAAAGCACGGTGTTTATGACACGAAATTTGTACGTTGTTAGTGTAGGGAAACTCATAGTGTCTCGCTGACGTCATATCGGATTGTTATACATAATTAATAATTATATACCCAGAAAGAAGAATTCCACACATATTCGGGCGAAAGTCCCGCTGATGATGAATATGTGGTTTCAAAGCAGGCTCCGAAACTTCGAAAACGGAATTAGGCCTTTAAAAGATGAAAAAATCTACAAATATCTGCCAGATGGTTCAACTAAGAGTCAATATTTTTGTTTATTTTGAAAAATTGTTGATTATTACAAAATTTTTGAAAATAGGAGGACTGAAGGGAGGACCTAAAATTAAACAAGCAACTTTTGTGATCTCCAGATTCTCACCAAGATTTTGACGTCTCTCAGACGTAACCTCGTCGTTAGTGCTACATTAAGATAGGTCGTCAACTTAAAGTTAAAAAAATGTACGTGTCTTGAAATTAGAACAATTGAATGCGTGTCTTTTTAACACTAAATGATACAACAATAGGCCACACGTCATGCATTTATTTATTATTATTATTACCATTACGTAATGTCGCTCGTCCAGATGCTCCAGGTGCCTTACTCCAGTATTTTATTAGAATAATAAACTGGAAGCTTTTGACATAGCGACGAAATCATTAAATTTATTCTCTACGATTAAATTGATTTTTACTATTATGGTATGTTTAAAAAGTGCATCTCCAAAACGTTTAACAACATTGCTGGGTTTGAATAACTATTAATTTCGTAAATTCAATATAACAGGAACTTTTCCTGCGCTTAATTTCGATCAGACATTCCATACAAAATAAATATTTCTAATATGAGTGTTGCACTGTTTAATAAGCTTCCAGTTGAAATTTAAACGTTAGAAGGTAATCTATATAAAAATAAGTTGACAGAATGGCTCCTAAATCACTGTTTTTAAAGTTTTAAAGAATATTTAGATTTTAAAATTTAATGGTAATTTCCTGTTGAAATATTTGAACACAGTACTACCTATTAATTACGTTAAGACTTTATTGTAAAGTATTCTTGCAAATAAACAATTATCTTATCTACAAAATTCCATTCTATTCAAATTTCAATTCATTTCCAAACTTTTGACAACGTGTTTGTTTATCGTTATGTTTTTCTATTCCTCAGACACATACACTTAGGACATTTCTAAGGAGATTTACTCGAAATTACAATATTGAAGCTACACGTAAATCCAATAGTTATGCCTACAGCATAGAACGAGCCAAGCCCGGTGGAGGTCGTAGAGGGAGTCTGTGGTTAGTTCGAACCCAAATTTTAGAAGTTTTTAAACCGCCTATAATGCCTTCGCAATATCTTTACGTCCCAGGTACCGCAGTGTCTTAAGAACAAGGTCTTCGACCAGTGTGTGGTGCCAGTGATGATATACGGAACTGAGACGTGGTCGCTTACTATGGGTCTCATAAGAAGGCTCAGGGTCCCCCAAAGGGCAATGGAGCGTGCTATGCTCGGAGTTTCTCTGCGTGATCGAATCAGAAACGAGGAGATCCGCAGGAGAACCAAAGTAACCGACATAGCTCTCAGAATTGCTAAACTAAACTGGCAATGGGCGGGGCACATAGCTCGTAGAACAGATGGCCGTTGGGGCAGTAAAGTTCTCGACTGGCGACCGCGCACCGGAAAACGTAGCGTAGGCAGGCCTCCCATTCGGTGGACTGATGAACTGGTGAAGGTCGCGGGAAGCCGCTGGATGTGGGCAGCGCAGAACCGGTCGTCCTGGAAATCCTTGGGTGAGGCCTATGTCCAGCAGTGGACGTCCTTCGGCTGATATGATGATTGCCTCTGACATAGCCTAGCTATTGCCTCTAGTGGCTTCACGTGCGTTGCGAAGTTCGGAAACGGTCAAGATAAAGTCCCACTAACAGTCAAACCCATCCGAGTCACGACCGTGCTTGTGGTCAGTTAAGCCGAGTTATCGACGCCACCATTATGTAGTTAGTTTCATACGATATACAGCGCTGTGCAAAGTTGTGCGTAACGAAATGCCAAACTAAGATTACTCGGCAACTTTGTGCTCTACCTCGGCTTAGTTGATATTGCTAAAAGTTAGTATGTAATAATGATTGTGATCGACAGTATAACGTTAAGCAAACGAAATCCGTACGATTGAGTAATTTACTCTTGCATCATCATCATATCAGCCACAAAAAGTCCACTGCTGGACAAAAGCCTCCCCCAAGGATTTCCACGACGACCGGTCCTGCGCAGCCCGCATCCATCGGCTTCCCGCGACCTTCACCAGGTCATCGGTCCACCGCGTGGGAGGTCTGCCTACGCTACGTTTTCCGGTGCGTGGTCGCCACTCGAGAACTTTACTGCCCCATCGGCCATCTGTTCTACGAGCTATGTGCCCCGCCCATTGCCAGTTTAGTTTAGCAATTCTGAGAGCTATGTCGGTTACTTTGGTTCTCCTGCGGATCTCCTCGTTTCTGATTCGATCACGCAGAGAAACTCCGAGCATAGCACGCTCGGAGCTCTGTTCTTCGAGCTATGTGCCCTGCCCACTGCCTTACTCTTGCATACTGCATTGGATTTATTTGGTTGATTTTGAATGTACAACAGAGCGTCGGTGGCGCAAAGGTTAGGGCCGCTACCTCCTGTACGGGAGGTCGTGGTTCAAATCCTACCACGTACCAATGTGTTTTCGAATTTAGATTTCATATGTACGTTTATCCGATGCTCTTACGGTGAAGGAAAACATCGTGAGGAAACCTGCACACGCGCCTGCCAAGAAACTCGAAGGTTGTGTGTGAAGTCGACCAACCCGCACTGGGCCCGCGTGGTTAACTAAGTTCCGATCGCCCTAATTCAGGGTAGGCTCGAGCCCCTCGGTGGGGACGTATATGAGCTGATGATATGATGTACCTTCCTTCTCTTTTGTATAGTCCACAAAAAAGCAACTCACTATATAACTTACTTCTAACGTTTTTAATTTGCATGTTATTTAATTTATGAGAAAATGAGGTAAAGGGATCTAACAAAATCATTGAAGGACAAGTAATCGAGAGATTTTCGTTACAAAAATCATGTGAATTTGCGCAAACGTCGCATCGTAGGCTCCTTGTAAATGTTTGGTATCATGAGTGCCTCTATTTTTACACTCTAGTAATGTGTTTTAAATCCCGTTCCACTTATAACTTCAATCCAACCCACTGCACATTAACAGTTAAGTGCACCATATACTGTACAACTTAACATGTTTACAACATTCAAGGCACCTCTCGTTTCGTCTCGAAATGTTCTTACTAAAATCTCCTTTCATCTGTCAATCCTAAATTTTGTTTAGCTTTACGACCGTTAAAGTACATAAAACGATTCCATTTTACATTTTGATGGCACTCCAACTACCGCGCGTGCATTTCTATTCCGAGACGGCCATTCGTGGCTTTAAAGTTTAAAGCTTCAACACTTAAAATAAGTCATTTACTTTGTTTGTTGCAGGAACTCAAAAATGGAGAGGATACTGCGATCGCTGGTGTTACTGGGCCTGGTGCTCTCAGCAGCAGCAGACTTCACAGCCAACTGTCCACAAGAATGCAAGTGCGTTTGGGCAAGTGGAAACAAGCAAGCGGACTGCTCACATTCCAACCTCCAAGAGATACCTCGAACGCTAAGCGCCGAAATACAAAACCTCGATCTCACTGGAAACAATTTGTACGAAGTAACGAGACACGCGTTTGAAGATGTTCAGTTGGTGAACCTCAAAAAGCTAATACTCAGGGACTGCAAATTGCTAACGATTCAGAAAAACGGACTAAGCGGACTCGCTATCATGATCGAATTGGACTTATCGAAGAACCAACTGAAAACATTACAATCCGATACTTTTAAGGAAACCGTGAAAATTAGATGGATTCTGCTAAATGATAATTTGCTGGAGAAATTGGACGACGGATTATTTAACAATCTGCCGTTTTTACAGAAAGTCGATTTGAGTAACAACAGGATAAAACAGTTGGGTGTGAAAACTTTTTTAAACGTGCCAAAACTGAATATTTTAAGATTGAATAGTAACAAGTTACAGTATCTTAAAGCAGATACTTTGAATTCTTTAGCGTTATCGAACTTAGATGTCCATGATAACCCATGGCGATGCGATTGCTATCTTCAAGCTTTTAGAAACTGGGTAATAAGCAAAAACTTGTATACTGCACCTATAAAATGTACTGAACCTGCAAAAGTACAAGGAAAACTATGGAAGGAGTTGGATTCAAGTGATTTCGCTTGTAGACCAAGTATAGTTTATCCGAACGCTAGCACTACTTTACTATCTTCCGATACAAATATAACCCTATCTTGTCAAGTAGATGGTAATCCTTTACCAGAAGTCAATTGGGTATTAAACGCTCAAATCATTGACGGTACATATCGATATCAAGGAGAACTAAAATACTACATAACTCAAACCAGTGGTGACAACAGTAGATGGGTGAATCTAACAATCGTTGATGCTGAAACTTCTGATAATGGCGAATATTTATGTGTAGCGAAAAACCCTGGAGGCGTGGAAGAGAGAATACTCAAGCTGGCTGTGACTCACAACACACCTGGGATAGTGATTCCACCGGGAATGGACAATAACATGATGCCAGTGCTGATAGGAGTGTCATGCACGGCGGCTATCCTGTTGATCATTCTAGTAATACTTTGCTACTGCTGCTGTAGAAGAAGATCTTCAGACAAGAAAAAGGCAGATACTTCAAACGGCGAGGCGTTGATCGAAGGATCGGTGATACCAGAGATGGAAAAGAGCCTAATTACGGCTGTTAACCCGGTCACGAAGCCGCCAAGGAGGTACGACGCTCCTCCGTCGATCACCAGCGGGACAGAGATGCTGGAGCTTAACAAGACATTGCTGGACAATGATTCTGTTTTTGGTAAGATTTGATTTTTATTATTATTACTAGCTGTGCCTGCGACTTCGTCCGCGTGTAGGTTTTGAATTTTCCCACGGGAACTCTTGAATCGGCCTGGTAGTTTCTGCGTGACATATATAATAAAACTGTAACCGGGCCGTGTCTGTACATGAAATATATTTGTAAAATAATAACTGTAATAGTAATAGAGGCCAAAACAACAACTTTTGGAATTTTGTGTGTCTGCCTGTCTGTCTGTGTGTCTGTATGTTCGGGCATTACGCAGAAACTACCAGGCCGATTCAACAGTTCCCGTCGGAAAATTCAAAATCTATATATAGTTAGGTAGGTACAAAAAAACCGTTCAAGTGTAAGTCGGTCTCGCGCACGAAGGGTTCCGTACCATTATCTATAAAAATCACGATTGTTGTATGGGAGCACCCCTTAAATATTTGTTTTATTTTAATTTAATTATTTTATTTTAAACTGAATATATAACTAAATATTCTGTGAATATTTCAAGCGTCTACCTGTTGCCGTTGCCAATTTTAAGCAAAAACCAGCAAAAAAAATCACGTTTTTTGTATGAGAGCCCCCTTAAATATTTATTTTATTCAGTTTTTTAGTATTAGTTGTTATAGTGTAGTGTTGCCAATAAAAAAAAAAAGGTTTTTTCAAGTTTATGAAAAAAACATGAAAAGAAACTTGGCACCATTGTTTTTTTTCTAGATTGAGTTTTTCTTTAAAGAAAAGAATACAATGTAAATTACCAAAATGGCAGAAACTTCGCACATAACGGTCACACCGAGTAAAGATTCCCCCTTCCCGGAATTTCCCTGCCGCGATTCCAATATTATTAGCCTGTTCGGGAAATTCCCGTTCGTAATCAAAAACTTCGGTTAATGTTGCCAAAAACTTTTATTATTTTCATTTTTTTTAATTGAACCAGAAATATAAAGTAGATACAAAAAATATTATCGATAAAAACTCTAAATCATATCATATCAATAGTAAATTGCCTTATGAATTTAAGGTTCTGTACTTGTGAAAAAAAACAACTTTACAGAAATAAAGAATATCTTTTTTCAAGGTTTTTTTTCATGTTTTTATTCAACACAGAAAAAATACTGTTTTTCTGCAACACTATTATAGTGGCAACAGAAATACATCATCTGTGAAAATTTCAACTTCTAAATTATTCAACTGTCTAGCTATCACGGTTCATGAAATACAGCCTGGTGACAGGCGTCAGGATAGACAGACAGACGGACAGACAGACAGCGAAGTCTCAGTAATAGGGTTTTTACCCTATGGCTACGGAACCCTGAAAACAAGTTGATAATACATCTGATAATTTGAGCATTGATGGTATATTTTTTGCTTATTAATAAGGGAAGTACACCTCAATCACACATTGATTTTAGATACAGTAAGAAATATAAGTGTATTAAGATAAAGGTAAATAATTACCTTAGATGAGATATCTTACTCAATTAAACTAGCTAGGTTTAATTTTTAGATTATCTTCTAAATTATTATTATTATATCAGCTCATATACGTCCCCACCGAGGGGCTCGAGCCTACCCTGAATCAGGGCGATTAGGCCTTAGTCGACCACGCGGGCCCAGTGCGGGTTGGTCGACTTCACACACAACCTTCGAGTTTCTTCGCAGGCCTGTGTAGGTTTCCTCACGATGTTTTCCTTCACCGTTATCTTCTAAATAAATAATGATATATTCATGCAATAAGGTTGTAATTTAACAACAACAGAATTTATATTTATTTGAATATCTTTACCTGTTTTGTCAAATACATGATTCTTTAAAGTATGGAGAATAAAATTTTTACGCCAGGTTTATACTTATCCACTTATTAACAGCACGCATTATTAAATTATTTAGGCAGTTTAGAAAGCACATTAAATACAAGCTCTCGGAGGAAATGCTTTTCCTCTACATAAAAGCAAAATTAATTCTATGTGCCGATCAAAGAAACCTGATTATTATTAAATTAAACGATACCGTAATTTAATAGGATATTAAGTTATATAGGGTAATGTTCACCCTTAACACTTTGAATCAAAGGATAACAGAAACGAAATTATTGTAAAATAAACAAAAACATCGTTATGTAAATTTAAGCTTCCGGAATTAATTAAAGACGTTACACAGATTTATGGTGCGTTAAAATGTTTATGTCTTTTTTCCAGCTCACAACGACGACGAGAAACGATCCCTGGGCTTCGATCATTTAAGCAAAATATCTCAGGATGCTCTGAACAGTATAGAATATGGACGAACGGATGGACGGGCCTACCCTCCAGACTTGCTGTCCTTCCCAGCACGAGCCGCACAGATCTCCCCAGCAGCCAGCAACGCGTCCACAGTTCCTGATACTACAAGACTACCGCAGCAACTCAATCCGATCAGTCCAATTCATTCTCCAATATATGGAATAACCACAAACCAAAATCTATTCAGGACTCTTCCTTACTCGAGATCTCAGTCTCCGTTTACTGCCCCAGTTACCCCTCCAGTCATAACTCCGAGACAAGGCTACGTCACCATACCGAGGAGGCCCAGAGTACCTAGCTGGTCCAGTACCGCCAGTACTCAAATCTTGCCAAGCTCAGAAGCTCAGGAACCTTTATATGATAACCTTGGACTGCGAACGACAGCCGATGGTAGCTCGGTGCTGTCTTTGAATAAAACTGGTGTGGAAAACCAGTTTTCGCCAATGAGGAATAGACCGTTGCCAGCTACTCCAGTAGTAGCCTACCCTAATCAGGTGTTTTACGCGCCAATTGAAGAGCTAGAACCTACACCTTCTCCTGTGCCACCGCAATCACCACAGTACGTTGGTAATAGAAACAGCATCGCTTCTCAGTTATCGACTCCTGGTCCTCAGGAACCTGTGAATAGAATGAGCTGGGCAGCAAAAAATACTTCCACTCCTCAACCTGAACCAAGGAAGAATCTGTTCAACCACACCGACAACAGAAGCGACACCCAGTCTCACGTATCTGATAGTAGCACTTTAAGTCGAAAGGGTAAACCTGAAACTGGATCGCTAGGACGACCAAAAGAGAATGAGGAAGTGAAATCGCCAACAAAAGGAGTAGAAAAAAAGAATGAAAGCAATGTTTCTGTTAACCAATCGGGGACTTTAGGACGAAGTGGTAAAATACCTCCAAGACCGCCGCCGAAGCCTAAGAAAAAACCAGTACCGGATGCGAACACGACTACGGAACCGTTATTCGAAGATGAAGGAGAAGATGGTACGGAAGTGTAGTGAAGTGAAGTTGTAAAGATACTTTAAAGTGTACTACCAAAGTGCCAATGAGCTTGTAGTGGAAACCATGACAATTAAATGACAAAAGACAACTAAAAACAAAAATCAGATCGTTTATTTCGCGGTGCTCGTGTAAATAAATTTGTGCTAGATTTTTTACCATACGTACAAGTAATTATGGACCAGGTTTTATTGTAAGCATTCATTGTAGATTATGCCATGTGAAAAGAGGATGAGTTGTACGCACTATTTAAGTTCTAATTAGGTATTTATTATTTGTGGTACAATAAAAACTGTGAAGTTTGGTAGGTGCAGTAGATTTTGTGAGCACGCTTGCCAAATGACTCCCTTATATCCAATTTTTCAAGACTGATTATTCTAAATTGGCAGTTTTATCATTTGACATTCCGGGAAAGTAAGGGCGGAAATCTAAAGCAGCGAGCGATAGCAAGCTAAGTGTAAACTATAACGCAAAACTTCTGTTCATTAAACAATCTAAGTTCTACGCAGTCGTAATCTACTACGCTCGGTGGTCTAGTTGTTAGTGAGAGTTGTGGGTTCTATTCCCACCCAGGGTTAACATTCCCTTATAGAGTAGGTTGTGATGGATCTGAGTGTTTGCTACCCTATATAGAGGTGTAACAAAATTGGTGTAGGATCCGTTTATCGGGAATTCTACTCATCATACTGAACAACTTTTCCCAATGAACCCTGAGTCAATTCTTTAAAAAAATGGATACCAAACAAAATTGGTAAATCAGTTGCTCGATTCGCATGAAAATCACATTTTTGCGAATTAATTATTAAGCCCTAATTATTACTGGGTCCTGCACCAATAGTGTCACGCTATAAGCAGCGTGACGGTACTTAGTACCTGGATCACCAGGTAACAGGTTATCATCAGATACTCATGAAACTTTTGTTTTGAAAAAGTTTAGTTCTATAACTTTGCTGAAATCTAATAAAACATTGGACTTTTCATGAAAACTTGATACTTAACTTGTTAGCTGATTGAATTGCATGATAAGTCCAAAAATTTTTCCTATAATGATGACCCCGTGTGGCTATGATTGTTTTGTCTCAGATTGTGAACCGATTGTCATGATTCTTTCTTTATTTGATAAGATATGCTCCCTAGTTTGCTCCATATAAATTTTATCAAAATCAGTAACTTACTTTTTTTAGAAAATCACCAAAAATCGTAATTCAAAATTGTACTAAGTTGTTGAGATGGAAGTTGGTTTTTCGTTTCTAATTATTGTTATGTTAGCTTCACGGTTCTACGCTCGCAAGCCCTAATGATTCCATATTCTAGTAATTCCAAGTTTCTCATAGACGACCTAAGAAGGCTCGATGATGCTTAGTGTTTATCGTAAGACTGACTTTTGATTGTTAATCGCTTTTCAACCATTGATTCTGTCAATGGGTTTTAAGCGTGCTTGTGTTCTTAATAGACCTCTTTAGTAAGTTTGGCTTTTGAATATTCGCACAATGTTACTTTTAAGGCAAGAAAATAATACCTAATTCGTAAATTTTCACTTAAAAAAGACATGGCAAATACTACTAAAACTAAATTTATTAAATGCATTCAAAAATGACTCACCAAAGCATTTTAAATCATTCCATATTGCTATTAAGTTCTTTTTTTAATATTTTTGATAGTTGCCTAATCTATCGGTCGGTAAACAAAAATAATATGTATGTGATATCAAACAAAAATTAGTTTAATGTTAACATGTAAACTTTCGCAAATAATTTAATCATTTAGTTTACCTACACTTGACACACAAAATCAAATATTATTTTTGTGATTATTTAGTTATTTTAATAGTTACGTACTATAGACAAAAAAATCGAAATATTTAAGACTGTGTTCAAATTTTCGAGATTTTTTTCACTGTTCTTTGTTTTTATTAGGCGCAAAATTATGTACCTATATAAAGATTTATATGTTTTTTTTATCTACATGACCCTATTAATAATTTAGTTTTTAATTAATAGCATAATAATATTGTGTGAAGCGGTCGTAACTCGATGTGACTTGCGCGGTTGGCTCGATCACGTGGGTTAACTGTCCTGAAGCACTATCATTACATGGATGGGTTTTTATTTTAACCGCCTCCGTAGCGTAATGGTTACTCCATTCGCTTCACACCAGGAGGTCGCGGGTTCGATTCCCGGTGGGGTCAACTTGAAAGACTCGGTTTGGTTGGTGGTAGGGCATTTTCTAAGCCCGCCTGGCTAGCTACCACCATCTTATCTAAGTCTTGCCGCCAAACATCAGTGTTAGTAACATTGATGTGTTCCGACTTGAAGATAAGATAGCCAGTTCTCCATTGCATTGGGGAATCTTGGTAAGCCCACTTCCATCTTCGGCATCATCGTCACTTACCATCATGTGAGATGATGCCAAGGGCTTACCAATTGTGAATAAAAAAAATATGTATGGGTTGTTAAAATTGTGTGAATACTCAAAAGACTGTAAATAATTTTAAAATATCGTGAACAAAATATCATCTTTCACTAAAATATTTGACTTGTCATTTAAGTTAACATCATTTTAGTTATATATATATTACACGAGGCTGTTTTGTGGTCTGTGGTCTGCGGTCTGCGTAATGCAATATTTTTACATAGCCAGCATTTCAAGTGTTAAATCATTAGAATAGAAGGTTCCTATGCATAGTACATTTCGTAAGTTTTATTTGAAGTTTATACGAGAACCATTAGGTTTTGTTCTCCTAAGAGCCCATTTTTGTGAATATATTATTAAGTAATTGTACATTGTGTTACACCATGTATTTTTATTATTGGTGCTTCTTGGTACTTTTAAAAAAAATGTATTTCTTATTGCAAAAGTACATGACATTTTTTATTTTTTGTATGAAGTTGTTTAAAAATATTTTTATTTTGCTGATAAAAACGTAAATTTTACCGTTGTCCTAGACTTGTATATTCCGTTGCTCTGTGGGCAGCCAAATGTGTTTCTGTGTCAAGTGCGACACTGTAGAACACAATCGAGCTATATTCCATGTTTAGTTTTACCCCAAATGTACAATGTACAATATTTTTACAATGTTTACTGTAGAAATCCAGTTTTATATAGTTGTAAGCGCTATGTACATACAAACATTATTAATAAAAGTGATTAATTAAATCTATATTTCAGTATTTTTGTACTTTATTTGTGTAAACTTGCCAATCATTACCAAACTTTGAAGTGTTGTCGTCATTTACCCAAAATGTGTTCAGTAATGGTTCAGTACCCATATTTCATTATATCAGTTCATATACGAGACGTCCCTAACAAGGGGCTATAGCCTACCCTGAATTAGGGCGACCGGGCCTTAGTCGACCACGCGAGTCCAGTGTGGGTTGGTGGACTTCACACCTTCGCAGGCGTGTGCAGGTTTCCTCATGATGTTTTCCTTTACCGTAAAAACGTCTGATAAACGTACATATAAAATCTAAATTCGAAGTCACATTGGTATGGTATCTCCCTAATTCAGGGTAGGCTTGAGCCCCTCGGTGGGGACGTAATATAAGCTGATAATGAAGAGTTCTATGATAAATTGTAGCTAGATTCTCAGCAGCTTCTGTTTGGGAAGCCATTTTAGGTTGGCTGCCACACAACAGTAAATTGTACAGCAGCATTTCACATACTTTCTGACGAAAACATACGGTCAACAACACGTCAAAACTACAAAAAAATCTGTACAACACTTGTTAAAACTGGCTGTAAACGTATTGTATAGTAGACAAGCAACAATAGGAAGCCAATTGATTCATAAAGAAAATTGCAAGTAGAAAATGGTTGTTGTATGAGGCGGGGTGTACCTTCAACAATTTTTTTTAATTTTTTTAAATTCACAATTGGTAAGCCCTTGGCATCATCTCACCTGATGGTAAGTGACGAT
Organism: Coleophora flavipennella; assembly: GCA_947284805.1. NCBI lineage: Eukaryota > Metazoa > Arthropoda > Insecta > Lepidoptera > Coleophoridae > Coleophora > Coleophora flavipennella. The sequence goes on along the minus strand of OX369255.1, from coordinate 19,964,847 downwards.
GATACCGAAGATGGAAGCGGGCTTACCAAGATTCCCCAACGTAATGGAGAATTGGCTACCTTATCTTCAAGCCGGAACACATCAATTTAGTTCAAAATTTAGTTTATTAAATTCAAAACACAAACAAAATAGAGAAGTAAATAAAAGCAAAAAAAAAAAAGTAAAAAGGAGAAAAGTAAAATCAAGTTTTTTCTTATGTACCTAAATAAAAAAATTAAAAAATATATCAAAAATGGGTTTTAACATAAGGTACAAAAAAATTTTTGAGATCGGTGCCTGCCACTACATTAGGAAGAAAGTACAAAAAAAGAGGCGCTGACCTAGAAAAAAAGTGGCGTTGAAAACCTTATATTTGCTTTAAAAAAATCACTATAAAGTTAAATCACTATATAGCAATTGTACAGATGGCAAAAGGCTGAAGGCCCACCTGGAAGAAAGTGGCCGCGGCCGCCTATGTAGCACCAGGTGAGTTATCAGTGCTGAAGAGCTAGGATGGAATGGCTCTAACGATTTTGAAGCAACTTTATTAATGTTCTATCAAGTGGCAGTATTGGTTCATCATCATCATCATATCAGCCGAAGGACGTCCACTGTTGGACATAGGCCTCCCCCAAGGATCTCAACAACAATCGATTCTGCGCTGCCCGCATCCAGCGGCTTCCCGCGACCTACACTACACTGCCTGCCTACACTACGTTTTCCGGTGCGTGGTCGCCACTCGAGAACTTTACTGCCCCAACGTGTTACAGTCTCTCCAGTTAGTTATTGCGGCGAAATTCCCCATACAAAGGCAATTTGTATGGGGCCCTAAATCTGTTCCCCCGTATTTCTTAAACCACTTAACCGATTTTGACAAATACTATGTCTTTGTGCCAACCTTCCGCTTGTTATATCAAATCAAATCAAATAAATTTATTGCAGGCTGCACAGCCCATAAATGTTAGTAATATACAATAACTTACAAATCTAATGTTAGTGACATTACAAAATAAAATATTGACATAGTCCCTATATCCGGACACTGGCCAGGCGCTTGTGTAGCGTTGTCCAGTGGCCAAATATAGGACAGTCCGGCTTGCTGGCAATGGCTTTCAGGATGCCGTTGGTGCTGCCCCTCACGCGTTGCATCAGGGACGCGACTCTTCTGCGCACAATTGCATGGAAGCCGTCAGTGCGTGCTTCTGCGAACATCCCCGACGCACTACAGTACCGAGGCAACCCCATCAGCACCCTGAAACCATTGTTGTATTGCACACGCAGAGCATTGACGGTCTTCTTTGTATAACTGACCCACAGGCTGCACGTGTAAAACGACTGCCAGAACGCCTTGAACAACGTTATTTTCACGTTACTTGTACAACGTGCGAACCTGCGAGCCAGCATATTACATCGAACCGCCAACGCCCTGCGCTCCCTTTCTACATCCATATCATCACATAAATTATCTGTGACCCAGTGGCCCAGATACTTAAACTGAGTAACGATCCTTAAGTCAACACCTCCCAATGTAACCGGTGGCACTCTATTGTAAGTTTTTTTACCAGACTTAAAGACCATCAACTCACTCTTGGTTGAGTTGTATCTGAGCCCATGAGCCTCCGCATATTTCTCACATATCTTTATTAGCTTTCTGAGAGCATTGATCGACGGGCTCAGCAGCACCATGTCGTCCGCGTAACTTATGTTATTAACAATTTTCCCATCTATAGAGGAACCGACTTTGGCACTGCTGAGCTCCCCGATCAGTCTGTTCATGTACAGATTGAAGAGTGAAGGAGAGCTTAATCCACCCTGTCTCACTCCGCACCTCAACCCGTACATACCGTTATAGGATAAAAGAATATATTTATTTATTTATTGTTTATTGTACACAGTAAATGAGAAATACATAAGTAAAAAACATGAGATTTACAATTAGTATGCTTAACTCTGTAAGAGTTTTCTGCCAACAAACCAGTATAAGTGAGAAAGAAATGAAATACGAACGGGTAGAGGCGTGTACAAATTTGTTATTGGGAATGTTAAAATAATAATAATAATAAAATACTATAAGATTCTAAGTATAATGTTACTTATAACAAATACGTTTAAGTTAATAATAATATACCTACTGCATACATAAATAACTAATAATAAAAATGATATACTTACTACATAATAAACATACATAATAATAATATAATATATACATACAATGTTGCAATACAGGGAAAGCAAGTCAGGTCAAGTAATGCTCTTTTATTTTCCACTTAAATATGTGTATGCAAGGACTGTCGCGAATTTCGTGGGGAAGGGCATTCCAAAGTCGCACCGAATGAACAGAAAAGGACTCACCATAGCGGGAGGAGCAGTGATACTGAAATGTAATATTCAAGATGTTCGAAAATTATTCTTGACAGTTTTAAACTAAGTTTTACGCTACTGGCAGTTGCAATACATGTAGACGAAAAATATATTTTTTCACAATTGGTAAGCCCTTGGCATCATCTCACCTGAAGGTAAGTTACGATAATGACGAAGATGAAAGCGGTCTTACCAAGATTCCCCAACGCAATGGAGAACTGACTATCTTATCTTTAAGCCCGGAACACATCAATGATGTTTGGCGGCAAGACTTGGATAAAGTGGTGGTAGCTAGCCAAGCGGGCTTATAAAATGCCCTATCACCAACCAAACCGAGTCTTACAAGTTGACCCCGCCGGGAATCGAACCAGCGACCTCCTGGTGTGAAGCGATTGGACTAACCATTACCCAATCTATAGTTCCTAGGCGACCGTGCGATGCTTAGGCATGTGAACTAAATTATTTTTCATCTAACGAAAGGAACACATTCAATGTAAAGAACCCTAAAAGAAATTTCTAGCTTCTGCCGAGATTCGAACCCAGGTCTGATTGGATTGGCGGCTACCCTCGTGAACGATGGCGCTGACTCGCTTCTAGAATTTGATGTTAAACTATGATACCTATTCCTACCGACCAAGCGTAATGTTATTGCAATTTGTTATTTAAAATGTTTCGTTTTATCAAGATCGTTAGAGCCGTTTTCGAGTTTTTAAAAACATTGAACAGGGTGAAATTGAAATCGTCAACTAAATTTTAAGGACATAGCCCACTCATGAAACTGAACAACTTTCCCCAAGAAACCACAATCGGTGCAAAAAAATCGAACTCCATACTCAATGGGATCAATTTGTATGGAGAGGCACATTTTATTGCTCCGATTGTATGGGTTCCTTGGGGAAAGTTGTTCAGTTTCATGAGTGGAGTACGTTCTTAAACTTTAGTACAATCAACTCTATATACGCACAAATATTGATCGTTTAATACTATAGGATAGGATGTATATAAAAGCGAAAGGTCACTCACTCATTAAACACAAAGCCTCGAATATTACTTGACCTATAAAGCTGAAATTTAGCAGTTTGGTAGTTTATAAGTAGGAGACGTCAACTAAGAACGGATTTCATGTTAAGGGGGTTTAAAGACTATCTTTAGTTTATATGAAAGTCCTATTTTTTGGTGGTAGAGACTTTAAACAGTCATTTTGGTTCAATTGTAAAACAATTAAATGGGTTATATTTTTTTCCCACAGGAACGTAAGAAGGTGATCAAATTTAGTAGCATATATTTCTAATTTCCATGGGATAGGGAATAAAGTGGAAACGAAGCCGCGGGCAAAAGCGATGTCCACGCGGGCGAAGCTGCGGGAAAAACTAGTCATACTAATATTATATTATTGTACTATAAGTGTAAATAAATAAATAAATATTACGTGAAAGTTTGTATGTATGGATGTTTGTTACTCAATCACGCTTTAACCACTGGACGGATCGGGATGAAACTTGGCACACATATAGTTTAAGTCCTGGAATAGAATATAGGCTACTTTTTACCCCGGGAAAACTTATTATTCCCATGGGGAAAATCGAAAACAACCTAATCGTAGCCGCAGGCGGACGTCTAGTCATAAATATAATACAGGATGTAGGAGCCGTTGACTTGGGATTCATCACATCATTCCCAAAACAAAAGAAAGTGTGCGTGTTAGCTCCGACAGGAGTTACTCATGAAACAGTATGTGTTTTAGGCATCTGGCCTCGCAGGGAGCGCTCCGGGCTTCGCCCTACCTGGAGCTCAGTGTACGACCTCGCATAAGGCGGCATGGCCGTGTTTCCTTAGCCTTCGTGACTGAAAAACGTAAAGACACTAAAAGTAACGGCTCGATGTCACCCCTCATATATTTTTCATATCAGGCTCTATATATGAATCAATTCTAAACAAGTAAACTCCAAATATCGACGCTTCTTACAAAAATGCACAAAATTAATTAATCAGCTGAGCGATTTGCATGAAGATATCAATTTTTAGGGTTCCATACCCAACGGGTGACCAACGGGACCCTATTGCTAAGCCTCCGCTGTCTGTCTGTCCGTCTGTCAGCGACTGTATTTCATGAACCGTAATAGGTACAAGTTAAATTATCACAAAATGTGTATTTCTGTTGCTGCTGTAACAACAAGTACTAAATATTAGAAAAAGTGAAAAAAGGGGGGGTTTCCATACAAAAAAACCTGTTATTATAGGTCTTTAATAAAGCTAAAGCTCTATCGTAAAAACGGTAATACATACAAAAGTGTACAAATAGTACTAATACTGAAGTAAAACAACAAACAATAAAAATATGAGTAACCAAATATGAGTCGTACTCCCGCTAAGGAGTCCGAACTGAATGACAAAAAAAGCATATTTTTGTCGTTCGCGTTGATGTCTTGTTTGTAATGTGAATAGGTATTATTGTCCATATGCTATGTAGTTGTGTGGAGATGTGTGGTGGTACGGAACCCTAGGAGTGTTAGTCCGACTCGCACTTGGCCGTTTTTTTTGACAGACTTTTGCTCAGTATGATGAGCAGAAGCCCAAGTTAACGGCTCCTACACCAAGTTTGTTACACCTGTATATACAGAACCCTGTACTCCTATCCTTACTTAATATTATGAATGTGAAAATGTGTTCGTTTGTTTGTTACCTTTTCACGCTTCAACGCCTTAACCAATCTTAATGAAATTTGGCATGCAGGTAGCCTGTGTCACGAGGAAGGACATAGGTTAGTTTTTGTCCCGTGAAAATAGCATAGTCCGATGCAGTTCCTGAAGGAACTGAAAAAAATATATTTTTTGGTTAATTTCTTTAACATTGCAACGGAACAATGGATTGTGTGATTTTTTAGAGATGGTTGAGGGGGTGGGAAATGACATGATTTACTAATAAGCATATCCTGACATAGTTCCCGAGGGATCTGGAGAAAATTCATGTCCACGCTCCGCACCGCGCACCCTCTAAGACAGTCATAAAACGATGTCCACGTGGGCGAAGCCGCGGGCATAAGCTAGTATTTATAAATCGAGAACAAACGGTCACAAAAAGTTTAGTATTTTTGCAGTCATAAAGTATTGTTCCCTTGTTTTGTTGCAAAAATGTTGTAACGACCTAACATAAAGAATCGACGATATATAATGATTGGTAGTTTGAAACTGTATTTTCGAGCTCTTCTCACAATTGTTTTTAAACTCGTTATGTATATTTTTAGACAGGCCCCCCAATCGGTGGACCGATAACCTGGTGAAGGTCGCGAGTAGTCGCTGGATGGGGGCAGCGCAGAACCGGTCTTCGTGGAAATCCTTGGGGGAGGCCTTTGTCCAGCAGTAGACGTCTTTCGGCTGATATGATGATGTATATTTTTAATTCCACTAATCTAGGTGCACTGTAGTGCCTCGCGCAGTGCATCAAGCTAGAAATTCGTAGTGCGATTCTGATCCATACGCATACGACATTAGAACGGTACAAAGTCCAAAGAGATTAGCTTGAAGTGCTGGCCACTGTACCATCCGTAGTACGAGTAACAACTTTATGTACCTGTCTACCCTCTTTTTACATTTAAGCTTAGATATACACCTTCTTCTTAGTCGTATCCTCATGACTGAGGGACGTGACCATCGTGGGTCGCACGTGCCACCACAGCTCTCCAGGCCACTCGATTTTGAGCTCTGTGTATATTAGCCTGCAGTGTCATCCCGGTCACTTCTTTTATCATTCTTTTATTTTAATTTATATATACACCACACGCACACATACACACGTGCGCACAAACATACATTCATACACACACACACACACACACACACACACACACACACAAACACAAGAACACACCGACACACAGGAACACACACATCACACGTTATTCATAGTTCTTTTATTATTTGTTTCGTTTCTCCTTTTTCTCTTTTATGTAAATTTTTGATGAACATTGTTATGTTATATGTACTTCTATTTGATCTGTTTGTTTGTTTATTTGTACTTAGTGGTAGGGAAGAACTGGGCATCCTGTCACAAGTATCTTTTTTACTTAAAAGGATGTCCAAACACAAAATATTATGTACAAACTACCGTTACAAAATAATAAAAAAAAAATTTATATTTTTTTTGATATAAGTAGTTTTTATTTTCTTTTTGTGTATCAACTGTAATGTAGCTTTGATTCTATGTCTCAAGCGTCTGGAGGGTATACAGACATGCTATAATTTTAAAACGTCTAGGTTCACATTTTAAATAAATTGTACAGTCACGCTGAGCGTACTTTCTCACGAAGCCTACACCGTTTGTCGTAGTCGGCCATACACAAATTAACAATAAACATTACACTTACTCAGTAGCAAAAAATACAAGACTTTATGAAAAAAAACGGATTGCACTCCGGGAGTGCCGGCAGAAGTGAAAACTTGAATATTAACGTTGTGCATTTTTGATATTTTGGAATGGTTAGGGAATAATTTTGCACGAATTGCTTTGATTATCAGTATAAAAATAGTATCATTTATGTGGTAGAATACAATATTTATTTATTGCGCTATCGTACACAAACATGACAATTTATACGAATGCTTAGTCGGCCTTTTTTCGAGGACTAGCCCGCTGACCATAAAGGTGCTGTATTTTTACTTTTTATTTTGTTTAACCTTTAATATTTTGTTGAATATCGGTGCTTGCGTGTTACCGTGAACTTTCGAAGTTGCTGTATTGATCATCTTGTTTCTATTAGTGAGGACTTTTGAGTGGCTTTCTGTTTTTTGTTTGATTTTTATAATGTTACATTAGCTGTAAGTCTTCCTATTAAATAAATAAATAAATAAATAAATAAATAAATATTACATTAAAAAGTTTATATCTCAGAAAAATCAACTAAAAATCAACTCCATCCGTCTTACGAATTTTCGATCAGGTCACGTGTCCTGACGCGAGTTTAACATTTTTTACCCATTACAAAAAAAGTGCACAACGCCGCTAAAGAAGTTTTTACTTCAAAAATAAAAATAATTTCGGTTTGTATGGGAGGTACCTGACTTATGTTTTTAATGGAATATGTAGTACAGTAGGCCTTATTCATTCTTTTTTTTATTCACAATTAGTAAGCCCTTGGCATCATTTCACCAGATAGTAAGTGACGACGATGCCGAAAATGGAAGCGGTCTTACCAAGATTCCTCAACGCAATGGAGAACTGGCTATCTTATCTTCGAACCGGAACACATCAATGTTGTTAACACTAATGTTTAGCGGCAAGACGTAGATAAGATGGTGGTAGCTAGCCAGGCGGGCTTAGAAAATGCCCTACCACCAACCATACCGAGTCTTACAAGATGACCCCACCGGAAATCGAACCCGCAACCTCCTGCTGTGAAGCGAATGGACTAAACATTACGCCACGCCATTTGTAGTTATTTATAAAGTTTCTTTAAAATCGTTAGACCCATTTTCGAGAAAAGTTAAGATTATACCGATATGCAACTACTGCGCGCTGTAGGCCATGTAAAGTTGTAGTAACGTACCGAGTTTCATCGAAATCTTTAGATCTGTTTTTGAGTAAAAAAAAAAGGGTTGCACTCCGGGAGTGTTGGCAGTAGTGAAAACTTGAATATTAACGTTGTGCATTTTTGATATTTTGGAATGGTTATTTTGCACGAATTGCTTTGATTATCAGTATAAAAGTACTATCATTTATGTGGTAGAATACAATATTTATTTATTGCGCTATCGTACACAAACATGACAATTTATATTACATTAAAAAGTTTATATCTCAGAAAAATCAACAAAAAATCAACCCTATCCGTCTTACGAATTTTCGATCAGGTCACGTGTCCTGACGCGAGTTTAACATTTTTTACCCATTACAAAACAAGTGCACAACGCCGCTAAAGAAGTTTTCACTTCAAACATAATAAGTGATTTTTACTATGGTGGCAACCCTAAAAAATCAAGATAGGAGAAAAAAACGGCTGGATATTTAAAAATAATACTGCCCTAACCCAAATTTTTCGGAATCCGTCCAGTAGTTTGGGAACTAGAGCACCGGACTGACGTACATGCATACAGATACACACATACACACACACATTTTTTATTTTTTGTTTTCATTCTCTATTAGTGTAAGCCAATTAATCCCCACCAAAATCTCAACTTCGATTTATGTTTCCATCACAATATCCTTCACTCCTTCGGAAAAAAAATAAGGTAACTCCTATACAAACCCACATTAATACCATTACTTTTTTCTTCTAGACTTTAGCTTTCTCTGTGTGTGAATTACATACTTACAGATTTGATATAATACCCCCAGGGACTTATATATTTGCGCTTATCTCTGGAGCGGAGTCACCTTTTTCAACCGACTTCCAAAAAGGAGGAGATTCTCAACTCGACTTGTTTTTTTTATGTGTGATTTTTATGATTCTTTTTTTATTTGAAAGATAGTGCTTCCCGTGTGGTCCCATATAAATTTTATCAGAAAATTAACAAAAACCAAAAATAATAATGCATAAATGTACTAAGTTGTTGCGATGGAAGTCGGTTTTTAACGTGTTTAGCGTTTTTTTTATATAAATGAAAGCCGAGCATCTAGAATAACAGAGAGCATAATAATATAACTTTAGTGTTATTTATTGTTAGATATCTATTAACTGTAGATACTGTGAAAAAAACCTGGTGTCTTGCAAGCGCTGAAAATAAACTAACGCTCTAAGATCAACAAACCAACAAGCTATTTTACGCTCGCACCAAATAAACCGTTCATACAAACAAACAAAGCAACTCCACAAATCTGGACTCGATCAAAAAAACAAACATTTAACAAAAAGATCGCATGCACGTTCCGAGAGCGGCAGCTGACGGGTTAAGCGTCCAGTTTGACAGATAGCCCGCCGCGTGACGCGTGATCCGGGTCGCGGGGGCGTCCCGAACCGCACAAATAATAATGCGGACTTGCAAGGGTTTCCCAACGATTTGTATAATTTTACGTAATCGCGCATCTGTCATTTGCCATATGTCGTGTCGGATAGACTAAGTTTTCATATAGGCGAAAAGACAGCCCACAGGCAGAGATATGCCCACAGGCGTAGCCAGGGGGAGGGTTTTGGGGGTTCAAACCCCCCCCCCCTCCCGAAAAGTTTAGATATTGACTAACATTCTTCTTCTTAGCGTGTCGATGGCAGACACAGAATTTGGCCACGTTAACAGCATTATCTATGGTTATCACCTCGATGCCATTCTGAATCGTGCAGCGGGAAGATTTATAACACTAACATTCATAGAATTAAAATAAGAACAGGCGTGCGGCATATCTCGTTAATTAGGTACCTAATAACTTTTACGTACATTAAAATATACGATGGTTTGGATTCACTTGAAAAATAAATAAAAAAAGAGTGTGTGGTTTTATGAAACCATGGTAAAAGTAAAACTTTTTTTCACATTATAGATACTTACAGAGCACGAAACGATCATGGCTGGTCTGGTGAAGCTCTTGCCGTATGTCTCGATGTCTCTAAGGCATTTGATAAGGTCTGGCATGCTAGCCTTATTAGTAAGCTTCTGACTTCCTGAGGGAACGGTTTATTCGAGTGGTCGTTGATGGCTGCTCGTCTGACCTATTGGCTATTGATGCCGGGGTACCTCAGGGCTCAGTTCTCTCCGCAACTTTGTTTTTGCTGCACATAAACGATCTGCTGAAACCCGGTATATTTGGGTATGCAGACGACAGCACGGTTGTGGAGAGATACTTGTCTAGTGCTCGAGCTAGGGGTCCGGATATACTATCTTAGAGAGAGGCCATTATTGAGCGCGTGAATCCAACACTCAAGGCAGTGTCTGACTGGGGCGATGCCAATCTTGTTAGGTTTAATGCCTCTAAAACGCAGGCGTGTCTATTTACTGCAAAAAGGAGTCTTTTTACCCTGACTCCTACTTTCCGAAATGAATCTATCCAGATCTCCGACCATCTTGAGCTCCTTGGCGTAGATTTAACATCCGATCTAAATTTCGGGAGATACATTGAATCCAAGGCAAAAACCGCTGCCAAAAAGCTTGGTATCCTCTCGAAGGTTACACTTTACTTCACATCAGAGCAGCTTCTAATATTATACCAAGCTCAAGTTCAGTCATGTATGGAGTACTGCTCTCACTTATGGGACGCATCGGCTCGTTACCATCTAGATGCCTTGGATTCTATCGACCGATGCGCTAGGAGCCTTTAATAATAAAAAAAAAAGAAGTCTACCAACCCGCACTGGGCCGGCGTGGTCGACTAAGGCCCGATCGCCCTAATTCAGCGTAGGCTCGAGCCCCTCGATGGGGACGTTTAGGAGTTGATATGAAGATGATGAGGCGTAGTTAACTGGGTACTTCATTATTCCAGGAAAAATCTGAGTAGGTACCTCCCATACAAACCCAAATAATTCGTAAATGTTACAATTCTTCATTATGCCTAGCTTTATTCTTTGCTACTAAGCAAGTGTAATGTTGATGCCTGACTACGACAGACGGTGAAGGCTTCGCAAGAAAGTATGCGCAGCGTGGCTGTACAATTTAATTTTTAATTGTATCCCAGGTGAGACGCAGCGACAGAGACAGTTGAATCCACACAGTTTCTATAGATACCGAACGGCAAATCATTAATTAATAATTTATTTTAAATAGGTGTTTACACACACTTTTAAATAGTCAAAAAAACTTATAGAATATTACAAATAATGTCATGATTCAGATTACAGTTTCAGGTAATGGTATTTGTCATAGAATCAACATATATACATTTGTCATTTACATAATCTATTATTTTATAATATCCAAGCATTTTTTGACATGAGTCTTGAATTTATTCTTTGACAAAACAGTTACATTTTCTGGAAGTTTATTGTACAATCTTATACACTGGCCCACAAATGACTTTTTAACTCAGTCTCGAATAGGCTATATCTATTTTATTTACATTTCTTAAATTCAAATTATGCCTGTCACTGTTTTTAGGAAATAAATGCAAATTCTTACGAACGTACTAGCAACAGTTAAAATATTTCTTTGAACTTATTCTTTAACGACTCACGTGGTCGCATCTGATAGAGTGCGCGGATAGCTCTTTTCTGCAAGATGAAAATAGTTTCTATATCGGCCACAGTAAGATGCCATAAGACATTAAACTATGGAAGTAACTAAAATACACTAGTCTCGCAGTACCCACATCCGTTAACTGTCTTATTTTCTTAACGGCATGACGGCTTTATAGATGCAATGTCTTTTCACGGCTTGACAGCTAAGTAAGTGGTGCCAAAACAAAGTGCAAGTGTTGTGGTGGTACATAACGGATTCAAAGACGAGGCTGAGAAAATCTATCTGTATGAAAATTACACTATGTTTATCTGTCTCGCTCTCACTACAGCAACTTACGAGAAGACTATGCCTTACAACTACAGCAACTTATGATAGGGGTATGCCGTACAACTACAGCACCTATGAGAGGAGTATGCCTTACAACTACAGCAACTTATGATAGGGGTATGCCGTACAACTACAGCCACCTATGAGAGGAGTATGCCTTACAACTACAGCAACCTACGAGAGGAGTATGCCATACAACTACAGCAACCTACGAAAGGAGTATGCCGTACAACTACAGCAACCTACGAGAGGAGTATGCCGTATAACTACAGCAACCTATTAGAGTAGCCGTACAACTACAGCAACCTATGAGAGGAGTATGCCTTACAACTACAGCAACCTAAGAGAGAAGTAGCCGTACAACTACAGCAACCTACGAGAGGAGTATGCCGAACAACTACAGCAACCTATTAGAGTAGCCATACAACTACAGCAACCTATGAGAGGAGTATGCCGTACAACTACAGCAACCTATGAGAGGAGTATGCCTTACAACTACAGCAACCTATTAGAGTAGCCGTACAACTACAGCAACCTATTAGAGTAGCCGTACAACCACAGCAACCTATGAGAGGAGTATGCCTTACAACTACAGCAACCTAAGAGAGGAGTATGCCGTACAACAACAGCAACCTATTAGAGGAGCCGTACAACTACACAGCAACCTACGAGAGGAGTATGCCGTACAACTACAGCAACCTACGAAAGGAGTATGCCGTATAACTACAGCAACCTATTAGAGTAGCCGTACAACTACAGCAACCTATTAGAGTAGCCGTACAACTACAGCAACCTATTAGAGTAGCCGTACAACTACAGCAACCTATGAGAGGAGTATGCCTTACAACTACCTCAACCTAAGAGAGGAGTAGCCGTACAACTACAGCAACCTACGAGAGGAGTATGCCGTACAACTACAGCAACCTATTAGAGTATCCGTACAACTACAGCAACCTATTAGAGTAGCCGTACAACTACAGCAACCTATGAAAAGAGTATGCCGTACAACTACAGCAACCTACGAAAGGAGTATGCCGTATAACTACAGCAACTATTAGAGTAGCCGTACAACTACAGCAACCTATTAGAGTAGCCGTACAACTACAGCAACCTATGAGAGGAGTATGCCTTACAACTACAGCAACCTAAGAGAGGAGTAGCCGTACAACTACAGTAACCTACGAGAGGAGTTTGCCGTACAACTACAGCAGCCTACGAAAGGAGTATGCCGTATAACTACAGCAACCTATTAGAGTAGCCGTACAACTACAGCAACCTATTAGAGTAGCCGTACAACTACAGCAACCTATGAGAGGAGTATGCCTTACAACTACAGCAACCTAAGAGAGGAGTAGCCGTACAACTACAGCAACCTACGAGAGGAGTATGCCCTACAACTACAGCAACCTATTAGAGTAGCCGTACAACTACAGCAACCTATGAGAGGAGTATGCCGTACAACTACAGAAACCTATGAGAGGAGTATGCCTTACAACTACAGCAACCTATGAGAGGAGTATGCCTTACAACTACAGCAACCTACGAGAGGAGTATGCCGTACAACTACAGCAACCTATTAGAATAGCCGTGCAACTACAGCAACCTATGAGAGGAGTATGCCGTACAACTACAGCAACCTACAAGAGGAGTATGCCGTACAACTACAGCAACCTACGAGAGGAGTATGCCGTACAACTACAGCAACCTATTAGAGGAGCCGTATAACTACACAGCAACCTATGAGAGGAGCCGTACAACTACAGCAACCTATGATGACATACTCAAATGTGGGGCCATTTATGTGACATAGAATATCCCTCTGGATATATTTATTATCGAAACTTTTTGGTAGAAACCGACTTAGTTACTTGAAAACTGTTTGCCTCAGGATACCTTATATCGTTTTCTAGGTCCAATAGCTTAGAAACACCAGGACGACTGACAAGCTTTATCTTAAGAACGGCACATCTGACTTAAATAAGTTGTTAGAAAGTTATATTATTTAAAAATACTAATTTATAGATCCCTACACGAGGACCAACAAATATATTTTACTTTCTACCGCTTTTTACCTACGACAGAACAGAGAAGGGGTATGCGTTTAAGGTAAGAGTTTGGTCTCGGAGGGGGAGTGATGTGGCGGCAACTGCAGTAACCCGCCATTGAACATTAACACAAGCGACAAGAGAACAAAAGAAATACGACATCTAGAACGCGCTTTTAGAATTTCTTCAGCGCTGAGTTTATATACAGATACCAATCAAATCAACGATTGGTCCACGGCCGGACCCCAGGCCTACCACCTCGCCTGGCTGAGATATCTCCCTTTGCTCTCGTCAAGTAGGAACGCATCGTTCCTAAAAAATTCGTCGGTCAAATCACGAAGGGGCGTAACCAACAAAATTTCCGATTTTGAGCTAATTACACCATTAAATTCTAAATGTCAAGTTTTATGATGTCACGAAGTGGCGTATCTAAAATCTCAGTCTAAAATCATTTAGAAGAAGTCGCGAAGGGCCCTATCTACAGTTTCTTTAATTTGAAACATCACGAATAGGCGAATCGTCATTTACGCCTTTACATGAATAGAGAACTTTTTTCACGAAGAGGCGTAACGTAATTAGGCGCGAAAGAAACAATGACCTGTCATAACTTGTTCATTGTCATTCGTTCACTCAACAATTTGGCAGCTGCAAACTTTGTTTGTAAGAGTAAAAACAATTAATATCTTTGTTCTAATTGAATGAAATTGCGGATAAATAGTTAGTTGCAAGTGTTTTTTGCTCAAATTACAATGTAAGTTAATGGTCACAGTAAATTATTTCACACAAACAGCACAGATACCAATACTGCATTTTTTAGGTTAGGTTTTTATAAATGCTTCTTTTATTAACAAGACAAAATATTAATGATATTACTAGCATAGTGTAACTATTCTTGAGTTGTTGAGAGTGTTATTTGTAGGTAAATAAATTGGTAATTTCAGTAATAAACTTATTTTTCTTACAGTTTTCACAAAAGATAGTTTTCACAAATTATGGATGTATTAGTGACTTGGAAGAATGGAACTCAAAATGTTGTCAGTACACGAGAATTGTTGCCGGTTAAAAAAGGTGAGAAAATAACACTTGGGACGAATGTGAAAATGTGGTATGAGCGCAGATGGTGGTATGGTACTGTAACTGTAATAGAAGAATTGGCATCCTCATCATCTGAAGATGAACCACTGTCATTGTATGTCTCTGAGAAACGTACGAAAAATTGCTGTGAGTACGTCAATTGTCATAACCCAATTTTGACAACTTGTGCTGAATGTACTGCTTTTTTGTGCACTGAACATTACGAAGACGGAGCATCCTGTTCTAATCATAATTATATGGTTAATAGGACACTAATACCAGAAATTGAGCACAACTGTTCTTTCAGTGATTTGGAACATAAATTTTATGATACATGCATTGAAGATACTTGTACTAACACAAGACATGAATACCAGAAATTCTGTGAGTATTCTATTTGTACGGAAGAGGTATTCAGTGCTTGCCATCGGTGTTCGTGTCTGCTTTGCTATAACCATTTCATCAATGATTGCTCTGACTGTGAACATCATCAAACCTCGAAACCTGGCATGATAATAACAAACCCTGCTACATTTGAACCTAATCAAAATGACATAGAACAGACTTGTGAATTTTCCAACTGTACTAACCCGATTCTAACCACATGCTTTGAATGCTCCTGTTTATTGTGTGACATTCATTTTGAGACACAATCCTGTGCTGATCACGCTCAAAATAAAAGCCAGTTGAATCACCCGTCTGCTGATTTAGGAATTCATAATATGGAGAATGTTTCTAATGATTCTGATGCAACGATTGTCTTATCTGACTCTCGGGACCCATCGCCCAGTATTATAAGAGAATATGAACAACAACAAGTTTCTTTAGCTCCTGAAGACTTTGTAGTTGATGGCGCCCCAAGAGAAGGAGAAATATCAAAACCAGTTAGAAAGAATAAATACAAGGAAGCCAAATTATTGAGAAACTCTGGTAAAAAATATATTTCACCATATACCAAAAAAGTTGTATCGGGAAAGAAGGTTGGCTCTTTATGCAACATAGACAATTGCACAAAACAAGGCATGTATTGTTATCGTTTTGATGAAAATGAACGGGAAAATATATTCATAGATTTTTATTCCTTGGCAAATCTAACATTGCAAAGAGAATATATCACTCGATTTGTTGAAAGAAAACCAAAAGCACGCAAGACTACTGCAACAGAATCTCGACGTCAGTTTACTAATTGCTTTTACTTGCCACAAAACGGTCAGAAGCAGAAGGTATGCACGAAAATGTTTTTGCATACTTTGGGTATTTCAGAAAAGACTTTCCGTACGGCAATGAGAAAGTTACAACCCACCGGAATATTAGAAAAAGAAAAACGAGGAGGAAGGCAGGAAATTTATCTAGAAAGGGATACTCAGATGCGAGCACTCATTACTCAGCATATTAACAGATTTCCACGTGTAGAGTCCCATTACTGTAGAAAAGATAGCAGAAAAGAATATTTACACCATGACTTAACATTAAACAAAATGCACAATATGTTTTTGCAGGAATACAACGAAACCGTTAGTATTACACTTTATAGGAACGTATTCCAAAGCATGAATTTATCCTTCCACAGTCCAAAAAAGGACCAATGTACTTTGTGTAATACATACTGGGAAGGCACGAGTGAAGTTAAAGAGAAGCTTCAAGAGCAATATGATAAACATACAAAGGAGAAAGACGAAATTTGACGAATCAAAGGAGAGTGCAAGGTTCGAGCTACACAAAATACGAATATTTGTTGTGTTTCGTTTGATTTGCAACAAGTTATTTATTTGCCGCAATGTAAAGAAAATGCCCTTTTTTACAAAAGACGTTTGGCAAATTACAATTTCACGATTTATGATCTTAACACCAAAGACTGTGTGTGCAACGTATGGAACGAGACGATCAGTAAGAGAGGTGCAAGTGAAATGTCTACTTGTGTTTATGATTTCTTAGCAAACTGTGATAGAAAGGGAGTGAAGGAAGTGTTCATGTTCAGCGATGGCTGTGTAGGCCAGAATAAGAACTCCATAATGGCGGCAATGCTCTTATATTTGATTAATAACTGTGAATCGATTGAAGAAATCAGTTTACGTTACTTCTGTTCTTTTCATGGACAAAGTGAGGGTGATTCTGCCCATAGCGCAATAGGATTTGCCTTAGATCAGGTTGGAAACATTTATGTACCCAGTCAACTGGAACCCATCATTCGATTAGCACGCAAAAAGCCTTATGAAGTCAGACTTCTGAATTATGATGATTTCAAAAATTTTAAAGACCTCACATCAAAACTAAAATTGCTACAATTGAATAAGGCAGATGACCAAACTGGTGCGCCATTTAAATGGACAGATATCATGGAGTTTAGAGTAATGCGAAACCAACCTATTACACTGTTCTTTAAAACCAGTCACATGGAAACACAATACAAATCTATAACACTAAAACGAAGCAATGCACACTGGCTGAGAACAAACGTCGACCAGTTAAACCAATCTTTAACAAAAATTTCGAAAGAAAAATATAATGACCTAATGAAGATGTGCAGCGGAGCTACTCCGCTAATAAGAAATCAAGAACATGTTTTTTACTTTCAACATCTACCCCACGACTGAAGATTATTTAGTAATAATTCTACAATGAGTATAAAAATTACTGCCTGTATAAAAATGACTGCCTATTTTGATTGGTTTTTCGACTGATTTTTGTTTTTTTTTATGTACGAGTATGTTTCTGGATTCTTAGATTATAATTTAATAAAGCTTTAGTATGCTTACCCTGTTTTTTATTTAATTTAAAGCTAAGAAACCGGGCGTAAATGAAATTAATAATATTAATTGTACATCACAAAGTGGCGTAAGTGAATCTTTTTTTAAAAAAAATCGAATATCTCCATAGTTAACTAAAGTACACAAAAAAGTTTATAAATATATAAACAGTATTTACTAGTAATCAAAATGAGTGGTCTAAAAACTTCGTGTAAGTATTAAGTAAAATGTTACGACGGTACATAAAGGCATATTTTACTAAAAATCGCTCTCTTGTAAAATTTAGTAAAACTCAGGTAGGTCCCTTCGTGATTCGAATGACAAAATTAGTTAGTACACACTAACAAACAAACACACAATTATTGTGTGTTTGTTTGTTAGTGTGTACTAACTAATTTTGTCATTTATATCGATAACTACTGGGCCGATTACGATTATATAGTCCTTGGGGCGTGGAATGTTTATATATTAATTAATACTAAGAAAGTTCATCATCATCGTCCATCGCCATCATCAATCGCCATCGCCATCACCATCGCCATCGCCATCATCAATCGCCATCATCAATCGCCATCGCCATAACCATCGCCATCGCCATCGTCAATCGCCATCATCAATCGCCATCATAGATGGCACTGTAAGTTTTTTAGAACTCAATATTTTTTTTGAGGTGTCAGATTTTATTTTCGTTACGAAATTTCTTGATTCGGTCCCCTCAAAGCCCGCGATAAAAGCTATACAATAGCTTAATAAAAAGCAAAATTGAAATTTTTAAAAATCCAACAAATGTGTTAGAGGCTGCCATACAAAATTCAAAGTCATAAAATAGCATTATTTTCAATTTATTTCAAATCAGAAAATGGCAAACCCCGATGAACTTTCTGGATTTTATAAAATTTATCTTTCGTTTCTTATTTCCCTATAGCACTTCCTCATCTATTGGAGCTACAATTATATAAAAATTGTGGGTAGATTTGACGCGTGGGCTTTTTCAAAATTTCTGATATTGCTTTTGCGTTATAATTTTAAATCTACCCACATTTTTTTTATAATTGTAGCTGCAATGGATGAGAAAGTGCAGTCGGAAACAACTTTCTTGGTAAAGGGGTGGGTAATCATTTTTTCTCACTTAAATAATTTTAGTTTTGCTCATTTTTGTAATGTCCAGGGTCTGTATTTTTTCAAAATTTTAAGGGTCCCCAGGAGGCTCGAGATTCCATAAAAACGTAGTTCCGCTTTAACACAAAAACTACATGCCGGATTGAATCCAAACTTTGCGAATATATTGAGTAGACACATATCGATCTTTGTAATTACTTTTCGATGTACCAACATAAAGCGGAAAAAATAAAAGCAGTTTCAAACTTTCAGTTCGAAACTTATTGAAGCCTTCGTTTATGTTTCAATTTACTACTATGAAAACTAATTACAAACATCTATATGTGTCAATTATATTTGCAAAGTTTGGATTCAATCCGGCATGTAGTTTTTATGTTAAAGCGGGACTACGTTCGTATGGAAACACGAGCCTCCTGGGGCTTTCCATAGTCAAAAAGTGGGGAGGGGCACGAAATGCATCCCCTTGAAGTTCACTACTTAGTACACGCTACTTTAATTCAAAGGTGTTCTTAGAAACCTTTAATTCATTTTATGAGACTGGCGCATTGTATCCTGTTCCAGTGTTTTTCTCGAAATATTGCCTTCATTTATCAGTTTGGGTCATAATTACATCAGTATGTAACAATTTTATCTGCTAGTTTTAAACTTTATTACTGTACGTGTAAAGTAGCAGATATAATTGTCTATAACATACGGACATACAGACAGACGGACGGACATTTAACGAAATTATAAGGGTTCCATTTCTTGGCATTTTTGCTTCGAAACACTAAAAAGCTCTTAAACGCAAACTAAAAGAACTTGCCCCCCCTCCCCACTTTCCTCACGAGGGACCAAAATGTTATGAACCTAGTTCACATAATACCATCATAAACATTATATCACCTATAATAGTTATTTATGATACTAGAGTCACTCATGAGATACTAGTTACTTTTAGGGTGCTATAAAGATAAATCGCAGGTTCTGTGTCAAGTAAACCAACCCGCACTGGGCCCGCGTGTTCGACTAAGGCCCGATCGCCCTGATTCAGGGTAGGCTCGAGCCCCTCGGTGGGGACGTATATGAGCCGTTATAATAATAAAATTCCAAGAATATTATTTGTAGCTGGTGATCAAGACATCTCTCAGATAATAATCACACTGGAGCAGGAACGGTATGAAAAAATCGGTCAAGTGCGATTCGCACTCTAGCCAAAGTATATATATTAGTACTAACATACACTTAACATATGTATGGACACTCTTTGCCGCTCTCTAGATTCCGACCTCACCCCCTCGTCACCATCAGATTGATACAGATTGGTTACAGTTTGGTTGTCGAACGTATAGGATTTCGCCGCCATTTTGTTAGTTTCGCCATTCGTTTTTTAATGTAATTTCTGGCCCGTTGTATGAAGTGTCCAGGGTGTGCTCTAGCACTCCGAGGGTTCCGTACCACCACACCTCTACACACAATTACATAGTATAATAACAATAAAAACTATTCACATTGCAAAGAAAAGACATCGACCCGAGCGACAAAACTATGCTTTTTTTGTCATTCAGTTCGGACTTCTTAGCGCGTGTACGACTCACACTTAGCAAATTTTTATAATTTTTTGTTTTATATCAGTATTAATACTATAATTACACCAAGTTTCACGCTTGTTAGTATTACTGTTTTTACGATAGAGCTAAATCAAAAGTACTTCTAAAGACCCATACAAAGTACTTCTAAAGACCCATACAAAAACACTTTTTCGTATGGAGACCCCTGATTTTTCGGTTTTACTAATTTTTTTTAGCGGCAACAGAAATACATTCTTTAAAAATTTCAACTGTCTACCTATCACGTATTAGTACCTAGTTAATGAAATACAGCCCGCTGAGCGCTGACAGACGGACAGATAGCGGAGGCTTAGTAATAGGGTCCTATTGCTCTACTAATACTAATAATAGCTGGATAAATGAAGGATATGGAGAGATCAGCTGTTCAATAAGTAGGTATGAAAATGTGTCCTGACGTGCCCCAAGTGTGACCGCACGTTCCGAGCGAAGATTGGCTGCAACAGCCACATGCGGGCGCACGAGAGGGCGGAGCAGCGGGACGCTTGCAGCTGAGCCGGACAACTCTGCGGTCGCTGTAGCCAAAAATGGCTAGGACCATCATCATCATCATCATCATGGAAATATCCTAAATCGGTTCCGTACCCCAAGGGTGCTCAACGGGACCTCGTTACTAAGTCACACTCCGTCCTTTCGTCCGTCCGTCCACCAACCGAACCAGGGTAACCCACGACCTCCAGTTGAGAAGCTCGTGGACTTCTCCACCACCACCACTACATTCCAGGCATTTAGACTTCAAGGTGAACGAGGGTAGCTTCACGAAATCTATTTCAGAGTAATGTCAGGTCAGAGGACCCCAATTGGCATTCGTTACGTCAACATCTCAGACGCGTTCCCACTGTTGGAACATGGATCTCTTCCTCAACTTGGAAAGGTAAGGTCACACTCCACACATGGGGTCAAGACCAGACTGGTGGAGGTTTTATTGATAGTCGCGTACACAGTATAATACAGTCATCCAGTACCGACATAGCTCACAGAATCGCTAAACTGAAGTGGCAGTGGGCAGGGCACATAGCTCGTAGAATAGTTGGACGTTGGAGCAGTAAAGTTCTCAAGTGGCGACCGCGCACTTGAAAATAAAGCGTAGGAAGATCTCGTGAGAAGGTGGACCGACGACCTGGTGAAGATCGCAGGAAGCCGCTGGATGCGTGCAGCTCAGGACCGGTCATCGTGGAAATCCTTGGGGGAGCCCTTTGTCCAGCAGTTGATGTTTATCGGCTGATATGATGATCCAGTAGTAGCAAATAACACAAAAATACTACTTACCTACATTTTTACCTTGTCCTAAAAAAATAAGATGTTTTACTTACAAATATGTAGATGGAACAAAATTGGTGTAAGTCCCGTTAACTGGGGCTTCTACTCATCATACAGAACAAATTTCTTTCAAAGACCCATGGTCAATTCACAAAAATATTTGAAAGATTCAGTTTCAAAATGTTTATTCAAAATAGGTGCATGTTACACTCTTTCTGATGGTCTTAAGATAGTAATTACATTACTGTCAGATTGTGAACAATTATAAACAAATAATTATTAGAATGTCAATAAAATCGTTGATATATTAAACGCTTCGCCCGCGTGGACATCGTTTATATGACTGTATTTTATGGTGAGTGGTGCGCAGATATGAGTTTTCCTCAGATCCCTCAGGAACGATATCGGGCTATTCTGATTAGAAGTCTATATTATGTCACTTCCCACTCCCTCAACCAATTTTATCAAAAAAAAAACACTTCAGTCCGTAGCTCCGTTACGACGCTGACGTGCGCGAGCGCGGAAATGAGTTTTCCCCAGATCCCTCGGGAAACATGTCAGGATATGCTAATTAGTAAATTATGCCATTTATCACCCCTCAGCTATCTCTGTGCAAAAAATCACAGCATCCATTGTTCCGTTGTAATTTTAAAGAAACTAACCAAAAAGAGAGTATTTTTTCAGTTCCCTCAGGAACTGCATCGGACTATGGTATTTTCACGGGATAAAAAGTAGACTTTGTCCTTTCCAGTGACACAGGCTACCTGCATGCCAAACTTAATCAAGATTGGTTAAGGTGTTGAAGCGTAAAAAGGTAACAAACAATTAAACAAACAAACACATTTTCACATTTATAATATTAGTAAGGATAAGGATGTCCTCGAACATGAACACAATATGACACGAGAAGTATTGCATTAAAATGATTGAACTTCTCTTTGACCAGAGAAGGCCAGTTCACACGGACAGCACCCGTTCACGAGTATAACGCGACAGACAGCCATCGCTCCCCTCGACCGTTTAGAGCGAAAGGAACGACACGTTTTTTATTTATTTATAATTGGTAAGCGCTTGGTACATCTTACCTGATAATAAGTGACGATGAAGCCTAAGATGAAAGCGGGCTTAGAAAGATTCCCCAACGCAATGGGGAACTAGCTATCTTATCTTCAAGCCAGAACACATCAATGTTGTTAATATTGACGTTTCGCGACAAGACATAGATAAGATGGTGGTAGCTAGCCAGGCGGGCTATGAAAATGCCCTACCACCAACCAAACTGAGTCTTACAAAGTTAGACTCTGCCGGGAATCGAACCCGCGACCTCCTGATGTGAAGGTATTGGCCTTAACCATTATGCCATGGAGGTGGTTAAAATTTCAGACAGTGAACAACGCAAACAAATCGATTTCCTTGGTAAAAGTTGTTCAATATGACAAGTGGAAACCTCCGTTAACATTTCATTATTGGCGTGCAATAATTACTCACTTACTTAAGAGCCTGCTGGAGTTCATAAATCCAATACAAACGTAGTATTTAATTCATTTGTTAACCAAAGAGCCGATTTAGAAATAATTTTATATCGGATGACGTATATCTGTGTCTGCACCGCATTACATTTTTGAAAAAAGAAACAGTAATCCATTTAATACCAATAAACTTGTTTTCCGTCTGTTACCCTAAAAACAAGATTAATGATTAAAAATGGATTCCTGTTTCGTTTTTCAAAAAAGTAATGCGGTACAGACACAGATATACGTCATCCGATTCATCATATCAGCCGAAGGAAGTCCACTGCTGGACATAGGCCTCCCCCAAGGATCTCCACGACGACCGGTTCTGCGCTGCCCGCATCCAGCGGCTTCCCGCGACCTTCACCAGGTCATCGGTCCACCGAGTGGGAGGCCTGCCTACACTACGCTTTCCGGTGCGTGGTCGCCACTCGAGAACTTTACTGCCCCAACGGCCATCTGTTCTACGAGCAATGTGCCCCGCCCACTGCCACTTAAGTTTAGCAATTCTGAGAGCTATGTCGGTTACTTTGGTTCTCTTACGGATCTCCTCGTTTCTGATTCGATCACGCAGAGAAACTCCGAGCATAGCACGCTCCATTGCCCTTTGAGTGACCTTGAGCCTTCTTATGAGGCCCATAGTAAGCGACCATGTCTCAGTTCCGTACGTCATCACTGGCAACACACATTGGTCGAAGACCTTGGTCTTAAGACACTGCGGTATCTGGGACGTAAAGATATTGCGAAGCTTCCCAAACGCTGCCCAGCCGAGTTGGATTCGACGATTGATCTCTTTCTCGAAGTTGGACCTACCTAACTGGACTGTTTGTCCCAGGTATACATATTCGGTAACAACTTCGAGTGTAGAGCCTCCAACCTTCAGAGGAGTAGGTATGACACGGACGTTTGACATAATTTTCGTCTCGTCCATGTTCATTCTAAGACCCACTTGTTGAGAGGCTCTACTGAGGCCATCGAGCATTGTGCCTAAGTCGTCCATAGTCTCAGCCATGACCACGATATCGTCAGCGAATCGAAGGTGGGTGATGTACTCGCCGTTGATATTGATGCCGAGTCCACCCCAGTCCAAAAGCTTAAAAACATCTTCCAGGGCGGCGGTGAACAGTTTCGGAGATATAACGTCTCCCTGTCTCACCCCTCGCTGCAGCTGGATAGGTTCCGAGTTTTGATCCTGGAGGCGAACCGACATGGTGGCGTTTTCATACAAACACTTCAGCACTTCGATGTATCGATAGTCAATTTGGCACCTCTGGAGAGACTGTAACACAGCCCAGGTTTCGACCGAATCGAAGGCTTTCTCATAGTCCACGAACGCCAAGCACAGTGGCTGATTGTACTCTTCGGTCTTCTGTATAATCTGTCATCCGATTATCGATATAAAATTATTTCAAAATCGGTTCTTTGGTTAACAAATGAATCATTTTTTTTATTCGCAATTGGTAAACCCTTGACAACATCTCACCTGGTGGTAAGTGACGATTTTGCCGAAGATGGAAGCGGCCTTACCAAGATTCCCCAACGCAATGGGGAACTGGCTATCTTATCTTCATGCCGGAACACACCAATGATATCAACATTGATATTTGGCGGCAAGACTTAGATAAGATGGTGGTAGCTAGCCAGGTGTGCTTAGAAAATGCCCTACCACCAAAAATACCGAGTCTTACAATTGACCCCGCCGGGAATCGAACCCGCGACCTCCCGTGTAAATCCAGTGAACTTTGCCTCTGAGCTACGGAGGCGGTTAAAATACTACATTTGCATGGGATTTGTAAACACTCCAGCGGGCTCTTAACGGCTCGTAATACAATTTCTTTACAAACTGTATTTCTGACACCAAGGAATAATACTATTTAATAATATTAATAATAATAATAATACAGCATAACGGAAAGGTAACATAACATAGGAACTAATGTGCAGTCACCGGCAGTCGATTTATATCTCAGCTGGAATGCAGGCGCCTCCGCTGAAAAATTACTGGGATTCCACGAGGAGCTCCTGGCTCAGTTTCAATTCCAGCGTCGATAAATATTGGCACTTTTTGCTCTCTCCTACACTTGTTTATTTAAAGCTATTTGCTACAGGTTTTTCTAGATTAATGCTTCTGAAAGTTACGACGAAGCTTCGGCTTAGCTCGTGTTGAAAGCTTTTTTACTTAGCAGAAACTGAGGAGCAAGCGCGAGCGGCAGCGACCGACGAAGTAGTAAGAAAGTGTTGCTACGTCAAAAAAACCGAATTTGTGATTTTAATGGGGATGTTTAATTGTCTTACGCTTACGCTAATATAGTCTAAAAAACTTAAAAAACTAAGTGTTTCTGTGTGTGCCCGTCCGGTGCTCTGGTGCAGTGTCTTTCAATATTTTTGAGTCCGCGACCCCTTTACAAGTTAAAAAATTCTGGCACCCCCCTGGGGCCATCATTATATCAGCCACAAATCGTCCACTGCTGGACAAAGGCCTCCCCCAAGGATTTCCACGACGACCGGTCCTGCGCTGCCCGCATCCATCGGCTTCCCGCGATCTTCACCAGGTCATCGGTCCACCGCGTGGGAGGCCTGCCTACGCTACGTTTTCCGGTGCGCGGTCGCCACTCGAGAACTTTATTGCCCCATCGGCCGTCTGTTCTACGAGCTATGTGCCCTGCCCACTGCCACTTCAGTTTAGCGATTCTGTGAGCTATGTCGGTTACTTTAGTTCATCTGCGGATCTCCTCGTTTCTGATTCGATCACGCAGAGAAACTCCGAGCATAGCACGCTCCATTGCCCTGGGGCCATAAACAAACAAAATTTTTGTGATTTGAAAAACTGTGTTTATTTCTTTTTTTGATACCTATATTAAAATATTATTATTATGCTGTTATAGGCGAGCAGCTTACAGCTGATGTGCCTATATCTGTGTTAGTGTTCTGCACTAAATTGGATTGTATTTGCACCATTTGTTCAGCCAGTCTGTTTTTAAATCTATTCACGGAGGGGGCATCAACCACACCCTGAGGCAACTTGTTCTAGGTGTTTATCACTCTGTTATGTAGCCCCATAAAATAACATCACTTCCTATAACAAGGTTTAAGATAACATCACTTCCTACAACAGGGTTTATAACATCACTTCCTATAACAAGGTTTAAGATAACATCACTTCCTATAACAAGGTTTAAGATAACATCACTTCCTGTAACAAGGTTTAAATTAACATCAATTTTTATAACAGGGCTTCCACTCAAATATGGGTTCTACTAATTTCATACGATCTGTGGCATCCTTATATGACAATACAATTTTCATTTTCCGCGCGTTTTAACAAAAAAACATTTGAAACTAAATTAATTTATAACACTTGGAGTGTAAAGATAGCGCTTGCTCATCTCGAAAGTTTCTCCCCTATACGGTGTGTTAATTACTGTAGGCTATCGCCTATAGCAAAGTATATATATATTAGTACTAACATACAGTATGGACACTCCCTACCGCTCTCTAGATTGCGACCTCACCCCCTTGTCACCCAGATTGATACAGATTGGTTACAGTTTGGTTGTCGAACGTATAGGATTTCGTCGCCATTTTGTTTGTTCCGTCATTCCTTTCTGAAATGTCATTTCTGGTCCGTTGTATCAAGGATCCAGGGTGTGCCTATACCACAGGGTGATAGTTTCGTGACAATGTATGCACAGCGAGGCTGTGCAGTGTACAATTTATTTTTATTCAACGTCGAAGTTTATTTACTTAAAGATCTGAAAGAGTAGTTGTGTAAGAAAAAAGAAATGAACAGGTCTTGCTGAGAAGTATATCTAGTAAATCAGTTTTTAAGGAAACAAAGAGAAGTTCAGTACTCGAGAGCATTCTTTCTACAAATAATTGATGAAACCATGTAGGCAAAAGCTTAAGAAAAGAAAAAAAACGTCTAATTTCTTTTTTTTTACGGTACATCTTCCCAATGGAACACAGTCATTTGTTATTGTTAAGAACTAAATAGATTTAACAATATTGTGTGGTTACATTTTAATTTTTAAACCGAACAACTATCCTCAAGGAACCCATACAATCAATTCACACAAATTTACCTTCAGAGCCTCCTAATAATCAGCTGATTGATGAACCTTGTATGGAGTTCGTATTTTTAGGGTTCCGTAGTCAACAAGGAACCATGTCTGTCTATCTGTCTGTCCGCGGTTTAGCTAAGAGACTAGTAAGTACTAGAAAGCTGTAATTTGGCATACAAGTAGAGAAGGGGTGTTTTTTTTGTTGCCGTACCCTATCGTGTGGGGGGGGGTGTCGATAGGTCTTCCAAAACTACTGATGGTTTACACAAACCATTTTTCTATTCAGGATTCCGTTTGCGAAATACAATACAATACAATATTCTTTATTGCATCACAACACAAAAAAAAAAATTGACAATATAGAAGAAAGCCTATAAAATAGGCGGCCTTATTTCATCATCATCATATCAGCCACAAATCGTCCACTGCTGGACAAAGGCCTCCCCCAAGGATTTCCACGACGACCGATCCTGCGCTGCCCGCATCCATCGGCTTCCCGCGACCTTCACCAGGTCATCGGTCCACCGCGTGGGAGGCCTGCCTACGCTACGTTTTCCGGTGCGCGGTCGCCACTCAAGAACTTTACTGCCCCATCGGCCATCTGTTCTACGAGCTATGTGCCCTGCCCACTGCCACTTCAGTTTAGCGATTCTGTGAGCTATGTCGGTTACTTTAATTCTCCTGCGGATCTCCTCGTTTCTGATTCGATCACGCAGAGAAACTCCGAGCATAGCACGCTCCATTGCCCTTTGGGTGACCTTGAGCCTTCTTATGAGGCCCATAGTAAGCGACCATGTCTCAGTTCCGTAAGTCATCACTGGCAACACACACTGGTCAAAGACCTTAGTCTTGAGACACTGCGGTATTTGGGACGTGAATATATTGTGAAGCTTCCCGAACGCTGCCCAGCCGAGTTGGATTCGTCGATTGATCTCTTTCTTGAAGTTGGAACTACCTAACTAACTACCGGCCTTATTTGCTAGGTAGCAATTTCTTCCAGGCAACCTTTGGGTAGGGAAACAGCGATAGAATAAGTTAAGGGGCGGTGCAATATTAAAAAAAAGAAAAATTAAGTTTTAAAAAGCTAATTGTTGTTAGAATTAAGTGTCTCCCCTTCCCTACTAGCTAAACCGCTATTTTAGGAATCTAAAAAAAAATAGCATGATAAATAATTATTATTATTCTTAGTTTAGGAATAATAGTCGATCAACTTGAGATGTGCAGTTGGATTTGTAAAAATTTCACAGATTTTCCATACATAGTGTTCTATTACCAACTGCAAAACAAATTTGTTTTTTTTAAATATATCTTTACTTTTAAAAATACTACGGAACCCTACTTTGCGTGTCGGACTCGCACTTGGCTGGTTTTTTTTTATTTTTTGGGAAAAAAGTTAATTTAAAAGTTAATTTTCTGAGTAGAAGTTTTTTTGTAAGTACCTATGTACTATTTCGTTACATTAAAAAGTGTGATATAAAATGTATTTTCACTCCTATGCTCGTAAAATTTTGATTTATTTATTTCGAGATAAGGCTGCATAAAATGGTATTTCATCCTTTTGTGCATAAATTAATATTTTTTTAAGTTCTTTAAGATTACGGCAATGAGGCCTTACAGCCACTTACACAATACACCTTATAGGTATGTTTTTATGAGATAATATAGGCTATGTGTTTATTTAATTACCACATATGTATTACTACCTAAATACAAATTTAAGATTAATACAGGCGTGCAATCACCAAAAAAACAATAAATAACGCATATATTTATAACTTGGCCAGATATGACCTATTATTACTTGGCATTAAGGAAGTCAAACGTCACAAGTTGAAAATTAAAACAAAATAAGAATAATCGAGTGGCGGGAAACTATTCGTCAAAGCTAGCCAAATTTGTTGTACTGCGGTTGAATATTTATTATTTCCTTGCAATCGAAGTGAAAAGCGGAGTGTAAAACTCGAGCATAAAACACATTTAACCCTCAACGTGACTATCCACTATGCGGACAGCGGTGGAGTGGAACTCCTTGCCTGCGTCTGTGTTTCCCGACTCCTGCAATTTGGGGATCTTCAAGGCTTCACCTGTATGTTTGTATTTAACCGACTCCTTTGGACTCGATTTTGACCCACTTTAAACGGACAGATTTAATTCAAACTTTGTAAACTTATCAAGAATCAGCGACAATATAATAATTTCATAAGTTTGAACTAAAAAATAAACCTATTTCAACAGGTACCTATTTCAATAATAATCGTTAATGGGTTCACTGGTCGTTACTAAAGTACTTAATAAAATAATTAATCAATATTAACTCTTCTTTAATACATGAACTAATATAAAAATCCTTTCAAAATTGTTTTTCTCTTTTATTGAGAAAGCGAAAAGGTTGCATTTAGAGGTTTTTTTTATTCATACTACCTTTCGTATTTAACAAGGAAAATGTCACCCTTTCGTGTAATCACGTAAAACCAATTAAACGAGAGCCCCCCCTTGTTTGAGTTCTGACTTGACTATTCGCGCCATTAATCTTACAAAAATGGCGGCGTAATCTGGTACACGATTTATGGAGCCCCATGTATTTATCTATTCTTAGTAACATAATGTCTTATTTCTTTTCAAGCGATTTCCAAAAAGGAGGAGGTTCTCAATTCGTCTGTATTTTTTTTAATGTTTGTTACCTCATAACTTTGGGCTGGGTGAACCGATTTTTATGATTCCTTTTTTATTAGAAAGCTAGTGCTTTCCGTGTGGTCCCATTTAAATTTTATCAAAATCGGTGTAGTACTTTTTTAGAAAATTAACAAAAACCAAAAATAATGATGCAAAAATGTACTAAGTTGTTCCGATGGAAGTCGGTTTTTTAACGTGTTTAGCGTTTTCAATTATGTTCTTTGCAAAATGTTTGGAACATTTTTGCACAGGCTCTAGGCATAGTGTAAGTATAATTATTTTTTTATATATTTCGCAGCACATCCCGGCATGTTGACATAAGTCTGCCAATGCGTGATTTTAAGCAAAACTCTGCTCCGTCATGGTTGGAGCAGAGTTTCTTGTACCCCGTTTTCAAAGCGCTAAAACTACATCTAGGTTTAATTTTTGATCTGAGTTCGTACCCAATTATTTCGGCGCGGTACGCAAACACAAACCGAAATTGTATTACATTTTGACGCACTCGTATATTAAGTGCATGGTTGTTAAAGAACTAATTTTCCTCTCTGCATCTCACTAACGTGACGCTTCTAAACTAAAATGTTTTTTTATATACTTTTGGTTTGTATTTGCATCCCCTTTTGAAATATACAGGTTTTAATAAAATTGGTGTAAATGTAAATTTGACCAATTTTGTGCATTTTTGTATAAAGATTACAAATAAAAAAAAGACTATGGGTTACGCTACGTCTTCCGGTGCGCGATCGCCACTAACTTTACTGACTCAATGGCCATCTGTTCTACGAGCTATGTGCCCTGTCCACTGCCACTTCAGTTTAGCGATTCTGTGAGCTATGACTGTAACTTTGGTTTTTGTTACTTAGAATAAAATAGAATTGTGGTGCAATCTCATTCAAATTCATGAGATGTTGACGATGCACTGAAACTGTCAAACCATTGTTTAGCCTCCCAGTGCTCGAGCCCTCCACGGGGTCACTCACTGAGCTGATCTAGCTAAAAACTTGTTTGCTGTAAGTTTGAAGATTAAAAGATAATAAAAAAGACAAGGGTAATAACAAAGAATAATTTTATTTATTTTTAGTACTAGCTGTTTCCAGCGGCTTCACCCGCGTGGACAACGTTTCTATTACTTTTCGAGGGTGTGCGTATAAATGGTCGTGAAAAAAGTAGACTATGTGTTAATCCAGGTCCTATTCTAGGTCCTACCAAACTTCAGCCAGATCCGTTCAGTAGTTTTTGGGTGAAAGAGTAACAAAAATACATTCTTACAAACTTTCGCGTTTATAATATTAGTAGGATAGGATAAAGTTTTAGTTTGTGTGTGCAGACACAGAGAATGTTTACAATCCATAACTTCTTCACTGCCGAGTAAAGGGTTTCTTAACCCTTTACGTTCCAAGTCCAGATTAGTAGCGTCTGTAGGGCTACCGTGAAGTTTTCAAGCCTAAAGGAATTTTGATTGTGACACATAAATCATAAGAGTAGAAAAGTACCGATTAAAATATATAAACGTAGAAACTTTCTGGGAACCCGTGGGAAAAGCAAAGTTAAAAAATAATTAATAATAATACATTTTCTGATTTTTCTCATATTATTCTGTACATTTTTCCTTTCAATCTTTAAAACATCTATAAGAACCGCTGTTCAATTGCAGTCCTTTTAATAAACAATTTTCCCCAAAGAACCTATGGTCGTTTAAAAAAAACTATAAACTGACTTTTCCATTTTGTGTGGGAATCCAATTTTTTCTTCGCGAATAGGCCAAACATACCAGAACCTATGGTCACTTAAAAAAAACAATTAGCTGACTATTCCATTTTGTATGAGAATCCAATTTTTTTTCGCGAATTGGTCAAATATTCCCATGAAATGTTTCATAGAAGTAGAAACTGATTGAATGGACGACCTCTTACAAATAGGATCTTATATTTGTACCGATAATATTTGACTGCCATTGGAATGAACTGTACCGCAGAACAAAAATTGTGATAGATAGCGGTATCCCGGGGAGTGGCCATCAATTTTATTACAGCTGTCGGAATAAAATATATTTCCAGTGTAACTTTAGTGCATCACTCGTATGTAGGCGCCCGGCGTGTGTTCTTGCAGTTAGTTAAGGCTTATACCGCCGCCAACGACCAACTTTGTAACCAATTTTTACTTCAATTTTGATTTTTTTTATAATTACAGGCTACGGGGAGTGATTTTGATTTCCTCGAATTCAATTTCAATACTCAGAACTAAAGAAAAAAAACTGGTCGTCTTTAATAAGAAAACATTGATTACAAGCCGAACGATTAAGCCGATCGTGCCTCTCTATCGCTTGTTTCGCGCTCTCGCTTGCACGCGTAACTTGACACTTTTTCGTGCATGTAGCCGGCGTTCATCGATTTATAAGACGTTATCACTTCAAAAAATATCCTAATGCACACTTTTTTACTATTAGTAACCACAGAACTGCTGCAATTTTGATCGAAATATTAAGATAATTTATGAATTTCTTAACAAAACAGTATAAAATTATTTTGTTTTTTTACTTTTTGGAAATTCTTCTTATTGGAGTTTACTCCTTAAGAATCGATTTGCATATAAGGCGCCCGGTATGAAAAAAATATGAGGCGTAAAATCTAGTGATCGAAAACGTAATTTGTTATATTCTCTTTGCGCGTTACGTTTTTACGCGCAATCTATTGTGCGCACCTCTGTCACGTGATACAAAACAGTCAGGCTGAATCTAAGATGACGTTCTGTCATTGTTGCAGTCTTAAGGCGTGTCTCCTGCGCCCGCTTTTTTGAAACATTTGTTTTCATACTCAAGCCGTCTCCTGCTACAGGGAAATGTTTCTGAAACAAAAAATGTGCGCGACACGGCAGTTGTAAAAAAATGAAACAAATCCTTCCCCTCTCCACCCGCGCGGGGAGTATAATTGTACTGTATCTGTGTATTGTTTTGCAAAACAGGTCGGAGGAGACGCGCCTTTACTATTTTTGATCTGTATATACAATTTTAGTATATTTAAAATATAAAATATTTATGATTATAAATATACTGAAAATTTGTGATATTTTACAATCTCCATCGTATAATTTGGTATTCCACTCCATCATGGATGTCAATTTTGTGAAAGCAGATGGCAGAAACTTGCCCATAGTGTACGCAATCAAGGATTAAAATGTTCTTCAAAAATAACCCCGATTTTATTCTGCAGAGCTGAGAAATGTAAAAACAGCAATGTAAGTACTATAAAATAATATAACACTACCTACGTAAGTAACCTTAATCCTGCGAAGGCAAAATAATGGTCTTTCTTTCAATTGTAGTTTTTTAGGTTATAAAGAATAAATTTTGTTTACAGTAAGTAATTAGTTTGCATTTTCAGGGCTGCACGAGAATCTTATGGTGACGATGCTATTGGGTACGTGCAACGACATCGTGGATCAGGACTTTGCACACTCAATTGCAAGATCTGCCTCGAGCACAAATTGCGGGCTAGTTCATACAGAGTCACTATAGTGATAGACGAGACTAAAGGTGAAATCGTCAGTTGCCAGTGCTTGGACTGTGCAGGTTCAACTGGTGGTTGTAAGCTTGCAGTGACATTTTTAATGTGGACCCATCGTCGCAGTCTTCCTGCACCGAGGTCGAATGTTACTGGAAAAACGCATCCTCTCGATAGTAGGGACTACTATAAAATACGTCACTGTAGATCAAATTTGCAAAAAAACAGCTCCACATCATGAAACCAGCACAGACCTTTTCCACGAGTTTCTTCAAGAAGCAAAAAAGAAGAAAATTATGAATTGTGAACTGTTGAAGTATCAGAACGACTTTAAACACAGTGATGTTAGAAAGTTTTCACTTCATCATTTCCTTATTCAAGCGAATGATGATATAAAGAATGATGTCCACAAATTACTAGAAACATTACAAGAGAAACTTAACAAAAATGCTCTTGATTTAATTGAAGAGTCAACTTGAAATCAATGTAAGAGCCCTTTATGGTATGACCTAAGATATGCTTGTATAACCGCATCCAAAGCATATTAGGTTAGTTGCTGCCAAACACCAGATGGATCATTAGTAGCTGCGATCATGGTAGCTAAAACACCTGACACATCAGCTAAGAAAAGAGGCCGGAAATTGGAATCATCCATCAGTTATAAAAACTGTGCAGAGTAAACTTAAAACCAAAGTCAAGCCCTGTTTTGTGCCTGTTTAGACAATCGTACTTAAGAAGTAAACTCCAGTCGTGCGTCGGAGCTGACACACACACTTTTTTTTTATTTATAATGAATTAAAACCACAATTTTCGCACGATTTGTCTGCAGCGATTTACGTAACAGCCACGTTGTAGGTAGTACGAGCTGACAAGCATTTTATTTACAAACTATTTCGTTCGATGTTTAAAACATCGTGAATCGAGTTGTTAATTTTAGGGACGGAGGAGCCTTAATATCATTTTCTAAAGGATTGCGATCTGAGCTCAGTGCGACTTGCACGGTTGAGCCGATCATGCAGGTTAACCTACAAGAAGCAAGGTCATTACTTAGATAGGCATTACTTACTTGAGTTTGCGTGTACCGTTCTCGAATGCATCGTGACTTCCCAGACAAGATGCAGTGAAATGCACCCATATCCTTACTTAATATTATAAATGTAAAAATATGTATGTTTGTTACCTTTTCACGCTTCAGCACCTCGAACAACTTGATGAAATTTAGCATGCAGGTAGCCTGTGTCACGGGGAAGGACATAGGCTACTTTTTATCCCGGGACAATAGTAAAGTCCGATGCAATTCCTGAGAGAACTGTAAAAAACTTCATTTGTGGTTCATTTCTTTAACATCGCAACGAAACAATGGATTGTTGTGATTTTATTGCACAAAGATGGTTGAGAGAGTGGGAAATGACATCGACTACTAATCAGAATAGCCCGATCTGGCTCGCTGTCCGCTTGCGGCTCGCGTACCACTCACCCTCAAAGACAGTCATAAAAATGGTGTCCACGCGGGCAAAGCCGCGGGCAAAAGCTAGTTTTAAATAATTAGAAAAGCTACCTACTTAGCATAATAATATATATTGCAGTAGGTAAATTTATTATATAGTTAGCTGCTTTACTAACTGGTATCTCGTTATTTCATAACTATAACTGCCATCTGTTTATCTCATAATTATAGTTAGTAGTTCAGGAAGTAGACCAGAGGAAAGTAATTTCATTACGAGCTAAGGACAAAGTTTACTCTTAATTGCAAAGTTTTCGCAACGAGATGGAAATGAGAGCTGCAAAGTATTATAGGCAGGGAGCTAGCTATCTCTCATAAGGAACGATAAAATGTAAAAGAAAGAAAACAAATATTAAATTTCAGATTCGCGTCCATAAATGACGAGGATCGCTGACAAATATGATTCTTAACTCTTTTCGCACTTCATGCGTGTACTGGTCAAATTGAGCCCTATGCTTCTTGTAACTGGTGAGCGCATGGGGTGTGGAAGGGTTGTTTTCACTTTTATTGTTTAATACTACAATTCTGTGTTTTACTAACATTAGTGTAATAAGACGTTTGTGTTACTAACGAAAATGGACCATGTTGTCTGAAAAATAAAGATAATAAAAAAATAAATATAAATAGGAGAAAAAAACTGGTTTGACAAATCACCACAGAACACTAACCTCAAATGCCACGTTATACACTTAAAAATAAATTTCGTTTGATGCCCGATGTCTCAAACTAAAGGCCAGACATTCTGACACTTTCTTAAACTGAGATTAAGACATTACACGAAGGCCCCTACAAACAGGTAAACATATATACAAGTAACGGGCCCGACACCTCAATTATTTGATGAAAGCCCAATGCCCACATACTCGTGGTAGAAAATGCCCACACGCGGCAAAGAGTTAAATCCTACACAATGCAAAGTTATATTAACAAGCTTACCAAATGCCACTCCGATCGTCCCAGCAGACTCCGGATGCCGCCTTGCCATAGAAGAGGGAGTGGGGTTCAATATACGTAGCTAAATGTATAGTTTTGTATGAAGTGTGTGTATCGAGTATTGTGTGAGATACCCCAGCTCCGTTGTAGGATCCACCGATGCTCCTTGCTGAGGTTTTTCCGTACTTTCAGCCGACCGTACTCCGAGACTTGCCCAACGCAAGTCAAACTCCCGTAGGTATATCCTTACTAATATTATAAATGTGAAAATGTGTTTGATTGTTATCTTTTCACGCGTCAACACCTTGACTAATCCTCATGAAATTTGGCATGCAGGTAGGCTGATTCACGGGGAAGGAAACAGGCTACGTTTTATCCCGTAAAAATTGCATAGTCCACAGCAGTTCTTGAGGGAATCGAAAAAATAATATTTTTTTGATTCATTTTTTTACATCTCAATGGAATAACGGATTTTTGTATTTTTTTGCACAGATATGGTTGAGGTAGTGAGAAATGACATAGAATGCTAATCAAAATAGCCCGATCTGGGATAGGGATTTGGAGAAAACTAATGTTCACTCACGAGCCGCTTGCGGCTTGCACACCACTCACCCTCAAAGACGAGTGTCTTTTAAAGTGAGTTGTATGAGTATACAAATGATGTCCACGAGGGCAAAGCTGCGGGCAAAAGCTAGTTATATATACAATAACTAAAGTTCTTCACCACAAATAAGGTCACGCTCCGTCGTGTGTAGACTGTT
This sequence comes from Coleophora flavipennella, assembly GCA_947284805.1. NCBI lineage: Eukaryota > Metazoa > Arthropoda > Insecta > Lepidoptera > Coleophoridae > Coleophora > Coleophora flavipennella. Next base: position 19,928,284 of record OX369255.1, on the reverse strand, counting down.
CTACTTATTGGGTATCCAGCCATATCTATTGGTTTTACACTAAAACACAAACCTAGCCTCGTAGGTATAGTTATTTTTCGCTTCCGTAAGTACCACTTATCCATGCGAGGACCAAATTCCCTACCGCATACAAGTACTTCCCTTGGTAGGTACAAATGTGAAACCTTGACCAGATGAATGCGCCGTCGCGTCACTAATAAACTATTTTTCGTATTCTATCCGTTAGTTCGTAACACTGAACAAAAACTGAACACAGTTGTTCACTTACAAACGGCAGTCCACGCGGCGGTTGAATTCTGTCCGCGTGGTCCGTTTCCGGCTTGGCCTATGATGTATTTCGCGACAGTCGCGTCAAATGCAGCCTAGACGCGTTAAATAGGCAATTCTCGCGACACTCGCTTATCCGGACAACATTTCATGTGCGTATTGCGTAATGGTTTCGCCCTCGCACGATATCAAAACAAAAAGCGCGGCAAATCTTCGCGACCATATATGGCTGCCCGTACAGCAGTTGACTGTCTACACGCGGCACAGCCCTCGCGTGTCTTGGAACCGTATCTGTCATTATCGGCTGGCACGGCCGTCCGTCGCTAGCGCCTCTGGGTGACTAAGTAGCTCAGTGCGCCCGCGCGTGTCCGAAGCCAGCGCGGCAAGTACCTGGCCGCGCTATCGCCTATTGTTCGATTGCGCAGCTAAGGAATGCGGATTCACTGATAAGTGCCTTTGTCACTAAATGTGTGCACAAGTTATGATAGTTTAACATGTATTTACGAGTGCTCACACATCCGAGCGGATTGAAATCGAACAGGAACAAATAAAATAGTATAATCAAATACAGTTCCTAAGAAACCTGAAAAAAGCCTCTTTTTGGTTAATTTATTTAACATAGCAACGGAGCAACAGATAGTTGTATTTTTTGCACAGAGATGGCTTAGAAGGTAAGAAATGGCATAGACTACTAATTAGCCTTGCCTGACTTAGTTTCCGAGGTATCTGAAAAAACTTATTTTCACGCTCGCGCACTTCGGCGTCGCAACGGAGCAACAAATTGACGTAATTTTTTGCATAGTAATAGTTGAGGGAGTGGAAAGTGACATGGACTGCTAATCAAGATAGCCCGGTATAGTTCCCGAGGCATCTAGAGAAACTACATAGCTAGTCTCGCGAACCGCTTGCGGCTAGCGTACCACTTATCCTGTAAGACTGTCATAAAAACTATGTCCACGCGGGTGAAGCCGCGGCAATAAGCTAGTTTATAATACTTTTTTATAAATTTTTATAAATTATATAACAAAACGCTTAATTACAAATTAGAAAAATATAATTAAAAATAACTAGGAATAAATTATACATTTATAAAAACCCGACTGCGTGAACACTTAACTCCTATTTTTGGCCAGACGGGTAAAAATGTATCCTGTGTTCACGGGATCACGACAAATCTAAAGATACCTCATACTTTCAAATCCTTCAAGACGTTCAGGCTGTAGCAGGGAAGATAGAAATCTACATACATACATACACTCGAAAAACATTACCCTTCTTCTGAGGCAGTGGGGTTATTAAAAGTTAGTCAAAAAGAACCTTAATGTCTAGTACAAATAATGTTGTGATTCATATCACAGTCTCAGGGTAGGAAAATGGCCGGGGGTTTATTGTATCCAACAAATAATAGAATCTTATGCACTGCACAAATGACTATTAAACCTTACTCAGTCTCGAACAGGCTATATCCATTTTATTTACTTATTATTGAAATCAAGCCTATCACTGTTTTAGAAAATAAATGCAAATTCTTACTTACGTAAAAAAATGATTTCTTTCTTTAAAATATTGATTTCTTTATACCTATTCTGTAACGAGTACTGCACTGGATCGCATGTGGTAGATATCGCAGGTAACTGTTTTCTGCAAGATGAAAATACTTTATATGTCAGCCGCATGCCACAAGACATTATATTGTACACCCCGTATACAAGTTGAAACGTTGTTAAGCTGCTAACTTCGACCATACCTGGGAGAAGTTATTAATCCGGTTATAATTAATCATTGTTCTACTTAATGGATTAAAACTAAACTAAACCTGTTGGGACTGGTTTGGGGCTGGATTTGAATCGGATTGATTAGAATTAGATGTAACTTGACTCCTATTGTGGAGGTTAAAACTATAGGTATGTAAGATTTTCATCACACAACTCCTGGTCTATAGGTGACTCAGAAAACTTGATATTTACTGTTATTTCTTGTCCTACGAGCGAAAACAACTATTTATCATACAAAGCAGTACGAATTATGTATCTAGGGAATTTACTAATATACAATTATTATTATTTTTTTTTTTTTATTAAAAATTTGAGTGTTTAGCAGCACCTTACCTGATGGTAAGTGCCGATGCAGCAGAGGATGTAACACGCAAGCTCAAATAGTGCCCACTCATTCTCGTATTGAAGATTCCTATATCATAGGCACACCCCGGGCACTGCAAACAACGGTCGAATGACATTTCTAAAAACAAATGACGGAGCAAACAAAATCACAGCGAAATCCTATACGTTCGAGAACCAAACTATAACCAATCTGCATCAATCTGGGTGACGAGGGGGTGAGATCGGAATCTAGAGAGCGGCAGGGAGTGTCCTTACTGTATGTTAGTACTAATATATATACTTTGTCATAGGGTTTCACCCAGGAACACATAGTTATATCACAAAAAAATGTGCCTCCCTACTAATTGATCAACTGTTTGGCCCTAAACTTTGGTGATGGATTAAAATAGTTTTATAAGAAAAGGCCGCTTTTAAATACACTAGCTGTAACCACGACTTCGTCCGCGTGGAGGTTTTGAATTTTCCCACGGGGACTCTTGAATTTTCCGGGATAAAATGTAACCCGGGCTATAGGGAACAACCGTAAAAAAATTCATCAAAATCGGCCTGGTAGTTTTTGCGCGATGCCCGAACTTACAGACAGACAGACAAAAATTCCATTTTTTTTGTTTTGGCCTATATGTCGTTGGGAATGTCCATCAAAGTTATTATTTTCCAAAAATATTTCATGTACAGACACGGCCTAGTTACAGTTTTATTATACGTATAGATAATATCGCAACATCTTTTTGTTTACACATGTAGATTTAGATTAGATGTTTAACACTTTGACGGACCTATAGTCATAGTAAGTGATTATTATCCTACAATTACATTTTTAATGTTAACATGTTATATGTCATTTCATGTTGACATTGAACAATGTATGTTGAGAACAGACAAGGTCAGGACGGCTGAGTTTGGGAAGACACGTAATAAAGGTATGTGAAATTGATGCGTAGAAAGGAACGATGTGAGGTGCGAATGAGACGACAGAGACGAGGGGAGATAGACGACGAATGAATCTTAAAAATTGAACTAAAAATTTTTTTTTACTGCCTCACGAATTACACATATTTATCGGAAGATGATAAAGTAGTGCTAGCGTTTGGATAAACTATACTTTGTCTACAAGCGAAATCACTTGAATCCAACTCCTTCCATAGTTTTCCTTGTACTTTTGCATGATCAGTACATTTGATAAGTGTGGTATACAAGTTTTTGCTTATAACCCAATTTCTTAAAGCTTGAAAATATAAATCGCATCGCTATGGCTTATCATGAACATCGAAGTTTTATAACGCTAAAGAATTCAAAGTATCAGCACTGGCATTATGTTATTGTCCATTCCCGGTGTGATCACTATCCCAGGTGTGTTGTGAGTCACAGCCAGCTTGAGTATTCTCTCATCCACGCCTCCAGGGTTTTTCGCTACACATAAATATTCGCCATTATCAGAAGTTTCAGCATCAACGATTGTTAGATTCACCCATCTACTGTTGTCAGCACTGCTTTGAGTTATGTAGTATTTTAGTTCTCCTTGATATCGATATGTTCCGTCAATGATTTGAGCGTTTAATACCCAATTGACTTCTGGTAAAGGATTACCATCTACTTGACAAGATAGCGTTATATTTGTATCGGAAGATAGTAAAGTAGTGCTAGCGTTCGGATAAACTATACTTGGTCTACAAGCGAAATCACTTGAATCCAACTCCTTCCATAGTTTTCCTTGTACTTTTGCAGGTTCAGTACATTTTATAGGTGCGGTATACAAGTTTTTGCTTATAACCCAGTTTCTGAAAGCTTGAAGATAGCAATCGCATCGCCATGGGTTATCATGGATATCTAAGTTTGACAACGCTACAGAATTCAAAGTATCTGCTTTAAGATACTGTAACTTGTTACTATTCAATCTTAAAATATTCAGTTTTGGCACGTTTAAAAAAGTTTTCACACCCAACTGTTTTATCCTGTTGTTACTCAAATCGACTTTCTGTAAAAACGGCAGATTGTTAAATAATCCGTCGTCCAATTTCTCCAGCAAATTATCATTTAGCAGAATCCACCTAATTTTCACGGTTTCCTTAAAAGTATCGGATTGTAATGTTTTCAGTTGGTTCTTCGATAAGTCCAATTCGATCATTATAGCGAGTCCGCTTAGTCCGTTTTTCTGAATCGTTAGCAATTTGCAGTCCCTGAGTATTAGCTTTTTGAGGTTCACCAACTGAACATCTTCAAACGCGTGTCTCGTTACTTCGTATAAATTGTTTCCAGTGAGATCAAGGTTTTGTATTTCGGCGCTTAGCGTTCGAGGTATCTCTTGGAGGTTGGAATGTGAGCAGTCCGCTTGCTTGTTTCCACTTGCCCAAACGCATTTGCATCCTTGTGGACAGTCGGCGGTGAAGTCTGCTGCTGCCGAGAGCACCAGGCCCAGTAACATCAGAAATCTAAGTTTCCTCTCCATCTTAGATCTCAACCTGTAACAAACAGAGTAAATCACTCAGTATAGTTTTGAAGCGCTGTGGCTGGTTCACGGAAGTGTGAAGTATTCGTTAAGGTCTTCTATACTTATTAGGAAAGTATTACATAGTAATGTCGAGTGTCAGTTTCCAATTACGACTGCCATTTAATTATAATCATCGGCACCGACGGCTGATTGTCTCTTGCAGTCGCGGCTCAGTATCACTTGTGTGGTCGAGTCAATAAATATGGTTATCTGACCATAGCTGTTGCCCGCGGCTTCGCCCGCGCAGATTTAGTATTTTGCCGTTCCCGTGGGAATATCCCAAAATTCTTTCTAAGTAGATGCCCACGTCATAATTGCTATCTTTATGACAAATTTCAGCCCGATCAATCCAGTGGTTTGAGATGTGCTTTAATAGAACAGTTAGTCACGGTTTCTTTTTATACAAGGTCCTAACAAAGGTATGCACTTGTTTTCAACTGGCGCTTGCATTCATAAAACTGAACAAATTTCCCTAAGAAACCCATGGTCAATTCGCATTTTAAAAAAAATTATTAAATTGTGTGGAACACGCCAGAATAGGTATTATTGCGGGCCGGTGCGGTCATTGAACTTTTGCTTTGAGTGTCAAGTTCGTAAACTTAGGAGTTATTCTGAGCAGTTTGATAATTTAATTAAAAAACAATAATTGCGAATTGACCATGGGTTTCTTGGGGAAAGTTGCTCAGTTCGATGAGTACAAACTCCAGTTTAAAAAAGTGCAAACCTTTGTTAAGGCCCTATTATAAACAGATGTATTAAAGACAATTTTAAAACGTTAAGTAATGCATGCATAGAATAGTGAACATAATATTTATCAACTAGCTGTCCCGGCGAACTTCGTTCCACCCTACACTACACTACACTGCCCTAACCTACACTACATTACCCTACCCTACCCTATACTACCCTACCCTACACTACCCTACCCTACACTACCCTACCCTACACTACACTACCCATCTCTACACTACCCTACCATACACTACACTACCCTAACCTACCCTACATACACTACTCTACACTACCCTACCGTACACTACCCTACACTACCCTACACTACACTACCCATCTCTACACTACCCTACCCTACACTACACTACCCTACCCTACACTACCCTACCCAATACTACAATACCCTACACTACACTACCCTACCCTACACTACCCTACCCCACACTACACTACCCTAACCTACCCTACATACACTACTCTACACTACCCTACCGTACAATACCCTACACTACACTACACTACCCTACCCAACCCTACACTACACTACCCAACCTTACCCTACCCTACACTACCCTACACTAAAACCAATTGTTTTTTGACTGATTTTTATTTTTGGGATTTTTTTTTATTTCATTCCGAGCATTTTCATATTTATTCACCTTTTAAACCTTCTCTGGACTTCCACAAATAATTAAATACCAAAATTAGCCAAATCGGTAAAGCCGTTCTCGAGTTTTAGCGAGACTAACGAACAGCAAAAAAATATACTTAAGTGTATGTATAAAAACTCGAAGGTTGTGTGTAGTCAACCAAAATTTTTTTTTTTTAATTTAATTCCGAGCGTTTTTATATTTATTAACCTTTTAAACCTTCTCTGGACTTCCACAAATAATTCAATACCAAAATTAGCCAAATCGGTCCAGCCGTTCTCGAGTTTTAGCGAGACTAACGAACAGCAATTCATTTTTATATATATGATGATATCAAACGAATTATTGCGGAATGTAAATAGAGATCGTATACAAGATGTAACAAAATTGGTGTAGGTCCCGTTAACTGGGGGTTCTACTTATCATACTAAACAACTTTCCCCAAGGAACCCATAGTCAATTCTTAAAAAAAAATGGACCCTCCATACTAAAATGCACAAAATCGGTCGATCAGCTGATCGAATTGTATGAAGAGTAAAAAAAATTTTTTACATTTTCCACAAAGTCGTAGAACAAAAGTTGTTCAGTGTGATGAGTAGAAGCCCCAGTTAACGGGACCTACACCAATTTGTTACACCCTGTATATGTAGGTACTTATACGATTTTTTGCTGTATAGATAGAATGCAAGCGTAAACTTTAAAAAAACAAGCAGACAACCACCTTCGCGCAGCACCTCGATTGTACTAATTACGGATGCAGAAAGTTCCCGATGACGACGATAGAGATGGAACTAAATACAAAAAAAAACCTTTTAGGATAACGCGGCTCTCGTTCCATACTTACTTCCATACTATTGTAGCTTTCTGTCCGTACGTCTGTTACAGCCGATTTGCTCCAAAACTACTGAATTTGGCACACATACTTTCAAGAATTTTCATGTCCATTATATTAAAATTTGAAACACAATGCCATTTTCGTTATTAAGTCTCAAAAAAATAAAAACTACACCCACGTTGATATTAAGACATTACAACCCTATCGCACCCTAACAGGGGTGATGGTGTTTCACGTCCGCGACGTTGGACCTTAACATCGTTGTTGTTTTCGTAATCAGCGAAGCGATAAACCATACAAACGATACCCATGTTGATTTTCAGTCTTTGTCCCCCCATTTCCCCCTTTTAGGGGTTGTATACTGAAAAGATCTGAAACAATTGTTTACTCATTTATTGATAAAAGTACTTCTGTGAAGTTTAGAATAAAATAGTCTAACTAACTAATCTTGTTTGAGTTGAGTTTTTTGTTTGAACTAACTAATCTTGTCAGAACCGCACACATAGGGTACCGTACCATCATACTAGATGGCGCTGGCTTCTTCACGTTTGAATAAAACACATTTTTTTTATGGAGGCCACCCTTATTTTTTCACTTTTTCTAATTTTTAGTATTTGTTGTTATAGCGGCAACAGAAGAAATACATCATCTGTGAAAATTTCATCTGTATAGCTATCACGGTTCATGAAATACAGCCTGGTGACAGATGGACAGACAGACAGACGTACGGATAGCGAAGTCTTAGTAATAGGGTCCCGTTTTTACCCTTTGGGTACGGAACCCTAAAAACTAATGCAACATACATACATCATATCAGCCACAAATCGTCCACTGCTGGACAAAGGCCTCCCCCAAGGATTTCCACGACGACCGGTCCTGCGCGGCCCGCATCCATCGGCTTCCCGCGACCTTCACCAGGTCATCGGTCCACCGCGTGGGAGGCCTGCCTACGCTACGTTTTCCGCTGTGCGGTCGCCACTCAAGTACTAAAGCCTTTTCGGAAACCGGCTTGTTCGGGAGGCTGGAAGTCATCAAACCTGCGTGCGAGACGATTCGTAATGACTCTCGAAAACAACTTGTAGACATGGCTCAGAAGTGAGATGGGTCTGTAGTTCTTCAGCAGGGTGTTGTCACCCTTTTTGAAGAAAAGCAGACCACACTTCTGTGCCATGCCTTAGGCGTTTGTCCCTCGAGTATAACAGAATTAAATAACTTCTGAAGAGCTTTAAGTACCGGTGTTCCACCTGCTTTCAGAAGTTCAGCCGTAATTCCATCATCACCCGGTGCCTTGTTGTTCTTGAGCTGTTTGAGAGCCATTCTAATCTCGTACAGGCTGACGTCCGGGATATCTTCGGTATAGTGTCGGGTTAGTCTGGCTCTTGGGTCTTCAGCCAGATCGCTGACAGGCAAACGTGTGGTCTTGTACAATTGTCCATAGAACTTCTCAACTTCTTCCAGCAACTCAGTCTTAGTCTTAGTCTTAGACGATATGGTCCTGCCGTCCTCAGTCTTCAGCTTGGTCAGTTGGCTTTGTCCAACAGACAGATCTCTCGCGAACACCTTTGAGCCTTTGTTGTGCTCAATCGCCTCTTTAATACAATTTGTATTAAAGTGGCGTAAATCGCGAGTTAGGGACTTAGAGATCTGCCTGTTTAGTTGCCGATACTGAGTAGCGTCTTCAGAGGACTGCAAAACCAATCTGCGTCTTTCTTCCATGAGGTTGCTGGTGAAGTCGGAGATTTTTTTGGTTCTGTTTGAACGGCGAGTTTTAAAAATCTTAGACCTGACCGTTTGAACAATTTCCACGAACCTGTCATTATAATCGTCCACATTCTCGCAGTCTTCTAGGCATTCGAAACGATTGTGCAACTCGAGCTGAAAGCTCTCGGGGTTTTGGAGCTGGATGGGCGCTGGTCGGAGCGTAGACTTTATCAGTCGACATCTTTCTAGCTAGGTCTTTAGATTCAATGTGCTTCTGACCATCCGGTGATCGCTTCCTGTTTTGACTGAATTGATCACGGAGACATCATTGAATATTTGCCTCCTTGTCGACAAGATGAAGTCTGTCTCGCTTTTTGTTACGCCATTGGGATGCAACCATGTCCACTTCCGCTGTTTTGACTTTTTAAAGAAGGAGTTCATCATAAAGAGGCTCTCCTTCTCCATAAAGTCGGCCAGCATCTGGCCACGTGCATTTCTTACTCCATATCCAAATTGCCCCACTCTCAGCTCACCATCGCTTCGTTTGCCCAGTTTCGCGTTAAAGTCCCCAATAACAACGGTATAATGGGTCCTGGTGCTATGTAAGGCTGTAGAGATGTCCTCATACATAGTCTCTACCTCGTCGTCGGAGTGTTCCGTAGTCGGCGCGTATACCTGTATGACCTTCATCGAATACCGTTTGGTGATTCTGAGTATAAGGTATGCTACCCTTGTCGAAACGCTCACGATTTGGACCACATTGTTAATGAGGGACTTGTGGACGAGAAACCCGACACCACCCTGGGACTGTTGGTCGCCCTCCCGGAAATAGAGCAGGTTTCCGGATTTAAGGATCATGGTGTCCTCTCCCTCTCTTCGGACTTCACATAAACCTACGATATCCCACCGTAACCTGCTCAATACTTCTTCGAGTTCTGCAAGTTTCTCGTCAGTCCGCAGTGTGCGCGTGTTGTAAGTTGCCAGGGCCAAAGGTCGTTGGGTTTGGTAGCCTGGCATCTGCCGGGGATTCTTCGCACCCCCTACCCCGCCGTTACCATGACTGCTACCGGAGCCAGGAATAGCGGGGCCTCCGGGGACTAGGGGCCGTTTTCTGGGTGTGGATTTAATAGGGGGGGTTTGCCGTAATCGCCACGCTTGGCAGGCGGGTTGGCGATCGCAGTTTGATTGCAGGTGTGTTGCAATGCACGGAAAGACGCTGCTGCCCATCCTCCGGTTTTAAGTCCCTTAGTCGCCTCTTACGACACCCATTGGAAGAGATGGGATGGTCCTATTCTTAGCCGGGAACCATACGGAACACACATACATAACACTTAATTAGCTCTTGGACTTTAAGCTTTTAGTATAACATCATGTTTCAATCTACAGTATACTGATTATTTGAGTTTTTTTTTTATTTTATTTTTTTGTTTACAATTGGTAAACCCTTGACAACATCTCACCTGGTGCTATGTTGCCGAAGATGGAAGCGGGCTTACCAAGATTCCCCAACGCAATGGGGAACTGGCTATCTTATCTTAATGCCGGAACACACCAATGATATCAACATTGATATTTATTTTATAATTTAAACATTTAAAAGAATTATCTCATTTTGTTTTTGTAATTAAAAAATTAATTATCATCGTACGATGTCTCTTATCTGAGAGGTCGGTGTTAATATGGTAGTCTCATCGAAACAGCTTCGCAGAATGATACGCAAATAAAAATATGGGTTGTATGTTTTAAAAGAGCTAGTGAGTTACAAAGTGAAAAAACATGTTTGGAGATAAGTATAATGTTAGCCATTCTACTTCAAGCGTTACAAGGAACGACGGACATTTCGTATCCGTATGTTTTCACAAACTTAAGTCCCATATTTATAAGGGGTGGGGGGGGGGGGGAAAGAACAATGACACATTGGAGCTCAATATTTTGCAAATGCTGCATTCATTAAAAAAACCGGCCAAGTGCGAGTCATAACCGCACACATAGGGTTCCGTACCATCATACTAGATGGCGCTTGGTTCTTCAGTTCCATACTATAATACTAGATGGCGCTAGTCTCTTCGCGTTTAAGATAAACACGTTTTTTGTACAGAGACTTTCACTTTTTCTTATTTTTTTGTATTTGTTGTTATAGCGGCAACAGAAATACATCATCTGTGAAAATTTCAACTGTCTAGCTATCACGGTTATCATAACGGTTCATGAATTACAGCCTGGTGACAGAAGGACGGAAGCGAAGTCTTAGTAATAGGGTCCCGTTTTTACCCTTTAGGTACGGAACCATGCAAGTGTTCAAAAAACACACTCTCAAAGGAGTTTTTTTGTGTTGTTCACAATCAATCAATCAAAATAATTTATTTTAAATAGGTGCTTACACACACTTTTAAATAGTCAAAATAATAATAATAATATAAGTACTTATTGTCTATTACAAATAATGTCATGATTCAGATTACAGTCTCAGGTAATGGTATTTGTTATAGAATCAACATATATATCTTTGTCATTTACATAATCTATTGTTTTATAATATCCTTTATAGCACAAGCATTTATTGACATGAGTCTTGAATTTGTTCTCTGACAAACTAGTTACATTTTCTGGAATTTTATTGTACAATCATATACACTGCCCCACAAATGACTTTTTAACCTTACTCGGTCGAAAAGGCTATATCTATTTTATTTACATTTCTTAAATTCAAATTATGCCTGTCACTGTTTTTAGGAAATAAATGTAAATTTTTACGAACGTACATGATGTTTTCATATATAAATTGACTAGCAACAGTTAAAATATTGATTTCTTTGAACTTATTTTTTAACGACTCACGTGATCGCATCTGATAGATTGTTTATTATTCACATTCCTCTTACATGCTGAGGAGACTACCCTATTTTTTACATATTGACTCAATTTTTTAATTCATATTTAATATGACATACAAACAGAAGGCTATTATTATTAAAGGACATGACGAATATTTAAGCGTTCCGTTTTTTTACCATTTTGATTTTGGGACTTTAATAATAAATTGAAGGTGCGTCGTGAAGTAGAAAAAAATAACTTGAAATAAAATATATAACTTGAAATTAAATATTGACTGACTCGGTGGCTCAGTGGTTAGTGCCCTTGACTACTGATCCGAGGGTTGTGGGTTCGATCCCCACCCAGGGCAAGCATTTGTGTGATGAGCAGATTTGTTTGCTCTGTGTCTGGGTGTTAAATATCTCTATATTTGTATGTATTTAAACGTATATAAGTAAGTATATCAGTCTCTGGTAACCCATAACACAGGGAATCCTACTTTGGGGCCAGATGACCATGTGTGTTTGTCTCAGAATATTTTTTTTTTAATTATTTATTTATGTATATCGATGATTGAAATTCATGTTGATGGCATTTCATTAAAGTTACAAGCATCACGCAAGCATCTTGGATGATAATACCCATCCTATTCCACAAAGAATAATTGAGGGGTATAGAAGCAAAGTGACTTCAGTCCTATGTCACTGAAAATCGAGATTCCATCTTTATTGTTTTAACATGAATACAGGAATACAGTTTGTATTAGAATGAGGCGTGTTTGCTGCTAAAGTCGTTTTAGAAAATAGATTTACTCGAGACTGAAGTGTATTTGCACCTCAAGTTTTTTGATGACATATAGCCATAGACACAAAGAAAAACTTGACATTCACAGATTAAAAACCACCAAATATGGACTGAGGTCGCTGTGATTTTACACCCCTCAATTAATACCATGGAATAAGCACGGTACTAAAAAACGGGGGGAGGTCACAAGTACCTACCTTGCTTCAGAAGGAGCGTTGTCTGAGCGCCAGCACGCGCACCGAGGGGGCCGCTGCACGACTGCGCGTGCTCGGGAACTTGTGCGCAAGCCAGGTACTGGCCGCGCGATAACAAGGTTCAAACACAAACATTCCACTCGGGAAAAAAACTGTTTATTTCCCGTGGAACCACCACAACTAGGCACTTATAATAGTGTTGCCAAAATTAATTTTTCTAGCGCTTAAAAAACAGTGGATCTGAGTTGAGCGAGCGATACTATGTTTGTTAGGTGCGATGATAAAACTGTCGAAGAGCTTTGTAAACCGAGGTTCCTCTGGGTGGCGGATTTGACAGTTACGAAAGTAAGACTGCAGTACCGGTAGTGTCACAGGAGAGAATAAAAAACCGGTCAAGTGCGAGTTGAACTTGCGTGGAGAAGGTTCCATACAATACCAAAATCATACAAAATATCACATTTGGTATTCTCACAGTAAGACGCGAGCTAACTACTACTAGCGCTGTCTAGTGTTATTTTAGGGAACTATTTTCCGTAAGTGAACGTATTCACTTTATTTTCAATTGATAGAATTCTTATATGTTTTCCTGTAATCTACATGCAATGAAGTATATTTAATAGTTTTTTTTTTCAAAATTTTAGGTTTAACAGTTTTGGATATCAGGGGGGGAGGGGAGAGTGAATGATCAATTTTCGTCTTCTATCATGAATAAAATCAAAACTATTACCAAAAATATATTTGAGATCCTCATAACGAGCACTTTCATATAACATTATTGATATATGTATGACACAGTAAAGTTTGAATTTAAAAAAAAAATCTTAAATTGTCCCCCGAAAATGACCCCTATTTTAAAAAATATTTATTTACTTTGCACGTCTGTGTTTGGGTCATAGGATTACACAATGATACCAAATTTCACCTGATTTGGTCCAGTAGATTCGGAGCAAATTGGCTATGACAGACGGACGGACAAACAGACAGACGCACAAGGGATCCTATAAGGGTTCCGTTTTTTTTTGTACGGTACCCTTAAAATTCACTTGGATACTACTAGTAGTGAAAAGCGGTAGTGCGGGAGATAAACAAAAAACCCGGTTTCTACCCAAATTATCTAGTTTCTTCCCCCTTCATCCCAAATCGTGAGTTGACACTATTTTATGCATTCATGTTTTTAAACAAAGTAATACTCTTAAGTTTTATTCTGTATCTAGCTGTTTCCCGCGGCTTCACCGGCGTGGACAACAGTTCTATGACTCGTCGAGGGTGCGCAGTACGCGAGCCGCAAGCGGCTCGCGAGCGTAAAAAATAGTAGCGTATGTGTTAATCCAGGTCCTAATCTGTCTACCTACCAAATTTCAGCCAGATCCGTTTAGTAGTTTTTGCGTGAAGAAGTAACAAACATACACACTCACAAACTTTCGCCTTAATAATATTAGTGTGATGTTATACCTAGTATTACATCATATCATAATAATATTAACTGAAAGACGTCCACTGCTGGACAAAGGCCTCCCCTAACGTATTTCCAGAACGAACGGTCTTGCGCTGCCCGCATTCAGCGACTTCCCGCGACCTTCATCAGGTCGAACGAGTGGGGGGCCTGCCTACGCTACGTCTTCCGTTGCGCGGTCGCCACTGGAGAACTTTACTCCGCCAACGGCCATCGGCTGTTTTACGAGCTATGTGCTCTGTCCACTGCTATTTAATTTTAGCGATTCTGTGAGCTATTTCGGTTACTTTGGTTCTCCTGTGGATCTCGTCAATCCTGATTCAATCGCTTTAGGGAATTCCGAGAATAATTCTTGCTAAATTAAATAATAAATGTAATAATGTGTTTGTATGTTTGTTACTTTTTTACGCCTCGACCAATCTTGATGGATTTTGGCATTCAGGTAGCCTGTGTCACTGGACTACTTTTTATCCCGTGAAAATATCCTAGTCCGATATAAAATACTCTTTTTTTGGTTGGATAATTGATTTTTTGCACAGAGATGGTTGAGGGGGTAGGAAATGGCATAATTTACTAATTAGCATATCCTGACATAGTTCCCGAGGGATCTGAAGAAAACCCTTTTTTTAATTCACCATTGGTGCTGCAAGAGCAACGACAGCAAGAAAATCGATGCGTTCGAAATGTGGTGTTGGAGAAGGCTGCTCAGAATTCCGTGGAACGCTATGAGAACCAACGAGTCCATACTGCAGGAGCTTAACATCACGACGAGGCTCTCAGAAATCTGCCACCAGACGGCCCTACGCTTCTTCGGACATATCATGCGGTCTCCCAAGCATAGTCTGGAGAAACACATGATCGTGGGTCAGATGGAGGGAAGACGAGCCAGGGGCAGAGCACCCTCAAGATGGATAGACGCCATAAAGAAAACTGTGGGGCCGGACATCCAGACGGCAGTCCACAGCACTTACAACCGCAGCCAATGGAGAGCAAGCTGTTGTGGTCGCGATCCTCAGCACTGAGGGACCGAGGAAGAAGAAGAATTGGTAAGCCTTTGGCATTATCCCACCTGATGGTAAGTGACGTTGATGCCGAAGATGGAAGCGGGCTTACCAAGATTCCCTGACGCAAAGGGGGTCTGGCTATCTTATCTTCAAGCCAGAACACATCAATGCTGTTAACAGTTCGGCGACAAGACTTAGATAAGTTGGTGGTAGCTAGCCAGGTGGGCTATGAAAATGCTCTACAACCAACCAAATCGCGTCTTACAAAGTTGACCCCGCCGGGAATCGAACCCGCGCCGCGACCTAATGGTTCGAAGCTAATGGACTAACCATTATACGCCACGGAGGCGGTCATTTTGCGCACGTCGGCGTCGCAATGGAGCAACGAAGTTAATATTTTGCAAACCAATGCCTGAATCGAAAAATGGTTTTAGCAAAGGTTTAGTGGTTTTGAAAGACCTTTTTAACGACATCCCACACGATAGGGTACGTCAACCAAAAAAAAACACCACCTCTCTTCATGTAGTGAGATATCATAAAAAAAAAAAATATTTTTTTTGTATCACTTTGTCGACGTCATTAATTTGTACACCCACTCCAAATCACATATTTCTTGTACTAATAGTCTCCGAGCTAAGCCGCGAACAGACGGACAGACGCACAGACAGATAGACATGACGAAACTATAAGGATTCCTTGTTGTCTTCGAAACCCTAAAAACGATGTCCACGCGGGCGAAGCCGCGGGCAAAAGCTAGTGATATATAATTACAGTTTGGTCTTTTTTAGGAATTATTTAACTATGTACTGGTGTTGTATTTCGTCACTGAGGCTAGCACCGACACATGGACACATTTCCGCGAAAACTTAATACCTTAAACAACTACTTCATCATATCAGCTCATATACGTCCCCACCGAGGGGCTCGAGCCCATCCTGAATAAGGACGATCGGGCCTTAGTCGACTAGCCCAGTGCGAGTTGGTACAAACAAACACCTTCGAGTTTCTTCGCAGGTGTGTGCAGGTTTCCTCACGATTTTTTTTTCTTCACCGTTAAAGCAATCGATGAGTATATGTACGTAAATTTCGAAAAACTCATTGGTCGTCCGGATTTGAACCCGGCACCTCTAGTTAGGAGGACCGAGTCGTTACCGGTTTAGCCACCTACGCAACTACGTATATAGGTAGTTTTAAATTTAAATATGAATAATTAGCAGTTGACTCACAAACAATAACATTAAAATTCATAACTGTTTCAAATTCAACCAGGTCATACAAAACATTTCAATTCCTTATTTACACTTCGAAAATAAATACACAATGTTATTATAAAAAATATATAATTTCATTCGGGAAAACAGTTTGAATTGTACGAGAATTCCTGTACACTAGATGTTTGTTCAATTGTCGCTCGATGCGGACAGAGAAAACGAGAAACTGTAATAAAGACAATATTGAGCTAAATTAACTGAAACTTAATGAAAATTCTTTTCCTTTTGCCCCAGAACTAGTACGAGACACGTGAAAATAAATAAAGACAGTGAAATTGTATTCGCCTCGTTCTCAGCGTAGTGTCTCCTCAAGTAGTTAGGGACTCCTTTTTTTTTATTTTATTTTTATTCACAATTGGTAACGAGAATAAATAAAAATAATAATCAAATAATTGGAAACTCCAAACACTCCGCCTCCGTGGTGTAATGGTTAGTCCATTCGCTTCACACCAGGAGGTCGCGGGTTCGATTCCCGGTGGGGTCAACTTGTAAGACTCGGTTTGGTTGTTGGTAGGGCATTTTCTAAGCCCGCCTGGCTAGCTACCACCATCTTATCTAAGTCATGCCGCCAAACATCAGTGTTAACATTATTGATGTGTTCCGGCTTGAAGGTAAGATAGCCAGTTCTCCATTGCGTTGGGGAATCTTGGTAAGCCCGCTTCCATCTTCGGCATCATCGTCACTTACCATCAGGTGAGATGATGCCAAGGGCCTTACCAATTGTGAATAAAAAATAAATAAAAAAAACACGTTTAAAATCGATTTCAATCGCAACAACAACAATTAGACGTAGGGAGGGGTTGCACCCCTTTGTTGTTGATGTTCCACCTTCTGTGCACGAAGCGTTAGGCTTCCTCATTTTTTTATTTTTTTTAATTATTCACAGTTTGTAAACCCTTGACAGCATCTCACCTGGTGGTAAGTGACGATGTTGCCGAAGATGGAAGCGGGCTTACCAAGATTCCCCATTGCAATGCGTACAGCCAAGGAGTGGAATTCCTCGCCTGCGTCAGTGTTTCCCGATTCCTATAATTTGGAGATCTTCAAGGTAAGAGTGAATAGGCATAATTTAAGCATGCGTGTACTATCCTCGACTGCATCATCACTTACCATCAGGATTGATAGCCTATGATTAAATAAACATTGTATGTAAAAGTGTGTATTAAATAAACATACTTTAACATGTTAATATTCGATATCATGTATAGTGTGTATTTTTTTTAAGTTAAGTTTTTTTATTTTATTTTTTAGTTTTTTTACTAGTGTGTACAATAAAGAGTATTTACTTTATCTTATCTTAATTTTTTTAAGGAAAACTAGGTTACATTATATAATTAAATATCAAGTAGATACGGAACATTGAGAAGTGTTCGCCTTTAGGTTACAGATAAGCTAGCTTGACGCACGCCGTAATATGGATACAGTTTCGAACAGTAACAATAGTACAGTAATATGAAAAAAAATTACAATAAACATGACGAAAAATAATTAAAGTAATATACAAATCTTACATATATATAAAAGAAAGTCGTGTTAGTTACACCATTTATAACTCAAGAACGGCTGAACCGATTTCGCTAATTCTTTTTTTGTTGAGTTCGTTTTTGTCAGGTGAAGGTTTTAGGGTAGGGTAGGGTAGGGTAGTGTAGTGTAAGATGGAACGAAGTTCGCCGGGACAGCTTGTAATTAATAAAATCTAAATTTAATGCGTGTTACTTAGAGGTAACGAATTTTCAAAGAAGAATTCATTTCACTTTTTAAGAAATTAAATAAATGGAAATGCATTCAAAGTCTTTTTTCCAGAACCCTCGGGTACTGTTCACTATACATCTGTGTCCCGTCTTTTAATTTAACTCATTGCAATTGTAATTTTAACGTGAAACATCTTTTTAGTATCTCGTCAAGACACACAGACACACTCATTGAAAATAAATAGAATATTTAATCATTTTACTAGCCGATAATTTGTTTGTATTCTATAATATAGTTACTTAGGCATAGTAAATTAAATAGTTTTTCTAAAGCAGGAAGCTCAGGGCCACGACCCAGGAGTACCGTCATCTTGTACAAAACTGTGTGCAGTAAATCTCGTAAGTTTTGAATTATACATGCACCATTCCCGGACTTTATCTGCATAGTTTATCTAGCACCTAGTGGTCTTTCGTACTTCTCCATCGAAACTTGTTAAGGGCTTTTAATACCATTTATTTATTTTCAGTAACAGAATAAAATTTATTTAATATTTAGTAATAACGTCTGCCCTGGGTGGGAATTGAACCCACAACCCTCAGACAGTTCCTAACGATACCCAATACGCCACCGGGTCAGTTGATAGTTCTTATTGTAGGTACTTGGTGGACTCACACACATGACACTTATTATTATACACTTATTTGTGGTTGTACATATTTAAGGAAAGAGTGAATATATACAACAAAAAATTTGTTTTTCTACTCCCATTTGGTAACTTGCTTAATACATAGCCTCAAATCGTATCACAAAAGTATTCATTCCTACAAATCGTTTTACAATGATCATTTCAAAATGAGACAACTGTACTACAATGACATTTTTTTAATATTTTTATGGCTTTGGCTTCAAAAATTCAACAAACACGATTGTGGCAAAATCTCAATGTATTTTTATTTATTTCATGGTCGTAGAAAAAGTATTGTATGCCACTGCACGCAATTAGCTTTTGCTTTAAACTAGCACTCATGTTACAATGGCTCTCATTACTTGGCAGTGGCATAAATAGCTATTGCTCTTTTGTTATGGTGTAAAAACAAGATAACATAAGATAAAGCTTTATTCCAGACACATACAGAATATTAAATTGTTATGTTATAACAATATTGAATTAAACTAAATACAAAAAACACATCAACGTAAACAAAAAAAAAACTGTGCTGGAATGGGTTCCGGCTCAGCATACTGCCGCGGGCGAGACCTTACCTAGGTAACCTACGCGCTATTATTCTGCCAGAACCCTTACAAGTGAATCTATTAATTATTATTTTACAAATAGTAGTATTTTAGTAATATTATTATTTTACATCTCAACACAAAAGTGGAGAATAGTCCCTAGGTTCTAAACGCCACGGTCGCGGACTGAAGCTGTGCCTAGATTGCATTTTTATGGCACTAGAACAAAATGTTGTTTCATGCAATTGCGAATGCAATATGCCTCAGAGGACATTTTATATTTGCCGGCCCTTTAAAGTGCACTCACTTGCAGAATTTATGGATCTGTGTTTGCTAAATAAATTAAAGATTTTACAAAATGATAAGATACATATTTTTTTTCAAACATACTTGGAAATTTGAGCATTATTTTGACAACCTTCTTCGAGATAAATCATAATTGCTGTACTGGCCAAATGCATGCGAGCAGCGGCCGCCCAAATTACTATGTAAACTCATATCTATCGTGTAATTTAAAAATGGAACTATACTTTACTCCGAAACATGGCAACCAAGGAGGTAACTTATCAAAGGTTTTATTTAAATTTCGAACTGACTTGCAAATAGAAAGCTGTTTATTAAAAAGAAAAACCAAATGAACACTATGGCACGTTAAAAATAATTGTTGTTCGTTGTAAAAGTATTTATATTGAAGTTTTAATATCCGAGCATTATTTGAGAAAAGTATGCCTTGGCCACAACTAGACATTTATGGACGTACGTATGTGTGTTTCGGCTTCGCCTCGGCCCACATTTACACGCTTGTCCATTAATGCCTCTTTTGCTGGCCGCTGCAGTAATGTATAGCACATTGTATAGCCAGAGAAATGGAAAAAACTTTTAAAAACCGACTGCAATCGCAACTGCCAAGTAGGTAAAATTATTCCAAAAATGTAGTGAATACATTTTGATGAAATTTATATAGGGATAAACTACCAAGAGGCCATAAACTACCAATAAAAATATATTGTACAGCCACGGTGTACATACTTTACCGACTTCAAAAAGGAGGAGGTTCTCAATTCGACTGTATGTTTTTTTTGTATGTTTGTTACGCGATATCCCCGCAGAATGTGAACCGATTTTCAAAATTCTTTTTTTATTTGAAAGAGTATACTCCCGAGGGGGTCCCATTGTCACCAAATCAGGATCGGATGATGGGATCCTAGGTAAATCGAGGTTAACCCTCAAATTTAATTGGCACATATTTACTTGATTCATATGTTTTATAAAGCTATTAAAATACTTGCGTCTGGTATTCATCGTCTCATGTTGATAAGCTGATGAAGGAAGGTACAACTCCTTAACGGTTAGTAGTTGGAGGATAATTCTTACAATATTAAAAATACATAGATTTATGAAATAATATTATTATACTGAAATACACAACATATACCAACATTAACGAAATCAAAGGTGGGTTACGAATTAAATTAGGGGTTTAATAATTTTTTTTGAGGTCGGTGTCAGCAAACCATCGAATGTAAAAAATTTGATATCACGTAAGTAACTGTGTTCTGGTACCGACCTCAAAAAATATTTTAAGCCCCTAATTTAATTCTTAACCCACCTTTGATTTCGTTATTGTTGATATATGTTGTGTATTTCAGTATAATAATAATATGATTTATTACTTTTAAGTGAATTTAATTTTGAAGTCGGTTTTTAGTTTTTTAAACTTTATTTAATAAATTAACAACAAACATTCAACTTACTTAAAAGCAAAGAATATAGTTAGGTATATCAAACTTGATGAAAAATTTTCAAATTATTTGTTGTGACGTACCTTATTAGGATTTTTCCTGTAATATTTAACTACCCGGTACAGTAGGCCTTATTAAGTCCTAGTATTATTCATTAAGGAGCTCCGTAGGAGAAACTAGGTAACCGACAAAGCTCACAGAATCGCTAAATTTAAGTGACAGTGGGTAGGGCACATAACTCGTAGAACAAAAAGTCGTTGGGGCAGTAAACTTCTCGAGTGGCGAACGCGCACCGGAAGACGAAGGGAAGGCAGTCTTCTCACACCGTGGACCGACGACCTGGTTAAGGCAGCGCAAGACCAGTCGTCGTGGAAATCTTTGGGGTAGGCCTTTGTTTAGCAATGAACGTCTTTTGGGTGATATGATGATGTTGATTTACAAAGTTTAATTAAATCGTTAGAGCCATTTTTAAAAAAAGTAAAACAAAAAAAAAACTGCCTGGATTTGTATGAGAGGAACCTTATACCGATTTTTATTTGAATAACGGACAATCGCGTGCTGTCGGCCATGTAAAGTTATAGTAACGTATCGAGTTTCATCAAAATCTTTAAAGCCATTTTTAAGTAAAAAATAATAAGTGATTGTTTTCTATGGAGGCAACCCTTAAAATCAAGATGAAGTAAATTCCAGTAGTTTGGGAAATAGACCATCGAGCAGACAGACGCACACATACATACACATATATTTTTTTAAATTGCTTATTAAAGTTATTAGTATCAAACAATCGATTCCCATCAAAATCCCAATATAAATCAATCAATCAAATATGGTTTATTTGAGGTCACAATACCTTATTCACTCCTTCGTCGACCGAAAATAAAAAAAGAATCATCAAAAGCGGTTCACAATTGGCGAACAAATCGACTAACATACACAAAAAAACATACCTACATACCGCGCATCTTCGATATCCACGCGGGACTTTGCGGGTAATTGCTCGTTATCCGGACAGCAAAGGATCGGAATTCCTTGCCTGGGTCAGTGTTTCCCGATTCTTGGGAATCTCCAAGGCCAGAGTGAATAAGCATTATTTTAGTTTACATGTAAAGTCGATTCGCTCAGATAGTCTCACTCGCCCTTTGTAAATAGCGACACAGCGCGTGTCGCCGCGTGTCAAAGAACGCCGCCTTGACATCGTAAAATGCTGACACATGTGTATTACCTGATTCTGTATCTGTAATCTGTTAATGGCCTATTATAGTAGATTTAATTCTTGCATTTTGTTTTAACGAGTGACACTTTCTGAGCGAATCGACTTCACCATCCTCGGTTGCATAGTCACTTGCTATCAGAAGAGTTGCAATATAACGCACTTAAGTCTTTAATTAAAAAAACTAGGACCTACGGGCGCAATATTTTTACCTACCGAACTTCGGCTCTGGTATGAATTTCCGCGCTTAGGTACGTCGAGCCGATGGTGCCGGCTGCAGTTACAAGATGGCAGTCGTTAAGCCGTTTCACAGGCCTTATAGGCCTGACTTGATTCAGTCACGTACAAAAGTGCATTTTTTACAAGCTTTATACTCGTATTAGTTTGCTCCGCGTTAATTAGTTAGTTTGTCTGTTAGCTTGGGACAAATCTTGGAAGTTTAATTAATATTTAATATATTAAAATTAATTAGAACCGCTTCCCGGTTTCTGATTGAGCTGAAATTTTGCATACAGGTTAAGTTAGAAGAACGATGCTAAGTGATGTCGTTCTAAATTCAATATGGCGGACCTCAAAAAATTAACCAGATCAGTTATTTTTTTAGCACCCCCATGATATGGGTATCAAATGAAAGGGTTTGCTGAAAAGAATACGAAATAATTATAATTATTTTTAAATTAAAGCTTGTACCTAAAAGTTTTTCAGGTTTTTTAATAAAATTATTTCATTTACTCTCTGCTGTACGGTTCCTTCAGAACATCAGACAGGACTCCAGAAGCTTTGTTCCAAAGTGTTTTTGTTCTATTTTCTTAAAAACTAGCCGCTGAACAAGTGACTCTTCACGTAGAGAGGGTTCCTTCGGGAGCCGCCGCCGGAAGCAGCGCGCCGCCGGCGGCGGTAACGTTTTGTTTTTAAACTGGAAATCTTTGTAGAAAGCAGGATTGTGTCTTTGGAAATAAATTGTTTTCTCTTATGGAACGGGAGATACACTGTTTTTCAGATTCAAGATTCAAGGTATTTATTAAAAAAAAAATGGTAATTTAAAAAACTAAAAAACCCGCCTGCGTTTCTGTGTAATTCGGAAATGAAAACCCTAAAACAAGAAAGTCGTCATACCCGATTGCACTTAACTTAAGAAAAACTGTAGCAGTCGGGACCCATTCTAGAAAGTCAGCCGTCTAGTCAGTATATTGGAGTAATCTGCAATGTTATATAGGTATGTGCTCTCAATTCACTAAGCCTCCATTTCTAGAATGGGACCCGACTGCTACAATTTTTCTTAAGTTAAGTGCAATCGGGTATGACGACTTTCTTGTTTTAGGGTTTTTCATTTCCGAATTACACAGAAACGCAGGCGGGTTTTTTAGTTTTTTAAATTACCATTTTTTATTTTATTCATTTTTTTAGTTTTATTATTGAATGAGTTCATTTGAATTTGGCGCAAAAAATCCGCCATTTTTTTTTTTTATTTTGATATACCCAGTGTCATTCTCACAGTAAAAACGTATCTAACGACAACCCTCAAGCTATAACTCATCGAGCCGTTCAGGCTGCAGAGCGTGTCAAACATTTGAATTTGGCGCCAAAAATCCGCTATTTTGTTTTTTTTATTTTGATATACCCAGTGTCACTCTCACAGTAAATACGAATCTAACGACACCTCTCAAGCTAAAATCCATCCAGCCGTTCAGGCTGCAGAGCGTGCCAAACAATTATACATACAAACATACATACATACATACTCTCGAAAAACATAACCCTCCTTCTGGCGCAGTCGGGTAAATAGGAGTAAATTACACAGTCATAAAATAATAATAACATAATTATTCGATTGATC
The DNA here is from genome assembly GCA_947284805.1 of Coleophora flavipennella. Taxonomy (NCBI): domain Eukaryota; kingdom Metazoa; phylum Arthropoda; class Insecta; order Lepidoptera; family Coleophoridae; genus Coleophora; species Coleophora flavipennella. The sequence goes on along the minus strand of OX369255.1, from coordinate 19,904,237 downwards.
GAGAGCCAAAAGAGCATATCTTGGAAAACCCTCCGGGCGCCGCCGACCAAGGTATCGCTGGAAAGATAGATAGATAGATAGATGTTTAACACGTTTATTTGTCACTGCAATCACACACATATTATTACAATCATACATAATAAATAAAACAAAACATAACAAATTAAAAAGAGCAAAAAAATAATAATACAAAAACATATTATGTGTGTTGCAGTAGTACATAAGGGCCGTGACACGAACTAATTAGTAATCTGTGCCGTGACTCAGTGTGTTGATTTGCTCTTGCGAGCAATACACTGGTAATTCTGCCACAGCCCGAGGACTGAAGTCGCCAAAGACCTCAAAGAAAAGAGTGGCCGAATGGTCAAACTCGGCACAAAATAGGATAAAGTGGCGCACTTTAATTTCGGAGGCCAAGATCCACTTCGGGTCGCTGAACTAGCGAAATAGTAGTAGTGTTTGTGAAAAATCAAGAAATAAACAATTTTTAGTTAATAATGTCAAAATTCAATCCTTAAAATAAACCAGATTTTGTCATTAGAACATGAAAACAATATGACACGAAAAGTTATACATAAAAATTATTGAATGTCATTGATACCTTTGACAAGAGTAAGCCAGTTCACACGGACAGCACCCGGTCACGAGTATAACGCGAGAGTCAGCCGTCGCTCCCATCAACCATAATATTACAGGGAAAGGAACGCCCCGGCTCCCGCTGCGCCACCATCCGCACGAACATTTAAGCGAGCATGCACCACTCATGTCAATGCTAAGATAAAAATAATAATTAAAAGAAGTACTAGACTTGTCATGTCTCATCGCTTCCACGTCAATTCTTACTTTACTGTACCTATCAAATTATCGCCAATAGACCTATTTTTTTGACGTGAAACGTCTTTCGTTTGGCTCTTTTATAGAGTGGTAACCGTTTCCCGGCACCAAAACCTAGATAGAATGGTAGTAGCTAGCCAGGCACTACGTGTCTATCATATTGCAGCCGAAAAACGTCCACTGTTGGACAAAGGCCACCCCTATGGATTTCCACGACTACCGGTCCTGCGCTGCCCGCATCCACTACGTGCCCACCACCATTGAATTACTACTACTTACGTAGTAGTAGTAATTCAATGCCTACAACTGACAAAACCGAGTCCAGCAAAGTTAGAAACCGCTGGGAATCGAAACCAGGACCCCCTGTTGCCTAATTGTGAAGCGAGTGGACTTAGTCCTTACCACTAGGCAACGGAGGCGGTCAAAAATCCTTGTTCCTGGAAGTAGTATTATAAATAACTAAAAAAAAAGTTTATTAGGTCACTTGTTGCAACATCTCAAAATAGAGGTTGATACCTCCTTTTAGGTTTTTATGTAAAACTGTGTCAGGACAGGAGTGCTCGTACTTCCCAAAAGTCTGATAATAAAATTAAAAAATAAATAGATAAGTTTATTTCATTACCAGAAACACAGTTTTTTTTTTTTTTTTTATTCACAATTGGTAAACCCTTGACCGTGGTGGTAAGTGACGATGTTGCCGAAGATGGAAGCGGGCTTACCAAGATTCCCCAACGCAATGGGGAACTGGCTATCTTATCTTCATGCCGGAACACACCAATGATATCAACATTGATATTTGGCGGCAAGACTAAGATAAGATGGTGGTAGCTAGCCAGGCGGGCTTAGAAAATGCCCTACCACCAACCAAACCGAGTCTTGCAATTGACCCCGCCGGGAATCGAACCCGCGACCTCCTGTGTAAAGCCAGTGAACTTTGCCTCTGAGCTACGGAGGCGGTTAATAATACGATAATACAGTAAGTAGTGGTCCCCCCCCCCACACTAGGGTAGGCCTGTATCGCGGGGGCCAAAAAAAAGCTTTACCGGCCTACAAACATCTTAAATATATACACTCGAGAGCGATGAATCCGGGTCACTTAAACAATCCTAAATATCTCGGAAACTAAGAAGGCTAGCTTAATGAAATAAATTGTGTTTAATAGACAATTTAATACTCCTTAAATGAAGTCATTAAAACTTCTTAGTTATTGTAAAGTTATGTCATAAAAAAATCAAATTTGAAAAAGGGAGACTTTCGAAGATGGAACTACGAAATTACTACATTTGTTTTTGCTTTTGTTTCTAATCTGTCATTTAAGTGGGTACATAAACCATGTTGATAGTGTTCAATATTTATTATTCAAGCAGTAATCATGTCGCTTACACCTGAAGAATGCACCAGAACACTCACAATGCTGGAAAACGGCCGGGGTCAGCGCGATACAGCCACGACTGTCGGTGTGTCGCTCTCAACAGTACAAAAAGTTCTCCAACGTTACGAGGAAACTGGCATTAACCTACGCAGACCAGGAAAAGGCAGAACCAGGTGTACCACAGCACGAGAAGATCGATACTTGGTGAACACAATGCTTCGTAATCGCTTTCTCACAGGAACTGAACTTACAAATCAGTTTCGACGCTTTGGAGGAAGTAACCCAAGCGCATGGACAGTAAGGCGACGACTTGCTGAAGCTAACTTGAAACCACTTAGACCTGCAAACGGTCCTAAACTGGAGCGTGGGCATCGTATTTCAAGACTAAGATATGCCCAGAACCACTTAAATTGGAGTATTCTAGATTGGTGAAAAGTTATGTTCTCCGACGAATCAAAATGTATGCTGTACAAGCACGATGGAAGACACAGAGTGTATAGAAGACCAGGGGAAAGATTCAAGCAAGCATGCATCAAAGAAAAAGTAGCCTACGGTGGTGGGTCTGTACATGTGTGGGCCAGAATTTCTTCTGAGAGTCTCACAGAACTGGTGTTCATAGAAAACGGCTCTTTAACTAGCGAAAGACATGTGGAAGAAATCCTCAATGAACACGTTGGTTCATTTATGGTCAATTTGGGTGAGTATGTTATTTTTATGCATGACAATGCCCGGCCTCATACGGGTTGGATTGTGAATGACTACCTTCAAGAGATGAAAATTACTCGTGTGGAGTGGCCAGCACGCAGCTTATGCCTCACATTAGGAGGTCCCGGATTTGATTCCCAGCGGAGTCTAACTTTGTAAGACTCGATTTGGTTGGCGGAAGGATATATCATCTATGCCTGCCTGGCTACCACCATCTTATCTAAGTCTTGCCGCCAAAAATTATTTTTGAAACACCATATATCAATCCATTCTAACAGCACTTATGTAATCCGACTTGAAGATAAGACAGCCAGTTCCCCATTGCGTTCGGAAATCTTGGTAAGCCCACTTTCATTTTCGGCATCATCGTCATCAGGTAAGATGAGAAAAAAAACTACCTTTACAAACATAGTACACTGTGGATCTGGAACCTTATTAATTCTATTTACATTTGCATATTTAATATTTCCAGGATCCATTTAAGCTAATATGAAAAATAACCTTGTCTTTGTGCATAGGGGTACCGAATTACTCAAAAACGACACCACTTATTAAAAAAGGGGAATATTCTCCACATTTTTTCCGAAAATTTCTGATGAATTAGAAATAATTCATCTAAAGATTCAGCGCCATCCAGTTTTTTGACAATTGAATTGGACTGTAATCCTGAGCTCAAAAATATCCAAAGTCGCAATTCGAAGAATCAAAATGACCTCAAATGCCATTTCTGTGTCCTGAAATTATGCGATAATGATCAATATCTGTTAAGATTAGCAATTTTAACAATTTAAATAAAATAATAAATAAATATGATTTATTTGAGATCCAAGATCCATATCATAACCACAAAGAATAATGAAAGAAGTAAATATGAAAACAATTTAAGGAGTAGTTCATCCCCCATATCCCAAAAATCACCCAAGGGACGAATTAAAAATCATTAAGGCATAGTCACTGCTGAACAAAGGCCTTTGTTCAGCAGTGGACGATTTGTGGCTGATATGATGATGATGAAGGCATAGTAAAATATGACTAAGGGCTAAATCACTAAGGCATAGTAAAATATGACTAAGGGCTAAATCACTAAGGCATAGTAATATATGACTAAGGGTTAAATCATTTAGGCATAGTAAAATATGACTAAGGGCTAAATCACTAAGCCATAGTTAAATATGACTAAGGGCTAAACCACTAAGGCATAGTAAAATATTACTAAGTGCTTAATCACTAAGCCATAGTTAAATATGACTAAGGGCTAAACCACTAAGGCATAGTAAAATATGACTAAGGGCTAAACCACTAAGGCATAGTAAAATATGACTAAGGGCTAAATCACTAAGCCATAGTTAAATATGTCTAAGGGTTAAATCATTTATGCATTGTAAAATATGACTAAGGGCTAAATCACTAAGGCATAGTAAAATATGACTAAGGGTTAAATCACTAAGCCATAGTTAAATATGTCTAAGGGTTAAATCATTTAGGCATAGTAAAATATGACTAAGGGCTAAATCACTAAGGCATAGCAAAATATGACTAAGGGCTAAATCACTAAGCCATAGTTAAATATGTCTAAGGGTTAAATCATTTAGGCATAGTAAAATATGACTAAGGGCTTAACCACTAAGGCATAAATATGACTAAGGGCTAAACTACTAAGGCATAGTAAAATATGACTAAGGGCTAAATCACTGAGCCATAGTTAAATATGTCTAAGGGTTAAATCATTTAGGCATAGTAAAATATGACTAAGGGCTAAACCACTAAGGCATAGTAAAATATGACTAAGGGCTAAACCACTAAGGCATAGTAAAATATGACTTAGGGCTAAACCACTAAGGCATAGTAAAATATGACTAAGGGCTAAATCACTGAGCCATAGTTATGTCTAAGGGTTAAATCATTTAGGCATAGTAAAATATGACTAAGGGCTAAACCACTAAGGCATAGTAAAATATGACTAAGGGCTAAACCACTAAGGCATAGTAAAATATGACTAAGGGCTAAACCACTAAGTCATAGTAAAATATGACTTAGGGCTCAGTCGCTCACTTAGTATTTAAGTAACTGGTAATCACTCGGTAAAACAGTTTTGGTTAATCCATTAAACGTCAAACTAAATTTGATTTATTAAGTGTGCAATCAAGTAGTTTTTTTTTAATTCACAATTGGTAAGCCCTTGGCATCATCTCACCTAATGGTAAGTGACGATGATGCCGAAGATGTAAGCGGGCTTACCAAGATACCCAAACGCAATGGAGTACTGGCTATCTTATCTTCAAGCCGAAACACATCAATGTTGTTAACACTGATGTTTGGCGGCAAGTCTTAGATAAGATGGTGGTAACTAATAACTAGCCAGGCGGGCTTAGAAAATGCCCTGCCACTAACCAAACCGAGTGTTACAAGTAGACCCCGACGGAAATCGAACCCGCAAACTCCTGGTGTGAAGCGAATGGACTAACCATTACGTCACGGAGGCGGTTTTTGGAGCTAGTTTCGAATATTTGATTGGAAAATTAAGCGATTTAAAGTTATAGGCTAAAATACTACGCTTATAAGTTTACCAATAGAAATAGATAAGAAGTTTTAATTGGAAAGAATATAAAATACTTATCTGACGTAGAACATTTACAAGATTTGTCTGTATTCCTCCGTGTACAACCAGCATACGCCACACAAAACTTGACATTCCTCCGTGTACAACCAGAATACTCCACACAAAACTTGACATTTCTCCGTGTACAACCAGAATACTCCACACAAAACTTGACAGACAATTCCAAAGGCTATCGCCTCCAATCCTACTGATAAGATTCCAGACTATTTTTATAGGATTTTGAAATATTTTCTGTAAGATCCCGGGCTATTCTAGTCCTGACCAGGCAGCGAATAGTTGAAATACATGTTTGATGCGCCGTGAAATAGACTGCCTAGGGCTTACACACAGCATGTGGTTCTCAAAGTTTATCAATAAAACTTAAAAAAAAGTAGATGAGCTCTAAAAATTTGAAATACTCGTTGAACAAAGAAAAATAAAACGTAATTCTCATGAATTTGATTAATTTCCGTTTTTCTTTTTTAATATAATTTATAATTCACTAAGGAAAGCCACTAATAATTTTTGAATAAATTGTACAGCCTTCGGTGCATACTTTCTCGCAAAACCTTCAACGTCTAGCATACACACACACACATCAACAATAAACTTTACGCTTTTATAGTATAGGCAAACAATTAAAAGCTAACCTTAAGTGGCTCCCCAGTAAGAACCAGCTCAAAAACCATTTAAATACAAAATAAAATAAATATTCTGGGGCAAATCACACATGGTCATCTGGCCCTAAAGTAGGATTCCCTGTGTTATGGGAACCAGAGACTGATATACATACTTATATACGTTTAAATACATACTTTAATAGACATTTAACACCCAGACCCAGAGCAAACAAATCTGCTCATCACACAAATGTTTGCCCTGTGTGGGAATCGAACCCACAACCCTAGAAAAAAAATAATTATAAAACTCCAAATTTCAAAACTTGATGTCAATCAGACCATTGATTAGCCACTAGGAAAAGCGTGACGGACGGATATTTTATTTTATTGTTTTATGTAAAAAAAATGGTGTATGTCCCGTTATTTGGATGTCCCTAGCTTTTGCACTCAAACATTACAGTCTTAGTCTTCTTTCCTGAGCTGATCATATTATATGTAAGTATGTGGGGGCGTATATGCGCTGATATGATGATGTATGTATATGTATATCATAGGGTCTAGTTATATATGTGTATATTTATGTAAATATATTAATATTCATATTTCATATATTTCATATTTATTTATTCCTTGTAACAATGGGTATTGTATAGGAAATTGAACTTACAAAACTACAGCAACACAAAGTACAACAAAAATTAAAAACTAAATCTCATGTATTTTTTTTTCTAAATAAAATGTCATCCTTATCTATAAAAATTAATGTCAGAAAATACATTTAATTAAAACAAATAACACAAGATAGAGAATCTGAAACAAGTCACATTAGACGAAAAGCAATATTAAAGTTTTGAGGCTACTTATTATTAATAAAGTCTTCAATTTTATAAAAGCACTTTTCCATTAAAAACTGTTTTAATAACATCTTAAAATTTGACTGATTAATTGCTAATTTCAACTATGCTGGAAGTGAATTGAACATCAGGACCACCTGATGTCGTGCACAATGTCTTGCAACGACTAATTTGGGTACTCTTGAGTGTTGATTCCAGAGACGTATAATATATAATTAAAATTACATTAGAGTCGTGAACTTTAATAAAATTTAATTCGAGGTTATTTTAATTTTACAATTATAAAATAAATGAACTTGAACTTGAACTTTTAGCAGTCCAATGTTGACTGGAATAAATCCCGAAATAAATCCGCCTATGCTATGTTATTGATCTTTTGTACACTTATTTATTTTTAAATCTTATAATAAGCAATAAAGAGTTAACAAACAAAGAAACAAGTTTTTTTTTCACGATGACAATACTGTCGTTTCTCCCGCGCTGTGCTTAGTCATTTGAAAGTTAAAAAATCCGAAAAATCTAAAAACTTTTAGGTAAAAGTTTTTATTTTAAAATAGTTTTAATTACTTCGTATTCTTCTCAGCAAACCCTTTAATTTCATACCTATATCATGGGGGTGCATAAAAAAGCAACTGAAGCTAACCATGCATTGTTCTCCAAACTTAACGTGTGCGCAAAATTTCAGCTCAATCAGAAACCGGGAAGTGGTTCTAAGTTAGCTTCCAAGATTTGTCCCAAACTAACAGAGAGAGAGACTAACATACTAACACGCCCAGCTAATAAAAAGTACAAAAGCTTCTCTGAGTTTATACTAACTTTGGATTTGAATCTCATCCCTCATATAAAATTATTATTTTTTTAAAGTTTTATCGTTATGATGAATTTTCTTTAGGTTAGTTTTCTGATATTATTATAGTACTACTAGCTTTTACCAGCGGCTTCGCTCGCTGCAAGGGGCTCGCGAGCGTGGAAAAAATTTGCCTATTTGTTAATCCAGGTCCTAATCTGTCTACCTACCAAACTTTCAGATACGTTCAGTAGTTTTTGCGTGAAAGAGTAATAAACATCCATACATACAAACTTTTGCGTTTATATTATTACTAGCTGTTTCCCGCGCCTTCACCCGCTAGGACAACGTTTCTATGACTTTTCGAGGGTGCGCAGTGCGCGAGCCGCAAGCGGCTCGCAAGCGTGTCAAAAGTAGCTTATGTGTTAATCCAGGTCCTAATCTGTCTACCTACCGAATTTCAGCCAGATCCGTTCTGTAGTTTTTGCGTGAAGAAGTAACAAACATACACACTCACACACTCACAAACTTTCGGCCTTTATAATATTAGTGTGATTACTAAGGATAAGGATTATGCCTTCGCAGAATATTGTATACTTACGTGCGGCTATTCAAAAGTTTGAGAGCCGTAGACCGCATGCATGTTGCTTTGATATTATATCATATCCAAATGGAAGTGTTACAAATACACAAACTTGTAAGTATTCCGAGCAGAAAATGTAGTAACGCAATTTAAACTTTAATTTAATGATTATCATGGAAAACATACAAATATATTTGGGCCTCATATACTGTAACGAAAATAATTAAAATAGGTAAACAATACCCAGGAAAGATCCGTTACATCATACGTGGAATTTTGGGTAATGTCAGGCAAACGGCGGAATAATGGAAAAAGTGAAATAGAGGTAATAAATTAAAATATAATTTAAAATTTGTTTTTAATAACAGCTAGCATCAAAATGAATTGGTCACCGCGAAATGTAAAATGGTACTTATAATAATATCAATTTTCAATAGGTTGAGAGACTACGACTAAAAATTGAACATGGAGTACAAACGTGTGATTACACTTTTAGTTTTTGTGAAACCTTAATAAGTAGTAGAAGGGACAATCCATACGTATAGATTGTTACTTTTAATTCTGTGATAATACCTTAAATTATACGTAAAAAGGCACACATAAAATAATAACACTGTTCCATTTCTAAAGTTCATGAAAACCGAAAGGGATCTTGACTGGTGAATAGGGAAATGTGAAGAAGAAAAGGTGTCTACTTCCCTTCGCAGGTGGCACGATGGTAGATGCTCAGGCTGATGAAAAAGGTGTTCGAGCTGTACCAGCCAAGACTCGATCAGTTATTTGCTTAGCCTGCTGATGTAATACGTCGGCTATTACGTTGTTATCATATTAGATGTCCATTAGGTACTCGGTAAAAACCCTAAAAATACACACTTATTTAGCATAGCGCGACTCGTAAAGGGAAATGAGCACGAAAGTAGGAAGTACGTACCTCGAAATATCGGCAAAGGATCCGTAATATACTACAAAAACTGCACCATAAAATTTAGAAAACGGCAAAAGGCAACTAATTAAATTTATAATCTTATTTACGGTCAAAAATAGGTTTGCGGTGTCCTCCATTCAGTTGTTATTTCAAAAATCAATCATCTTATATCAGAAGCCGCCTTTTAAAATTTACCACTGACACGCTGAAAGGAACGAAACCAAACAAAAGAGAATCTAATACAAAAGAGTTTTTAATTTTGGGACGAAATGTTTACGTCACAATAGGTATGTTTTAAATATCAAAATAACACCCCCTATGCCAGTCAAAATCAGGGGGAGGTTTTTAATCCTTTTTAGGGTTATTTTAATAAGGGTCATTTTCGGGGGACAAATTAAAAATAGTTTTGGAAACCTTACTGTGTCACATATATCAAATGAAAGTGATCGTTATCAGGATCTTAAATATATTTTTGTTTATATTGTCAAATAAATATTTTAGATTTTATTAATGAAAGAAGACGAAATTTCTATCAAAGAATTCTATCAATTGAAAATAAAGTGGTAAACTCATTAAAATACGTTCACTTACGGAAAATAGTTCTAGTCATATTAGAAAATAGTCTATCGGTGTTCTACAGGATTCATTTCAAAGAGTGTGTCCTGGAGCTTCTCGACCTCATTCCCCCTCTCCATTTCATTATCGGACGACCAGGTGCGGAGGGCGATTCCACCCCTTTGTCGTTGATGTTCCACTTTTACGCACGAAGCGTTTTGCTTCTTCGTTCATTATGCGAATGGCCAAGGAGTGGAATTCCCTGGTCCCCGATTCGTATAATTTATATTGAATAAGCACTATTTGAGCTTCCATGTTACATCCTCTGTTGCATCGGCACTTACCATCAGGTGAGGTGCAGCCAAACACGTAAAAAAAAAAACACAAATAAAAAAAAACTCACGTCTTACTTTGAGGATGTCAAATGTGATATTTAGTATTTAACTTTGGCCTTGTACGGAACCCTCTGCACGCGAGTGGAACTCGCACCTGGCCGGTTTTTTTCAATTACGTTTTAACGCCCGCCCGTAGTGGGCTTTTTGAAAATTTTCAATTTTGCTTTTTTATAATAAAACTCGCCAATTCTCGTGACTTCCGTAAAAATAAATAAGATCTAAGGTGGAGCTAAGTCTGGCAGAACTTTTTTTAATCAATATTCAGCAAATTGCACTTTAGTTCTCATTTAAACATAATGAGTAAATAATAAAAGAAGTTTTTCTGACTCACGAATAGGGATGACGACAGCATCAGAAATAAATTATGAACTCTTGTTACTAAATTGCCCTCCTACTTAAACTTCGGAAAACCTTACTCGTTTTGTTTTCCATCAAGTCTTCGATTTTTAATTCACCAAGATCACAAAATGTACTCATTGACAAATGACGCTGCAAAGCTATGACGTCACGCTTAGGTATTTCAAACATTTTTATAACAAAATGTCGTTTTTGACAGATGATAAAAAGTATCTCAGATGACTAGCATTCGTCATCCCTATTGTATTTGTTTGCATGTAAATGTTTGTACATTCTTTCAAGCTGTCGTGAATGAAACGATATCATGTTTTTTAGCACTCTCGAGCCTTTTCTGACAGGTATTTGAGGTACATAGTTGAATAGAATTTTATTACATTTCGTGATTCCCAAATCAGAAAAATATATTTTATTATTTACTCAGCACGTTCTGCCAGACTTACGAGTAGCTCCACCTTTTAAAATGTTCTTTATAAAAACAGAAAGAACATTTCTATTTCATTTTAGTCTCGTTTAAATTTGAATTGAGTTTGAATCCGGGGATGGCTATGTACCAATGAGTTTTCGAATTTACTTACCAACTGCTTTGACGGTAAAGGAAAATATAGTGAAGAATCCCGTACATCTGAAAAAAGTCGCAAAGAATTCCGTACATCTGATTCCAGATGTGTATGATGTTCGCGTTGGATACGTCGCCGTTTGGTCTAAATCTAAATGCCCTACACGTGACCGCGGGTGACTCAAAATGCAACACCAGGCAACCGCCGTCGAACCCTTGGATAGCACGGTCAATTGTGCCACACAACACGATAAGAGAAAGAGAGAGAGATAGTCCAATTTCTCTAGAGAATACCTACTATGCATGCATCTCAGTGTCACATGGCATGGTCAGCATAGACCAGTGGTGAGGGTAAAATACATATTATAATACATGACTTTATCGATAAATTACAGATTCACACTTAAGGCAAAGTATATATATATTAGTACTAACATACAGTATGGACACTCCCTGCCGCTCTCTAAATTGCGACCTCACCCCCTCGTCACCCAGATTGATACAGATTGGTTACAGTTTGGTTGTCGAACGTATAGGATTTCGCCGCCATTTTGTTTGTTCCGTCATTCCTTTTTTGAAATGTCATTTCTGGCCCGCTGCAGGAAGTGTCCAGGGCACAGTATATTAAAGAGTACTACGTACAGTATGGTCACTCCCTGCCTCCCGTTGAAAGTGCCGCCCACCCCCGCTCAGATATCTCCCAGCAATCCTAGCACGTCTTATCTCACTCACACAAGCATGGTACGCGTGCACCTACACGAGCTTAGACTGCGTGCGTAGGAACGCGTTTGTTTCATACATTTGATCGCCATTGACCGAGGTGTGGTCCAGGGAGTGCTCAGGGTCAGTCAGGGCAAGTGCGATAAAGGTGTAAGTGCGTCTTTATCTCAGAAACTAGCAAGATATTAAAATTGATTTTTAATTTAAATAATTATACTATTTATATCTTATGAGTGTTTTTGCGAAGTTGTCACGTCAGCATTTCCTCATCCAGCTCCGCTGCCGCTCCATGTTAGCATTATCCTTCCGGTTCCCCGTCACTATACGGCGTGACCAAGATTCAAGATCAAGGGTATTTATTCAAAATAGGTGCAAATTACACTCTTTTTGATAGTCATTAAATAATAATAACATAATTTCATTTGTGAAAAATCATTAGTTAATAATGTCAAAATTCAATCCTTGAAATAAACCAGATTATGTCATTAGAACATGAAACCAATATGACACGAAAAGTTATACATAAAATCATTGAATGTCCCTGATACCTTTGACAAGAGCAGGCCAGTTCACACGGACAGCACCCGGTCACGAGTATAACGCGAGAGTCAGCCATCGGTCCCATCCACCATATTAGAGGGAAAGGAACGACCCTCTAATATGGTTGATGGGACGAGCTAAGATACCTGAAAGATGCAACAATTTTGGTGGCATCGTTATTAAGAGTTTGTCGACATCACCCCATCACTAGCGCTACCGTAGTGCGCCTCCGTAGTCTGGTCCCCCGCGGCCGGCGGCGCGGCGGCCACTGTAAACATTAATAGCAAGCTAATAAGCCATAATTTCAACTAGCCAACTCAGGCAGGTATATGGACACGCCACAGAACAAATAAATACAACAGCCACAAAACTTAGGCAAAGCAGTGAGCCACTTGAACAACATACATTAATCTCATGTCAATCCAGAACAAGCCCAGTAATCTTTACATATAAAAAAGAGTGTGTGGTTTTATGAAACCATCGTAAAAGTGAAACTTTTTTTCACATTATAGGCATTTACAGAGCACGAAACGATCATGGGTGCTCTCGTCTTGGAGCTACGGTACAGAGAACGAAACGATCATGCCTGCTCTCGTCTTGGAGCTACGATACAGAGGATGAAACGGTAATGGCTGCTCTGACGAAAAAGTTTGAGACGATGTAATAATCGCTTTGCCGTCACGCAACACACAGACGATAAAGCTTGAGACGATGTAATAAAAGTTTCACTTTAATAAAACTGTAACGGGCCGTGTCTGTACATGAAATATTTTTGGAAAATAATAACTGTGGTGCACATTACTAAAGTTATAGAGGCCAAAACAACAACTTTTGGAATTTTTGTCTGTCTGTATGTTCGCGCATCACGCAAAAACTACCAGGCCGATATAGATGACATTTTGTATAGTGGTTTCTTATAGCCCGGGTTAACTTAAAGGATACTTTTTATCCCAGAAAATTCAAGAGTTCCCGTGGGAAAATTCAAAAACTCCACGCGGGCAAGGTCGCGGGCACAGCTAGTATATAAATAAATGTTCAGAGTATCAAGATGTATTATTTTCGTCAAGTGCGATCGAGTCGAACGCATAACGCACGCAAATTATACCCCCCCTCCCTAGGGGGGGGGTGCGTCGCTCCGATACAAGGGGGGGCGTCGCTCCGATATAATTTTAGGGTGGCTTATGCTGCCAAAGTTCTTCGGGGGGTGTTAGTGGGTATTGCGGTTCGAAGACTGTGAGTCCCACATAACCGGTGCAGTTTTACCGCTGCACAGGTATGCGTAAATGCATTCACCTCCCCCCCTACACAACATCTCACGGGGAAAAAAAAACCAAAAAAGCAAATTATAGATAAAAGACATATAATCCTCCTTTTTAGGTAGTCAGGTAAAAATGCCTCAGAATTTAAGCTGGGAGTAAATAGAGATGCCTCAGAAGCTGGGAGGAAATAACAATGCCTCAGAAGCTGGGAGGTAACAAAATAAAAGTTAAGAAGATCAGGCTAATGGAAGTTGCTCACATCCCTTCATGCCTAGAAAAGAGCTGATGATCTTAAAACGGCTGAACAGATCTTCATGAATTATAGCTAAGAACCACCTCGATTACGACAGCTTTCAAACAAAAAATCCGCGTCAAAATCGGTCCATTCGTTTAGGAACTACGAACCCACAGACAGACACACACACACATGTTTTAAACTTATAACCCCCAATTTTTGCGTCGGGGGGGGGGGGGGGGTAAAATTACTGAGCCTTATACGAGTTTATAGTTAATTTTATAAGCCAATAGCGTTTTGACTGCTTCAGCGTGTACGCTTTAGTATTAAGCTTACCTCGTAGAACAGATGATCGTTAGTAAAGTTCTCGAGTGGCGGCCGTGCACCGGAAGACGTAGCGTAGGCAAGCCTCCCACTTAGTGGACTGACGACCTGGTGAAGGACACGAGAAGCCGTTGGATGCAGGCAGCACAGAGCGGTCCGTTGTAGAAATCCTCTGGGAAGGCCTTTATCCAGCTGTGGACGTCTTTTGGCCGATATTCACCAGAGCAGTAGTTTCCCTTCTGGTCTGGGATGCACTATAATGTAAGTTTAGTTAAGTTACATAAACAGAGTCTAGAACTGTGGAAGGAGGTTTAAGCCACTGGAACTGTGGTGCGGCAATGCGGACTAAAGTTCCATTGTTGAACTAATCTGGGTCAGTTTCAGGTTTTAGCGAACTGCAACCTTACAATGCTAGTTGAACCTAACCTGGTCATCTTGAACTATATCCACCTCTTTGTACAAACGGCTAGCTATAATTTGGCATATCAATCAATCAATTTCAATTTCAATATATTTATTCAAAATAGGTGCAAATTACACTCTTTCTGATAGTCATAAAATAATAATAACAATGTCATTTATGAAGAATCAAGAAATAAATAATGATGAGTTAATAACGTCAAAATTAAATTCTTGAGATAAACCAGATTATGTCATTAGAACATGAAAACAATATGACACGAAAAGTTATACATAAAAATCATTGAATGCATTTAACAAGAGTAGGCCAGTTCACACGGACAGCACCCGGTCACGAGTAACGCCCAATTAGGTTTTCTTAGTTTGAGTAATAGGCGATCAATTTAATAATTGTAAAATTTAATTTACAAAAGTTCGTTTTCCATACAAAATGTTCTTAACCAATTGTAAACAAAATATTTTAAATATACATTTATTATTGTTAACACTACGGAGCCTTTGCGCGTAGTCCGACACGCGCTTTACCACTTTTTTGTTAGAGTTACACGTCTTCACCCCTAAAGAGTTTTTTTATTATTCACAATTGGTAAGCCCTTGGTATCATCTCACTTAATGGCAAGTGACAATTATTCCGAAGATGGATGTCGGCTTACCAAGATTCCCCAACGCAATGGGAAACTAGCTATCTTATCTTCAACATCAATGTTTGGCGGTAAGATTCAGTTAAGATGGTAGCTAGCCAGGCGGGCTTAGAAAATACCCTGCCACAAACCATACCCAGTGTTACAAATTCAGACTCCGCCGGGAATCGAACCCGCGACCTCCTAATGTGAAGCTAATGGACTTAACCATTACGCTACCTCGGAGGTGGTTATAAAGTATTGGAAATAGTAGCCCCGACAGCTAAACTGCTATTTCAGGAAATGTAAAAAAAATGAAAATAGTAGGACAAATAATGAACTAGCTGTCTCGGCGACCTTCGTTCCACCTAACACTACACTACACTACACTACACTACACTACCCTACACTACACTACACTACTCTACCCTACCCTAAAACCAATAATTTTTTGACTAAAAATATTTTTTATTGATCAATAACATATTTTAACACTTATTATCCTATTCCGGACGAAGACAAATGCATAGACACATAAATCATAACAATTAGTCCAGCCGTTCTTGAGTTATAAATGGTGTACCGACACTATTTTACCCATTAATTATACAGAACGCTTCACATAATCAAGTCATGAGTAGGATTGGTAGGTTGGTGACGTCCCAAAGACATGGTATCCGACAGTCTCCCACTCCGCCGTGTGACGTGGAACGTTGCATGCTAGTATTCCATTCCCTTTGCCGATTCCTTGCTGCCGCGTCCGCTTCTCCCCGCTTTCATGTAATATTCAGCTGATGACAAGTGTATGTTGCGTGCGTGTCTTTAATCTAAGCCGACTTGTAATGGCAGATATGAATGTCTTAATGTCATAATTAGGTATGTGTGTGATTATAGCAACAAAAAAAAATACGATGTTGTCTCTAAAGATGGTTCACGGACGATAATTTTACGTGCTAACGTGACCTGGACCTTGACCTTAACAGGCCCCAAGCCATAAGCAAGTAAAAGTACAACTCTCGCTTGCAAGTTTGGCTCAGCGTACTGGCGTAACGGGACAATGACGTCACGTAACGGGACACTTTTTCGTGCATGCAGCTCATGTCATCAAATTATAAGATGTTATCACGTCAATAATTAATTTTATTGATTAGTATGATTTTTTTACCAGGGCCAGCATTTTGACTATTTATTGCCGCAAATAATTCATCGCTGTTAATAAGTCTTTCTTAATTGTAAATTAATCACAGGTCTGCCGGATGACGCCAGAAAATTCAGAACTTGTATCAAATAATAATAAAATAATTTTCGAAAAACCTAGAAGCTTTTATTTGAAAAGAGTTTTTCATGTTCAAAAAGTCAAATGCTCAGTGGACGTTTTCAAATTCAAACAAAGGCGAGCACCAAAACACACGGAGCTCCGCCTGCCATGAAACTGTACAATTTCTGCGCAGTACAATCATTTAAGAATGACAGCAACAAGTCTCGTTATACAAGAAGCTAACGCCCCTGCCACGCCTCCCTCAGCAATCTATCGGAGCGGCAATTTTTTTTTCTTATCTGTGGCCGAAGTAACTATTTAGTAATCTGTGTCTGTGGCGAGCACAGTATTTCCTACGATTCTATTGAAAATAAAAGACGATTCTGGGACCTTGATTCCACGTCCAAAGTAACGTCCACGACCTAAACAGACTAATGTACAGAGGCCAGCACAACAAGCTAGACACTTTTGTCTTTGTACCGTTCTTATGCCATACGCGTATGGATCAGATTCGCACTACGAGTGTCTAGCTTGATGTGCTGGCCTCTGTACATACATACATGCATATAGGTACAAAACTGCAAGTTCTCTTTTCGCATATGATGAATGAGTAGCATCCTTACTATACTTAAACTATACAATGTGAAAATGTGTTTATTTGTTTGATTATTTGTTTGTTTGTTTGTCACCTTTTCAAGCTTCAGCACCTTGACCAATCTTGATGAATCTTACCTTTATCTTGACGAAATTTGGCATGCAGGTAGCCTGTGTGACGGGGAAGAACTTAGGCTACGTTTTATTCCGTGAAAATAGTATAGTCCGATGCAGTTCCTGAGGGAACTGAAAAAATATTTTTTTTATTATTTTTTTAATCATTGCAACGGAAAAATGGATATTTGTATTTTTTCGCACAGTGATGGTGGAAGAATCTGCAGAAAACTCATGTCCACGCGCACTACTCACCCTCAAAGACAATCATAAAAACAATGTCCACGCGGGCGAAGCCGTGGGCAAAAGCTAGTCTGGTATAAGTAAAAAAACCTACAAATTTATAAATAACCTATAAATTTTCTCTTATCTGTGGCCATTAGCCATGTTTCCTTTAGCCTTCGTTACTGAAAAAAAATACGAGTTGCTTTAGACCACACGACTGAAGTAGAACTTCTTTAGCTCCATCTATATGTATGAAAGTAAATACTTAGTAATCAGAAAATACTCAAATCTTTTTTGTCATATGGAGGTATAGATAGTAAAGTTAACCAAAAGAGTTTTTTTATCCTCTGAAAATAATCAAATCTTTTTTATATTATATGTTTGTTTTGATTTTTTTGACAACTAATATTGTTGGTAATTAAAAATAAATAGTATATTTCTCTTTCTATTTTCACCAATTTATATATCCCTCTCAATTTCCGTTCGCCTCGCCCGATCCCACTTCCGTAACGCTCTCGTTAGGCATCCACCAGCTTACTCCCCAAGTCAAGCGTGCGTAAACAAGTATTACTTCAAAAAACGCATTTTCTGTTACACTCTTCCGTTCCTTTTTCACTGCCACAGATAGCAGGCAAACAAGACTAAAGATGTTACACATCAAAAAATGGACTGTTCATACAACGCGATCAGCTGATTGACTTATTTTGTACATGTTTCTATGGAGCCTCGAATTTTTTATACCAGTCTTCCCAAAAATTAGTGTTATGTTCTTCGGATGTATGGTATGTATGTATGGCATGATGGCATGTATGTATGTATGTATGGTATGTATGTCTGTTTCTTTGGCTGAGCATATAGGTTAACTTCTCGTAAATTCGTCTTGATCCCGAAAGTAACATAGGATACATTTTAACCCAACTGAGTAAAAAAAGGGATAATGTTTTATATAGCCGGGTTTGAAATTATTAATTAAATTGTTAGGGTTATTTAAGAATTGACTATGGGTTTTTTAGGGTTTCGTAGTTAACAAGGAACCCTTACAGTTTCGCCATGTCTGTTCGTCTGTCTGACCGCGGCTTGGCTTTGCATGGGTATACTACAGATTAATCACGCCGACAAAAAAGTAAAATAAAATCTAAAAAAAAACATTTTAAGGGTATCTTCCCACTTGTAGAGATTATTATTGTTTTGTTGACGTATCCTATCATATGTGGTATCGTTGAATAGGTATTTTAAACTAATGAGGTTTTGCTTGGGTGATTGTCTGGGTGATAAATATCTATATATGTATGTATTTAAACGTATATAAGTATGTATATATCAGTTTCTGGTTCCCGTAACACAGGGAATCCTACTTTGGGGCCAGATGACCATGTGTGATTTGAAAAAAAAGAAGGCTACGGAACCTTACTTTGGACAAGTCTGACTCGCGCATGGTCGGCTTTTTTATCCACAATTCGTAAGCCCTTGGCATCTTCAAGTTCAGAATGATGAGTGCAAGCCCCAGTTAACGGGTCCTCCACCAGTTTCGCCACATCCTGTATAACACTGGTTTATAGGGTTCCGTACCCAAAGGGTGCCAACGGGACCCTACTGCTGAGCCTCCGCTGTCCATCCGTCTGTCCGTTTGTGAGCGGGCTGTGTTTCATGAACTCTAATAGGTAGACAGCTGAAAATTTATATTGCCTTTAACTATATACTAAAACGTAATTTTTAGGTTTTTTTTTGTTTTTTTTTACAGCAAAAAAACGGTAAAATAATTACAAACGTGAATTATAGTATTAATCTTAAAGTAAAACCACAAATGTGAGTTCTTCTCTAAGGAGTCCAAACTGAAAAAAAAGCAGTTATTTTTCAGTCGCTCGCGTTGATGTCTTCTTAAAAGGAATAGATAATATTGTTATAATTGTGTAGAGACTTGTGATGGTACGGAACACACTTGGCTGGTTTTTATTTAATTGCACATATTGATCAGGACTTCAAAATAAATTTAGTATTTGCTTTCATTATCAAACGAATAAAGTACTGGTTAGTTAAATAACATAGTATACGAATATATACTTTGGTGCTGGTATGTACATAATGGGATTTCCAACCAATTAATATTGATTCACTATTAATTACACAATGACATTAATAGGTTTGTTTAATTTAATAACAGATTCAATGTAACTAATGTGAAACACAGTTCTAAAAGTACAATAACTCACGCTGGATGACGCTATTGAACACCTACCATCAATAATAAGGTAGGCAGTAAACTATTTTGTTACAATTTGTGCACACATGGGCTGAAATCACGGAAAAGACAGTCATAGTTATATCAGCCGAAGGATGTCCACTGCTGGACATAAGCCTCCCCCAAGGATTTCCACGACGATCGGTTCCGCGCTGCCCGCACCCAGCGGCCTCCCGCGACCCTCGTGTCATCGGTCCACCGAGTGGAAGGCCTTCCTACGCTACGTTTACCGGTGCGCGGTCGTCACTCGAGAACTTCACTGCCCCAACGGTCATCTATTTTACGAGCTATATGCCCCACCAACTGCCACTTAAGTTTAGCAATTCTGAGAGCTATGTCGGTTACTTTGGTTCTCCTACGGATCTCCTAGTTTCTCTAGAAAAACTCCGAGCATAGCAAGCTCATTATAAGGCCCTGTGACAAAAATAAAGGGAACTGGGGATAAAAACCCTTACGGAGTTTGCCACATATGATACGTAAGATTTAGAGGTTCGGGCCTAAACGGAGTTTTAAGAAAAAAATGTTATGGGGTAAATTAGAATATATGTATTTTATGATTATTTTAAAAAGAAGGAAAAATAAACAATATGAGTATAAAAAAAGGTGTGATTACATTGGTTGACCGTGTTGAAAATTAAAAACAATGACCTACTTTATTTATGGGCGATTCCCGGACATTAATTTAAAGTTACAATTTTATTAGTATATAAAAAGGTTATTTTATAGAATGCCGGTTGGCAACGATCGTTACCGCCCCTTTGGTACTTAAATAAATTACTAAGCTCTAAAATAATTAAATTTCGCTTTGGTCTGAATTACCCTATTTTTCTAACATAACACGTATCAGATACAAAACACCTTTAAAATTTAAAATAAATAATTAATGGTTAGAAACTGGATGCAGGAAATCTTCTAGGAAGGCAGAAAAGTCAAAGAGTTAGAGAGACGCTCGGGACAAAAGATAAAATAATATTCACTTCCCTTGGCAAGCAGCTGGGCGGGCAGTGAAAGGACTGGCTGGTGGTCAGCACAGCTCCATCTCAGGATTAATCCTTATTGAGGAAAACCGTCGGGACGTCAACCTCGCAGGGGGGTGGATGAAACCCTACGGAGATATATAAATGTAGTTTGCCGCAGTACCAAAAATACACGCAAAGCGGTTTCCTTATACATATTACTTACCACAGAATAAAATTGTGGGCCTCAACAACAACTTATAAAACAATTTATCCAAAAAATTTAAATTCGCATCACTGTAGACGGGATCACGGTCAACCTTTGTTTTTCTCTTGTCAAAAAATAACAACTATTTTCAAATTCAAATACCATAGAGCAACGACATCAAAAAATAATTTAATTATGAAACGCGACAAAAGAGATCGGCTCGAAACGATAGTTAGCGTTTCAGCCCATAGTAAGCGACCATATCTCAGTTCCATATGGTATGTATGTATGTCATCATTGGCAACACACACTGTTCGAAGACCTTGGTCTTAAGACACTGCGGTATTTGGGACGTGAAGATATTGCGAAGATAGTTAAAAATGTTTTGTTTATTTGGACTACTTTTAAACCTTTTTATAATGTATATGTACTTAAAGTATTAAAAACATGGAAATAGTATAAACAAATGCAGTGACAATAGAACTTCGCATAGACTAGAAAACTTGTTAGTCACTGACTATAAATTTATTAAAAATTAGGTCATCTTTGACTGCTAGTTTGCATGCCTATTTAGGCTAAATGTGAGATACTTAAGATAAAAATGTTGTACATGTTTTACCACGTTTAAGGCAAATAATTGATCTTATCTTATCTTATCTAGTTTTTAATCATTCATTATTAAATTTAGTTTAGTAATATTAATTTAATTACTCCCTAATGAATTCAAGCTTGTTATCCTCCGCAGCCGTGTGTCACAAACGTGG
Organism: Coleophora flavipennella; assembly: GCA_947284805.1. Lineage (NCBI taxonomy): Eukaryota > Metazoa > Arthropoda > Insecta > Lepidoptera > Coleophoridae > Coleophora > Coleophora flavipennella. The sequence goes on along the minus strand of OX369255.1, from coordinate 19,882,619 downwards.
AGCTAATAAGCGCCCCCATAAATCAGAACCATGGCGTAATAATTAAATGTTAAATCATTTTTATTCACACGGTAAATCTCCGTGGCTCAGTTTGACGTTCCACGCTCCTGTGGGTAACAAGAACTGATGGGGTGAGATCGGGGTAAGGATAATAAGCTTAAAAAAAACCTAACCACTCCGTGAGTGCCAAGAGAAGATAATTTTTTTTACAGTTTTATAAGTTTTGACCCTTCGAGTGTTCCTTGCGAACGAGTAGGTTGACAAAGTTTTGACCCCGCGTGTGTTCCTGGTACGGGATTACATTACTTTAAAGTGAATTGAATTAGGAATTTTATTTTCTAAACCTATTATTGGAAGCGATCGTAGCTTAGTGCGATTTGACCCTTGACAACATCTCACCTGGTGGTAAGTGACGATGATGCCGAAGATGGAAGCGAGCTTACCAAGATTCCCCAACGCAATGGAGAACTGGCTATCTTATCTTTATGCCGGAACACACCAATGATATCAACATTGATATTCGGTGGCAAAACTAAGATAAGATGGTGGTACCTAGCCAGGTGGGCTTAGAAAATGCCCTACCACCAACCAAACCGAGTCTTACAATTGACCCCGCCGGTAATCGAACCCGCGAACTCCTGTGTAAAGCCAGTGAACTTTGCCTTTGAGCTACGGAGGCGGTTATTGCGTCAGACCCTGATCACCATCTATCTTTAATCTTTTCATTAAGACCATTCCAATGATTCAATACCTCTGCTGTAAATTGACGAGGAGTTGGGTATCCTGCAGATGCCTGGTGATGCTGCAGCATTAGGTTAAGGTTATCATATCATAGTAACAGAATATCAATTTTGAATCGATCAGACCTGTGGAAGTTGATCACATCCCTTCATTAACCAGAAAAGAGCTGATGATCTTCAAACGACTCAAAAGATAGTCTTTTATCATAGCTAAGCAGACTCTTGATCAAGTCATCTTTCAAACAAAAAAAAACAAAATCCTAATCGCTTCATCCGTTGGGGAGCTACGGTGCCACAGACAGACACTCAGACACACGCACACGCGTTAAATGCCCATCCAGTTTGCGTCGGAGCTAAAAACCGCTCACATCAAATTAACGATGCGTATTATCCGTCTGTAAACAAAAACAGGCAACCCTTTAGACAAGCTCGACGAGCTTCTCGGCATTCCGGTATAATCCAAACCCGGATTTTGGTCCGATAATGTCGACTGGCGAAACGTGTCGGGGATACCGGAACGGGGCTGTAATTGGAAAAGTTCACACTTGGCTAAATGGAATTCAGACAAATTTTGTATGAAAAATGTGCTCGTTTGTGCTTATCAATCACACTTACACGAGCAGCTGATTAGGGCTTATAATCTTTCTAACCATCCCATTGTGCGTCTGATCCGGTAGATCTGAATAATTTTCTGAGATGTTTATGATGTTGGCCTAATAAATAATTAATTCCTCCCAAAATAAGGACTTTTCTTCCATTGAAAAGCCTGTTTGCGGGGCGTAGACTGAAACGATGTTCGAACATGCCCGGTTATCCATCGCTAGTTTTACGGCTATGATTCTGTCATTGTGGCGATCGACATTAATGATTCTCTGTTTGAAGTACTCATTAAAGACAATGCCTACTCCATTTCTTGTGTTAGAGGAACCATGGTATATTAGCTGGTAGTTGTGCCCTATGTCTCTCGACTTTTCAGTTCCTGAATACAGCAGATGCTAACGTCTCTTCTGTGTAGTATTTTAGCCGTTCTTGGCTGCTTCCGGTCAGAGAACGATTTTTCCACGTAGCTATAAGCATGTTAGCTGCGTTGCGTCTTAAATCGTCGCGTCGCTTTGGGGGTACGCCCTAGCATTTTGGATCGCACTTGGTACACTCTGACCGTCGCCCTAGCTCTTATATCTCTCTCTTTTTGCGCATTTTTATATTGGATTAGGAGATTTGTTTGATTGGCTATGTGGTTTTACGGTTTTCAGGTGGGCTTACCTGCTGCAGGTAAGCATGCCCGACGGGCGTTCCCCTGTCCGCCACCTGGGGACGCGGTCTCTAGGGAATAAGGCTACCCCGAGTCTTGCACCAGCTTTATATGCATTTGAAATATTGTCTTCTTTGAACTTTTTTTCACAAACAGCCACTTCACGCAGTAAACGTGAAATTAAATTATCAAGTGTTCTCCGAATCAGTTGTTGATTCATAATTTATCCAAAATCTCCAACATCTCCTTACTCGATTCGCAGTTCATGATGTGGTCACCTAATTCCTTAGAAACACATTAAGGGTGATAGTTTATGTCTCGAATCATTCTTTTTTTTTTCTTTACCCGTTGAAGGAGTTGACGAAGAGGTGTCTGGTTCATATTCATAGCAGCCACTTGCCTTCAGATATAGTTCTATAAACTTTTTCCACCTGCCATAATCATCCTCCTTATGTTAGGTTTCCGGTGGTAACTGATCCATTTCCTTCAGGCGACAAGATGACTGTACTATTAGGCAATTAATTACAAGAGAAAGATAAACTCACCATACATGGAATTTACACTACATAAGTGACAAAGCTACACGTCAAGAAACCGACTTCAATCGTAACAACACTACAATTTTGCTTCATTTTTTGTTTAAATTATTTTTCTAGTAATCAGTACGATTAGAAGGATATCGTACTCGTCGGCGAGGTCCGACAGGGTCCGTCGTCGGTATGATACAGCGGTCCGCTATGGCGGGTGGGGCGGTATAGCCAGCAAAATTGTTGACATACGAGGCATTAAGCAGCCTGTGGAATACACAAAATAATATAATAATAATAATAATATAAATAATAAATTCAGACAGAAAATAAGCCTACAAAGCAATACCAATTCATTACAAAAACATAATTATAAGGATTCTGTTGGAACTGCCCCGCTCCTGCAGTGCCTCGGGGATGTTTTCTGACGCACGCACTGACGATTTTTATGCGATCTTATGTAAAAGAAAATTGCCAAGTGCGTGTTAGACCACAAGCAAAATAGGGTTCTGTAGTATTTTCAGAAAGTAACTACAAAAAATAACTTTGTTTTTTAAAGATGAAACTTACTAAAGTTACTTAATTAAGTTACTTTTTGTAGTTTGTATAGAACATTTCATATTGAAAATCTTCTGTGGCGTACCGGCTAGGGTCGCCACCTTCTGTCCGCGAGGTCGTGGTTGGAATCCCGCCACGTACCAATGTGTTTTCTAATTTAGATTTCATATGTACGTTTATCCAACGCTCTTACGGTGAAGGAAAACATCGTGAGGAAACCTGTACACGCCTGCGAAGAAATTCGAAGGTTATGTGTGAAGTCAACAAACCGGCACTGGGCCCGCGTGGTCGACTAAAGCCCGATCGCCCTAATTCAGGGTAGACTCGAGCCCCTCGGTGGGGACGTATATAACCTGATACAATGTATGGAAAACCGTGAACTTTTTACAAATTTTGATGGTCGACTATTACTCCTAAACTGAGAAAGCGTAATTGATAAGACTGTGAAAATTTTCCTTTTAAATTGAATTTATGCCTTACTATTTTCAATACTTTTTAGAATTCCTGAAAAAGCTGTTTAGCCGGTATAAAGTGGGGTCATACGGTGCAGTAGGGCCATGACTATAACTCCAACAAAAATAACCACTTAAAAACTTAATACTTGGTAAACGAATTATTTATCAAAAAAATAATTTTAGTTAACCCCCAGTAGTTTTAAAATACCTATTCGTGAACAAAAAACCCTTACTTGTATGGAAAGTACCCTAATATTTTTTTTTCAGATTGTATTCCATAACTTTATAGGGTTCACTGACTTGTCAGTCAGGAAACATGCCAAATTTCAGCTTTTTAGCTGTAACAGTCTTTAGTGTCTTTAGTGTCTTTTATAACATACCGACAGATAGGCAGACAGACAGGCGGACATGACGAAACTATAAGGATTCCAATTTTGACTACAGAACCCTAAAAAGTGAACTCCCTAATGGCATAGCTAATGGCCAGAATGCGGGATAGTTCCAGCGAGATTCTGCAAATGATTGCTGATAAATGTTGAGGAGTTTATCCTTAGAAACTGGGTGGGCCTCCTACGGCGCGCGGCGGCGCCCGTATGTTTGTCTGAAAAAATAACATTCTCATGCAGATATGCGTCTTGTTTTAATTTTAACCTTTTCACCGCCAAAGTCGGCCATAGCCGACAGTAATTAAATGTCAGTCAATATCAGGATATCACGTCAAGAACTTTGTTTTATCTAACAGCGTTATAAAAAAACTTCCGTTTATTTTACACTAAAGTTGTCTTTATTTGGATAAACAAGCAGACCACCTTTAACTGAGGACGTGAAAAAAGTGAAAAAAGGGTGATGTGGGGTCTCAAAGACTCCCTATGTGTTGAGGACCATTTCATCAATGTAATTTAATGGGACAGGTAAAGAAAGCGTGTAATTAGTAACTTGAGTTGAGTTTATGAATAATAATAATTTCATTAAAAAGTATTATGAAAGAGTATATTATAATAACGGACTCGTCTTTTATAATCCGATTAATCCCAACAAAGAAGAAGATTAGTCACGTGCTGTTCAAAAATTTAATCATCTACCCACATTATTTTTGTACTGATTTGTTGACTTGACCACGTCTTTTTACCAGAACCACTACATATCGTACTTTTTTCTGAGATTTTGTGGACAATTACCTAAAAATATGATATAGGGACGTGACAGACGCCATATATTATATTTAACAGGAATTTCTCCAGTGTGCCGCATCGTGTGACGCAACCTATATACTCCCTTCTCGATGGTTTTACGACTAAAACCTAAGTTACTGTGACGTTCGGTTGCGTGGGGAGCGGGGCAGTATTTAAATGGCATAAATCAAAACAGGCTGGGGCCTCATAGACCCCGCGTCACTAGTAAAAGGTTAATGGCATCACAAACGAAGAAAAGTGATGAATGGAAAAATGGATTGCAATATAATGTGGCGTGGATCAGACGGCGGGCGCGTTGTCTGGATGGTCCAAACTCCAAAGGTAAAAAATAATAATATAAAATAGTTTTTAATTTATTTATTTAATAATTGTTTATTTATTTCGCAAAAATACGGCTGATACAAAAAAAAATGGATCGACTGATACCTAAAATAGGCTCGAAGCCTGTGCTATAGGCACCAGCACCCCCATAATGCGCCTGTGTTGCGATTTAGTTACATATGTTTGGATATATCTATATTCGTGGAAATCCTTGGGGGAGGCCTACGTCCAGCAGTGGACGTCCTTCGGCTAATATGAATGATGAAATCTATATTTATGTGTGCTTGTGTGTGTATTTGTCTGATACAGAAAGCGAGATAAGCATTTTTTTGAAGTGAAAACTTCTTTAGCGGCGTTGTGCACTTTTTTTGTAATGGGTAAAAAATGTTATACTCGCGTCAGGACACGTGACCTGATCGAAAATTCGTAAGACGGATGGAGTTGATTTTTTGTTGATTTTTCTGAGATATAAACTTTTTAATGTAATATAAATGCACAACGTTAATATTCAAGTTTTCACTTCTGCCGGCACTCCCGGAGTGCAACCCGTCGTTTTTTTTTATCTTGTCACTGTCAATAAGTCTTCAGTATCATTATAACTCAGTGATTTGATCCATTCCGTCAACTTTATACTTTGGAAGTGAATAAATGGGTACAGTGAATACTAAGGTTTTACTCAAAAATGCATGTAATGTGGTCATTATTTTGACAACCTTGTTTGAGCAAAGTCGATCTTGCCGTTCTGTTTCAAGAAGCGGCCGGCAAAGTTTTGCTGGCCGCTCTAACAGGCCGGCAAAACATTGCCAGCCGCTATTTTGACGTTTCAATATATTTTTTATTTAAATTACTTGCTGGTTTTATTTAGATTAGGTACTTGCATTTTTGAGTACAGCACTATACAAGCCTTGGCCCACAATGACTGCTTCGCTGGTCACGCTATGATTGCCTCGAGCTAGCCTAGCTACGCTCTAGGCCTTCCAGCTTGGCCATCATTGCAGCCCTTGCTGCACGCTGACCGCGCTGTGTCGGCCTGGAGCTGCGCTACGCTGCGCTGTCGGCCATCATCAGCGCGACCAGCAAAGTAGTCATTATAGACCGCGGCAGTAATGTACTAAAATCTAATATAGTTTGTGTGTCACTAACCAATTTCGTTCCACCTAAAAAAAAATATAATTACATTATAGTCCTTGAGGGACGGCAAAACACTCACATCTCCCCTGACGGTACCACAGTCTATACTATAGTCCGTACGATTGCTATAGACTCTATAGCAATCGTACGGAGGGTGAGGGGCGAGAAGGGGGCGGTGGAGCCCAAACTGCTTCAGTCATCGTTGACCGTTTGTGACAACTCATTCCAGGAGGTGGAGGAAGAGGAGAACGTGACCAGTGACTAGGTGAGGCCGGTTTGGCGGCTCACATCAAAGACATTGAACCACTATAAGGTTTCTTACACTGTGACAGTGCTAAAACTATGAAAGTCAACACTGCGCCCCTGGCACCTGGCACCTGGTGCCATCAGCTGTTTAAAGGTGGCAGTAGCCATTTCCCACCAGGTGCACCTTTTGGTACCTTTGATGATTAAAAAGATAATTGACATCATCATGTCAGCTCATATATTTCCCCACTGAGGGTCCCTAGCCTGCCCAGAATCACGCGGGACCAGTGCGGGTTGGTCAACTACACACACAGCCTTCGAGTTTCGTCGCAGGTGTGTTAAAGTTTCTTCACGATGTTTTATTTCACCGTAAGAGGGTCGGATAAACGTACATCATCATCATCATATCAGCCGAAAGACGTCCACTGCTAGACATAGGCTTCCCCGAGGATTTCCACGACGACCGGTTCTGTGCTGCCCGGTGCGCGGTCGCCACTCGAGAACTTTACTGCCCTAAATGCCATCTGTTCTACGAGCTATGTGCCCCGCCCACTGCCACTTAAATTTAGCAATTCTGAGAGTTATGCCGGTTACTTTGGTTCTCCTACGAATCTCCTCGTTTCTGGTTCGATCACGCAGAGAAACTCCGAGCATAGAACGCTCCATTACCCTTTGGGTGACCTTGCACCTGCTTATGAGGCCTATAGTTAGCGACCATGTCTCAGTTCCTTATGTCATCACTGGCAACACAGGCTGCTCGAAGAACTTGGTCTTAAGACACTGCGGTATCTGGGACATAAAATATTGCGAAGCTTCCCGAACGCTGCCCAGCTGAGTGGGATTCAAAATTTGATCTCTTTCTCGAAGTTAGACCCACCTAACAGGACTGTTTGTCCCAGGTACACATATTCGGTAACAACTTCGAGTGTAGAGCCTCTAACCTTCAGAGGAGTAGGTATGACAAGGACGTTTGACATAATTTTATATCATTCTAAGACCTATACTCGTTGAGAGGCTCTACTGAGGCTATCGAGCATTGTGCCTAAGTCGTCCATAGTCAGAGTCATGACCACGATATCGTCAGCGAATTGAAGGTGGGGATGTACTTTCCGAGTCCACCCCAGTCAAAAAACTTAAAAACGTCTTCCAAGGCGGCGGTAAACATTTTCGGAAATATAACGCAATGATTTCTTTTAACTATTTCGTTAAGCATATCCATGGTGCTTTCGTGAATTACTTTTTATAAGTTTTATAAATACTGGAAGTCCTCCTCACTGCTGTTTTGAATGTCAATTCGACCTTTAAGATCTACAGAATTAATTATAAGATACAGTATTCTTTTATAATCCACAACAGTGACCTTTTTATTTCGCCATGCCCATCTGTCTGTCATACCAACAGTATGACATATTGTCATAGCCGTTTTATTCGTAGTCTAACAAAAACACAACTACGTCTCAAATCTGAATTTTTGCATGTACGTTTATCCGACGGTCTTACGGTGAAGGAAAAACATCGCGAGGAAACCTGCACACGCCTGCGAAGAAACTCGAAAGTTGTGTGTGAAGTCGACCAACCCGAACTGGGCCCGCGTGGTCGACTAAGGCCTAATCGCCCTGATTCAGGGTAGGCTCGAGGCCCTCGATCGAGACGTGAAATATATATATATATATGTGTGTGTTATTATTATATCAGCTCATATACGTCCCTACCGAGGGGCTCGAGCCTACCCTGAATCAGGGCGATTAGGCCTTAGTCGACCACGCGGGCCCAGTGCGGGTTGGTCGACTTCACTCAAAAATGCATGTATGCATGCATCATATATATATATATATATATATATATATATATATATATATATATATATATATGTGTGTGTTATTATTATATCAGCTCATATACGTCCCTACCGAGGGGCTCGAGCCTACCCTGAATCAGGGCGATTAGGCCTTAGTCGACCACGCGGGCCCAGTGCGGGTTGGTCGACTTCACACACAACCTTCGAGTTTCTTCGCAGGCGTGTGCAGGTTTCCTCACGATGTTTTCCGTCACCGTTAAAGCAATCGGTAAGTATATGGACGTAAGTTTTTGAAAAACTCATTGGTACATTGGCCGTCCAGATTTGAACCCGGTACCTCTGGTTAGATGGACCGAGTCGTTACCGGTTGAGCCACCGACGCTTTTATATGTATGTAAGTTTGTGGAATAAAATGTGTAAAAAAATTTAGAATGAGGAATCTCGTTAATCGGTGTCGGTTTGGCAAACGATTAATGTGTTATAAATGTGTAGGTATGCTAGATGCAAAAACACAATCCAAATTCCTAGCAACTGTTACTGGTACAGTAAGGGGCGGGCTGGTCTCCGCAACCAGGCGACCACTGCGGCCATTTTGCGTGATTGGCCGGCATCACTGCCAGCCCGGCTCCTCCAAGAAGTCCATGGAGTAGCCCCCGTTAGGTTGCCGACGACTTCATTTCCAAGCAAAAAATTAGGTTTGGTGATCAATTCTAAGAGAAATTCAAAATTCAAAATTCATGAAAAAGTAATTACATTCCAAAATATTAAAATTTGTGAATAAATTAAAAACCAGCCAAGTGCGAGTCGGGCTCGCTCAAAGTAGGGTCCCGTAGTCTTTTAAACAAATAAATTTTTAACCGCCACGGTGGCGTAATGGTTAGTCCATTCGCTTCACACCAGGAGGTCGCGGGTTCGATTCCCGTTGGGGTCAACTTGTAAGATTCGGTTTGGTTGGTGGTAGGGCATTTTCTAAGCCCGCCTGGCTAGCTACCACCATCTTATCTAAGTCTTGCCGCCAAACATCAGTGTTAACAACATTGATGTGTTCCGGCTTAAAGATAAGATAGCCAGTTCTTCATTGCGTTGGGGAATCTTGGTAAGCCCGCTTCCATCTTCGGCATCATCGTCACTTACCATAGGGAAGGGAAGGGGGACACTTGACTCTATAGCATTTTAAAGTTTAAATGGTTTAAGCAAACTCTTAGTTGTTTTAAAATACCTGTTAAAAGATACCCCACACGACAGACAGACAGACATGACGAAACTATAAGGGTTCCTAGTTAACTTCAGAAAAAACATACAATCATTAGCTAATAATGTAAAAAAAAAACATTAATATAAAACGAATAATGTCATAAGGACATGAAAACAATATGACAGGAGAAGTAATACATAAAAAAATATTGAATTTTCCTTAATACCTTTAACCTAAAGTTAACACGGAATAAGTAGCGTTTGTTAAACAAAAGAAAATAGAAAGTAGATACGCAGTAGAAAATGTACAAAATTATTTTTTAATAAGCAGCAAAATCCACTCAGAATTTTGTTAGAAACATGTTTTATATTAATTAACTAATTAGTCTTAGAACTTTGAGTTGCTACCAATTTAACCGTCAGTTATTTTTCAACGTCTAATTAGTTCAGTTTAAATACAGTGTAATTTAATCACAGCCGCATCTGTTTCGGTTATTTTTAACTATTGTCTATACTTAACTTCATCAATTGAATGAATAAAATATTTCTAAAAGTAAAAGATTCAAAGGTTGAACTTTCCCAATATTACCTGTAGTCAGAGCAAAAACTGGTCGATTCAAAATACTTTTGTCAAAAACTAAAGTTGTTCATCATCATCATTATATCAGCCGAAAATCGTCCACTGCTGGACAAAGGCCTCCCCCAAGGATTTCCACGACGACTAGGCTACGTTTTCCGGTGCGCGGCTGCCACTCGAGACCTTTATTGCCCCACCGGCCATGTGTTCTATGAGCTATGTGCCCTGCCCTCTGCCATTTCAGTTTAGCGATTCTGTGAGATAATATGTCGGTTACTTTGGTTCTCTTGCGGATCTCCTCGTTTTTGATTCGATCACGCAGAAGTTGTTCAGTTTTCATAAATCGAAGCCACAATTTAAAACCATAACCTATAAAGCATTTTAAACGATTTCAAAAAAGGAGGTTATCGATTCGGCCTGTACATATACATATCGTTGGAATTGCACAATATTCGTATAAGTTAGTCTATGTGGGCTTCTAAACAGGCGTGTCAAACTTCATATTTTTGTATGTATATATGTTTGTCCACGTATAACTAAGAAACTAGGCATCGAAATGTAGCTTTATTTTATTGGATAAAGTCATACATTTGGGCAGAAGGATCCGCCCGTCTCCATATTTTACTCAGATTTTCTCCATACAAGCAAAAAGTAGCGCCATCTGACATAACTCGTACGAACTAGCGTGTGCGAAAGTTGACGTCAGTGCCGCGCTAAAATAACCTTGGTAGAATTGTCGCTTTAAAAATTTGTTTATTTAATTTGTTTACAAGAAAAAATACAACGTATGGTTACTTAACGATGATACGATATCCCATGTTTCTTTTTAGCCTTTCTTTCATGATATTTACAGCCTCTAAACACAATAAGGCATTTTTATATGGAATATCTTTTCACCGCACTGTACAGTTTCCCGCAGACGACTGAGTCGCAAGTGTGCGAAACTTTAGATTTTCGCACCAAATCGCTGGGAGCATTAGTCGCGCGCGTTGACCGGGTCCTTACGCCAGTAATATATAGCAGTAATATGTAAGTCATTAGATATAAAGTATCTCTCAACTTAGGGAACAGTGCAATTTTCATCAAAATCGGTTCAGTATTTTCATGATATGGACAGATAACTATCACTGGAAAACTATATCGTCGTTTTAACGCCGCAATTTTGTGATTGAAATCGGTTTTCCAAACGTTTACAGCGATGTCAATCGTTACAAAACATTCTTAGAGGAAGATTGTCAGACGGTGGAATAGTCAATAAGAGACTATGTTCCGTCGCACTTTGACCTTATGACATTATTCGTGCACCGCCAATAATATTCGATGGTTATCAATATCATAACATATCAATTTTATCATCTTCTCAAAGAGCAAAAAAAAAACTGACCACTCAGGGAGTGCCGACAGAAGTGAAAACTTTTACATTTTTATAAGTTTTGACCCTCCGAGTGTTCCTGGCTTATCGAATCATTTCGTACAGTGTGCGCAAGAACTTCATGAACTCATTCCACCGACTCCATTCCACCGTCAGACAACGAGATACAGTGAGGGGTTGCACCCCTTTGTTGTTGATGTTCAGGTGGAACAAATCCGCACAAAGCGTTATGCTTCCTCATTATAATGGGGACAGCGAAGGAGTGGAACGCCTTGTCTGCAGTGTTTCCCGATTCCTATAGTTTGGGGACATTTAAGGCGAGAAAGAATAATTATTATTTGGGTTTGCGTGTACCATCTTTGACTGCATCGTCTATGTAATTTGCAGTCAAACGCAGTAAAAATTTTAATATAATAATTGAAAACGCTAAACACGTTAAAAAACCGACTTCCATCGCAACAAATTAGTACATTTTTGCATTATAATTTTTTGTGTTTGTTAATTTTCTACTAAAGTACTACACCTATTTTGATAAAATTTATATGGGACCACAAAGGACAAACTAACTTTCAATTAAAAAAAAAGAATCATAAAAATCGGTTCACCCAGTCAAAAATTCTGAGGTAACATACATTAAAAAAAACATACAGACGAATTGAGAACCTCCTCCTTTTTGGAAGTCGCTTGAAAACAGGCAGTGGAGCGTAGAACGGACGGCCGATGGGGGAGTAAAGCTTTTGAGTAGCGACCGCACACCGGATGATAGCGTAAGCGCTTCTCCCACTCGGTGGACCGACGACATGGTCAAAGTAAATATATTAGTACTAACATATAGTATGTATACTCCCTGCCGCTCTTTAGATTGCGACCTCACCCCCTCGTCACCTAGATTGATACAGATTGGTAACAGTTTGGTTGTCGAACGTATAGGATTTCGCCGCCATTTTGTTTGTCCTGTCATTCGTTTTTTGAAATGTCATTTCTGGCCCGTTGTATGAAGTGTCCAGGGTGCGGCCAGCGTAGAACCGATTGTTGCGAAAATCCTTGTGGAAGACCTTTGCTGAACAATTTAGCAGTGGACGTCTTTCGGCTGATGATAATATGATGATGTTGATGAATAATGAACGAATTCTCAATTGTGAATACTCTTGACCGGGCTACTCTTGTCAAAGGTATCAATGACATTCAATGATTTTTATGTATAACTTTTCGTTTCACATTGTTTTCATGTTCTAATGACACAATCTGGTTTATTTCAAGGATTGAATTTTGATGTTATTCAAATCAAATCAAATCAATATTTATTTCAGATTTAAAAATCCATAGAATTATTAGTTCAACAACTTAAAAACTATGTTAGTAAAAAATATATCCATTCAAATTATCATATCAATAAAATCACATAACAATAATAGAAATGAAAATTAACGTAAATTAAAATTGTCGAGCGGCTAGAGGCGACGAGGCGCGACTGCGACGGGAGTATGCAACCGCGCCCAGCGCGCCACCAGCGGCGAGTCCCAGTGCTCTGCCAGCGCGCTCAGGATACCGTTCGCGCTACACCGGACACGGTTTAGTAGTGAGGCGCAACGTTTTCGCATTATTGCGAAAAATCAATCGATCTGCGCCTCAGCAAACATTGTTGATGCACTACAGTGTCTCGGCAGCCCAAACAGCATCCTGAACGCGGGGTTATACTGCACGCGCAGAGCGCTATATGCCCGCCGCGTAAAGTCAACCCATAAACTGCACGTGTAGAACGATTGACAGTAGGATTTGAACAAAGTCACTTTAACCTGTTTACTACATCGTGCGAATCTACGGACCAACATATTGCAGCGTACACACAGCGCCCTGCGCTCACGCTCAATGTCATCATCGTCAGACATAGTATCGGTGACCCAGTGGCCCAAGTACTTAAACTTCTCTACTTTTTTCAAAGGTGTACCACATAGAGTCAAAGAAGACATTTTATAGCTCTTATTGCCTGCCTTAAATAACATGAGCTCACTCTTTGACGCATTGTACTTGAGCCCATGGGCCACTGCATATGCTTCACAAGTGCGTAACAACTTTTGCAGAGCTCCTATCGAGGGGCTCAGCAACACCATGTCGTCTGCATAACTAATATTGTTAATACATACTCCGTCAATATGACACCCAACATTAGTGCCGCTGAGCTCCTCAATCAACCGGTTCATGTAGAGGTTAAACAATTTGGGTGAGCTCAACCCCCCCTGCCACACCCCGGTATTCAACCCATATGCACTTGAGTAAGCTCCTGCCCACCTTACAATATTCTTTTGATTAGCGTACCAATACTTAAACATTGCTGATATCTCACTTGGCACTTTAGTTTCATTTTGTAGCTTGTTCCACAATATGTCATACGATACCAGATCAAATGCCTTTGACAAGTCCAAAAAACAGGCATAGATTGGCGTCTTACGAGCAGTGTAGTACTGAACAGTCTGCTTGAGACAAAGGATAGCGCTTTCAGTAGACAAACCCGGCCGGAAGCCGAATTGAGCATCATGAAGATCGATGTGTACACCTAATACGTCATCAAGCAGACGGTCCAGCACCTTGGCTACTATAGTCGCCAAAGATATGGGCCTGTAGTTGGACATGTCAGAAGCATCCCCTGTTTTGTTTTTTACAATCGGTACGACTACAGTGTACATGAGGTCATCGGGCAGATAACTATGACTAATAGTTAAAGAATAAGGCGAGCAGTCTTGTTAAATGTACTCCCGCATACTTGAGATGCTCAATACTAAGGCCGTCATGCCCAGGAGACTTTCCTTTCTTCATTGTTTTAATTATGGAAGCAATTTGCTTGGCTGAAAATCTAACAGATGGAGTCTCGAGACCGTCCTCAGCATTGAGCGACCCTGGCATTTGCGGGAGAGGAGAATCAACTTTGAAGTGCTGTTGAAAAGCCTTAGCGATTTCTGTTGGCTCATGAATGCCGGCTACACTCACCGGAAGACTCTGCTTTGGATTCAGTTTATTAGTACTATTCCAAAATTTTGCAAAGTATTTATCACAATGGTTTTTGGCAATTATATTCATTTTTATTTGCTAATATGATTGTTTATTTCTTGATTTTTCACAAATGAAATTTTGTTATTATTATTTTATGACTATCATAAAAAGTGTAATTTTCACCTATTTTGAATAAATACCTTTAATCTTGAAGCCATATAAATTATTCAGTTTTAGCCATGAAATCCAACCCTTGTCTAACCATCCAAAATTTGACCGCTCTCACCGTCACCCAACCTCGTATATCAGTTTAATCGCCACTTGTGCAAAGCTGCATTTAACTCTATAAACACCATGAGTAGCACAACCCGACGCTACCCTACGGAAGTATCGTCTGCGTCGCTTTGCCCCTCGCTCCCCCGGGAAATAGGGGAGGAAAGGAAAAACTGATAGAATTGTTTATGTATTTATAGCATTGAGATTTGCAATATGATAAGTAAGCTTGTTGCATTATTAAATGTTGAGGCGAAACATTGATTGAAACCTTTGTCTCTGGCTTTTTCTTTACGTGTAAGGAGTCAAGAAAATAACCACACTTTTGCACTGAAATTTTTAAAAAATCCAACTGGCATATTAAAGTGTGTGCTTAGACTAATTGATTAAAATTATTTAAAGGTAGTAAATCGGTCTGGTTTGCCGGTAGAATGCAAATCTCTGTTTTAAAATACATTACATTGATATTTTTTTCTGATATAATAGTTAATGAATCGTGTTTCTGCAATTGACAAAATGAACACATTGAAATGAAGAATCAAGTTTTTATAATACCATTTTTCTATTTTTTGTAGTTGCGGAAAATAAAATCGAGATCCCAGCGACCAAAGTTGCCTTAAATTGTCAATGCGTCGCATTAAATTATTCAGTGCGTACAATTGACAATTATTTTTATAATTTTCTTATTTACCTCCAAAAGTGGCCTAATGTTTAAAGTTAATTAATTTACGTTATATATCCGTCTTTGTGTCACCGATTTACATAATGTGTATCAAATTTCGACACCATCGGTCCAGTAGTTTCTGAGCAAATTGGCTGTGACAGACGGACATACAGACACGAGAGATCCTATAAGGGTTTCGTTTTTCCTTTTGAGGTACGGAACCGTAATAATTGAAAATGCTAAACACGTTAAAAAACCGACTTCCATCGCAACAACTTCGAACTATTTTGCATTGTTATTTTTGGTTTTTGATAATTTTCTAATAAAGTACTACACCGATTTTGATAAAATTTATATGGGACCACAAGGAAAGCACAAGTTTTCGAATAAAAAAAGAATCATCAAAATCGGTTCACCCAGTCAAAAGTTCTGAGGTAACACACATAAAAAAAAAACACAGTCGAATTGAGAACCTCCTCCTTTTTGGAAGTCGCTTGAAAAGGATCGATTTCATCGGAGTTTTTATACAGTGATAATTAACCAGCAGTGGGTTATTAGACCATGCAGGTTACTGACCTGAAGCACGGTCATTCCCTGGATGGGTTTGTCTGTTAGTGACATTTTTTATCGACCGTTTCCGTTCTTTACAAGGCACGTTATGCCGTTGGTGCCGGTTGCTTTCACTAGATGGCAGTCGTTAAGCCGTGTCAGTGGGGTTCGCCACTAGCCCTACAACCTCCAGCAGCCCGGAGTTGGCCCCCCCACCCCGTGTGTGGGGTATGGCCTAACCTTCCCGAGTTTAGGTAGAGACCCTTACCCCAGCTGTGGGGACGTGATGGGTTGTTAAAGAATCACACCACCAGTCCTACAGCTGAAATATTATACCCACTGTCTTAAGAACGCCGCGCCGTCCTCGGCGTTCTCGTAGTCTACTGATAATTTGAAAATAAGAAGTTATTTTGAAAAAATATTCCTTTACATGTTACTTTAAAAAAAATATTTAATATGCTGAGACATTACGGTCTAAAGTAATAATATATTACAGATATATAATATAAATATCATATCAGCTCATATACGTCCCCACCGAGGGGCTCGAGCCTACCCTAAATTAGGGTGATCGGGCCTCAGTCGACCACGCGGGCCCAGTGCGAGTTGGTTAACTTCACACACAACGTTCGAGTTTCTTCGCAGGCGTGTGCAGGTTTCCTCACGATGTTTTCCTTCACCGTTAAAGCAATCGGTAAGTACGAGTATATATACGTAAGTTTTAAAAACTCACAGGTACATTGCCCGTCCAGATTTGAACCCAGTACCTCTGGTTAGAAGGACCGAGTCATAACCGATTGAGCCACCGGACGCTTTTTTATATATGTATATATCTCAGCATATAACTGTTTTGTAAAAGACATGGATATACAGACATAGATTTCTATTATCCGATCGTAAATAAACGAATCTTTTTATAAAACAATTTCTTGTTTTCAAATTATAAGTAGACTACAGTTTGTGTGGAAGGCGGGCGGGGACGGCGTTCTTAATACTTTTAATATTTATAGAATCCTTCCTATCAACCCTTATACTTACTAATAATATTTTAAACCCCATAGTGTGTCTGTCTGGCTGTTTGTTACGCTAAAACTATTTAACGGAACTGCGCACTGCCTTCTATCAGAGTTAAATTCAAGCCAACTGCGGGTTCGATTCCCGGCGGGGTCAATTGTAAGACTCGGTTTGGTTGGTGGTAGGGCATTTTCTAAGCCCGCCTGGCTAGCTACCACCATCTTATCTAAGTCTTGCAGCCTAAAATCAATGTTGATATCATTGGTGTGTTCCGGCATTAAGATAAGATAGCCAGTTCCCCATTGCGTTGGGGAATCTTGGTAAGCTCGCTTCCATCTTCGGCAACATCGTCACTTACCACCAGGTGAGATGTTGTCAAGGGTTTACCAATTGTAAGTAAAAAAAAAGGCCCGATAACTGTCAGGTTATCACGGAACCAGGTACTTGTATGTAGTTTATTTTAATCCGGTCACGTGCTTCGTCCCTCGGGGTCCACCGTTCGATTCCCCGTTATGTCAAGTACCAGCCTTATTTGAAAAACAATGAGATACCTAACTGTCGAGCCAATAAAATTTGCAATAAGCAATATGCAAATTGAAAACTGCAATCTGTTTGCAACTAGCTATCGTCTGTGACATTGCTTACATTATACAGGTGTTGTTTTAGGGTTTCGGACGTAAAGGGTGTCATCATGATCATCATCATATGAGCCGAAGGACGTCCACTGCTGGACATGGGCCTCCCCCAAGGATCTCCACGACGACCGGTGCTGCGCTGCCCGCATTCAGCGGCTTCCCGCGACCTTCACCAGGTCATCGGTCCACCGAGTGGAAGGCCTGCCTACACTACGCTTTCCGGTGCGTGGTCGCCACTCGAGAACTTTACTGCCCCAACGGCCTTCTGTTCTACGCCCACTGCCACTTATGTTTAGCAATTCTGAGAGCTATGTCGGTTACTTTGATTCTCCTACGGATCTCCTCGTTTCTGATTCGTTCACGCAGAGAAACTCCGAGCATAGCACGCTCCATTGCCCTTTGGGTGACCTTGAGCCTTCTTATGATGCCCATAGTAAGCGACCATGTCTCAGTTGTAGGTTGCCAGGGTCAGAGGTCTTTTGTTTTGGTAGCCTGGCATCTGCCGGGGATTCCTCGCACCCCATGCCCCGCCGTTACCTTGACCCCTGCCGGAGTCAGGGTGTCAACAGGCCCCTAAGTACGAAGACTACGCCGTCCGTCTAATTGTCCTACAGTGAAAGGGCTGTATCTATGTATATGTTTTCACTTGTAGGGTTCCGGAGGCAAAATGACAAACCACCGATCGCGTATTATTTTGACCTGTCCATCCGACTGTCTGTCCGCATGTCACACTCATTTTTCTCTGCCACTATTAGACTTATAGTAGGTAGTGAAATTTAGTACACTGATTTAAAATTATGACCCAAAATGTAAAATGAAGTCAATATTATGTTAAAAAATATTTTTTTAGGGTAGTCTCCCCTACATGTAAGAGATGGACCCAAATTTATTTTTTTGTCCCCTCGAGTGTGGTATCGTTGAATAGGTCTCGTTAAATGAATGGACAGTCTCTTTGAACACTTTTTTTAATTAAAATAACATGCTCCAAAATGATGTTTTACATGTCCCCCCCTTAACTCTTTATTTTTATTTTATTTTTATTTTACTTTATCTATGGGACTTGAAATTCTGAAAAGGAAGTAGACTTTTACTAGATATTACATAAATAAGCAAACGAAAAATTTTGTGTTTATGAAAAAGAAATCCCCCCCCTCGGCCTCCCATACAAGTGAAAGCCGTTTTTGAGTGCACCTCCTCGCCTCCTCATCTTTTAAGTCTACAGTTATAAAATTTTGTTGATTGCATTTTAAATTATAATGCGAAATAAAAATGAAGTCCTTTTGTCAAACAAAACTTTTAGGGGTGCCCATATTTTTGTAAACCCCCTCCCAGTATCATTAAATTATTCTTTTTAAATGAAGTAGTGCATCTTTACAACATAATATTTTATTCAATGTGTCGTTCCCAATGAATAGCTTTTCAAAGACGTTAAATAACTTTCGAAAAACCTTAAAACTTTTAGGTACAATCTTTTAATATTGCATTGTCACGCGATATAAATATGCATGCAAAATTTCAGCTCAATAGGAAACCGGGAAAATTAATTTGCAAGATTCCACCCGACCAAACATACATACGTTGCAAGTTAAATAACATCTTTTAAAAAAAGTTAATAATACCTATTTTAATTAATTAATTACTTTTCCTGGTGGCAGTTGAACTTAACTGCACAGCGCTGTTTTTCGACCAAGCTCAAGCCATTTTCTTGATAAGTTCATAACATTAATAAAAAATATACCTGCATTATTGTCTGGTGAATCAATGACTATAAAAGACTTAGTATAAAAAACTGTAGTACCCAATCTGTCCCTTCATTACAAGGCCATACACAAGTTATAAAACCACAAAGTAGATATAAATTTCTAAAATTTAAGCTTTTCACGAACTTAAGGCGAGGCATTTGTAAAACAGTTGTCTCTGTTTTTCCCTTAAGTTAAGAGTCAAGACAATAACCACGCTTTTGCACTTTTTCAATGTTTTACGTTGTTATTTCTCTTAAGACTTCAATTTATAAACTAAAATTTAGCAGATTCTCTGTAGTACTTAAAAATAAATGTCTCCATATAAAAACTATGTGCAAATTTAGAAATTTTATTGATAAACAATTCGTTTAAGACATCTTTTTTAGATGTTTTAGACCTGTATTTGGGATTTTTTATGATAGAGTAAAGTACACACTATCGTGTAACATATTAGCACATTCCTCAGAAAATATCCTTAAGTATGTCCAATATTTTTTGCAAAACCGATATTTAGTAGTAATTACCCAAAAAATTTGATCTAGCAAAACGGTTACTCCGCTTCTACACCGGTGCCTCGCCTTAAGACGTTAAATAAAACACAGCCTTCCTGTCTGAAACCCAATTTTCTATAGTCTTAACGTTTTCACAGAAAGTACAAATAATTAATGCTCAAAAGCTTTTAGACTCGACCAACAAACCAAAGCGATCCTGTTTGCTTTACAAATGTAATAAATGAATATCCCACGGAGAGTCGACACACGGAATGCCGAACAACGATAGTAACGTTGTTCACAAAGCCGAATTCTAAACCATGCGAGTACGAGTAAACAATAGGTACCTACTACCTGGGTACTTTTTTTTTTAATTCATATCTTTAAAAACAAACAAAAAGATATAAACACAGTTCAACGAAAACCCTGTCGGGTTTTTGTATTGTACAGAAATCGGAGACTAGTATAGTTATCTATCCTTTTACACCCATATATCATATGATATTTTTCAATAGAGTTGTGAGAAAACAGGTAAAAAAGAAAACGACCATGACAGAAAAACAAAATACATGGTTTCATACCTATCAAGGTTTCGCCAACCAAAGTTCGTTTTACGCACCTTGTGGCTCATTTTAAATATCCGGGAAGTAATCACACTTTGTTTTTTCCTGTACATACACTTAAGTATATTTTTTATTATACGTATACTAACTATTCAAAATTTTATTCGTATTCACAACGTTTTAGTTTCCAAAATTTCGCCATATTTAATTTAGCTAGGCATGCGTAAGTATTTTTAAATAAGGCTTGGGATAATATTATTGTAAGAATTAAAAACTCCTTGGAAAAGATGAGCTATTCCTTAGTGTAACCTATGGGCTTCATTCATATTTATTCTCCTTTCTTCACAAATATATAACCTAAAGAGAATCTAATTAGCTAGCGTTATGTATGTACTAGTAAAATTTTACAAGTAAATTATGTACTATACGATTTTCGGCTTACATGATGATGATGATGTAATAGAGTATTAAAGCTAACGGAGGAACAATTTATCTCTTTTAAAATTCTCCTTCCAAAAGTCTTAAACAAGATTATGTATCTTTAATTATTAAATTTTTTATTTGCTAGAAATGTCTATTTTCTCAGAGCTACAAATAAAAAATGGCAAGTAAAAAGCACGCGTGCGTTAAAATCAATTTAGCGCACAGTAAACTAGCATTTATAGTACCACTTTTTGAGCAACTGTATTGAAAAATATTTTATAGGTGGGTGACATCAAAAGCATATGAAATGTAGGTACTTAAATAAAAAGAGCTGTCACAGAACAATGATGACTTCAATGCGTACCCCTATCTGTGGATAGAACTTTATATGTGACTGTGTGTGCGTGTATTTCGCTGCTACATGTATTTATTTTTGCTTACTTTAAAATAAAAACAACTAAAATAAAACTACTTCTTAGTTGAACACCTAATTTATATAATAAAAGTCCTTTTAAATTGAATTACACATACATACTTGTTTGTAAAATCTTTATTGTACTTATAAAAATATTATACACAAGAAATTAATCTCTTCCAATCAACATTTGTTCATCATTATTTTAATTCACCTTGAATTCAACTTGAATAAAAATTAAAACATTAGTTATGTATTTATTATATACTTTAACACTAAGTACTTGTGTTATACAGGGTGGAAAAAGATTAAAAGACCTCTCCTTGAAAGTTAAAAAGTCCATTAGTTTTTGGAAATTTAGTATGGGAAAAGATTTACGGGAAAAGATTTACGGTTTGTACATTTTCACATTCTGTGCCTAATGTTTGTTTAAGCGAAATATGTTTTCGGGCATGTAAATACTAAAACGTCGATTTGTGTTAGGCATATCATATAAAATGAACTGACAGCCTGTTTAATATTTTAATGCCAAAAAAATTGAGAAGCTCAAGAAAAATAGATAAGGTTCAAAAAGTAAAAAAATGGCCGCAAAATCAAGGTAATAAAAAAAGTAAATTTAATGTAGGTAAATATTGACTTGGTATCTGTCAGCGAGGTGACACTTATTTGTTTTTGCCAAGTATTGACTTCCTTCCAGAAATCCGCCTCCATAGCTCAGAGGCAAAGTTCACTGGCTTTACACAGGAGGTCGCGGGTTCGATTCCCGGCGGGTTCGATTCCCGGCGGGTTCAATTGTAAGACTCGGTTTGGTTGGTGGTAGGGCATTTTCTAAGCCCGCCTGGCTAGCTACCACCATCTTATCTAAGTCTTGATGCCAAATATCAATGTTGATATCATTGGTGAGTTCCGGCATGAAGATAAGATAGCCAGTTCCCCATTGCGTTGGGGAATCTTGGTAAGCCCGCTTCCATCTTCGGCAACATCTTCACTTACCACCAGGTGAGATGTTGTCAAGGGTTTACCAATAGTGAATAAAAAAAAATAAAAAAATCACTTTCGGGTTTTGTTTTGCAGTTGGGTGGAGCGTAGGCAAACAGGGTTGTAGGGGGGCAGTGTCCCAAAAGAAAAATGTTGAAGTAAAGCAAGGTGGTTATGTAGGGAGGAGAGAAGCGACTAGCTTTTAGGTTTGACATGATAGACAAAGCGAAAGCCGAGCGAGCGAAGCGAGCGTGGTGCGGCAGCGGCCGGCGAAGTGCCAGAATCAACTTCGCTCTAGTCCCGTGGGTTACATCACAAAGTCAACTAGAGCGGAGGCATTATGGTATCCATTTTCTTCATTATAAAAAAATATTTAAAAATCATCATCATCATATCAGCCGAAAATCGTCCAATGCTGGAAAAAGGCCTCCCCCAAGAATTTCCACGACGACCGGTCCTGCGCTGCCCGCATCCATCGGCTTCCCGCGATCTTCATCAGGTCGTCGGTCCACTGCGTGGAAGGCCTGCCCACGCTACGTTTTCCGGTTTTAAATCTTATTTTGTTTTGTTACTCGATAAATTTTAGTAAGCTGTTTTTTACCCAACTGCGGCGAAGCCAAAAACAGGATTATGATTTTGACCGATATATATGTATGTGGATGTGTATGTGGCTATGTATGTATGTTCATCTGTTCCCTCTGATTTTCTAAACCACTTAACCGATTTTGACAAGTGAGGAGCGTGTCCGCCGGTTATAAGCTACGTGACTATTAATCTCTATTAAATAAACCATTTACACGCATACATAGTGATGTTCAGAGGATAGCCGTGGCCATTTACCACCTAGCCTAACAATACATTCGAACAGTAGTAAGCGATCAGACCACTGATGGTAAGTGACGATAATGCCGAAGATGGAAGCGGGATTAACAAGATTCCCCGACGTAATTGAGAACTGGCTATCTTATCTTCAAGCCGGAACATATACATTTTGATAACACTGATGCTTGGCGGCAAGACTTAGATACCTTCCCAGGTGGGCTTAGAAAACGCCCTACCACCAACCAAACCAAGTCTTACAAGTTGACCCCACCGGGAACCAAACCCACGACCTACTGGTGTGAAGCGAATAGACTACACATTACGCCACGGAGGCGGTTATAAATAAATTATATGAAAACTATGAATATGACTGTATTAAATACATTAAAATATACATATTACGTGTAAGTTGTTTATTCAATTCAATATCTTTATTTCAGACTAAGAGACAGTCCATATGATTTTGTTAGTAACAATGTCCTTACATATTATGTTAGTAACAGAAATATTCTAAATTAAAAATAACAAATTAAATTATAAATAGCACTCAAGGACAAACAGTCACGTGTGCCCTTGTCCAGCATGCCATGATGCGACTATCAGCGTCCATGCGACTAGCTATTATCTTCAGGTAGCTGTTGGTGCTACTGCGGACCCTACGCATTAAGGATGCAGTTCGCTTGCGCATGATAGTTTGAAAACTATCCACATTGGCGCCTGCGAACATTAGCGCCGCAACCCCAACAGCATCCTGAAGGCATTATTATAAAGGACGTTTATACAGGTGAAAAAAAAAATAGTGTAGGACCCGTTAACTGGGGGTTCTACTCATCATTATACTGAATAACTTTCCCCAAGGAACCCATAGTCAATTCTCAAAAAAAAAATTGAACCCTCCACACTAAAATGCACAAAATTTGTATGAAGAGTAAAACTTTTTTTTGCGATTTAAGCAAACTCGTAGAACAAAAGTTGTTTAGTATGATGAGTAAAAAGCTCCAGTTAACGGGACCTACACCAATTTTGTTACAAACTGTATAAGAGACGATAAATTTTAAATTAATTTTTTTTTTAATTTTTTTTGTACATAACTATTTAAGATAAAATAAAGAAAAAACAAATCACACATGGTCATCTGGCCCCAAAGTAGGATTCCCTGTGTTATGGGTTACCAGAGACAAGATAAGAATAGTTCTTGTTTTATACTTTTAGAGCGAGAATACTTTAAATGCTTGATATTAGATTTCAACCATAGAAATCGGAATAATATAGATTCCAACGCATGCATTATGGTACCCAATTTGAGTATTAAATTGCAAATATTATAATATATTACATCATATATTGTAGTTAAGGTGTCGGTGGCGTAATGGCAAGAGCCGCTATCTCTAGTCCGGGAGGTCGTAGTGTTTAAGAATTTCGATTTCATATGTACGTTTATCCAACGTTCTCATACGGTGAAGGAAAACATCGTAAGGAAATCTGCACACGCCTGTGAAGAAACTCGCAGGCTGTGTGTGAAGTCGACCAACCCGCACTGGGCCCGCGTGGTCGACTAAGGCCCGTTCGCCCTAATTCAGGGTAGGCTCGAGCCCCTCGGTGGGGACGTATATGAGCTAATATGATGATGCTGATATTTAGTTGCTCGATAAAATACATTCTTTTGTTGAATACTGTGCCACTGTAAGGAGTAGGACATTTAAACTTTTAAAAGCTGATTGTCTGAAGTTAGTAGAAGTTCAGTGTGACTTGCGAGGTTGGGTCGATCACGTATAGGTTAACTGGCCTGAAGCACTGTCATTACTTGGATGGGTTTGACTGTTAGTGAAATCGTTTACACTTTAAACCGCTAGTGCCGGGTAGTAGTATTTGACGGCAGTCGTTAAGCCGTGATAGATGCCTTGAACAGGAGGCTTAAAACACTTCTAACAGTGGACTTTGCCACCTAACCTTCCCTAGTTTGGGAAGAGAGCCATTCCCCAGCAGTGGGGATGTTTGTGGGTTGGTAACGTCTGAAATAGTTCTAGTTAAGGGTCCCCAGGAGGCTCGAGTTTCCATACAAACGTAGTTCCGCTTTAATACGAAAACTGCATGCCGGATGGTATCCATCCTTTGCGAATATATTGAGTAGACAACTAGATACATATTGATGTTTGTAATTAGTTTTCAATGTACGGATATAAAATGGAAAAAAATAGGAGAAGTTTCATACTTTCAGTGCAAAACTAATTTAAACCTTCGTTTAATATCTTTCTAAATAATTAGAAACATCGATATGTATCTACTCAACATATTCGCAAAGCTTGGATTCAATCCGGCTTGTAGTTTGGTTTTAAAGCGAAACTAAGTTTGTATGGAAACTCGAGGAACTCCTGGGGACCGACATTAGAGATTCGGTTGTATGGCAGTTGGCACTTAAAAACATCGGACTTACGTGTGACGACTTCACGTGGGAAGTTAATAAATGTATGTACAAAATGCGATGCGGTTTTAGGGGAGGGGGTCGAGATTAACGATACGTAAACGTGATACATGATCGCAGGTAGCACAGGGATCTGAGACGTCACAAGTATCTATTTCAAATTATAATTAAATCAAATTCAAAATGTTTATTTCGGACAACATAATACGTATAGAGTTTTAGTAAAAAAAACCTCCTTACTTAATATTGTAAATGTGAAAATGTGTTTCTTTGTTACTTTTTATCTCGTGAAAATAGCATAGTCCGATGCAGTTCCTAAGGGAACAAAAAAATACTCTTTTTCTCTTTTTATGGTTAATTTCTTTAACATCGCAACGGAAAATTCCCTCTCGTATATCTACCAGATACGCTAGACAACCAGGTTTATGATATAGCGTCCACACTCACCGACAGCAAGGTCATATAGTGAGGGCCGCTATTCCTGCCAACACCATAAGGTGAAGACAAGGACCAGTTACGGTAGGTCTTGCCGCCAAGACGCTTGTCCCGGTACTCTGCAAGGCGAGTGCCTCGTGGAAGAGAACCACTACCTACTATCCAGGTAGGTCCCGGAGCTGTAGGCGCGCTCACCTCCCGCGGCTTTCGCTGCTGGCGGTTTGATCCCTGCTCGGGACGCCAGAGAAGCTGGCTCCCACATATCCGGTGTGGTACCGTAGCTGTAGGCACGCTCACTTCCCGGCGCTTATCGCACCTGTCCAGACTTACTCCTACGCGGCTGGATCGGCCGGAGCAGTACTAGCTTAGCTCTTCTTGCTCACCAGGCAAGTGCCGGAGATGCTTCCCTGCCATTAATTAAACCAACAGTTCCGCTTAATGGACAACTCACGTGCCCCGCGTTGTTTTCGCCCAAAGCCCACGTGGTCGGCTACGACAACACTAGTTGCGCGCGGGGAAGGACACCTGGACGCAACGTTCTTGCCAGGCAACAAACATTGCCCAACCCCTGCAACTAACCACATTCCACTACGAGTCCATGACCCAGTCGGGGGACCGACAAGCCAGAGTACCGAAGGCGATAGATCCAACGGCAGGCAAGCGGTGGGCTACCCTCGACCCCGTAGTACCCTGATCCAAACAGCCGGACCCGTAGTTCCGGCTGCGACCTCCACCTAGCCGGGTAGCTCTAGGCAGAGGGATCGCAACGGAACAATAGATTGTTGTGTTTTTGTTCACGGGGTAGGAAATGAAATAATTTACTAATTAGCATATCCTGACATAGTTCCCGGGAAATCTGGGGAAAATTCACTTCCAAGCTCGTGCACGTCAGCGTCGCAATGGAGCAACGACGAATTGAAGTGATTTTGACGTGAATACGTCTTTACCTCCATAGGGATGCAATCCAAAAAAACGAATGATAACAAAATCGGGGGATACAGTTTAGTGTTGTAGCTACATATCTATCATCTCCATCCAAATTTCGTTTACACCACTTGTTAACTAAGGAATCAAAGAATTTATTACGTTAAGTAAGGACTGTAACACATCGCGCGTGGGGGAGGGGGCAGCCCCGCCATTTTGAAGGTCATTTTGCTGCGTATCGAGATTTCCATTTAGTATAAATTTCGACTCGGTGAAGCTACGACGTTCATTCAAGTTTCAATCGTCAGCTCTCGTCAAAATCTATCGATTATATATAAAACATTAGTGTATAATTGTAACTGTGATTATAATAAGGTGTTTAAATAAAAAAATAATATCAAAAAATATATAATGTCGGCCTATACGCGTCGAAAAGCCAAATCGAAATACAAAGATCGTATACGGTTGGAAAGGGCATCTCAACAGCAATCGAATGGTACCAATAAAACACCATATGATCGAGTCAAGCAGTGCCGGCAACGTAAAGTAATGAATGCGGCCGAGCGGATCAACGACGGTGCCAGTACATCTGCAGCTGGGACGGTTGAAATTACGCAGATAATAATATTTATAATAATAATATTTTATATAGAAACTACATATTACCCGTTACGAGACGTATTCACGTTAAAACCAACGGCCGTGTGCCCCGACACAGCCCCACCCGTTTTTTTTGTATAGAATTGGTTGAAGGGTGGGCAGTGACATAGACTGATAATGAGAATAGCCCTATCTGGGAGAGGGATCTGGTACAACAGATTTCTTCATTTCATTTTCATTTTCAGATGACCTTTTGGGCAGTGAAGTTCTTGAGTAGTGACCACGTATAATAAGAAGATATTCGGCCATAAAAACTATCAATTTTGATAATTGAAGAAGCTAAACAAGTTAAAAAAACCAATTTCCATCGCAACTACATAGTACAATTTCGAATTATTTTTTTGGTTTTTGTTAATTTACTAAACCAGTACTTCACCGATTTTGATAAAATTGATATGGGACCAACCTGACAGCATAAAAATAAAAATATCGTATAAAAAAAGAATCATAAAAATCGTTTCACAAACTGCGAAGATATCGCGTAACAAACATACACGAAAAACAACATACAGTCGATTTGAGATCCTCCTCCTTTTTACCTAACAACCTAAGAATTGAAGTGGAAACTACAAGACATGACAAGTCTAGTACTTCTTTTAATTAATATTTTTATCTTAGCATTGACTTGAGTGGTGCATGCTCGCCTTTAATGTTTGTGCGGAAGGTGGCGCATCGGGAGCCGGGTCGTTCCTTTCCCTCTAATATGGTTGATAGGAGCGATGGCTGACTCTCGCGTTATACTCGTGACCGGGTACTGTCCGTGTGAACTGTCCTACTCTTCTCAAAGGTAAAAATGACATTTAATGATTTTTATGTATAACTTTTCGTGTCATATTGTTTTCATGTTCTAATGACATAATCTGGTTTATTTAATTTTGACATGATTGTTTATTTCTTGATTTTTCACAAATGAAATTATGTTATTATTATTTTATGACTATCAGAAAGAGTGTAATTTGCACCTATTTTATTCAAAATGCTAGTTATTCAAATACCTTGAATCTTTTGGAAGTCATTTGAAAAACAGGCTGTTATGTAGATTAACCAACAATGTGCACTGGGTTTTATCTCATGAAAGATAAAAGGTAAAGCTTACACATGTCTACTAGCCGACACAGACGTGATCAAAAGAATTCCATCACCAGCCAGCTTATAGGTCACCGCAAAGTGCATTAATATTATGAACCATTAGTGCAGTACGCCACAGATTAAAATTGTAGAGGGGAAGGTATTTGTAATTACCTAAATGTGCGTCTGGAAATAGTCCACGCGAGAGACCACGTGGACACAAGTCTACACAACCATACCAAATTATATAATATATTAGTATTAACATTTACAGTATGGACACTCCCAGCCGCTCTCTAGCTTGTGACCTCGTCACCCCGATTGATACAGATTGGTTACAGTTTGGTTGTCGAACGTATAGGATTTCGACGTCATTTTGTTTGTTCCGTCATTCCTTTTCTACCGACTTCAAAAAGGAGGTTCTCAATTCGACTGTATGTTTTTTTTTGTATGTTTGTTTTGAAATGTCATTTCTGGCCCGTTGTAGGAAGTGTCCAGGGTGTGACCATACCGTCTGTTTATTGCAAGACTAGCTGTTGGTAGCGACTTCGTTCTCGATTTATTCCCTTTACCGAGGGGATTTCCAAAAATGCAGTCTTATTCCTTATCTACATCACAAAGCAACCTCTGTGGAAAATTCCAGTTTTCTAGATCCAAGAGTGGGGGCGTTGATAAGTCAAGTGAGTGAGATCAGAACTTATATACAGGGTTACAGGGCAAGTAGTACAATATTGAAGGACGTTATTATTCAGGTCATTTCTGATGGATTTCATTCTGTAATATGGTGTCCGGAACTTAACCGTTTTGGAGATATTTAATTTTAAAGATTTTCGCCCTAATTCAGGGTTGACTCGAGCCCCACGGTGGGGACGTATATGGGCTAATATGATGATGGATGATGAAATAAAAAAAACCTTTAAGGTACTTCCAGTTGACCAAGAATCATATAGTTTGGCAGGAAGCCTCAAAACACAAATAAAGGAAAGTCCGAAAACTGTAAATTTGTAGTTAAATCACATAAAAAATATTTTTTAACTCGCGGGAAGCAGCTGGATGCTGGCAGCACAGGACGGGTCATTGTGGAAACCCTTGGGGAGGTCTTTGTCTAACACTGGACGTCTTTCGGCTGATTTAATGATCATGAATAAAAAAATGATGTAGGTCTCCATACATGAAACTTTTTTTAAGAGGTATTTTTTTTATTTTAAAACTTAAAACTTGGTAACTCAGTACTAAACGTGAAGTAAAACAAAAAAACCAAAAATTAATAAAAACTGGCCAAGAGTGAGACGTTCTCGCGCTAAGGAGTCCCAACTAAATAAAAATAAATAAAAAAATTCGAGCGAGACCTACAGTACTCGCATATGATGTGTAACATGTGACAAAATACTTTAGGTTAGTTAGATTTGATGACGATATTGTACCTGGGTGGCGGATCTGACAGTAACGAAAAAAACCGACCAAGTTCGAGTCGGACTCTCGTAAAGTAGAATTCCGCGCTTTCGCGACTTCCTGTTATACATTTCCGTCCCATGTTACACATTTCCGTCCCATTTCACGAAATCACTTCCACAAATTGCAGGAAAGCGAGAGCAAAGATGTTACACATCAAAAAACATGTAGCTCGCGTTGATATCTTTGGCTTGTAATGAATACAATGTATCGTGGATAACTTGCATGGAGAGGTGTAGTAGTGGTACGGACCCCTCAATGCCCGCGTCCGACTCGCACTTGGCCCGACTTTATGACTACAATCGAGATGCACAGTGCGCAGTCGCAAGCGGCTAACGAGCGTGAAATAAATTAGCCTGTGTGTCAATCTAATGCTTGTTTTTTTTTTATTCACAATTGGTAAGCCTTTGGCATCATCTCACCTGATGGTATTTGCCGATGATGCCGAAGATGGAAGCGGGCTTACCAAAATTCCCCAATGCAATTGACAACTGGCTATCTTATCTTCAAGCCGGAACACATCAATGTTGTTAACACTGATGTATGGCGGCAAGACTTAGATAGATAAGATGGTGGTAGCTGGCCAGGCGGGCTTAAAAATGCCCTACCACCAACCAAACATCGACATACTAAACCAAATCCTTTCAGTCGATTAGGCGTAAAAAGGGAAAAAAGAAATATCCATACTTTCGCGTTTATAATAATCGTCTAATTAATTATTCAATCAGTGACTTCAAAGTCACTAACTGCTAAAAGTCACCAACTGAACTTAAGAGACCTCTGTAATAAACAGTGAGACCTATCCGATGCAGAAACCTCTATTTCACTGCAAGAGCAACACTCAGTGCTGGACGAGGTAGACTGATGATCTAATCTAGCATCATCAACATCACATCAGACGAAATACGTCCACTGCTGGACAAAGGACTACCCCAATTTGATGGATGAAATTTCTTATTTAAAAATAAGTGATAGGTACTTATTGATAATTTTATTTTTATAACAGGCAAAAAAAAATGTTTTTTGTGCACAATAATTAAATAAATTTACTGAAAACTACGTTATCAAAAAAATTGTGTTTGAACTTGTATATGGTTATTTTTCCATCTTATAGCTAGTGTCGCTTCTCTGTTAATTCATCTTTTTCTACGTAGCTAGGTAATATAAGTATAGTTCTATAAATACCTTTTACGCTTACCACATTAAAAGATCCATCTTCGGTCGGATCGCTTACACCAAGGAGAATGCATTTCACAGAGACTGTATGGTAGGTAAAGGAACTGTTTGGATTAAAGTTAATAATAAAGTCCATCCATGTTTTCCGTGTCGGATAAAGACATTAAATTCGCAAAGCGTAATGTACTTCTGAATTTTCGACATGTTTTATGGGTCTATTAGGGTAGTGGGAAATCAAATTTGCAACTTCTAAAAACCTGTAGAAGCTGAGAAAATCATGAAAAATTTCGAAATTTTCAGATCTTTTCACTATTTGTTCTTTAAGGCCAAAAATATGAATTTTTTGCGAACCACGTTTTTTACACTTATGAACTGTATTAAATTACCTACAATTTTAAATGAAATCGCGAGAACGCCTCTAACGATTTCGGTGAAGTTTGCTATGGCGGTTCTTGGGGCCGAAAAATCGAATTTGCTAAGTCTCTTTGAGAAAACGTTTTTTTTAGTGTTCTCAATTAGAAAAATAATAAAAAACACCGAGTAAACCTCGATCACCCAGGTAATCTCCAGTAAACATCAATAGCCACTGCTGACGGCAAGACTGCAATTCTGCCGCTAGCGGCACAATTACTAGTTTACCGCAAGCGGCATTTTAGACAGCGGACCCTCGGCGAAGTAACTATTTAGTAATCTGTGCCCTCGGTGTATGAATCCCTGATATACCACTTTGACAATGACATAACTTTGTTTATATTTTTTCTGTGGGAATAAAAAAAGGGGTTTTAAGTATCACCGCCTCTGTGCTTCTTCTAATTATTATTATATTTTATTAATTTTACTTCATATAACACAATCCATATTGTGTTTGTAACAGTCTTAAAATTATTGTTAGTAATGTTATAAGTATAAGTAGTGAGGTATGTGACGTAGGTGAGTGATATTAATTAAAACGTTGATGCTGATCAGGTAAACAATAAGTAATATTTACCTGACCAACATCCTAACAATCATTTTCATTATAGGAGAGACAATTCGTACATGCGGTGCCTCTCCGCCACAGTGATCAGTACACTGTTGGAGCTAATAAATCATCATCATCATCATCATATCAGCCACAAATCGTCCACTGCTGGACAAAGGCCTCCCCCAAGGATCTCCACGATGACCGGTCTGGCGCTGCCTGCATCCATCGGCTTCCCGCGATCTTCACCAGGTCATCGGTCCACCGCGTGGGAGGCCTGCCTACGCTACATTTTCCGATGCGCGGTCGCCACTCGAGAACTTTACTGCCCCATCGGCCATCTGTTCTACGAGCTATGTGCCCTGCCCACTGCCACTTCAGTTTAGTGATTCTGTGAGCTATGTCGGTTACTTTAGTTCTCCTGCGGATCTCCTCGTTTCTGATTCGATCACGCAGAGAAACTCCGAGCACAGCACGCTCCATTGCCCTTTGGGTGACCTTACCTATTTCAATTAAAACACAAACAACGAGATCGATATATATTTTTTTTTCATTCAGTTTGGACTCCTAATCGCGAGTACGACTCACACTTGGCTGATTTTGAGCCTTCTTATGAGGCCCATCGTAAGTGACCATGTCTCAGTTCCGTAAGTCATCACTGGCAACACACTGGTCAAAGTCCTTGGTCTTGGAGCTAATAAATACTCAGATCAAATATACATCTACACTAATATTATAATATAAAGAGGAAAGATTTGTATTTTTGTGTGTGTGTGTGTGTATGTTTGTTATGAATAAACTCAAAGACTACTGAACCGATTTTTTAAATTCTTTCACCATTAGAATGCTACATTAGCGCTGAGTAACATAGGCTATAATTATTACTATAAAAAATAAAGGATCCTTGATAAAACTTCAGTAACGTGAACCAAGGTGTAAAATTATTTGCTTAAAAATTTCTTTCATCGAATACGCTACGGAAACTATTGATTATAGAACAACAAAATGTTCTACAATATTAGAGAACAAATCAATACCTACAAAAAACTTTGCGATACTGTATGTCCAACTATTGTAGTTATTTCACTTTAAGCACTTTTTACATTTTAAAAGTTAATAAAAAACTTACCAAAATCAGACAATGATAACCATACCTTAGTATTAAAATAAATAAATAAAGCCTTTATTTTCCAAACATTCATGCAACATAAAAGATTTGTAAATTAACGTTTTAGTTAACGTCTTAGTTTTTAAAATACAAAATATTAGTAATTATTTAAGTCTCATAAATGTCTTTTTTCAATTAAGTACTCAATTTAGTTTGGATACCCAGAGTTGGGTGAAGGCCTCCTCCATGTTCTTCCAGCGTTGTCGGTCCCTCGCTATACTGGTCCAGTTCTTGCCTGCCACTTGCACGATGTCGTCGCTCCAGCGCTTCCTTTGTCTTCCGCGTGCTCTCGTTGCGTCTCTCGGGTACCAGTGTAGCACGCGCTCGCTCCAGCGTCCATCTGTTACTCTAGCAATGTGTCCCGCCCACTTCCATTTCAATTTGCAAGCCGTTTGTACAATATCCATTAGTTTTGTGTTTTCTCGTAAATCTTCACATCTTACTCTATCCCTTAACTTGATCCCAAGCATTGATCTCTCTGCAGTCCTTTGAAATGTTCTTAATTTTCTAGCTAGCTCTACTGTGAGAGACCAGCACTGGCAGCCATAGATTGCTGTTGGAAGTATTGTATTGTCCATTAGTTTCTTTTTGAGTGGAGTAGGCATTTTGCTCTTGAATACTTCTTTTTTTGACCAGTATTTCTTCCAGGATATGGCAATTCTTCTGTCGATCTCTTTGGTAATGGCGCTTTCGAATGAGATGATCTGGCCTAGGTATATATATTCTTTTACATACTCTATGGTTACCTTAGTATTAACCCTTATCCAAATAAATCATTTCATAATCAAAAATGTTTCGATACCTACTTATAGATAATCTTTTGAATTACTTAAATCGGACATTCCATTTAGAAGATATTACGAATTTCTAATAAACACCGCCCGCCGCCGCGCAATGTCCAGTGTGGCCTCAAGCAATGCAGACGTGTAGCGTAGTAATAATATTATAAAGAGGAAAGATTTTTTGTTTGATTGCTTGCTTTGAACAGGCCACTCGACCGATTTGAAAAATTCTTTTACTGTTAAGCTACACTATCCGCGGTTGCTATAGGCTATATTATATTTTTAAATAGGGATCCTTTCTAAAACTCGAATAATGTAACCCAAGGTGTAAAAAATAACCTAAAAAAATCCTGCATTATCAACAAAAAGTAGTGTAGTGTAGTGTGTAGTGTAAAGTGTGTAGTATGTAGTGTAAAGTGTGTAGTATGTAGTATTTAGTATGAAGGGGGGTAGGGTGAAGGGTGTAATTTTTAAGCAATTTTTTTTACACCATGGTTCACGTTACTGAAGTTTTATCAAGTATCCCTTATTTTTTCTAGTAATAAATATAGCCTATGTTACTCAGCGATAATGTAGCATTCTAATGGTGAAAGAATTTAAAAAATCTGTTCTTTAGTTTTTGTTTAGGGTGTAGTGTAGTGTAGCGTAGCGCAGTGCAGTGCAGTGCAGTGCAGTGTAGTGTAGTGTAGTATAATGTAGTGTAGTGCAGTGTAGTTTAGTGTAGTGCAGTGCAGTGTAGTGTAGTGTGTTGCAGTAAAGTGTATTGTAGTGTAGTGTAGTGCAGTGTAGTTTATTGTAGCGTAGCGTCGAGCAGCGCAGCGCAGTGCAGCGCAGTGTAGTGTAGTGTAGTGTAGTGCAGTATAGTTTAGTGTAGTGCAGTGCAGGGTAGTGTAGTGTTTGCAGTAAAGTGTAGTGTAGTGTAGTGTAGTGTAGTGCAGTGTAGTTTAGTGTAGCGTAGCGTCGAGCAGCGCAGCGCAGTACAGTGTAGTGTAATATAGTGTATTGTAGTGCAGTGCAGTGTAGTTTAGTGTAGTGTAGTGTAGAGTAGTGTAGTGCAGTGTAGTTTTGTGTAGTGCAGTGCAGTGTAGTGTTGTGTATTGCAGTAAAGTGTAGTGTAGTATAGTGCAGTGTAGTTTAGTGTAGTGTATTGCAGTGCAGTGTAGTATAAGGCGGTAAGAAGTTCGCCGGGACAGCTAGTAATATTATAAAGAGGAAAGATTTTTGTTTGTTTGCTTGCTTTGAACAGGCTACAAAACTACTCGACTGATTTGAAAAATTCTTTTACCGTTAAGTTACACTATCCGCGGTTGCTATAGACTATATTATATTTTCAAATAGGGATCCTTTCAAAAACTCTAATAATGTAACCCAAGGTGTAAAAATAAACCTAAAAAAATCCTGCATTATCAACAAAAAGTAGTGTAGTGTAAAGTGTGTAGTATGTAGTGTGAAGAGGGGTAGGGTGTAGGGTGAAGGGTGTAGTGTAAAGGCCCTAAACTTTAGGGTGTAGTGTAGCGTAGCGTAGCGCAGCGCAGTGCAGTGCAGTGTAGTGTAGTGTAGTGTAGTGTAGTGTAGTGTTGTGTAGTGTAGTGTACTGTAGTGCAGTGTAGTTTAGTGTAGTGCAGTGCAGTTTAGTGTAGTGTGTTGCAGTAAAGTGTTGTGTAGTGTAGTTTATTGTAGCGTAGCGTCGAGCAGCGCAGCGTAGTGGAGTGCAGTGTAGTGTAGTATAGTGTAGTGTGGTGTAGTGCAGTGTAGTTTAGTGTAGTGCAGTGCAGTGTAGTGTAGTGTAGTGCAGTGTAGTTTAGTGTAGCGTAGCGTCGAGCAGTGCAGTGCAGTACAGTGTAGTGTAGTATAGTGTAATGTAGTGCAGTGTAGTTTAGTGTAGTGCAGTGCATTGTAGTGTAGTGTAATGCAGTAAAGTGTAGTGTAGTGTAGTGCAGTGTAGTATAGTGTAGTTTGGTGTAGTGTAGAGTAGTGTAGTGCAGTGTAGTTTAGTGTAGTGTTGTGTATTGCAGTAAAGTGTAGTGTAGTATAGTGCAGTGTAGTTTAGTGTAGTGTAGTGTAGTATAAGGCGGTACGAAGTTTGCCGGGACAGCTAGTATAATATATAGGTAGGTACTTGCATCTATTTTCTACAAACTTCGCATACCTACTAGTTGAGTCGTGGGGACAATACAACATCGTGCAGTTTTTTAGGGATCAGTAGTCATCCTAAGAATCTTTATAGTTTCGCCATGTCCGATAAAATAAAACCTGTACAATGAGGCAGATTTTTTATTAATGTACCCCAACGTCAATAATAGTTATTTTTGAAATCACTACTCGAGAACTTTACTACCCCAACGGCCATATGTTCTACGAGCTATGTCGCAAACAATGCATTTATGTCTTCATCATTTGATTTGAACGTTGCACTAAAAATCAACAGTTCAATGAAAGCATCAAACTCCACAGTATCTAAGTCTTTCAGTTCGGGCTTACAATGTCAATTATATTCGTCTCTAATTAGTTCGAATCTTTGATTTGTGAATAGTAGGATTTGAATCTTGATACTCTCAGAAATCAGGAGGCCAAATAGTTGCGAAGGTGAACTGTTAGATGGATATTCAACAACCGCCAAAGGAGTCACAATATTATATGCAGGTGTTCGAGCATTTCTTGAAGGCCGTTTTGTCGATCACTTCATGCATCGTCTTTTGCCGTAATAATACTTTTCACGTGACGTATTATTGTTTACAACTTCATCATTGTTGACCACTGCATCTAATGGAGATTCGCGTATATTGTTAGTAATGAGAGCCATTGTAATATGAGTGCTAGTTTGTGCCATGAAGCGAAGCCGAGTGGCACCATAGACAGCACGAGTGTTACAATGGCTAATTGCGTGCAGTGGTATACAATATTTTTTCTACGACCATGAAATAAATAAAAATACTTTGAATTTTTGTTATAATCATCATGTATTTAATTTTTGAAGCCAAAGCCATAAAAATATTTGAAAAGTTTCATTGTAGTACAGTTGTCTCGTTTTAAAAAAAAATCATTGTAAAACGACTTGTAGGAATGAATACTTTTGTGATATGATTACTATGGGCCTCATAAGAAGGCTCAAGGTCACCCAAAGGGCAATGGAGCGTGCTATGCTCGGAGTTTCTCTGCGTGATCGAAACAAAAACGAGGAGATCCGTAGGAGAATCAAAGTAACCGGCATAGCTCTCAGAATTGTTAAACTTAAGTGGCAGTGGGCGGGGCACATAGCTCTTAGAACAGATGGCTATCGGGGTAGTAAAGTTCTCGTGTGGCGGCCGCGCACCGGAAAACTCAGCTTAGGCAGGCCTGCCACACGAGGGACCGATGACCTGGTGAAGGTCGCGTGAAGCCGCTGGATACGGGCAGCGCAGAACCGGTCGTCATGGAAATCCTTGGAGGAGGCCTATGTCCAGCAGTGGACGTCCTTCGGCTGATATGATGATGATTTGAGGTTATGTATTAAGCAAATTACTAAATGAGAGTAGAAAAAGAGATTTTACAAAGCTATTCAGGGTTTGATAATAAGTATTTTTCGATCAATGATTTGTTTACGAATTATTAGGTTTATTCTGCCCCGTTTTCAATCGGCTTTCAGAAAGATGCGAAGTAAATCGACTGCTTTGATAGATGTAATCGATAATGTCTTGTCTGCACAGGATGCTAATAAGGGCACTATTATGTTAAGTGACGAATTTTATTATAGTTAAATTTCCACACCCCTCTTACATTTCCTACCAGGTGAACCACTATTTCAGAAAATATGAAAAGTATTGAAAATAGTAAAGGACATTTTTTTTATTATCACGCATGTCTAAGTAGGCCTTCATAGTTTAACCCTGTAGTGATGGCGCCCCCAAAAATCACTTGAGTGGTCGCGTGGATTACTTATGTATGCCAAATTGTTTTCTAATTTTTTCAATAAAAATCTTTTATATTGTAATTATTTTATTGGAAAACGGCAAATTGCCTTAACTAAAATTAAATTATAATAAAAAAATGAACGGAATAATTAACAGTTTTGTCAAAAAAAAACTTATAAATCGTCTTTGAAAATTTACTTTGGATTATATGAGACCTCAGTAAGGTCTCTCAACAAGTGGGTCTTAAAATGAACATGGACAAGACGAAAATAATGTTAAATGTCCGTGTCGCACCCACTCCTCTAAAGGTTGGAGACTCTACACTGGAAGTTGTTGACGAATATGTATACCTGGGACAAACAGTCCAGCTAGGTAGATCCAACTTCAAGAAAGAGATCAATCGACGAATCCAACTCGGCTAGGCAGCGTTCGGGAAGCTTCGCAATATCTTCACGTCCCAAATACCGCAGTGTCTCAAGACTAAGGTGTGTGTTGCCAGTGATGACTTACGGAACTAAGACATGGTCGCTTACTATGGGCCTCATAAGAAGGCTCAAGGTCACCCAAAGGGCAATGGAGCGTGCTATGCTCGGAGTTTCTATGCGTGATCGAATCAGAAACGAGGAGATCCGCAGGAGAACTAAAGTAACCGACATAGCTCACAGAATCGCTAAACTGAAGTGGCAGTGGGCAGGGCACATAGCTCGTAGAACAGATGGCCGATGGGCCAGTAAAGTTCTCGAGTGGCGACCGCGCACCGGAAAACGTAGCGTAGGAAGCCTCCCACGCGATGGACCGATGACCTGGTGAAGGTCGCGGGAAGCCGATGGATGCGAGCAGCGCAGGACCGGTCGTCGTGGAAATCCTTGGGGGAGGCCTTTGTCCAGCAGTGGACGATTTGTGGCTGATATGATGATATGAGACCTTAATACGCGTTAACGCTTAATGCGAAAACAAATCAACCATTATTTTCTGAACGGGAACTACATACTATTTGGAATGAACAGAGCGGGGGCACAGTATATATATTAGTACTAACGCCTTCACCGTAAGAGCGTCTGTTAAACGTATGTACGTATATAACATAATATGTATGAAATCGAAATTGCTACATACATTGGTACGTGGCAGGATTCGAACCATGGCCTCCCGGACAGGAGGTATCGGTCATTGCCATTATGCCACCGACGCTCGATACCATACATACATTTATTTAAGACTACTTTGCAAAATAGGGCCATTTTTTTGGTTAATTATTACACATGCACTTAAATTTTTAAGCTTTCATTATAACTAGTGGAACTTTACCGTGGTGTTTGAAGCGCCGCCGCCGCCATTAGTTCACACGGGGTTGATTAATCCGACTCCCACGTACCTAGTACCATAGTACAAACAGAATGTACTGTGTGGTACTGTGCTAGTACAAACAGATTTGCGCGTACGTGCTAGGTCTCAGTGGATATTTAGGCGGTCGGTATACATACTTACATAGAAAGTTTTATTTTTTGACGTGATAAGGTCTTATAAATTGATGACACGGACTGCATTCACGAAAAAGTGTGACGTCATTATCACGCTACGCCACTGTGTCGTCATTGTCGCGTTACGCCAGTGTGACGTTATTGTCGCGTTACGCCTGTGTGACTTCATTGTCACGTTACGCCTGAGACGAGCGTGTAAGCGAGAGTTGTACTTGTACTTGGACTTGGACGGACAAGGGTGTCAATGGATGAAAAGTACTAGGCTTCCAGGACCTTAAAATATGATGTGTTCCAATGCGGTAGATCCTCTGTGAGGAAAACACGTATCTGTCACTTATAAGACCCCCTAACAACTTAACCGCTGTATTTGGAAATTTGAAAATTAGATATGGAACCCTAGCAACTACGTAACCCTACATCACTTGGCCTGTTTTTTATAGAACTGACTACGAGTACCTTGGGGACAGTTGTTCAGTGTCACCCCTTGCGTGGAACATTTTGAGAACCCATATGCAAGAAACTCCTATTAAAAAGTAGATATCTACTTTCTGCTCCTGTGCAACTTATCTTCATTATTCTTCTAGACTTCTAGACCCACCGGCCTAGGCTGTGCGCTGTGCGTTGTCTGTTAGTCAGTTTAAACCGCCTCCATGGCGTAATGGTTAGTCCATTCGCTTCACACCGTTGCGGTTGCGGGTTCGATTCCCGGCGGGGTCAACTTTGTAAGACTCGGTTTGGTTGGTGGTAGGGCATTTTCATAGCCCGCCTATCAACCACCATCTTATCTAAGTCTTGCCGCCAAACATCAGTGTGTACAGCATTGATGTTTTCTGGCTTAAAGATAAGATAGCCAGATCCCCGTTGCACTGAGGAATCTTAGGAAACCCGCTTCCATCTTTGGCATCATCGTCACTTACCATCGGTTGAAATGATGCCAAGGGCTTACCAAATAGGAATAAAAAAAAGTTCGAAGATTTTACCAAGTCGTGTCAAGCTCGCCAGGGGCCTCGAGTTTTCATACAAACGTAATTTCGTTTTAATACTTACAGTTAAACTAGCTTTTCCTGCGGCTTCTCTCGCATTGGCATCGTTTTTATGACTGTGTTTGAGGGTAAGTGGTGCGCAGCGGCTTGCTAGCGTAGACAGGAGTTCACTCCAGATCCCTCCGGAACAATATCGGGTTATTTCTGATTTCTATGCAAAAAATCTTGTCAATTCGTTTTTCTAGATTTTTCGGAAACTATAACGGGCTATGCTAATTAGTAATCTATGTTATTTCCCACCCCCTCAGACATCTCTGACAAAAAAATCACAACAATGAGTTGCTCCGTTAAGCAAATCAACCAAAAAAAAATTGAGAATTTCCAGTTCCCTCACGATACAGATATCGTAATGTGCTATTTTCACGGCGTAAAAAGTGGCATATGTCCCGTTCCATGACACAGACTAGGTGAATGCCAAATTTTATTAGAATTGGTTGAGGTGCTTGACAAGCCTTGCTCTGTTGGGACGTGCGCGAGCGGAGAAAAGAGTTTCCCCAGATCCTTCGGGAACTATGTCGGGCTATGCTAATTAGTAGTCTATGTCATTTCTCACCCCCTCAGCCATCTCTGACAAAAAAATCACAACAATCAGTTGCTCCATTGCGATGTTAAGGAAATCAACCAAAAAAAGAGTTCTCTTTTAGTTTCATTAGGAAATGTAAGGGACTTTTCTATTTTCATGGGATAAAAAGTAGCATATGTCCTTCCCCGTAGCACAAGCTATTTGCTTGCCGTATTTGATCAAAATTGGTTAAGGTGTTGAAGCGTAAAGAGGTAACAAAGAAACAAAAACATTTTTACATTTATAATATTAGTAAGGGTATAAACAGAACTATTTGAGCTTGCGTGTCACATCCTCGGCTGCATCGGCTCTTACCATCAGGTGAGGTGAGGTGAATCCAAACGCACTCAAATAAAAAATAAAAAAAATGTTTATTTTCTTACTAAAAGTTTTAACTTGCTCCTTTACTTTGTTACCTTTAAATTTAAGTAGATCGTAGTGGTTGTAACCAAATTACAAACATTGATATGTGTCTTCTCAATATGTCGGAGGCGGATTGTATATTTAGTCATATTACAATACCGCTAGCTGTTTTACAATACGGAGGCACATTGCGATACGGCGTGTCGACGATACGCTGCATCGTCATCACGACATATTATGTGGCAGGCAAATTGTATGATTAGTCATTTTACATACGGTCAGGCAAATTGTATAATTCGTCCTTATATAAACGGTCAGGCAAATTGTAAAATTCTGCACGCAGATTGCAAAATGCCGAGCCGGGCAAATTGCCAAAATGCCGTACGGCAGATTGTAAATGAGCTCGCGAAGCGAGCGATGTTAGGTTCGGTCAGGTTTGATTAATTGAACTGTCAAAGAGCGTCGCGAAGCGACGCTCCCCGCCTTCGCCATTATATAATTTGCCTGACCGTATGTAAAATGATGAATCATACAGTATGCCTGCGACACAATGCCAGCGGTAATGCAATCTGCCTTATAGTCGACCCGCTGTATTGCAATGCAGCTCCGTATTGTAAAACAGCTAGCGGTAATGTAATATGACTAAACATACAATACGCCTGCGACATATATACATAGTTTGGATTCGAGCCAGCTTGCCGTTTTTGTATTGAAACGGAAATACGTTTGTGTAAAAACTCGAGTGTCCCAGCGGCACCCTTAAAAAACAGAATCAAAAATATCTCTTCTATCTCCATTGTGAACTGGCCGCACTTGCCACAGTTTTTGCCACCTAATCTCTGCTATCTAGGCTACGCAGGCAATACACGTGTCAGCGAGTAATTTGCCCGCAGAACGACCGAAACAGCCATGCCATTTGTTTCCAGCTATTCCAGCTGTGTCTACCTTTAAACAGTGTCGAGATTACAATACCGGGTCAGTATAAAAACGGTTTGCATTAAAATTGGTAGTAAAATAATCTGTAAAAATTTCAACTGTCTTGCTATCACGGTTCATGAAATACAGCCTGGTGACAGACGGACAGCGAAGTCTTAGTAATAGCATGTAATAGGGTCCCGTTTTTACGCTTTGGGCACGGAACCCTAAAAATGATGATGGACATACTTAGGTTACCTACAGAGTCCTAAAGAGGGGAAAAATATATCCTACTTGGACATTATCGACACACAAATTTTCATGCTGTGGGTATGGGTTACATAAATAAGGTGTGAAAACATTAGCTGAAACTATTTTAACTGATGCTTCTACCCATGAAACTGAACAACTTTCCCCATAGAACCCATATTCAAATCGCAGAAAAAAAATTGTTTCCCATACTAACTCGATCAGCTGATTATTTAACTTGGTATGGGAAGTTCAAATTTTTTTTTGAGATTTGTCTATGGGTTTCATTACTTTTTGTATAATTACTGTTTCAGTCTCAAGACTAAGGTCTTTGACCAGTGTGTGTTGCCAGTGATGACTTACGGAACTGAGACATGGTCGCTTACTATGGGCCTCATAAGAAGGCTCAAGGTCACCCAAAGGGCAATGGAGCGTGCTATGCTCGGTGTTTCTCTGCGTGATCGAATCAGAAACGAGGAGATCCGCAGGAGAACTAAAGTAACCGAGCTCACAGAATCGCTAAACTGAAGTGGCAGTGGGCAGGGCACATAGCTCGTAGAACAGATGGCCGATGGGGCAGTAAAGTTCTCGAGTGGCGACCGCGCACCGGAAAACGTAGCGTAGGCAGGCCTCCCACGCGGTGGACCGATGACCTGGTGAAGGTCGCGGGAAGCCGATGGATGCGGGCAGCGCAGGACCGGTCGTCGTGGAAATCCTTGGGGGAGGCCTTTGTCCAGCAGTGGACGATTTGTGGCTGATATGATGACTGTTTCAGAAGCAAAACGAGGCATGGAACAATTGGTACCAATGTGGAAGCAGTATTGTATAATTCGCCGGTTTCCAAAACAGCGCGCCGAACAACGCCGGATTGTAAAATGGCGGCGTTTGTTCAATTCGGCGACGTCACGTCCAGCCGGATTGCAATTCGACTGAAAGAAAGTACGCCGCATTGTATGAGGCGCCCGCTGCTTTGTATAAAAACTATTGAGTAACTTGTTAGTTTCGGTCAGGTTTGATTGATTATACATTCAAAGGGCCTAGCTGGATGCTGCCCCTGGGTGAAGAAATCATCGGTTTTTAGAGTTCCGAATCCAAAGGGTAGTAGTGGGCTCCCGTTTCCGCATTTGGACTCTTTTTCGGTCCTTTATGCGTGCAAGTGTCACTGGCTAGTCCAGCCAACCCAGCTCCTTCCAGAAGCACAGAAGTCTCCTGGGACATTCGCAGTCTTCTCGGAGCGACCCCATATCATTGAGGATTTTTACCCGATGTACGATCAGAGCAGTGCATTCAAGGATCACATGACTGACTGTTTCATATGTCTCAAGACATCCTCTGCAAAGAAGAACCAAAGGGTAAAAACGGGACCCTAATACTGAGACTTCGCTGTCCGTCTGTCTGTCCGTCCGTCCGTCTGTCACCAGGCTGTATTTCATAAACCGTTATAGCTAGACAGTTGAAATTTTCACAGATGATGTATTTATGTTGCCGCTATAACAACAATTACAAAAAAAAAACAGAATAAAATAAATATTAAAGGGGGCTCCCGTACAACAAACGTGATTTTTTTAGAGTCCGACTCGTACTTGGCGGTTTTTTTTACTCAGTACCTAGTTTACAAAGCGGCGCAAAATCCGCCGCTTTACAAAACGTCGCCGTTTTACAATCCGGCGCCATTCAGCGCGCCGTTTTGTAAACCGGCGGATCCTACGTAACGGCTGCGACACCAACATCACGTACACGCTGGATACGGCTAAACGCTGCCCTTTTCTGGTCTCCGGGTCATCAATCCTTGCCTCTCATTTGCATTTGACAAATTTCACGCAGGTCCTTGCCTAAACATTTT
The DNA here is from genome assembly GCA_947284805.1 of Coleophora flavipennella. NCBI lineage: Eukaryota > Metazoa > Arthropoda > Insecta > Lepidoptera > Coleophoridae > Coleophora > Coleophora flavipennella. The sequence continues at coordinate 19,838,304 of OX369255.1, read as the reverse complement.
ACTTTTTATTTACTGTTACCGAATAGGGTTGCCCCTTTTCCTCATAATGCGTGTTTTTATTATTTAAAATAATTTTATGATCAAAGAGTATAAACGAGTCGAACAATCGAAAAATCCGTTGGCACCCTGTGACTATGTCGTAAGTGTTTTTAGGGTTCTGTCAAAGTATATATGTATATTAGTACTAATACAGTATAGACACTCCCTGCCGCTCTCTAGATTGCGACCTCACCCCCCGTCACCCAGATTAATGCAGATTGGTGACCGTTGGGTTGTTGAACGTATAGGGTTACGCCGCCATTTTGTTTGTTCCCTCATTCATTTTTAGAAATGTCATTTCTGGCCCGTTGTATGAAGATTCCAGGGAGTGGTTCTGTACTCACAAGGAACCCTTATAGTATCGCCAAGTCTGTCCGTCTGTCCGCGACTTAGTTCAGAGACTATTAGTAATGGAAAGCTTTAATTTGGCATCTTATTAAAAATAATTTGGGTTAAAATCCTACATGCGTTGAGGGGGTGTTTTTTGTTGACGTCCCTGTCGTGTGGGGTATCGTTGAATAGTTCTTTAATAACTACTTAAGGTTTGCTACAACTTTTTTTCGATTTAGGGTTCCATTTACAAAACATTATGCTTTTAAAAGCAAATTTTTGTTAGAGTCAAGTGTACCTACCAGAAAAACCGCTATTTCAGGATATCTGAAAAAAATTTGAATAGTAGGACATCATTACAGCTCATATACGTCCCCACCGAGGGGCTCGAGCCTACCCTGAATCAAGGCGATTAGGCCTTAGTCGACCACGCGGACCCAGTGCGGGTTGGTCGACTTCACACACAACCTTCGAGATTCTTCGCAGGCGTGTGCAGGTTTCCTCACGATGTTTTCCTTCACCGTTAAAGCAATCGGTAAGTATATGTACGTAAGTTTTTGAAAAACTCATTGGTACATTGGCCGTCCAGATTTGAACCCGGTACCTCTGGTTAGATGGACCGAGTCGTTACCGGTTGAGCCACCGACGCTTTTTAGTAGGACATATAATAAATTTAAAAGGAAAACTATCACGGCTAAGTAGGCTTTCTTAGTTTAGGAGTAATAGTCGACCAAACTTAAGATTTGCAGTTAATTGTGTAAAAATTTTATACATATTCCTAATATAAAAATGACTGTTTATAATTGGTTTTTAACTAAAAATAAATTTAACAAGATAAAGTTGGGGTAGTAAAATTATCGAGTGGCGATCGCGCACCGGAAAACGTAGCTTAGGCAGGCCTCCCACGCGGTGGACCGACGCGACGACCTGGTGAAGACCGCGGGAAGCCGATGGATGCGGGCAGCGTAGGACCGGTTGTCGTGGAAATCCTTGGAGGAGGCCCATGTCCAGCAGTGGACTTTTTTCGGCTGATATGATGATGATGATTTAAGAAACAATAAATTTTGCATTTATTTTGTAAAAAGACACCGCTCGAGTCAGTCTTGCACTTGGCGGTTTTTTTTTAAACGATGACCTAGATGATTTGTATGATGATTAGAATGACAACTGTCCAGTCCATGGAACTGGTGACAGGAAGATTGTGATCAATTGAAATTACGCAACCTATTTATTAATTTCGATTTTTTTATTAAACTATTCCGAAGATAAAAAACAATATTTCGTAGGTATGAACGTTTTTGACATCTTTTCTATTCCATCTTTAACACCCGTCTCCGATTATTTTTTGAAGCTGTCATTCTAATTATCATACACTAACACTTGGGTACAGGAACCGCTGGAAAGAAAAAGTGAAAAAGGGCTTGAACGTTCTCCAAAGAGCCTGTGGGCATGAGCTGATTAAGGCCAGAAAAAAACGGCGTCATTGAGGTGGTCGGTCAAGAACTTTTGACTTAGCTTTTTACCGGTCGTCGTGGAAATCCTTGGGGAAGGCCTATGTCCAGCAGTGGACGTCCTTCGGCTGATATGATGATAATGAGCCTGTTAGTACGGTAAAAAACAATTACGAGTAGATCACGAATATCAATTTTAAACCTTTTTACTCTCATTTCCTAACAGAAATATGATCAAACTAAATTATAAATTAATGAATGAAGCGGTTGTAACCTAAGTGTATGTAAATTGTGTGTATGTAATTCACTGACTTGAAGCACGGTACTGCCCAACCAGCAAAAATAAGCCTTGTAATAGTCTCAAGACTACTATTTTTGCGCTCTTATATCACTCCTATATCATTGTATGAGCCTGGATTTGGGCACCAATTGTAAGCGTATTTAGTCTAATATCGTTCTAATATCGGTTTAATTGAATGCAGTTTGCACTTACAGTAATCTTGCCAAAACTGATTTATGCCGATTTAGGCTAATATCGCTTATAATAGTCTAACGGTTGAACGTAAAATCAGAGTAATAAAAATCTGTCGTATGCTTATTTAAAAGTCCATAACATACAAAATAATTGGTTAAAAAGTATTAATTTATATTTTTAAGTGTTTACATTTAAGTTTTAAGCTTTGTTTTCGTATTGGAATGTAATATTTATTGTGAAGTAGACCCTGTTTTACACTTCTTTCATGCGCCTCATCATCTCATACTCGTTTAATTATTTTATTTGTTATTTCGTATTGATAGTGACGCCATTGGTATTTAAATGCAATATTCAAGCGCTATATCTGACTATGTAAGATAGTTTACGTGATAATTAAAAAATAATTTAGTTTTTTTCTTTTTTTTGTATAACATTCTCATGCAATTTATATTATTCCTGAATAATTTCAAAATTAGCATTCGAAATATGTACTAAAGGTTACTCCATGTTGAAATAAAGTCTTGTCTTTTGTATTATAAGTATATTGATCTTAATATATCACTCTAATATCTAACTTATCCGCTGGTGTTGATCTAATAACTGTTTTTTATAAGATCAGAAAAGCACGTACTTTCAGTGGTTTTATTTAACGCTGATATTAATATAATATTCTAAGAATAGCATTTACAAGTCTATTATAAATTCGAACGAGCTTAATGTATATATTATTATAAGAGAAAATTTTCTCAAGTGCCATTGGTCTCAGTAAATGCTATTTTTAGAGTAAGTGGCAATGCTCTTATATGCATATATGAGACTAGTTAATAAGACCGAGCGTTCTTGAGCCCATACCTGCGTGTCGGAGACTAATATAAGGGCATGGTATGTTCCAAAACAATTATAAGGGCACTATAAGTCTACCACTCTTATGAAGTGCGCATTCTGAGACTGTTTTGCTAGTTGGGTGGTATTTTTCTAAACCGCTTCCGATCTTTGCGAGGACGTAAAACCGTTGGTGCCGGCTGGTTGGTTATTATGACAGTCGTTAAGCGGTGTAAGATGCCTTATAAGCCTATGCACATCTGTGCATGTGGATTTATGAATGGAGGAGCGTCGGTGGCGTAACGGTTAAGTTCACTACCTTCTGTCCGGAAGGTCATGGTTCAAATCCTGCCATGTACCGATGTGTTTTCGATTTTGATTTCATCTGTATGTTTATCCGACGCGCTCTTACGGAAGGAAAACGTTGTGAGGAAACCTGTACTCGCCTGCGAAGAAACTTGAAGGTTGTGTGTGAAGTCGACCAACCTGCACTGGGCCCGCGTGATCGATCGCCGTAATTCTAGGTAGGTTCGAGCCCCTCGGTGGGGACGTATATAAGCTGATTAGATAATGATGAAATTTGTAAAAAGTTTATAGATTTTTCATGCAAAATGGTGTATTACCAACTGAAAAAATATGTCTTGTTTTTCAATATACATTTTTTTTGTAAAAGACTGCAGAACCCTACTATGCGCGAGTCCGACTCGCACTTGGCCGGTTTTTTCCTTTTACATAGCTACTTCAGGTGTTTTCTTCCCGATACTTAAAGGTGAAAACATTTTAATTGGAACGATCTCTTTAGGGGAAGTGGAGCAGCGTAATTAATAATCATCCATTATGAAATGAAAAAGGTTTGTAAACATTAAAATTTTCGTTCATTTACCAAATGAAAAACATGGCCCATATAACACGAAACAAAGTAAAACCACAGATTACTAAATAGTTACTTGGTAAAACATTGTAATGTTGAGTTCAAGGGCTTCATCATCATCATCATATCAGCCGAAGGATGTCCACTGCTGGACATAGGCCTCCCCCAAGGATTCCCACGACGACCGGTTCTTATGGGCTTAGTTATGGATAAATAATGGAACTCGGTGAGCGTAACGGTTACGGCCGCTACCTCCTGTCCGGGAGGCCGTGGTTCGAATCCTGTCACGTACCAATGTGTTTTCTAATTTCGATTTCATATGTACGTTTATCCGACGCTCTTACGGTGAAGAAAAACATCGTGAGGAAACTTGCACACGCCTGCGAAGAAACTCAAAGATTGTGTGTAAAGTTGACCAACCCGCACTGGGCCCGCGTGGTCGTCTAAGGCCCGATCACCCTAATTCAGGGTAGGCTCGAGCCCCTCGGTGGGGACGTGTATGAACTAACAAGAAATGGAACTCAAACAAATCGAAAATAAAAAAAATATTTTTTGAAATAGGAGCGATCGTGACTTAGTGCGACTTTCCATGAAGGTTAAGTGACTACAAACAAGGTTATAACCTGGATGGGTTTGATAGTGGCATTTACCTCAACCGTTTCCGCGCTTCGCGAGGCACGTTAAGCTGTCGGTGTCAACTGTTTTCACTAGATGGCAGTCATTAAGCCGCGTTGGAGGCTTGAAAACTTTTGGTATAGTGGTAGTTGGGTTCGACACTAGACCTACTACCTCAATCGACCAGACCTTGACCCCATGTGAGGAGTATAGCCTAACCTTCCCGAGTTCAGGAACAGTCACGTTCGTTACGTGCTAGTCACGGGTTCAAGTGGTGGGAAATTTGTAGGTTATTGACATAGCTCTCAGAATTGCTAAACTTAAGTGGCAATGGGCGGGGCACATAGCTTGTAGAAAAGATGGCCGTTGGGGTAGCAAAGTTCTCGAGAGGCGACTTAGCGTAGGCAGGCCTCCCACTCGGTGGACCGATGACCTGGTGAAGGTCACGGGAAATCGCAGGATGCGGGCAGCGCAGAAACGGTCGTCGTGGAAATCCATACAGGAGGCCTACGTATATAGCAGTGGACGTCCTTCGGCTGATATGATGATGTAGGTTATTATTATTATCTTTATTTGTCAGACAACATGGTCCATTTTTGAGAGTGTACAATGCCAGAACAGATATTATGAAAAAACCAGCGATTCTAAAAAAACGAACCCACCACTAGTATGTCATGGAGTTAAGGGGGAGGGGGGATTATTTGGTGAACAACGCCTTCTCCTTTATAAACGTCATTTCATTTCTAGGCAGGTAATGACCGTGCTTCAGGGTCAGTTAACCGACATAATTGACCCAATCGTTCGTCACATTGTGAAAATCCCTTAAAGTTGTAACAAAATTGGTGTACGGTATGACCCGTTGACAGGGGCCTTCACTCATCATACTTTCCCTGTAGGAAATGCGCAAAAAAATTTGAGTTCTTCATACAGATCGATCAGCTGTAGATATATTTTGTGCATTTTGCACTTTGGCAGTGTTGTTTCGCCAAAATAACTACAGCAGGAACTACAGCCCTACTTGTATACAATTCCGTGGGTTTTACATGCCATGACGGGAGAAACGAAATGACGTCTATAAAGGAGACTATTGAAAGGCGTTGTTCACTAGTTACACTCCCCCCCATTCTTCATTCTGTGACATACTTGTGGTGGGTTCGTTTTTTTAGAATCGCACGATACAGTGTTGGTTTGGCGAATGAGAGCTAGACAGAAAAAAACCAGCTACACAGAACCGCACACACAGGGTTAGTTGCATGGCGCTAGTTTCTTAATGTTTAAAAAAAAACACGTTTTTGTATGGGACCTCCCTTATTTTTTAACTTTTTCTTATTTTTAGTATTTGTTTTCATAGCGGCAACAGAAACACATCAATCATCTGTGACAATTTCAACTGTCTAGCTATCGCGGTCGCGGATAAAATAAATAAGGTTGGATTGGCAATAGCCACACTTTTGTTTGAAAACCCATCAACTCCACTACACAAGCAATAATAATACATATACATAATCGCGGTTCATGAAACATAGCCTGGTGACAGACGGACGGATGGACGGACAGATAGACAGACAGACGGACAGCGAAGTCTCAATAATAGGGTCCCGTTTTTATCCTTTGGGTACGGAACCCTAAAAATATCAACCTCCACGACACTTTTGCTAAGTATAGACTATTTCAGTTTCCGCGGTAGCCTAGCGGTCGAACGCTTAGCTTTACAGAGGTTTAGGTTCAGGACTAGAGGTTGGCATGGACATTTTTATTCTTGTAATTGATCATGATCGTCTACTACGTTCTAACTGGGTGCGCCACGACACCTCTCGCCTTTTTTGTGTAAATAGCTATACTTATTTCAATGAAAAAGGTTTAAAAATTTAAGTTACGGGCGAGTTTTAAAACTTCAATATTGGGATTTTAGGTAGAGAGTGTGGAGCTGCGTATGCACATCGACCCATATATTATTAATTGACAGTTTGTGTAAAACTAACAATTATTCATTGACAATTAGTATGGCATGTACAATTCAGGCTAGGCTCGGTGGCCCCTCAGTAGGGACGTATATGAGCTGATATGATGATGTCACGTACAATTCAGGGTATAGGCTCGATGGCCCCTCGGTGGGGGCGTATATGAGCTGATATGATGATGGCACATACAATTCAGAGTAGGCTCGGTGGCCCCTCGGTGGGGCCGTATATGAGCTGATATGATGATAGCACGTACAGTTCGGAGTAGGCTCGGTGGCCCCTCGGTGGGGCCGTATATGAGCTAATATGATGATAGCACGTACAATTCAGGGTAGGCTCGGTGGCCCCTCGGTGGGGAAGTATATGAGCTGATATGACGATGGCACGTACAAATTAGAATAGGCTCGGTGGCCCCTCGGTGGGGACGTATATGAGCTGATATGACGATGGCACGTACAATTCAGAGTAGGCTCGGTGGCCCCTCGGTGGGGACGTATATGAGATGAAATGATGATGGCACGTAAGTACAATTATTCAATGACACTGAGTATGGCACCTACATTTTTTTTTGCTTCCAACTTTGGATAAATGGTTGAAATTGTACAGTCACCTGTATACCGCGGAATTAGCCATTCAGCACGCGAAGGGCTCTGTCGAATAGCGACGGAAGGTTATATGTCCCTGGTACTTTTTAAGCGTTTTACGAATTTGCTGACTTCTGAGCGACGGCTAAAGAAAGGGGTAGGGCCGCCGCCTCCTGTCCGGGAGGTCGTGGTTCGAATCCTGCCTCTTAACAATGTGATTTATAATTTAGATTTCATATGTACGTTTATCCGACGCTGTTACGGTGAAGGAAAACATCGTGAGGAAACCTGCACACGCCTGCGGAGAAACTATTGGTCGACTAAGGGCCGATCGCCCTGAATCAGGGTTGGCTCGAGCCCCTCGGTGGGGACGTATATGAGCTGATATGATGATCGACTACGGGAAAGCTAAAACCATGGGTTAAATCTCGCAGGCTGTGGGTTTTCCATCTATATATCGTAAGTTTATTAATATAACTGAGATGCAATTCGTTAGATTTGTTTTAATGCAGAACGTGTGTTAGACTTACTACAGGCTGTCATGTAAAATGCAATATGGTTGAATCAAGAGGTAATTTTGTGTATTTAGATGTTAAGGCACAAAGCTTATTGTATGCTAATCCATATATCTATATATAAAATGCTCGGAATTAAATAAAAAAAAAAAAATCTTTCAAAAAATAATTGGTTTTAGGATAGGGTAGTGTAGTGTAGTGTTTTAGGATAGGGTAGTGTAGCACGGTTCAAAAAAGGGCGACAATACCCTGCTGAAGAACTACAGACCTATCTCACTTCTGAGCCATGTCTACAAACTGTTTTCGAGGGTCATTACGAATCGTCTCGCACGCAGGTTTGACGACTTCCAGCCTCCCGAACAAGCCGGTTTCCGAAAAGGATTTAGTACCATAGACCACATACATACGCTGCGGCAGATTATACAGAAGACCGAAGAGTACAATCAGCCACTATGCTTGGCGTTCGTGGACTATGAGAAAGCCTTTGATTCGGTCGAAACCTGGGCTGTGTTACAGTCTCTCCAGAGGTGCCAAATTGACTATCGATATATCGAAGTGCTGAAGTGTTTGTATGAAAACGCCACCATGTCGGTTCGCCTCCAGGATCAAAACTCGGAACCTATCCAGCTGCAGCGAGGGGTGAGACAGGGAGACGTTATATCTCCGAAACTGTTCACCGCCGCCCTGGAAGATGTTTTTAAGCTTTTGGACTGGGGTGGACTCGGCATCAATATCAACGGCGAGTACATCACCCACCTTCGATTCGCTGACGATATCGTGGTCATGGCTGAGGCTATGGACGACTTAGGCACAATGCTCGATGGCCTCAGTAGAGCCTCTCAACAAGTGGGTCTTAGAATGAACATGGACAAGACGAAAATTATGTCAAACGTCCGTGTCATACCTATTCCTCTGAAGGTTGGAGGCTCTACACTCGAAGTTGTTACCGAATATGTATACCTGGGACAAACAGTCCAGTTAGGTAGGTCCAACTTCGAGAAAGAGATCAATCGTCGAATCCAACTCGGCTGGGCAGCGTTCGGGAAGCTTCGCAATATCTTTACGTCCCAGATACCGCAGTGTCTTAAGACCAAGGTCTTCGACCAATGTGTGTTGCCAGTGATGACGTACGGAACTGAGACATGGTCGCTTACTATGGGCCTCATAAGAAGGCTCAAGGTCACCCAAAGGGCAATGGAGCGTGCTATGCTCGGAGTTTCTCTGCGTGATCGAATCAGAAACGAGGAGATCCGTAAGAGAACCAAAGTAACCGACATAGCTCTCAGAATTGCTAAACTTAAGTGGCAGTGGGCGGGGCACATTGCTCGTAGAACAGATGGCCGTTGGGGCAGTAAAGTTCTCGAGTGGCGACCACGCACCGGAAAGCGTAGTGTAGGCAGGCCTCCCACTCGGTGGACCGATGACCTGGTGAAGGTCGCGGGAACCCGCTGGATGCGGGCAGCGCAGAACCGGTCGTCGTGGAGATCCTTGGGGGAGGCCTATGTCCAGCAGTGGACTTCCTTCGGCTGATATGATGATGAGTGTAGTGTAGGTGTAGGGTAGGGTTGGGTAGTGTAGTGTAGGGTTGGGTAGGGTAGTGTAGTGTAGTGTAGGGTAGTGTACGGTAGGGTAGTGTAGAGTAGTGTATGTAGGGTAGGTTAGGGTAGTGTAGTGTAGGGTAGGGCAGTTTAGTGTAGGGTAGGGTAGGGTAGTGTAGGGTATGGTAGTGTAGGGTGGGGTAGTGTAGTGTAGGGTAGGGTAGTGTATGGTTGGGTAGTGAAGGGTAGTGTACGGTAGGGTAGTGTAGAGTAATATATGTAGGGTAGGTGAGGGTAGTGTAGTGTAGGGTAGGGTAGTGTAGGGTAGTGTAGTGTAGGGTAGGGTAGTGTAGAGATGGGTAGTGTAGTGTAGGGTAGGGTAGTGTAGGGTAGGGTAGTGTAGGGTAGGGTAGGGTTATGTAGTGTAGGTTAGGGCAGTGTAAGTGTAGTGTAAGGTGGAACAAAGTTCGCCGGGCCAGCTAGTTACTAATATAAATGTGAAACTATGTTTGTTTAAATGTTCGTCCTTCAGTCATGAACGAACATCATCATCATCGTCATATCAGCCGAAGGACGCCCACTGCTGGACATAGGCCTCCCCCATGTATTTTCACGACGCCGGTCGTCGTGAAAATACTGCGCTGTAGATGGCCGTTGGGGTAGTAAAGTTCTCGAGTGACGCGCACCGGAAAACGCGGTAGACCGACGACCTGGTGAAAATCGCGGGAAGCCGATGGATGCGGGCTCTTCACTATTATGGAAACTGTTATTAATCTGAAATACGTGATGTGTGTGAACGAACGCGTCGACGTACTCTTCCTGGGGAAAGCAATGAAGTGCAAGAAGTTATACAGTTCTAAAAAACTCCCAAATTTTGTCACAAGCCTCAAGGCATTCTATGAAGTAAGTAATATTAGCGGACGCCGTCTGGCGTCGCGCCAGCCATGTCATTTGTCATGCAGCCCTCAACACCTGGCCCTAATTCGCAGGTCTTTCTAAAGCGGATTTTAATAGGAGTCAGCCAAAATTCGTCTAGGAATTGCTCATCTTTTTCTGAAAAATGTTAAGGAGGTACCTGTCTATTTATACAGATTGTAATAAAATTGGTTTAGGACACGTCAACCAAGGACTGCTACATATCACACTGAACAACTTTATCCAAAGTTTCCGCAGTCAACTGTTAAAAAAAAACATTGGACCCTCCATACAAAAATGCACGACATTGGACAAACAGCTGATAAAGTTAATGAAGATTTTTTTTTTTGCGAATTTACTTTGGGTCCTTTGAGGAAAGTGTTTCGCCAGGACGAGCAGAAGCCGCAGTTAAAGGATCCTACAACATTTTTGTTAAAATATCCTGTCTTCTTTATCTTATCAACTTATATACGTACCCACCGAGGGGCTCGAGCCTTATTTTTTATTAAAAATTTGAGTGCGTTTGGCTGCACCTCACCTGATGGTAAGTGCCGATGCAGCCGAGGATGTGACACGCAAGCTCAAATAGTGCCTATTCACTCTCGTCTTGAAGATTCCTAAATCCTACGAGCCTACCCTGAATTAGGGCGATCGGGCCTTAGTCGACCACGCGGGCCCAGTGCGGATTGGTCGACTTCACACACAACCTTCGAGTTTCTTCGCTGGCGTGTGCAGGTTTCCTCACGATGTTTTCCTTCACCGTAAGAGCGTCGGATAAACGATATGAAATCGAAATTCGAAAACACATTGGTACGTGACAGGATTCGAACCACGGCCCCCCGGACAGGAGGTAGCGGCCGTAACCGTGACGCCACCAACGCTCTGTATATCAGCTTAAGCATGTGTTTCCGATCCGGTTTCACGAAAACAAATTCATTCATTTTAGCGATAAATAAAACTGTTCCGTACATAAGATTTGACTTTTCTATTTATGGTTCCGTACCCAAAGGGTAAAAACGGGAACCTATTACTAAGACTCCGCTGTCCGTCTGTCTGTCTGTCCAACTGTCACCAGCCTGTATTTCATGAACCGTGATAGCTAAATAGTTGAAATTTTCACCGATGATGTATTTCTGTTACTCTATAACAAATACTCAAAAAAATAAAATAAAAAAGTCTCCGTACAGAAAAAGGGGTTGATTTTGAAAAGTGAAGAAACTAGCGCCATCTAGTATGATGGTACGGAACCTTTGTGCGCGGTTCTGACTCGCACTTTACCGTTTTTTTTTAGGCACAATTGTTAAGCCCTTGGCATCATTTACCTGATTGTAAGTGACGATGATGCCTAAGATGGAAGCGGACTTATAAAAATTCCCCAACGCAATGGAAAACTGGCTATCTTATTTTCAAGTCGAAACACATTATTGGTGTTTGGCGGCAAGGCTTAGATAAGATGGTGGTATCTAAACAGGTGGGCTTAAAAAATGCCCAACCACCAACCAAACCGAGTCTTACAAAAGTTGACCCCGCCGGGAATCGAACCCGCGACCTCCTGCTGTTAAGTAAATGGACTAGCCATTACGCTACGGAGGCGGTTACGCCACGAAGGCGGTTCTTCTGCTACAAAAGATTCAATTTGTCGTTCGTTTGTCGCCGCCTGGCTAGCTACCACCATCTTATATAAGTCTTGCCCCCAAACATCAGTGTTAACAGCATTGATGTGACGGCTTGAAGATAAGATAGCCAGGTCCCCCATTGCGTTGGGGAATCTTGGTAATCCCGCTTCCATCTTCGGCATCATCGTCACTTACCATAAGGTGAGATGATGGCTTATTAATTGGGTGTGTTCGGGGGTGGTCTGCGGTGAGGAGTGAGGATGTAAGTATTCCGCTACTTTCGTAAAAGCAACATATTGTAAGTCAAATTTAAAATCAGCTTCATCCGCTGACGAACTGTCTAGTAAGTCCAATAGCAACATACGCGAACTCACCCTGTATAAAGCGTTTTAGGTGTAGCTCATTCAAAGACTCGTAACGGAATGTTCGGTTGTCATACAGTACACTTCCGGACACATAAATCGAGCCGCCTATTTTTTCTCAATACATTTTCATACAAAGAGAGGATCTAAACATAAACAACTCTTTTTCAAAATCATAAACAGTACGGAAAAAGTTTAAACTACAGTCGTCAGGTGAGATTCTTTGCTAAGAAGAGCACGACATTCTGCAGAGCCTTATGAGGAAACGCGGTCTAAAGAATAGGTATTTGATTAAAATGTTGCTGTCTCCCTCCCCCAAACCTCTCCGTATACAGCAAGATAGGGAGAACTGCAGCGCACACCGATATAATTGAAAACGCTAAACACGGAAAAAAAACGACTTCCATCGCAACAAATTAGTACATTTTTGCATTATTATTTTTGGTTTTTGTTAATTTTCTACTAAAGTACTACACCGATTTTGATAAAATTTATATGGGACCACACAGAAAGCACTAGCTTTCAAATAAAAAAAGAATAATAAAAATCGGTTCACCCAGTCAAAAGTTCTGAGGTAACAAACATAAAAAAAACACAGACGAATTGAGAACCTCCTCCTTTTTGGAAGTCGCTTGAAAAGGCACAAAAATTTAGCAAAACAGCATTTCGTAATCCCCTATTTCCTCCTTCAAAATTTGAACAATAATAATATTTTTTTTCAAAAATAATTTAACAAACGCGTTACCTGTGCCTCTATGTTTGTATTTTATATTGTTAATATGCGTACTATTTTTGATGGGTTTCTGAAAATGACGTTTCAATTGGGCAATTTACTCAGTTTTTGGACGCTCCTATTTTCTATTATAATTAGTGGTGTAGCCGGTTCGGATTTTTGAAAATTAGTGGACTGTAGTTTGCGGAGCGGGATGATATATCGCGGATGAAGTATTGCGGTTATGTGTGTTCAGTCTCAGATATGCAGTAGGATGCTGTTCTGCCCTGGAATGAAACAGGAAAGAGAAAAAAAAAACAGAACAGTCAAAAGGAGAGGAACTCACCATGCACGACGTAAAAAGCGGCACGTGATTAGCCAGCGCTGGCTCAAATTCTCCTCTTCCAGCTGCAACTCCTTGCGGTAGGTACTTTGATTAGCACTTCAGATTGCACTGATGCACACACGGATAATTATATGGTCTTTCACAGCGGTTGGATACTAAAATTAATTTTTATTTGCGGAGCGACATGCGTTCGTTGCAATGTCATAGCGGAAGACAATTTTCTTTTTTAGTTCTTGGTTTCGACACCACCAGACACGGCGTCGATGTATGCTTTCTCACTCGATGCGCTATATTCGATGCGTGAGTGGGAAAGGGAGAGGAATATTACAGGATATTGAAGGCCGAACACACATAACATAACGCGCGAGTTTCAAAATATGATTACGGCGTAAACAATTAGAATATGGGAAAAAACAAAACATAGAGTTGCTCTATTGTAATTATCCAGGGAGGAAACAGGGGACTACGTTTTGTATGTAAAAAATGGCGCCCGCGTTTCCTCTGAACTCAGTAGTTTGCTAATAAAAAGAACGTTATTTTTTTCCGTAGGCAATTTTCCGTTAGTTCTCCTGTGACAAGTCTACTGAGTTCCCCAGTAACTGCAGAATGCTATGCTCCTCGACAAATTTGACTGCACTTTATAATTTTCTTACTTTTATTGATTAAAAAAAAAACTTTGCTGTTTGGACCTTCTTCGAAAATGTACTGAGAAAAATTAGGCGGTTCGATATATGTGTCCAGAAGTGTATTATCGTATCTGTCCCGTGTGTGATAACATACGATACTATAAGTTTTTATATTAAGATACTCGGAGATAATCGCAGATAAAATATTATAGTATCTGTTCCGTGTGTGACAAACTATGACTTTGTTAATGGGACTTAATTTTCCGTTAAAAAAAACAATTTGAATTCGGTTTTGCTTAATTGGAATGACATTTCACTAATTTACTTATATCCTGCCATCCAGTCTTTCTTTGTGTGTATTTTTTCGACATAAACCAATCTGTTTTCACAAATATTACCTCATCGCCGCCCGCCTTGGGAAGGAATTTCATTAAATTTTAAGACGCTGCCTGATTGGCGCGGGCTGCCTTTATCGCTCGTGGGACTTGCATAAATGGCATGACACAGGCTTTAGAATACATTTTTCTTTGTGTTTACTTGCGTACACATAGCTCGTAGAACAGATGACCTTTGGGGTCGTAAAGTTCCCGAGTGGCGACCGCGCACTGGAAAACGTAGCGTAGGCAGGACCGACGACCTGGTGAAGATCGTGGGAATCCGCTTGATACGGGCAGCGCAGGACCGGTCGTCGTGGAAATCCTTGGGGAGGCCTTGTCCAGCAGTGGACGTCGACTGATATGATGATGATGATGATATTTGCTTGGTTTGAAAGAATGAGTGGGCAGCAGCGTCCTTTCCGCGTATAGTGCGACCATACTGCACACTGTTCGCCAACCTGCCTGCCAAACTTGGCAATTACGGCAAACAATTTGTACAATGAGTTTTAAGCTATTGCATAGCTTTTATCGCGGGCTTTGAGTGCGGCGACCGAATCAAGAAATTCCGTAACGAAAAAATCTAACACCCCACACTTCGCTTACCATGTAGCTCGGCCGAGCGTGACGTAACGTTACCGCGTTCTAAAAAAACTTACAGTGCCATCTATTAGCGATTTGCGGTACTAAAAGGACTAAGTCAATTTTACTGGTGTAACTTTCTTAATGTTAAAAATTAATAAAAAAAGCTATGCAATAGCTTTACCGCGGCAGTCCCCGAGTGCCACACGTCTTTTTTTTTGCGACACGACTATGATGGGTCTCGTGGGGAAAGTTGTTCAGTATGATGTGTAGAACCCCCATTTAACGGGACCTATACCAATTTTGTTACACCCTGTATGTGGAGTAGAGTGGAGACCATGATTTGTTACACAGGTTGATGGTGTGGCCACCTGTGGCATGGGTACATGAAAAAAAAAGAGATTGTTCTAGCGCGCCGCAAACTTATTTTTTCCGTGTAACGCTATATAAAAAAAATGATTTTCAGGGTCCATACCAAATATAACGAGACCATGTTACTAAGCCTACGCTGTCTGTCCATCCGTCTGTCTGACATTTAAACTATTGAACTGTAATAAGAAAAGGGGATCCCTACACAAGGAAATTGTTTTTAAAGGTATATTGTAATTGCTCTGTGCTGTCAGCTGATCCTTTACTGTGAGGTCAACCGCAAGGGTTCTGCAGCCACCCGCAACCAACTTCACTCTAGTGCGGTGCCCGACCTGGCTGCCACCGTCGTAATAAAAACCGGCCAAGTGCGAGTCGGCCTCGCACGCGAAGGGTTCCGTATCGTCCAAAATTTTGTCTTGCTTATTGGGTGTAGTTACCTTGGGGAAAGTTGTTAAGTTTCAAGAGTTCAGTTAACGTCTTGGTGTGCAGTAGATATTAAACACCCAGACAGTAGGGAACAAACCTGTTCATCACAGGGATGTTTGCCTTGAGTGGAAATCGAACCCATGACCACATCCTGGACACTTCATACAACGGGCCAGAAATGATGAATATATACAGGGTGTAACAAAATTGGTGTAGGTCCCGTTAACTGGGGCTTCTACTCGCCATACTGAACAACTTTTGTTTTACGACTTTGCTGAAATCGCAAAAAATATTTTTACTCTTCATACAAATCGATCAGCTGATCGACCAATTTTGTGCATTTTAGTATGGAGGGCCCAATTTTTTTTTTGGGGAATTTGTTATGGGTTCTTTGGGGAAAGTTGTTCAGTATGGCAAGTAGAACTCCCAGTTAAGGTGTCCTACACCAAAATTTTTACACCACGTATACTTTGCCACGACCCTCCCACTGGACTATCGGATCAGATATAAAGTTAAGATGCAGTCGAAGATTGAACCACAAGAGAAGGAAGTAATCTTGAACATGAAAACTCAGAACAGTAAAATACGATTGGCTCGATTTAGTCGGCAAGGGGAAGTGCACGCGGGGGAAATGCAAGTAATGCAGTTCAAAACATTGGAGGGATGCACGAAATTTATTGCGTCGTAAATGTCCAAAGTAATCCCTTATTACGGGCATCGGTGTACCTGGTGTAGGTATGCAATCAAGGGAAGTGTAACTTCGTATACACAGCACAGAACGTTAGCGGAACATTTAAACTGGGTCTTCTATAAGAAAACTAAAGGGGTTCAATAATTTTTGTATGGAGACTGGCATAGTTACTACGCAAACAGTTTTTTTGTTGAAATATTTCGCACACGATTAAGACTATATATTTCGATACGAAATTGGAGGGATGTACGAAATTTATTGCGTCGTAAATGTCCAAAGTAATCCCTTATTGCAGGCATTGGTGTACCTGGTGTAGGTATGCGATCGAGGGAAGTGTAGCTGTAATCGTATAAAATAAATTAAAATCAGTTTTAAAAACTAAAAAAACACGCTTTTAGCACGCACTAAAAGTTACAAAATAGCCAATCCGCCAACTTGGATGTCCGCCATCTTGGATGTCCGCCATGTTGGATTTAAGTCACGTGACTATTTTTTCGTATTCCTGACAGCAAACCCTTTCATTTGAAACTTAATACCCATATCATGGGGGTGCATTTCAAATAGCCTGTCCGCTATCTTGGACGTCCGCCATATTGGATTTAAGTCATGTGCCTTTTTTTTCGTATTCCTGACAGCAAACCCTTTCATTTGATACCCATATCATGGGGGTGGATTTCAATCAGCCAGTCCGCCATCTTGGGGAGGCCGCCATATTGGATTTTTAATGACTTTTCTTAGCTAGTCGTGTATTGTCGTCAGAATTCAGAGCGTGTGCAAAATTTCATCCCAATCCAAGACGAGGAATTGGGTCAAACTAAGATTCAAAGATTTTCTTACATACATAGTTAGTTACAAGTGAAGCTAATAAAAGCGTGTTAATAAGCGTCGGTGGCTCATCCGGTAACGACTCGGTCCTCCTAACCAGAGGTGCCGGGTTCAAATCCGGACGGCCAATGTACCAATGAGTTTTTCGAAACTTACGTACATAACTCACCGATTGCTTTAACGGTGAAGGAAAAACATCGTGAGGAAACCTGCACACACCTGCGAAGAAACACGAAGGTTGTGTGTTAAGTCGACTAGGTCCGCGTGGTCGACTAAGGCCCGTTCGCCCTAATTCAGGGTAGAATCGAGCCCCTCGGTGGGGACTTATATGAGCTGATATGATGAATCGTATACAGAGTGCAGAACGTTAGCGGAACATTTAAACTGGGTCTTTTCTTAGATAACTAAAGGGGTTAAAACATTTTTGTATGGAGACTGGCATAAAGTTAATACGCAAACAGTTTTGTTATTGAAATAATTTGCACACGATTAAAACTATATTTCGATAGGAAATGTAAATTAGTAACTATTAGTGTTGCTTTATTATTCCTTACATTGTTTTAAACATATTTTCAAATTATTTCAAACTAACTGTTTCCCGCGGCTTCACCCGCGTGGACAACGTTTCTATGACTTTTCGAGGGCACCGCGAGCGTGACAAAAAGTAGCCTATGTGTTAATCCAGGTCCTAATCTGTCTACCTACCAAATTTCAGCCAGATACGTTCAGTAGTTGTTGCGTGAAGAAGTAACAAACATACACACCAGCGTTGCCAGACGTCCCGATTTTGGCGGGACGTCGCGATTTTTAAATCATAATTAAATGTCCCGCGCGGGACAGTATAACAGTTTTCGGTGATACGATAACTCGACCGTGCGCGTGCGTGCAGGACGCGCGGCCGGGAGGCACAGCAAGGCCCGCATGGCATGATGATAAGCGCGTGGGAGAGAGAGGGGTGCGTCACGCAAATCGGTGCGTGCGGCCGCGACATAATATTCTTTTTCACTCTTTTCTTATTCCACAGCCTTCTCTATTGTCTTATTCTCCTTTTTTTATAAATTTCTATTTCGCGAAAACGCACGATTACGTACGGATTCAAATAAAAAGATAAATATTTAAAAACTTCTGATTACATACGTTTTTTTATTATGTCCCGCTTTTTTTACTCAAAAATATCTAGCAACGCTGATACACACTCACAAACTTTCGCCTTTGTAATATTAGTGTGATATGTTCCAATGTTATTAGTGTGATATGTTCCCAATGTTATTAGTGTGATATGTTCCAATGTTATTAGTGTGATATGTTCCAATGTTATTAGTGTGATATGTTGCAATGTTATTAGTGTGATATGTTTCAATGTTATTAGTGTGATATGTTCCAATGTTATTAGTGTGATATGTTCCAATGTTATTAGTGTGATATGTTTCAATGTTATTAGTGTGATATGTTCCAATGTTATTAGTGTGATATGTTCCAATGTTATTAGTGTGATATGTTTCAATGTTATTAGTGTGATATGTTCCAATGTTATTCGGTGTAAGGACCGCTTGTTACGGTAAAGGCCTCCATAAAATGATTCCACTCATTCATTTTTCATTTCATGTATTTTTTTTATTTTTAAATGTTTCTTCTACTTATTACATTACCAAAAAATAAAAATACACATGACAAAATGGTGTCGCTTCGGTGTACTTATTTGACAGGACTAAACTAAATTAAAGCATTCTGCCCTTGTCTTCTTGATAAGTACAGAAAGAAAAAGACAGAATGCGTCACAAATTATGCGTAAATTTAGTTTAGTCCCGTCAATTATGTTAAATCGTGTTACATCGAATCAACGACTTAAACGCGGCCATTTTGACGCGCTTATTCTGTGACGTCAGATTGCACGTGTTCGATGTCAACAAAGAAGTGTTTGGTTCACAAATTTACTGAAAGTTCAAAAAGTGATTGATAAAATCAACTTATTACCATGGGAAAGCACAGAAAAGCTAATTATAAATATTGTGTCGTTCCTATCTATTACCATGGGAAAGCACAGAAAAGCTAATTATAAATATTGTGTCGTTCCTATCTATAAGTTACTCTATTATGTTTTAAACTGAGTGCAGCACAGGTAGCAGTACAGACAAAGAATACTAAATATTGTACAGACTACGGCT
The DNA here is from genome assembly GCA_947284805.1 of Coleophora flavipennella. Classification (NCBI taxonomy): domain Eukaryota; kingdom Metazoa; phylum Arthropoda; class Insecta; order Lepidoptera; family Coleophoridae; genus Coleophora; species Coleophora flavipennella. Next base: position 19,819,094 of record OX369255.1, on the reverse strand, counting down.
ATTCCATCTAGCGTCCATTAGCGAAACTACTCAATAAAAGAATAGTAGCGAAACTACACGATGTTTGGTACGGTACGTACTACGTATGCCCTTTAGTTGTAGTTTCTCTACTATACGGTTGATGGAGCTGTCATGTATGTTCACACGTTGCCGCCTACCTAGCGAATCATTGACCGGTAAGGGAGCCAGGCCAAATCATCATATCAGCCGAAAATTGTCTACTGCTGGACAAAGGCCTCCCACAAGGATTTCCACAACGACCGGTCCTGCGCTGCCCGCATCCATCGACCTCCCAAATACAAGTCTCTTTCTTTTCTGTGCAATCATGGAATTCTCAATTATCAAAAGAATTTGGCTTCTCCATACAATTTTGGTCAACCAGCTGGTAGATTCATGTGAAAAGTCATTTTTTTTTGCGATTTCAAGAAAGTTTTAGAACAAAAGTTGTTCAGTTTTATGAGTAAAAGCCAATGACTTCAATATTACTGGCGTAAGGACCCGGCCAACGCGCACGACTAATGCTCCCAGCGAATTGGTGCGAAAATCTAAAGTTTCGCACACTCGCGACTCAGTCGTCTGCGGGAAACTGCAGAGTGCGGTGGAAAGATATTCCATATAAAAATGTCTTTTTGTGTTGTTAGAGGCTGTAAAAATCATGAAAGAAAGGCTAAAAATAAACATGGGATATTGTATCGTCGTCAAATAACCTTAGATCGTATTTTTTCTTGTAAACAAATTAAATAAACGCATTTTTAAAGCGACAATTCTACCAAGGTCCTTTTAGCGTGGCACTGTCGTCAACTCTCGCCCACGCTAGTTCGTACGAGTTTTGTCAGATGGCGCTACTTTTTCCATGTATGACGAAAATCAGAGTAAAATATGGAGACGGGCGGATCCTTCTGTCCAAATCTGTGGTAAAAGCCCTCCTGAAAAGGACGTTGTCGACCAAAGCAACACCCTGTATACTGCTACTCAGATGAACTTCGGGTTATTCTTGAATAATACATAAAGTAACCTACGTAATACGTAAAGTTCTCGAGTGACGACAGCGCACCGGAAAACGTACCGTAGGCAGGACTCCCACTCGGTGGACCGATGACTTGGTGAATGTCGCAGGAAGCCGCTGGATGAGGGTAGCGCAGAACCGGTCAATGTGGAAATCCTTGGCGGAGGCCATTATTTACGTGAGCTCTTTTCTGAGCAGTCAACGGAGTTCCCGAGGGTCAGCAGAATGTTGTGATCTTCGACATATTTGTTGCCAGGGTTCTAAGCTAATGACTGCTTTCTGTAGTTTCCTTACTTTTTAACCGACTTCAAAAAAAGGAGGAGGTTTCTCAATTCGACCCTATATATTTTTTCATGTGTGTTCGTGGTTAACTTCTTCGTTTATGAACCGATTTTGATAATTCATTTTTAATGGAAAGGAGATATCCCAAGGGTGGTACCATGATAAGGATCTGATGATGGCATCCAAGAGAAATCGAAGGGAACCTTCGAAAATCGTAGTGGCGGCTAGTGAGTTTGAAGTCGGTTTTTTGTTGTTTAAAATTATCTTGATTTAAAAAAATCCTGGCTGTTTGCGCCACCTCTCTGTATAAGAATGTACTGCGAAAAACTACTCGTAAACTGGCCCTTATCTTGTTTTGAGTAGTATACTCGTATATCTGAAAAGCATCACCTTGTTCTTAGAAAGTCAGTTAAAAATAGAACAGCCAAAAATGTTTGTCGTTGATCCATTCAGCTTTCATTTATCTCCAACAATCATCATTTGTCAGCAACCGATCGTACCCTGACATTTCACGAGAAAACGTAAAATAGATATAAGGGTTCTATCGCCACAATATCGCTGGGGCAAAAGGCCCCGAACAATTTGACAGGTATGAAGGGATATAGCGGTAACATATTACCTTGTCAGTCTGGCATCAAAAGGTAAAGCTATTATTTATTTATAGGGTAAAGCGGCCCCAGTTGTGATAGGATGCATGGGGCGAGAATTTAAATTCGTATGGTAAAATTTCTAGCGCATCTTCAAGATGTCCTTGCTCGTATTGCAGACCATGAGTTTGAAACATTAATTCGTATTGCGAGGAGAGAAATTAAACATCTGTTGATGTACAATTTTTGTTGATGTAGGCTTTCTTCTATATTGTCAATTTCTTTTTTTATGTTGTGATGCAATAAAGAATATTGTATTGTATTGTACAATTAAATGTTTAAACCTTTAACGAATGTTTATTAATTTGGCAACCTAACACATTCTTTCGATTGCTAGCGATGAACATCGTGAGATTATAGTGCTATTGAAATCTTTGGTGAAAAAGTGCCGGCGAGATTTAAAGTCTCGCTCATCTCATCTCATATTATATTACCATCATCATATTAGCCGAAGGACGTCCACTGCTGGACATAGGCCTCCCCCAGGGATCTCCACGACGACCGGTTATGCGCTGGCCGCATCCAGCGGCTTCCCGCGACCTTCACCAGGTTATCGGTCCACCGAGTGGGAGGCCATAGCCGGTGGATAAGCATCTTTACGTGTTGTGTTACAGTTTTTGAATGTTTAAGGTGTACCTATACCGTAAATTACGTGTTTTTTTTTAAATTCATAATTGGTAAGCCCTTGGCATCTCACCTGATGGTAAATGACGATGATGCTGAAGATGGAAGCGGGCTTACCAAGATTCCCCAACGCATTGGAGAACTGGCTATCTTATCTTCAAGCTGGAACACATCAATGTTGTTAACACTGATGTTTGGCGGCAAGACTTAGATAAGATAGTGGTAGCTAGCCAGGCGGGCTAAGAAAATAGCCTACCACCAACCAAACCGAGTCTTACAAGTTGACCCCACCGGGAATCGAAACCGCGACCTCCTGGTTTAAAGCGAATGGACTAACCATTACGCTACGGAAGCGGTTGGATTGTAGTAAGGGGATGGTGGGCGATTACTTTAGCCCATTCTGGTATCTATAACTCTATTTTTTTTATTCATAATTAGTAAGCCCTTGGCATTATCTATTATCCCACTTCACCCTGATTTTATTTTTTTATATATTTGCATGTGATTTGTTATCTTATTCCTGATTTAGAAAAAGTATTTTAATTTTAAAAATGTAATTCAAACAATTTTGATAGTTTTAACGAGCGGCAAAAAATTTTTCTTATCTGTGGTTTTAACGATCACTTGGGTAATCTGGCTTAATATTAGACACAAGGACAAACTATGCACTTTGCCGCATAATCTGGCCAATGGTATGTCCTCGGTCTGATGGTTTACAAACGGTTCGAAGACCAAATGAAAGATGCGCTATGACTCCAGGCATTTAAAGCAAAAACTAAGGTCGTGGTTGCTTGAATAGCAGTTTTATGCTTTGAACGATGTTTTTTAAACGACTTCAAAAAACGAGGAGGTTTATTCAAGTGTATATTTTTTTAAATGTAAGTCCACCAATTTTAAAAATTCTTTTTTATCACGCTTTTATTAGCTTCACCTGTATGTTTGTATGTAACCGACTCCTTTGGACCCACTTAAAACGGACAGATTTAATTCAAACTTTGTAGACTTATCAAGAATCAGCGACAATATAATAATTTCATAAGTTTGAACTAAAAAATAAATAGAGTTTAATAAAACTAAAAAATACGCTTTTAAAGTACATCAGACTAAAAAGTAAAAAATAATTCTTAATATAAGTTGAAAATAATTATTAACAAATTACTAGTATTATTATGAAAAAGTGTGGGTTGCTCGATAGACGAAAAATATGGCACAGAGCGCCCCACGCTTTTTCACAATAATAATTTAATTTGTTAATGATTATTTTCAACTTATATTAAGAATTATTTTTTACTTTTTAGTCTGATGTACTTTAAAAGCGTGTTTTTTTTGTCTTTTTAAGTATATTTGTTTATTCAAAAGGGAATTTACTGAGGTGGTCCCACAGTAAATTTATGATGGGATCCCAGGGAAATCGAAGGTAACTCTCAAATTTTATAGGCATATGTTACGTGTTTCATGCATTTTCAAGTATTTGCATATGGTAGTCATCATCTCATGTTGATGAGCTGATGATGGAAGGTACAACTCGGAGTTCGATAAGAAGTTCGAGAATAATTCTTTGAATATTATAAGTAGATACGTATAGACCGATAGTTATATTATTTCGGATTATATTTATGACTTAAGTATTCTTACAAATAAATTATTCTGATTCTGCTAAGTGCTATTTTTGGTGGTGTGAACCTAGTCAAGAACCTAGTTGAGAATATTCTCGAGTATTTCAGTCAAATTTCTAGAAAAAGTGGTGACTAGTTAGAGAAACTCATTGTATCTGGAAAAAGACAGGAAAAGAGACCTTGGGTCAGAGTCTTACGTGTTGGTTTGACCAGGTCCGCACTCCGTACAATGTAATATCCATGATACCATGTATGAGTAACCTGCCGAGGATATGAGCAGATGGTGCATGGTACCGGAGAGAAGGTTTCAGGGAGATCAAGATTTTTCCGTCATGAGGATATCGATGCAAGGAGGAGAAAGAACCATAATTAACTATCAAAATGTAATACTGCACTTTTTGGTTAAATAAGAACCGGTGCGTCGGTGGCGTAACGGTTACGGCCGCTACCTTCTGTCCGGGAGACCGTACTTCGTATCCTGTCACGTACCAATGTGTTTTCGAATTTCGATTTCATATGTACGTTTATCCGACGCTCTTACGGTGAAGGAAAACATCTTGAGGAAACCTGCACACGCCTGCGAAGAAACTCGAAGGTTGTGTGTGAAGTCGACCAACCCGTGGTCGACTAAGGCCCGATCGCCCTAATTCAGGGTAGGCTCTAGCCCCTCGATAGGGACGTATATGAGCTGATAAGAAGAAGAACCGGAGATATTATGTAGACCCCGAACCTTCAGATAACTAAACGTTGGTTGTTGTACATATATTACACGTATGTGTAACACTGGTTACGGTTTCGACCAAACTGCGGCATCCGCCATCGACAGGCACCGCTTGTGTTTGACAGATGTAAGCCGTATTTTGACATAAACGTCCTGACAGGGACGAATCAAGGATCTGATTGGGCCTCAGTAGCACTGCTTTTTCCTAAGTCCACTTTGCTAGGGACGAATTGGGCTGAATTGTTTAAATATCTTGATATGGTTTCAAACGTAATACTTAGTCTATCAATGATGACAAAATTGAAATAATAATTCTATTAAAAAATATTCTTGAAATAAAGTCATAATAAACAAACTTGAACCAATATAACAATACGAGTATTATGATAAATAAAATTTAAAAAAACTGAAAAAGAAATTCACTGAGAAGCATGAAATAATATTTTTATATATTTCGGGGAACCAGAAGGGTTTGGTCAGATCTTAGAGGTAAACTCATATTTGAGAAGTTCTTGAGCGTAAACTTAATATAACGCGAATGAAAACAGATTATTTTCAGACACGCGGCGAAATCGGTACGGGGCTGACTTCCCAAGTTGACAGTTCAGTTTCCCTGGGATTCCATCATCAGATCCTGATTTCGTGACAATGGGACCTCCTTGGGAATATATTTTTTCGATTAAAAAAATATTTTTGTAAATCGGTCCACAATTGACGGAGATTCCTCCGTCAATTGTGGACATTCATAAAAAAATACAGTCGAACGTAGAACCTCCTCATTTTTGAAGTCGTTTAATAACAAAATAATGTTATAAAAAAAGTGACATCTGGCATATCAACGCACAGCTCAAACCAATGGACGGATCGGGTTGAAATTTGGCACACAGATAGCAATTACGACGTAGGCACCCGCAAAGAAAGGGTTTTGGGAAATTCCCACGGGAACCGCAAAAATCGGGATCTACGCGGGCGAAGCCGCAGGCACCCACCAGTACATAATAATGTTAATAATAATATACGGGGACAAATCACATACGGTCATGTGGCCCCAAACTAGGATTCTCTCCTGATGGGAGCTACTGCTTAAGGAGTGGTATTTGTTGTGCTAGTGACCTCGTGTGTCATCTGAAGTTTGACACTATCGGTTCCTCCCTGAGCCGTCAGGAGGCAGCTCTGGTCGGCTGAAAGGCCTCTTATTGTATAGTATACCTAAATCAAAGTAACATTTACAAAACAAATTGGTATGAAAGAAGATCTACAAAATAAAATAAAAACATCCATTTATCTTGTTATACAAAGCAAAAAACGTTAAGTGAATCATTTAGGCTCACCCTTAGGAATTTACTAGGCCCAAAGACTGTACTGTAAAAATTTGCCTATGTAGGGCCCCGGTTGAAACCTAAGTACGTCTCTGGTATCCCAGCCCTGGTCTGCACTTGACATATGCCTGATATAATTTTGACCAAATATCTCATCGTTGCACTGAATAGCCTCTAAATATTACGTATCAGACACTTTATACTCCAGCTGCATTCCAGTACGCTGCATTTGCAGCTCCTGTTTTCCAATTGTGCATTTACGGGGCTTCGTAGCGTAGCCTCGAACGTCATTTTTCAAGCCCTACTCTAATACTAAAAGTTCAAATTGGTAAGCCCTTACTTAGAAGTTTTTTGTGATTCAACTTTAAAACTGTTTTATATTCTCATATCTACCTATTAAAATTTTAGTCTAATCGATACCACTTTGAGTTGTATAGGGTTACCTACTTGTAATCGACACCACTTTGAGTTGAACAGGGTTGCCTACTTGTAATCGACACCACTTTGAGTTGTACAGGGTTACCTACTTGTAATCGACACCACTTTGAGTTGTACAGGGTTACCTACTTGTAATCGACACCACTTTGAGTTGTACAGGGTTACCTACTTGTAATCGATACCACTTTGAGTTGTACAGGGTTACCTATTTGTAATCGACACCACTTTGAGTTGTACAGGGCTATCTACTTGTAATCGACACTACTTTGAGTTGTACAGGGTTACCTACTTGTAATCGACACCACTTTGAGTTGTACAGGGTTACCTACTTGTAATCGACACCACTTTGAGTTGTACAGGGTTACCTACTTGTAATCGATACCACTTTGAGTTGTACAGGGTTACCTACTTGTAATCGATACCACTTTGAGTTGTACAGGGTCACCTACTTGTAATCGACACCACTTTGAGTTGTACAGGGTTATCTACTTGTAATCGATACCACTTTGAGTTGTACAGGGCTATCTACTTGTAATCGACACCACTTTGAGTTGTACAGGGTTACCTACTTGTAATCGACACCACTTTGAGTTCAACATGGTTACCTACTTATAATTTGACGGCATCCCTTTATCCTTACTACATTCTTACTTTTTACCCCGTTAAAGTAGCATATGAGTAGTCCGCTGATCCATACAGTTCCTGAGAAAACTGAAAAAAAATATTTTTGGTTAATTTCTTTAACATCACAACGGAACAACGGATATTGTTATGATTTTTTGCTTAGATATTGTTGAGAGTGTGAGAAATGACATAGACGATTCATTAGCGTAGCCGGACATAGTTCCCAAAGGATCTGGGGAAAAATAATTTTCACGATCGCGCACGTCGGCGTCGCAAAGGCTTTTGAATGAAAATTATAACTTACCTTTAGTAGTCTCTAAAAGATAAAAACAAAATAAAAAAATTGGAAAAAAACCCTAGCCGGATGTAAGAACGTAGGTAAACTTACAAGGATTAAATAACCTTTTTTAAAGGTTCCGACTAGAGGGAAATAAGGATCGAAAGAATAATTTAAAAAATCCGTCAGGGGCTGCCGTCGCCCTTTCTGCTCCAAATTTCAGTTAATATATACAAAAGGACGTCCACTGCTGGACATAGGCCTCCCACAAGGATTTCTACGACGATTATAAAAATTAAAAACCCGACTGCAAAGATCATTACCCCTTTTTTTGGGCAGTCCTATGCCACTTTCTGGATCAAAAAATCGAACTAACCTCGCAATCAAAAATCCATCAAACCGTTTAGACAACAGGCTCAGCCAAAGAAACGAACATACATACATACACCCGAAAAACATTACCCCCCTTTCTAGGCAGACTGGTAAAAATGGCACTTGTACAACAATAGCTAAGTGTAATTAATATATACCACTTATATGTTTTCGCATGTAGAAACAAAAGTCTTACTTGCCTTACAAATAAACAGTGGAGAAAAATACTGATATGAAAAAACAAACACGCAAGTCAAGGAACCCCGTCAAACCAGCTTTTCGCTAAGATAGTTTTAAAACTATTAGTTTTTGTATTAAAAAGATCGAGTTGAGGGATTTCCACAAGCTTGTTAAACTGAGAAGGAGCACGAATAAAAAATGTATTATCTCTATAGTTTGTAAAAGTAACTGGAGCATGCAAGAAGTTACCAAAATGACGGACAGGAATCCGATATGGAGCTTTTATATTTATTAGTGAAAGTAAATACGGCGAGTCTATTCTATTTTGAGCAATTTTGGCCAGACAAACAATATCAGCTATTTTACGTCTAGATTGCAACGGAAGTAAATGGTGCCTTTTGCATCTTGCCTCATAGCACCTATCGTAAGATCTGCACTTGTATTGAATGAACCTCATAAAACGTTTTTGTATTAACTCAAGTATATTAATATATATATCATATTGAGGATTCCATATTTCAGAGCAGTACTCAAGAATACTACGTACATAAGAGCAGTAAAGAATTTTAATCACCTTCACACTCGCGAACTGAGAGCTAGTTCTCATTATGAAACCCATTGCCTTATTCGCTTTCTTTGCAATGTGATCGATATGCTTATCATATGATAACTGGCTGTCGTGAATAACTCCTAGATCACGGATGCTGTCAACCTTATCAATAGAGAGTCCCTTTAGTGTATAATTATAATTAATTAAATTAACTTTACGTGTGAACGTCATTGAGAAGCATTTAGAAACGTTAAGGTCCAATAGATTATTATCACAGTACCTTTCAAATCTACGTAAATCTTCATGTAAAAGAAAGCAATCATTAACACTGTCAATCTGTTTGAAAACCTTCATGTCGTCGGCATATAATATAAATTCTGAATACTTGAAACACGAGCTAATGTCGTTAATAAATATAATGAAAAGTAGTGGACCTAAAAGTGATCCCTGGGGAACTCCCGAGGGTATATTTTTCCATATAGACATGAATCCATTGATTACAACGGCTTGGGAACGGTTCTCTATATACGACGTGAACCACCTAAATAAGTTACCATGAATTCCAGCACTCAACAGCTTTAGCAGCAACAGTTTATGATCTATACGATCGAACGCCTTACTGTAGTCTGTGAAAATAGCATCTACCTGGCCGCCCGCTTCCATGGAGGATGATATGTATTCAACAAAAGAGAGCAGATTTGAAGTCGTTGATTTATTTTTCAGAAAACCGTGCTGTTCGGGTATGAAACTAGATGAAAGAGATGAATGTACTTGTGAGTAAACGATTTTTTCTAATATTTTCGCGAATATACACAACTTGGAAATGGGTCGATAATTTGTAACATCGTTTTTTTTACCACTTTTGTGAATAGGAGTTATAAATGCCGATTTCCATATATTAGGGACATAGCCCTCAGTTAAGGAACGTCTGAACAATAAAGTTAAAGGAGATGCTAAACATTCAGCACATTTAACAACAAAGATGGGCACTATATGGTCAGGACCAGATCCTTTGTTGATATCAAGTGACTGTAATAACCGTTGAACTATATCGGGATTAATTTCTATATCACCTAAAGAAACATTATTATAAGTGTCTTCAAAATTTAAGGTACGAATACTATGGCTAGAAGACGAGGAAAGAAATGTGGACTGAAAATAGGTAGCGAAGAAGTCAGAAACCCCTTCACCTGTATCAGAAGTACGCCCGTCGTAAGTCATAGTGGAAGGTAGAGAGCTGGATCCCTTACTTGAAGATTTCACAAAGGACCAAAACAATTTAGGGTTTTTTACTATCGCATCTTCTGTGCGTTTAATATAAGAACTGTAACATTCTCGCTCTTGTTCTTTAGCCCTACTCCTGAGAAGTGAAAAAGCATCATAATCCGCAGTGTTACCGTAAGTGTGAAACTTACGTAGGTATTTAAATTTTTCTTTAAGTATTTTTTTAAGTGATGTGCTATACCAAGGTGGGAATTTGTTTGGGGTTAATAGTTTGTGAGGAACATATTTGTCACGAAGTTCATACAAAATGTTATAAAAATATTCCAGAGCAGCCTCGAGTGTGTTATTATTCAAATAACTGTCCCACTTTGTATTATTTAGACATAACTTTATACTATCATAATCCGCGGACTCGTAGAAATATTTAATCCTGGGTTTCGTTTTAAGATACTCAGTACAATTTAAAGAAATAGATACGTTAAGAGGCTTATGTTGAACGTCTTCGGGTACCAAGGGATCGTCGCAGGCGGTAACTGTAACGTCACTGTTACATAAAACATAGTCTAAAATTCTGTCGATATTATTTTTACACAAATTAAATTGATTTAAACTACACTGAGAGAGTGTATCAAAAAAGTATATTTGACTATTTCTAGAAATAGTATTATCCACCGGCTGCGCTAAGTTGCCGTGATCGTGGATCCAGTCTATTTTAGGAAGATTAAAATCACCTAATATAACGAACATATCATTAGGATACAAATTAACTAACATTGATAATTTGTCAGTAAAATTATTAAGCTGCGTATTGAAAGAATTGCCTAAACTCTCTGTACAAAGATAAATACAGCAAAAATGAATTTTGTGAAAATTAGAGGCTTTACTATTTTTTAAAGTGATAGTTATCCATATATCTTCCGCTGACGAGCGCCAATCGGGGCGTTCCACCGCGGCTAACTCCCGCCGAACGGCCAAAAGAACCCCTCCTCCATACTTTTGTTTAGTCGTCGTATAATCGCGATCACGCCGCCAGACCAAGTACCTCCCATCGAAAACTTCTTCGTCTCTTATGCCATCTAGTAACCAGGTTTCAGATATAGCCACGACGTCATAGGAGTTTAAAAACAAATTATGTTTAAAGGCGTGAGTCTTAGTTCGCAGTCCACGAGTGTTCTGGTAATAAACGTTCAGTATGTTAGCCATTTTTAATAGGATAACAATATCTCAAGCAAAACTGGAGTTGGTGTAGGCAGAATAGGTTCTTAGTATAACCATTTGACGTCTTAGCTAGTAATAATAATACAAAACTTGTATATGAAACTCCACGATCTAAGCTCAAATTAATAGCGTAGCATTTTTGGTAGGTAAGCTTATAAGCAACAGCAACGAATATCGTCACGTCAATATTTGAATAACATCTCCGAAAGAGTAACAACCAGACAGGTTCATAAAGAGTGGAATAAAATAAACTTACGTGTTCCAAGTTACGTGCAAGCAAATATTTTTTCAAATTCCGCACGATGCAAGCCGTCCCAGTCAGTATTGAGCATAAGCAAGCGAGTGAAAATCCCCTGACACATTCCGTAATTACGTGCGTAAACCGGTCGACAGGTTGCGTCGGCCCGTGATGAATAGAAGAATAGATAAGTGAACAAAAGACTCGATAACTGCGTATGGTTCCCAAACTTTGTGCATTGAGTTTAAATAAAACACATATAAATGTCGAGACAAATAAGAAAAAAGTTAAATAATTTTTGCGAGGTCCTTTTCGTTCTTTATGAAAATTATTGGTGAGGTGATTGACTTCCGTGCCATAATTTTGCAATGTTCAAACATTGGGTCAACCCAAACAAATTGGAAATTGTTGTCTTTCGCCAGAGATCTCGCCTTTCCCAGTATATTTTTGTTGTGTGGAGTAAGATGGTCGTTCACGTAGAAGGTGCCTTCTTTGGAAAAACCCATGCTTGAGAGATTTAATTGTTTACTTCTACGTGCTCCCGAGATGAACTCCTCCTTCGTGTATCGATTATTAAACGATATTATTATGGGTTTCTCAACGTTAGGTATGCGAGTGGGAATTCGTGCGATGTAGTTAATTTCTTCCTTCTTGATATTCAGGTTTGCAATTTTTCCAATCCTTTGTGCAATGTCATAGAGATTTTCACCCTTTTGCAGAGGAATGCCTCGGATTTCCACATTGTTGGCTCTAGCCCACTGGTCTCTATTCTGGAGCTCCTCATTGAGTCGTGAAACTTCAGCTTGCAGGGTGGGTACATCGTCTGTTAGTTTTTCGACGGCGGCAACTCTGGTCTCGAGGGCCTTGACTGTATTAGAAAAATTACCCAGAAGTTCATGAGCCATATCTAGGGATTTTGTAAGGTTCGTGATGTCGGACTTGATTGATTTGACGTCTTCTGCCAGGGATACAAGCGGGGCCAGTTGAATCATTATCTTACTCAGCTGTTCTTGCATGACGTCTAATTGAAGTGGTGATGTTTGCGAAGATGGGGACGAGGACGGGGTCTTTTTACACTTAGGGCAGCGCCATGTGTTCTTTCTGTCGCCCAATTTACGATAACCGTTTTCGCTGATGCCAGAACACTGGAAGTCGTAGCGGCACTCGCACACACTACACAGGGTACCGTCGGAGTGGCTGCCGCTACAACTAGTACACGTAAACATCGCGTCAAAAGATTGAGGACCACTGTCAAATATGATAAGGACAAGCAAGCGGGTGTTCGCTGTGAAGGCCTGAGGCTGACTGAATCTGGAATCTGGAATCTGGAATCGGCTGAATAGTTCCTGAGAATCCCTCAAACTCCAACAATCCTGGCTGCTGCAGCGCTCCCTGGTGGTCTATCGTCATAAAACATATCTGAAAACCTGCCCTGAAATGATTGCTTTCAAATGCAAGAAACCGCAAATAAATCAGACTAGTAGTTTTTGAGATAAATGGCAATATTCGTTTGCACACACAAACAAACACAACCTTTCACACTTAACGCATACCTCTTCTCCATTCCCTCGTTGGTAAAAATCCATGGCACAGTATTACAATGTAAGCCATATCGTAGGGATGACGACAGCATCAGAAATAAATTATGAACTCTTGATCAGTAAATTACCCTCCTACTTAAACTTCTGAAAACCTTACTCGTTTTGTTTTCCATCAGGTCTTCGATTTTTAATTCACCAAAATCACAAAATGCGTACATAAATGACGCTGCTAAACTATGACGTCACGCCTAGGTATTTCGAACATTTTTAGAACAAAATATCGTTTTTGACAGATGATAAAAAGTAACTCAGATGACTAGCATTCGTCATCCCTATTCTGTATCCATGTGGTATGTTTGCTTTTAATTTTCTTCCGTATTTAAGTGAAGTGAAAAAAGTTTTTATTTCATGCGATTTCATGCATCATATTTTAGTATGTGGATACTACGCATCTTTAAATATTTGTAGAATCTTTTTACATCTTATATCGAAATTATAAGAAAAATATTTTTTATATTTTTTACGTCACTAGGATTAAATATAGAAAATGAACGCCGCCACCTTTTTTGCTTCCAAGCAAAGACATTTATTCTCTTCCAAGCGATGAAGGGGTGCAGAAGGTATTGTATGGTAAAAAAAAATCGAAGTTGAGATTGTGATGGGATCGATTGTCTTACACTAATAGAGTGTAAAAACAATGAAATGAAATATGTGTGTGAGTGTGTGTGTGTGTGTGTGTCCGACCGTTCGGTACTCTAGTTCCCAAACTACTGGACGGGTTTGGTTTATATTTGGGTAAGGGTTACGAAATAACTATAGTATCATCTCTGGTTAGGGCAATATTATTTTCATATCTCCAGCTGTTTTTCAAAATTCTATTGTCACCATAGTAAAAAAAATACTTTACCAACTTTTTTACTCCGAAATGGCTGTAACGGTTTTGAAACTTCGAGAACTACTGCACTAGATAGTTAAGTTACTTATTCCAGAAAAGTATCTCCCATACAAACCCAAATTATTTGTACATTTTTCTGATATACCTAAATATATTCTTTGCTACCTACTAAGTAAGAGCAATGTTTATTATTGATATGCCCGACTACGACAGACGGTGAAGGTTAAGTAACACCCTGGACACTTCATACAACGGGCCAGAAATGACAAATCAAAAAAGGAATGACGAACGGAACAAACAAAATCCTATACATTCGACAACTAAACTGTAACCAATCTGTATCCATCTGGGTGACGAGAGGGTAAGGTAGCAATTTAGCGAGAGGCAGGGAGTGTCCGCTCTCTAGAAGTTTTAATATCCTTAAAATAAAGCCTAGCTGCCTAAATGCCTTATAACTTTGTCAAGATGTGGTACAAAAGTTAACTTTGAATCTATGATGACTCCTAGGTCCCTTACTTGTGTTACTCTTGTCAAATTATTGTTACACATAGTGTAATTATAGACTATTGGTTTAGTATTTTGGAGAAAGTTATTACTTGCCACTTGTCAATATTGAGATACAATTTATTGTTGTGGCAGTATGATTCAAAATTAGCAAGATCGGATTGAAGTTGTTCACAGTCCTCAACATTACGGATAATTCTGAATATCTTTGTGTCGTCTGCGTAAAGCAACATATTTGAATGTTTAGCAATATTGTCAATATCGTTAATATAAAGAATAAAAAGCAAAGGACCTAAATGCGAACCTTGTGGAATTCCGGAACTAATGTTTTTGTAATCTGAGTTAAAACCTCCAAGTGCTACAGCTTGACTCCTATTTTCTACATAAGATTTCACCCAGCGAAGGAGATCGCCGTGTATGCCGAGAAGCCTTAGTTTTATAATTAACGTATTGCGACAAATTTTGTCAAATGCTTTTGCGAAGTCGGTATACACGGCGTCAACTTGGTAACCCTCGTTAAGTGCATTTAATAATATATCAGTGAAATTTATTAAATTAGTTTCAACGCTACGACCTTTAAAGAACCCATGCTGATTTGGACTTATATGTGGAAAGACTGTATTTAATAACTGTACAGTGACTATTTTTTCCAAAATTTTGCCAAACTGACACAATTTGGAAATGGGACGGTAATTTCGAATATCCTGACTAAAGGTACCTTTGGGTATAGGGGTTACTAGAGCTTGTTTCCATATGTTCGGCACGATACCTTCGCTAATTGATTTTTTGTATATAATTGTAGCCAGACTAGAAGCACAGTTACGAATGAGCAGAGGATGCACACCATCAGGGCCTGCTCCTTTATTGGTGTTTAATGATTGTAAATGTTTAAAAACGATGGATTCCGATATTTCAATAGTATGTAAATCAAACACAGCTTGATCTAGCGAATTCAAATCGTTAAAGAATGCAGGGCTACTTACCGACGAAGGCTCAAACACCGAATGAAAATGGACATTGAATAAATTACAAATCTCCGCACCGTCACTAGATGAATGATTATTGTAATGCATAGTTTGCGGTAAACCATTATTAGGAAATATTGACTTTACAAAGGACCAAATAAATCTAGGGTGAGTATTTATTTTCGATTCAGAATATTCTAAATATTTAAATATTTGTTGTAACACTTACGTTCCAATTTAAACGCTCTTTTACGCAGTATGGAAAAACTATTGTAATCCAGTGGATTACCATACTGTTTCCAAAGTCTGTGATATTTTTGTTTTTCATTTAGTAATTTTATTAATGACTTTGTATACCATACTGGTTTAGTAGTTGAATATGTTTGAGAACGTAATGGAACAAACTTTAAAATTAAATCATTAAGCAAATTATAGAATTTGGAGACAGAATCTTCTAAACAAAGGGCATTAAAGAAAGGGTACCCATCAATTTAATTAAGTTCAAAGTTAATTTAGCCGTAATCAGCAGCATGATAGTTACGAATATGTTTCATACATGTTGTTAGGGGTCCTTGGTTAGGGGACCAGTTGCTTAAGGTTGCGTGGAATGTTCAATGAAAAGGATAGATTTCAGTTCACGAATGTTTCGCTTATATTGGTTGCAAAATAGGATTTACAAACTTAAGTGTTTGTACGTATGTCTATATCTGGACGCGAGTTCGGGACGACTGACGAACAAAGCCGAGTCGAGCCACGATCGCTTACGCTGCGATATATGTGGTAGGTAGGTATGTACCCCTACAATGTCTTATTAAGGGAGATATGTGTACCAATGGCAAATAAATATTAAGAGACGGGTGATGAGAGTCGTCACTGGTCAATGGAAATTCACTGCGTGGAACGGAACAATCCCCGTTAGTCATTATTACGTAATTGCAGTAAGGTCCATAAGAATCAAAGACCCGTTTTTTAATGTCTACATTATAATTATACGGGTCTTTGATTCTTATGGACCTTACTGCAAGCATTTCGAGCCTATTCTCAACTCTTTTGGCGCGAAAATGCGTCTTACTGCGTTCATGATTTGCGCGGCAGTACGGGAGTCCTGTTTCGTGTTCCGTACGGGAACTATCCTCAGCGCCGTGAAACGATGTTCTAGCGTCTCACGAGTGTCTCCGCTCCGGAAGCCCGTACAGACGTTGTATGAAGTGTCCAGGGTGTGGCGCGGGAATGTACGAGAGTCCAGTTTCGTGTTCCGTACGGGAACTATCCTCGGCGCCGTGAAACGATGTTCTAGCGTCTCACGAGTGTCTCCGCTCCGGAAGCCCATACAGACGGTTCGGAAGTACAGCGAGGTACAGCTGTGTGAAACCAGTTTAATTATGACTCATTTAAGTATATTGATAATTTAAATTTTCTACTTAGTTTTGATACCCCAGAGACTTTGGTGGCCAAAATCTTCTAAACGGTACATTCGATAAGAATATTTTTAATGAAAACTACTAATATTAATAAGTCGTTTATAATATAATATTATTTACTATTATAATAGTATATTATCTTTATTATCGTATGGCAAAATTAACCTTGCTATCCAATGGATAGACGGCACTTACCTGGTGTTGCACTAAGCATCACCCGCGGTCACGTGTAGATCATATAGATTTACACCTACGAAAGTGTGCACCGCGACCTTCATACACATTTGGAATCAGATGTACAGGTGTCCTCACGATGTTTTTCTTTACTGGTAAAGCAATCGCAATAGACTTATTCACATTAAACGGCACCCCGTTTATAGGGGGGGCCTTTAAAAAAATGTTTATCTTCCTTGACGTGTATGGGGTACCCCGAAAAATAAAAATAAGGTGTTTAATGCATAGAAAATATAATTTTTGTACGAAAAAACTTGCACTTTTTCTAACCAAATAGTGAAAGACATAATTTTAATTTAAGAAATAGGAATAAGCTCTCTCTTGGGTTTGAAGACTGAGTACAACTAACAAATAATTTCAAGTGCTGGGTGTTAAGTTGTACAACACCCTACCTGCAGCCGTTCAAGATCGTACAGATAGGCAGTTTAAGACCTTTATTAAGAATAATCTTTATAATAAAGCTTACTATAAATTAATGATTTATTCAATGATAGAAACGCTTGGAATAATTATGGCTCTCTAGCACACACCAAGCACTAAATTATTTTTATTGCATTTTCATTGTATTTTTATACTTTAACCAGTGTAAATTGTACTTAATATTGACTTTTAAAAAGTGTACCTAATTAAATAAAGATTTTGAATTGAATTGAATTGAACAGATCAAAATCTGAGGTTGAGATCTATAATACATATCTATGAGTATAGAGGTAACGTCCGGGCGGGGTTCTTAAATGATGTCCCGGTAAAACCCGGACACTATTTGTGTTAGGAGTACCTAAACCGTTTTTTTTTTAAATTTAAATGATTTGCAATGAATTAGAGCTATCATATTTAAAAATTCGGTGCAGTTTCTAATTATTTTTGTTACCAGAATACCTTTCGGATAGAGAATAGTTTATAATTGATTAATTAATCAAGCGTTTCATTTGTATTGTTGAGGTTTAAGTTGATTTCTATAAATAAAAAAATATATAGTAACGATATTTTCTTTTAAATGGATTTTTTTAAGCGTGTCCGGGTTATTTTTTTTTTATTTTAGTCAAATGTCCGGATTTTTTGGAATTTTTGTCCGGGGTCCGTAATTTAGATAATGGCAGGCCTATACGAGTAGGCATGTGTTTTAGCTATAGGTAAGTATACAAACTTTTTGCCTTGACGCATCCTAAATAGTTCTATTTATTAGTCAGTGGTCCTATTTGTTTACATATTGTGTACATTTATTTTAGGTAACGTTTATTTTGACATCTTTTTATGAATTATTTTTGATCAAATTATTATTAAATACTAATAAAATAGAAAAGTTTATTTACAACAAACATCATGGAGAACGCCCTCTCCTTGGCGCTATCTTGGATGCCAGAGGTGAATCACTACTGCGGTTCCAAGTTGTTTGGGGGGGCTAAGTTTGCCATCATATACTACATGGTAATCAGTATCGTGTGTGTCATAAAACCGTTATTCAGTTTTGCGTACCATCACGATGGCTACACGAATATAATGTACATCCAATGTTTCTTTCTCTACTCGGCGACTGTGTTCGGTTTTTTTACATTTTACTTGAGCATCCCGCTAGCGAGGAAAATACATAACAAGGTCATACCCGAAAACGCGATATCGCTACTTTTTATTTTGTTTTGTTTAATTTTGGGAACCGTTGATATTATTTGGGCGTTGCTGTCGTTTATAAGGGCTTTCGTGGATCCGGGGCTCCTAACGATGTATAATGTGAATAACCCCTACTCCAGTAGTATTCGTAATAAATACAGTAGTTGGAGAGAAAGAGAGCGACGACGGAAGGAACGACAATGGTTTTTAGATCGTAAGTATCTGGTTAAGTAAACATCTATCTAATACTTTTAAATGAGCAATTCGTATATACTAGCTTTTGCCCGCGGCTTCACCCGCGTGGACAACGTTTTTATGACTTTTCTAGGGAAGCGGCTCAAAGCGTGAAAAGAAGTAGCCTATGTGTTAATCCAGGTCCTGATCTGTACCAAATTTCAGCCAGATGCGTTCAGTAGTTTTTGCGTGAAGAAGTAACAAACATACACACTCACACACTCACAAACTTTCGCCTTTATAATATTAGTGTGATGTGATACAGGGTGTAACAAAATTGGTGTAGGTCCCGTTAACAAGGGGTTCTACTCGTCATACTTAACAACTTTCTCCAAAAAACCTATACTAAATTCTCAAAAAAAAAAATTGGAAACTCCATACTAAAATGCACAAAATCGGTCGATTAGCTGATCGATTTTGTATGAAGAGTAAAAAAAAAAATTTACGTTTTCGGCAAAGTCGTAGAACAAAAGTTGTTCAGTATGATGAGTAGAAGCCCCAGTTAACGGGACCTACACCTCTTTTGTAACATCCTGTATAATCAAAATCTCGGTAACGGCTCCAATGATTTGCTTAAAAATTTGTATACGGGGATTTTTGGGGGCGAAAAATCGATTTAGATAAGTCTCAACACCGTCGCCCAGGTACACAGGCCAGCACATCTAGCTACACATTGGACTTTGTACCGTTCTTATGCCGTGTGCGTATGGATCAGAATCGCACTTCGAGTGTCTAGCTTGATGCGCTGGCCTCTGTATTATGTTTAATATTATGAATATTTTGTTTTAGTGCGGACGATGCACTGGTAGCTTTGGAAGGGTCTGGTTACAGGGGGAAAGAGGGTTGAAAGTGTGATTGGATGTCGGAAGAAAAGGCTAGGGTAGGTGCTAGGGGAATGGCATTAGGGGGAAGGGATCTTGAGCGAAAAGCAATAGATTCCCCTCCTCCACAGCTGCACCCCTGATTTCTCCACTTTCCCTCTCCTCCAACCCCCCAGATGGTCCATTGTTATGGTATAGTGACTAGGAAAAGTTTAAAAGAAACTATAGCTTGATGTGTACTTCAAGTGGCACTCTCGTGAATTAGAAAATACCAAAGTGTTTAGTTTTCTAAGAAGGGAGCACCAGTTTTAGCAGTTTTAATTCAGATAAACTCTCAAATCAACAATTACTAATCTGACCGTGGACACTAAGCCTCCCCCTTATTTTACGCGCTTCGAGAAAGCTCAGTAAGAAAGGGTTTTTGTAAAGTATATCTGAATATCAATAACCTCCCTAACGCGTACACACAATAAACATATTTTGTCATTTTCTACCTCTAGTGCAGTACGCAGTCGTAATAAATCATTACTAAAACCTAATCAGTGAAGTAAAAACAATGATTGTTCAAAGTGCAATGAGACAGGTACCGATTTTGTGGAATGTTCTACTTGTCACACCTACACTTTGGTTGTGCCGGTGTTTTGGAAAAAACTTATCGCAAAATGAGTGGCAAACAAAAGGAATCGTGGCGTTGTTTGCAATGTCGCAGTGATCCACCTTTAGCTGGACAAGCGAAAACTTCCACTGCATCTACTCCTATAGATCTAACCCAGATTATACTGGAGATTCGCGAACTGAGAGCTGATTTCAATGACCTCACTAAAGAGGTTTCCGCTGTCAAGTCAGAGCTACAGAACGGTTTACAAGCTCTGAATACCAGATGGAATGAGATGGAGTCACGCTTTTCTGATCTTGAGGACCGTGTGTGTTTAGCCGAGAACAAAATCTCCATAATGTTAAAGCTACAATCGGAACTCAGCAGTGCAATGGAAACCATAGATTACTTGAAAAACGAAAACAATACCCGTGATCAGTTTTCACGTATAAATAACATCGAAATATCAGGTGTTCCGCTCAAAAATGGTGAAAACCTACTTGGTCTCCTACACGTAATATGCAGTAAGCTTGGCCTACAGCTAGAAAATTCCGATGTTGATCACATTCATCGTGTACGACGTTTTAGTGGCAATCCTGGCGGTTCCGGAGATCAAAGGGGGCAGAAGCCCGACCCATCCAGCGCTCGCGAGCCGGCCATTATCGTGCGGTTTGCGAGGCGCCACGTCAAGGACCAGCTGCTTGCCGCGGTGCGCGCGCGCCGCGGCCTCACCACGGCTGACATCAACTTGCCGGGTCCCGCCGCTGCTTTGTTCATGTCTGATCATCTGACTCCAACTAATAAGCTTCTGCTTAAGCGTGCGAGGTCCCTAAAGAGTGAGCTAAATTTTTCTTACCTTTGGATACGAGACTGTAAAATTTTCATGCGTAAAAACGATAAATCCAGAGTGATTTTGGTTCGTGGAAACTCCGATTTAGATAAGCTTAATACTTGACTTTCTTTATTAGTGTTGTGGTTTTTGTTTATTTTACTAAGTAGTTATCTGCCTAAAGTACGTCCCAGACCTTATTGTTTACTATTATTGTCAGTTCGCATCATTTGTGGTGCTTGTTGTCTACATAAATACCTACAGTCTGTACGCACAAAGCCAGAATACTTAATTTTTATCTACATAATATTACACGCATTTCGCACACGCTCGCGAGGCTACCTTTCCTGGATTTTTAGGCACCTACACAGAGATATGCTATATATAAGGGGAGGTAGATAGGTTACATGCGTCTAAAAAGTGAAGCAAAAAAAAGATGCCAATTGGCATCTCTTTTCTTAGTAACATTCAGTGCAATAGAAGGGAACTACCTATAACATTGTGTGTGTAAATGGCTTCTATTTTCAAATGTTGTTTGTTAGTGCATAACCCATCTATGGTAACAAATCTCTGCACCTACACTATTATACGGGCACAAATGACGTGCTGTAAATACTCACATGGGGCAAACGTTCGTGTGACGAGAGGGTTTGTTCGCTCTGTGGCTGGGTGCTCAATATCTATATATGTGAGTGTTTAGAAATATATAAGTTTGTGTATCGGTCTCTGGTTCCCACAGTACAGGGAATCTTACATGTTATTTTTTTTGCTCTTATTACAAAACAAAGATTTTCCGCCACTGCTCTGTGAGTGCTATCCCTTTAGAGTATTATACTCAAAGGCTATCCCCTATTCAAATACTAAAAATACTGAACGGATTTTATATAGGTAGGTGTACTTAATGGCTTGGCCCACAGTTTGCCCGTACTTAAAATCCGTACAGACGTGGTCGCGGCCACACCTTTAGTTGATTATGATTATAGTGTAGGAACTAAGATTTATCAGTGATTGCCTCCAAAGGTTTTAATATTTACTATCAGTAAAGTAAAGTCCTATGATTTTTTATCACAATTACTATTGAACGACTATGATATAATATGTTTAACAGAGAGCTGGCTCACACCCAATTTTTACGATAAAGAATTTTTTGATAATAGGTATATTATATAGTATATCGATGTGATCGAGCTGAGGATAGCGATGCGGGGCGGCGGGGCGGCGGGGTCGTAGTGGCGGTTCGCAGCGAGTACCAGCCGCTGCGCCGGGACTGGCCGCGCCCCTCCCCCGCCGCTGCCGAGTGCGTCTGGGTCTCCGTTCCGTGTCACTCACGTCCAGGTTGTGCGCAACAAAGTTATTTGAATATAGGATGTGTTTACATTGCGCGTGGGCAAGGATATAAAGAGGTGATAAGTGGTTATTTTGATATTGCTAGTAAGCTAGTAACTGACAATTCCAATGACGTGTTTTTAATTGTAGGCGACTTTAATATTCATGAAGCTGTTAGGAAAAAATCTAATTCTTTAGACGTCTCTTTGAGAAACAGCGGTATTAGTACTGTTCAAACTTTAAGCGAATTTATGTCCTTTACTAATTTGCAGCAGTACAATCACATTTGCAATACCAGTAATCATATTTTAGATTTGGTTTTTTGCAATCAGACATGTACAATTACAGCCTGTGATCTGCCACTTACGCATGAGGATGTATATCATAGATCCCTTGTGATTTATTTTGAACTCAAATACACATTACCACTTAAACCAGCTACCACTTTTGTTTTTAATTTTATAGCAGGAAATTATGAACAAATTAATAGTGAGTTACTCCAAATTAAATGGACAGGATGTTTTCACAAATTTAGATCTTGAAAATCGAGTAAATTTTTTTTATAACATACTAAACAAATTAATAGAAAAATATGTTCCGCGACGTATGCTGCGTACCTCTGTTGCAGTCCCTGCGTGGTACAGCAAACCCCTTAGGAAAGTACTGAATGAAAAGCGTAATTATATCATAAGCTCTGGATTAACTACGGAAACAGATTAGACTATAATATTTTTAAATTATTAAGAAAACGCGCTAATAAAATGGAGTCAGAATGTTATAAAAATTATATAAATTATTCAGAAGAAAAGATTAAAACAAATCCAATTTTTTTTCTGGACCTACATTAAGTCAATAACTCGCTCTTCTGGTTTACCACAAACCATGTACTATAGAGGTAACGCTACCACGGACGGTGTACAAATCTGTGATTTTTGCAATGAACATTTTCAGTCGGTATTTGAACCAGCAGACAGACCTTCAGCCAATTAATGTTGATTCCTTGCAACCAAGTCACGATTCTGTGCTAAATATAAGTACCATTGAAATAACTGTACTTAAATGTTTGGAATCTGTTAATGTTAAAAAAGGTGCTGGTCCTGATGGTATCCACCCATTATTAATAAGTAAGTGTGCTTCTTCCTTGGCGTCGCCAATCACGATCCTTTACTTAGATTCGCTTGCTCAGGGCTATGTGCCAACCTTATGGAAAAAAGCGTGGGTCACCCCTATTCCAAAAGGAACTGCAACACAGAGTATAGAAAAGTATCGCCCCATTTCCAAACTTTGCCAGTTTGGCAAAATTCTTGAGAAAATAGTTACAGACCAGTTAACTAGTGCAGTACGTAACGTAATAGTCCCTAATCAGCATGGATTTATGAAGGGGCGTGGTGTCGAGTCCAATCTCCTTTGTTTCACAGAAATTACTCTGAATGCCATGAATAATAAATATCAAGTAGATGCTGTTTATACAGATTTCGCAAAAGCCTTCGACAAAATTTCACACAATAAGCTCTTAATGAGGCTATGGCACCTTGGTATTCATGGCGATCTCTTTCGCTGGGTTAAATCATATATTGAAAATCGTTGTCAAGCAGTCGTATTGGGTGGATACTCGTCTCAATATAGAAATATAAGTTCTGGTGTGCCTCAAGGTTCACACATAGGCCCACTGCTGTTCATACTTTATATAAATGATATAGCTAGAATTGTATCACCTGATACAAACATTTTGATGTATGCTGATGATACAAAAATATTTAGAGTAATCCGTGAACCTATTGATTGTGAGCTCTTGCAAAGGGATTTAATTATTTTTGAAAACTTCTGCAATGAAAATAATCTTTTTTTGAATCCTGAGAAATGTCATTTTATTAGTTTTACTAGAAAAAAGAATATAATAAAATACAACTACGGTCTGTGCAACAGCGAACTGACTAGGGTCTATGAAACTAAGGATTTGGGTGTAATAGTTGACTGTAAATTAACATTTGTGCAACACATTGATAACATTCTAGATAAGGCCTACAAAATATTAGGATTCATTCTTCGTGTAGGTAAACCATTTCGAAAAGCTAGTACTTATAAATTACTCTACAACTGCTTAGTTAGAAGCCGTATAGAGTTTGCTTGTTCTGTATGGCATCCCTTCTATCAAGTCCACGTCGATAGATTGGAAAGAGTTCAGAAGAAATTTATAAAATCCGTAGCATATAGAACTCATTTTTCTGAATACAACTCTGACTATCAAACTTTATGTCATAAATATAAGCAGGACTTGTTGTCACACAGAAGAAATGTGGTGGGTATAGTTTACCTGTATAAAATTCTTCACAACTTAGCTGATGCTCCTACTCTGCTTGAACTCATATCTTTGAAGGTGCCTCGTGGTCGTGTGAGAAAAGTGTGTAAGAAACCCCTGTTTCATATAAATTCTAGCGTTACTTGCTTTGTACAGAATAGCTACCTGCGGCGTGCGTGGTGCGTGCAGACTGTATAACGAAAAACTTGTGGATGTCGACATGTTTGGCGAAACATTACCTAAATTTAAGAGTTTATTAAGAAAAAAACTACTTCAAATAATTTAGTCTTGAATCATATAATCTTGCTATATTTATACTTGTGTGTAGTAAATATGTTGTTTGCGTTTCGCAATTTGAGGTTAATTTTGCTAAAACTTAAATACAGGAAACTATAGGTCTGTAATCTACCAAATTTAAGAAATATTTATATATTAAGTTACGACTGTTTGTTTCTCAATAAAATAAAATAAATAAAATATCTTGAAGCGTGGGTGGCTCAACCGGTAACGACTCGATCCTCCTAACCAGAGGTGCCGGATTCAAATCCGGACGGCCAATGTAATAATGAGTTTTTCGAAACTTACGTACATATACTCACCGAATGCTTAAACGGTGAAGGAAAACATCGTGAGGAAACCTGCACACACCTGCGGAGAAACTCGAAGGTTGTGTGTGAAGTCGACCAATCCGCTCTGGGCCCGCGTGGTCAACTAAGGCCCGATCGCCCTAATTCAGGGTAACCTCGAGACCTTCGGTGGGGACGTATACCTATGAGCTGACATGATCTGGATAGCAAATACATAGTGACGATGCAAGGTACCCTTTCGTACGTCGAAGAGTGTTTTTCATCGTCCTAATATAAAGTTCTGCTGAAATACCTATCAAAAGATCATATAATGTAACCTAGTTTTCCTTAAAAAAAAAAAAAAAAAGCCAGAAGGCTTTTTACATCAGCTTTCTTGATAAGTTTTCGCTACTGTTGGTGATTTTAACGTCAGACATGACCCAAAATCACCAACAGTGGCCACTTAAGTCGTTGTCTACTAATAATTGAAAAACAAGAAGTTGTTTTATAGGTAATAGATCCGTTTATTTACGTTAACTTAAATATAGGAAA
Organism: Coleophora flavipennella; assembly: GCA_947284805.1. NCBI lineage: Eukaryota > Metazoa > Arthropoda > Insecta > Lepidoptera > Coleophoridae > Coleophora > Coleophora flavipennella. The sequence goes on along the minus strand of OX369255.1, from coordinate 19,793,368 downwards.
CTATAGGTCTGTAATCTACCAAATTAAAAAAAAAAATTATATATTAAGTTACGACTGTTTGTTTCTCAATAAAATATAATGCTTAGACATAAGGTTCAAATAAACATATACATTAGTATTAATTTAGACCGTTTTATCTCAGCACATGTAAGTTTTGTTAAAAAGACAGGGATATACGGACATAGATTCCTCTTATCTAATCGTAAATAAATGGATCTTTTTATAAAACAACTTCTTGTTTTCGAATTAACAGTGGACTTTTTTTTATTCACTACTAAGCTCTTGGCATCATCTCACCTGATGATAAGTGACGATGATGCCGAAGATGGAAGCGGGATAACTAAGATTCCCCAACGCAATTGAGAACTGGCTATCTTACCTTAAAGCCGGAACACATCAATGCTGTTAACACTGATGTTTGGCGGCAAGACTTAGATAAGATGGTGGTAGCTGGCCAGGCGGGCTTAGAAAATTCCCTACCACCAACCAAGCCGACCCTTACAAGTTGACCCCACCGGGAATCGAACCCGCGACCTCCTGATGTGAAGCGAATGGACTATCCATTACGCCACGGAGGTGGTTATGGAATGCGATTTGTATGGTTGCGGCCTTTCTTAAGTTTAGCGTCAGCAAAGAGTTTCAATAATATCTCCAGAGGAAAATTGTCACGTAAATGGCCCCATTCTCCTCTCATAACAACTTTGCTAAAATCGCAAAAAAAATTAGGGACGACCTTTTAAAACTAACGATAGAAATATAATTATAACTTACTATTCTTTCACCCGCAGATAGAAATGATGCAAAGGGATTGGTAACGAGCTCAACACGTGATGCCATAGGGACTGCGATCTATGGTCTCCTTCAACTCTACGCGTTTTACCCGCTCATCTGCTTAAGATCATACTTGACTGAAGATGAAGACGACGACGATTAAATAATAAACTGTATAATACTACTTTATAATTACTGAGGCGGGAACCGAGCGCTGCTTGTTGTGCTATTCAGGGAATTCCGTGGAGCACTATGTGGAATACGTCCCTTGTTAAGGAATATTCCCCGGATTTCGCCGCGTTTTTTGCTACGTGTCTACTAAACTTGACATAATAAAGTTAGGCGTAGTTTACAATCTGCCTGCGTCACCAAACCTTACCCCGTAGCTAATCAATAATACAGATGTGATGTAAGAAAGAACTGACATGACACGACAGTTCGTTGTGTATATTGCTCTTTATATTCCTGCAGCGTGCTTGTAGCCCACATCACATGGCGGCCTTGCTAAGATTGTATGGTGTCTTTGAAGAAAATACATCATGTAATATTCACAAACGCCTAAAAAAACTTGCATTTAATGGTAGTGATACAGACAGAACGTCTTTTCCATGTTCATTCTAAAACCTACTTGTTTAGAGGCTCTACTGAGGCCATAAAAAATTGTGCCTAAGTCGTAAATAGCCTCAGCCATGACCACGATATCGTCAGCGAATCGAAGGTGGGTGATGTACTCGACGTTGATATTGATGCTGAGTCCATCCCAGTCCGAAAGCTTAAAAACATCTTCCAGGGCGGCGGTGAACGGTTTTGGAGATATGACGTCTCCCTGTCGCACCCCTCGCTGTAGACTAATAGGTTCTGAGTTTCAGCCCTGGATGCAAACGACAACATGTACACTTACACATAAGGAAAGACAGATACTTGAAGCATTTGAATGAAGAAGATTGAATTGAATTGAAATGTGGTGCTGGAGACGGATGAAAAAGATTACCTTATCGGAGAAAAATAGCAACGAGGAAGTGTTGAGTATGTTGGGAAAAAGCGAAGCCTGTTGAAAACTATGGAGAGTCCCAGAGGAAGGATGATGGGACATTTGATACGACACGACATTACACCTCCATCAAAATACTACTAGAAGGAAAAACCTTTGGAAAACGAGGACGTGGAAGACCTAAGCGTGCATTTAAGAACCAACTAATCGAGAAGGCTGGTGTCGTGTCGTACCAGTAGTTCAAGGAATCAGCACAGAACAGTATAAAGTGGCAGTTATTCCTCATATAAGAGCAATGCTCTTAAATTTGAACAAAAATTAAAGTGAGTGTTGCGCAAGCCAGAAGCGTCTCGCAAGCATGGAAAGGCGACCACGAAAATTTCCCGAGATAAAGTGTCCTATCGCTTCTCTGTTACATAGGTTGCTCAATAAGTCTACTAATATTACAGTAATATTCAATAAAACATTACTGGTTTGTTTTTTACTCTTCAAAAAATGTAGAAGTATTGTTTATTAATTTTATTATATTATAGTATTTGACGAAACGTGATTATCGTGTATTTTTTTTTTAAATTTAAACGTTGTTTGAGCACACAAGAATGTCTAGATGAGGTGTTTTGTGTTTGGCCAAGAAGCACTACCCTTGAGGACTATCGCTGGTATCTGTGATTTAAGCGAGGTGAATTTGGACCAGACTATGAACTTCGGCCAGGTAGACCCGAGAAGACAGGCATATAATCTACTGAAAATTAAAGGACCTTTTGAATATTCCTGTGGCTACGTTACACAAAATTATGACGGAAAATTTACATGTAAATTAGCTTTGTATGGTTTTGATACCCCATTTGCTAAACGAACAGCAACAGAAATGTCGCGTCGAATAATATAAATTCATGTTGGGAAAAGTTGAAAATGGCAAATATAAGGATGTAGTTTCAATTGTGACTGGCGACGAAACGGATATATTATTATGATGTAAATACATACATTCCCTCTCGTATATCTACCAGATACGCTAAACTTACAGGTTTATGATATAGCGTCCCCCTACCGACCCCTTTGGGCATAACAGTGAGGGCCGCCATTCCTGCCAACACAATAAGATGAAGGCAAGGACCAGTTGCAGTAGGGTTTTTCGCCAAGAAGTTTATCCTGTTACTCTGCAACTCGTGGAAGAGAACCACTACCTACTCTCCAGGTAGGTCCCGGAGCTGTAGGCACGCTCACTTCCCGTGGCTTTCACTGCTGGCGGTTCGATCCCCGCTTGAGACGCCAGATTAGCTGGCTTCCACATCTCTTGTGTGGTACCGGAGATGTTGGTGCGCTCCCTTCCCGGCGCTTGTCGCACCACTCCAGACTTGTGCGCGAGGCTTAAGCTCAGCTTTCTATTTGTGTACGCGCACACGGATACCGGCTTGTGGCACCGCGCATCCCGCCCGATGCTTTAAACCAAATAACACTTGTTTTTAGGGTTTTGCGAGTCGGACTCAAGCACGAAGGGTTCCGTACCATTATCTATAAAAAGCACGTTTGTTGTATGGAAGCCCCCCTTAAATATTAATTTTATTTTAATTTATTTATTTTTAAAGTCAATAATACAACTCAATATTCTGTGAATATTTCTTAAAAATTGAGTTTGTGTGTGTGTGTGTGTGTGTGTGTGTGTGTGTGTGTGTGTGTTACGTCAAAACTTGCATAAAGGTTTGCGAGTTTATTTTATTAATAATATAATTATAAGTATAATGCTATGGTATTTCATATTACTGTATCAATTCAAAAATCAATGAGCTAATTAATAAATAGTCAACACAATTAATTAATTAATCAATAGTCAATAAACATAAAAATAAACAGTAAACAAAATTTCATATCTAAATATTAAACAATGTCAACAATAATAATAGAATAAAATTTTATTAAATTATACCGATTTCAATGTTAATTTTTAAGCATATGTTAAAAAGTATTGAACATCATATCAGCTTATATACGTCCCCCCCCGAGGGGCTTTGAGCCTACCCTGAATTAGGACGATGGATCTTAGTCGAACACGCGGGCCCAGTGCGGGTTGGTCTACTTCACATACAAGCTTCGAGTTTCTTCGCAGGCGAAATTCTAAAGCATGGTGCGAGGCGGGATTCAAAACACGACCTCCCAGACAGAAGGAAGCGGCTCTAGCCGTTACGCCACCGACGCTATTAATTGTATTGATAGTTAAAGATTTATAAGACGACAATTGCTTATTGAATACCTATCTTACGTTTTTATTGTTCTACGCCAAATGTCAGGTAAATGCATTTTATTAAAAGTTTTATTAAAGGATGAAAACGGATATATCCGCAGTTTTGGGAGCGTAAAAAAATTTGTGTAGGTCCCGATTACTGGGGCTTCTACTCACCCTACTAAATAACTTTCCCCAAGGAACTCATAGTCAATTCTCAAAAAAAAAATTTTTTTTATATATACGTTTGTTTGTTGAGATTGACTCCTATGCGTTAGCGTAATTATTTATTCTTGTAGTAACACTCTGTATGAAATTAGAATTACTTCGCTTTCAAAATCTTTGCTACTCAATATTGGGACACTAAAGTTCTCGAGTGGCGACCACGCACCGAAAATTTATCGTAGGCAGGCCTCCACGTGGTGGACCGACGACGACCTGGTGAAAATCGCGGGAAGCCACTGGATGTGGGCAACGCAGGACCCGTCGTCGTGGAAATCCTTGGGGGAGGCCGTTGTTCAGCAGTGGACGCTTTTCGGCTGTTATGATGATGATGATTGAAGGACGATCCCAGACGGGCTTTCTAGTGACGTGAAAAAGTCTTCATTTCTTAGAAATAGAAATATGAAATCATTTATTTGCCTTAAACACGGTATACAGAGATCTTTAAAGTTATACTCGTAGTTATAGCCTTCGATGTTATAGCACTCATGTTTAGCTATTAAAAACAGCATGCAAATATTAAGGTAACAAGTATCATTACAATAATACTAGGTCAGTGATATAAGAATATGTAAACATAAGGTATAAATTAGTCACAATATAATCAATTACAATTTTAAGTCAAAAAATTCATTTAATTTGTAGAAATTGTGAGATAGTAACCACTTTTGCATTTTCTTAGTCATTAGAGTCAGTGGAAGACTTTGGAATTCACTTGGTAATTTATTGAATATTTTAATGCTTAAATTGTAGCAGTGTTTATGGTACGTAGGGGTAGGGCACTTTTCAGGATTTCTCGTGTTCCTAGGGTACACTTCGCTAGCTTTGTGGAAGAAATGTGGATACAATTGTACAAATTTACTGCAAGCGAGGATATATATGTCAGTGAGAGTGAGTATGCCAAGCTTTGGAAATAGCGTCCTACATGTATAGCACAGGCCAACATTACAAATAGCACGAACCAATTTCTTTTGGGCTATAAAGATTTTGTTAGTTTTTTAGAATGAGTTAGACTGCAACTAACCTGGTGGGAAGTAAAGACTTACAAGGAAATACAAATGGGAAGTGACGATGCAGTAAAGGATGGTGCACACACTCAAATAATATATGAAGCTCCTTAAAATCCCTAAATTGTATGAGAATCAGAATACACTGACGCAGGGAAACATCTCGCTGTCCATGTAGTAAATAAGAAAGCGCAACTCATAGTGCAGACACAGTATATATATGTCAAGGGTGCGGGTGATGGTTAGGTTATGGATGGGCTCGAGGTTCACGTCCTTAACTATTTCGGTATTGGGCGTCGAAATAACAATGCAGCTATATCACAGAGGTCCTTCTTCAATAGTCTTGATCATTTGGTAATCGAAATTGTACAGGATGCCTTGGATAACAATGGATGCAAACGCGGTGATCACAGCGATGGCGTGACACGTCCATTTTGCTCACAGATCACCACTGCATGTGTTCTGCTCGACGCTCCGTCAAAAAGTGTCTGCTCCGAGACTGACGTCCAGCTAATATGGCTTCTCCACAGATCTAATAAATTCTCAACTCAGTGTCGATCACATCACAAACAGCCTTTCGTTAATACGTCATCTTTGCTACCACAAACGATCGTCTCACGCACGAGTACAAGCGATCGTCACGCCACCACCGGTTTCACCCAGGTACTAATACCTGACGTTTGATCCAAACAAAGTGTAACTATGTAAACTTATCTCGAGCTGGTATTGGTCGCGTTTTCAATGACACTCCGACACGGACATCCTGCGAGTCACACGTCCTCGGGTGACTAACCTGAAAAAGAAAAGGGTAGCCAGTAGATTCCATTTCGTTCGGCCAATCCTGACCTTCATTAGGAAGGTCCACAGCTCAAGGAATAAAAGCAACGCTAATAATGTGAAGCTTTAATTCAAGACTACAATCATGGTGACAACACATTTTAACAGCCTCAAAAAAAACCAAAATAATTTCACTCTCGTAAACTAAATAAACCTCAGCATTAGCATCGTAACTCAAACAATCTCAAATCAGTTTAAGTCTCCAAGGTAAATCACAGCTGCAAGGCTTGAAACCTTACAACCATTTACAACTTTTAGGGGCACATAGAACGGAACATAATCATCATCGCAAATCACAAGCGACGGAACACCAGAACTGAACATCACCACATCCAGGTGGCGGGACACCACAAAGAATCATCATCACTAACGCCAAGCGACGGAATACCAATCAGTCATCATCACCAGTCCAGGTGACGGAACACCATCACCACCAATCTAGGCAGTGGAACACCATCATCACCAGTCCAGGTGACGGAACACCATCACCACCAATCTAGGCAGTGGAACACCATCATCGCCAATCTAGGCAATGGAACACCATCATCACCAATCTAGGCAATGGAACACCATCATCACCAATACAGGCAATGGAACACCATCATCACCAATACAGGCGACGGAATACCATCATCACCAATCTAGGCAATGGAACACCATCATCACCAATACAGGCAATGGAACACCATCATCACCAATACAGGCGACGGAATACCATCATCGCCAGTACAGGCGACGGAATACCATCAACAGTTTTAGCCGGTAAACGGGACACTTTTTTTTTTTACAAAAACACGAATGTACCTGCTACACATCATGACAGAACGAGTCTGACAAAACAAGCAGCAGCCAATTCATGCAAACATATAGCGCCATTCAGCACTCTTCATTTACCGCTGAAACATGTTGGAATACTTCAGTACTACACACAAAAATAAACGATAAAGAAAAAAATTACAACTGTACACAATTGATTGAGTTACGATCTGTCAATACAATTAACATTGAGAGGCAGACGCCTCTGCACCAGATTCATCGTCAACATCCGGAGGCAAATAACCTTCGGACATACTACGTAAACGGTCATGGGCATACTTGTAACTTCGTCTCAAATTCAAAGCTTGTAATTTGTATCTGTCAACTTCTAAGACCTCTACGACCCTGAACGGCCCTCGGTATTTGGGATCTAACTTGGTTTGGTTACGCTCCTTATTTTGTATCACCACAACAGTCACCCATCTTGGCAACTCTGGGCCACCTCCATCCGGTGCCCAAACAAACAACAGTCACCCTACCTGGCGACTCTTGGATATCGCATTTATCCAGCGATCTCGAACTTCACCTAATTTTGGTAATTGCCAACATCACCTCCCCGGTGATACGCATGCAAGCCAAACGCACGCCACACACAATTGTGGCCGCACAGCAACGAGAAAATAACTCGGTGTTTTACGCCTACGTCTACGAATGGCTGAGGCTATTGGCATCCAGTTGCGAAAAATTGTTTACGTCTAAGGTTCAAAATACAAACTAGTGAACGTTAAAATCACGGTCAAGTACAAAAGTCCTTAATCTGGTTAAATTAAGGTTCAGTCTTTTTTTCAATCATCAATTCTGTCCAAGTCAATAATACTGTTACTATCGGGCATTTAACGTAGTCTGTCGTAAGCGTATTTGTAGGTCCTGTTAGAACTTAACGCTTTAAGGACATAACGGTCTCCTTCCATTACCTCAATAACTCTGACGGTATTTGATATCTAAAGTGGTAGGTAGCGCTTCTCCATTTGTAACAACACAAAGTTAGGTAACTTGTGAAACTAAGCTTTTGTCTAGAAATCAGCCAGTGGCGCTGCCTCAGAGCAATACACCACCCATCTCTTCCCAAGGGTTTCACAAGAAGTGACTAAGGGACTAAAAATTTGAGGACAAGCAACATCGTCCTTCACGCTCATACTGTACCGCCAAACAGCCCGCCAAGCGTAGCGTTTTTTTTTACAATTGGTAAAACCGCTCCAACATGGGGGAGGCCCATGTCTATTATCACATCAGCAGCAAGCTGATTAACAACTCCTGTCATATGATGCGTTACTCTCCGTATTATCACTAGTCTTTTGTCGTGCTTCACTTAGATAAAATTACAGCCTGTGTGTGTAATCGACAAACATGACATTTAGAGGTTAAGCTACTTTACTCGTACCTAGAAGCAACTCCAGGAGGCTGTACCTCGTAACTCGGTTAACCCAACAGTTCGGTTCTTACCAAATGATCACCATGTAGGGACTTGTAACGTGAAATCTCATTACTATACTCTAAGGAAGTGAGCATATTTTAAAGGACACTTAACTAAGAGTACCAACGTTTAAACGTACTAAGATTCACCTGACCGTTGCCACGCGCCTAAAGCGTTTATGAACGTAAGTTCAAATACAAGGGGGCATTACGTAGATCGAATGACACGTGGACGTATTTGAACTGAGGTTACAAAATCAGTCATTTCGATTTAATAGGTAAAGAATGCACCTGATGTAACCACTAGCTATGCCTGACGTGGTGAAATAGTGACCACCTATGAAGTCAATCGATGTTCCAAGCTATCAGAGGAAGCAATTTCCGTTCAGGCATGTTGTTATCATTTTTTTCACGGTTATCAACACTTGCGTTCTATGCTATCCTTTTTCTTTACCAGCATGATAAGGCCGTCAAAAAGGGAAAGCTTCGGGGCTTACGACATTCGCAGCCTCCAGCCCATGAATCCTGTATCATCATCACATCAGCCGTAAGACGTCCATCACTGCACTCCGCATACTACCCTGTTATTATTCTCTTTTTTTTACAATTGGTAAACAAACTATTTTATTGGGGTCCCCGAAACTCATATACCTACATAGGGTCTATACGATAGCGGGGCATTAAGGATGCCCTCGACAAATTCATCACGAAAGCTATTAAAAATAGGCAACAACTTTGGCCTATGCTCAATATCAGTCCCAATACTACGAAAGCTAATAAGGGTTTTTTTTACTCCATGTAAAGATATCAGTCTCAATATTATGAAAGCTTAACGGGGTTTCAATACTTTCAATTCTGGTTTAAGTTTGTATAACCGAAACTCTAGTTCACTAAATGAATCATCATATTTACAAGGAGTCCTCTTTTTAAATCTTCCGTTCAATCACGACGTTGTGTCACAAGTAAAAATCCGAAAGCATGTGAAAGAGTACTTTCCACAAGGCATCATTTTAGCTGCTAATGCAATCACTACTAGAAGGGTAAGGGACTAACTACTCTATTCGCATCCTTACCGACAGTCAAGCTGTTTTGTTATTGACAGACTCGTTTAAGAATACCGTCAATCCTAGATTTAAAATATCTGAATCGATCATAATATCATTCGTACTCGTCTGGCATAACAAGATATGACCATTCTGAACAATGCCCGTCAATATAACCCTCACTCGATATTTGTTCTGTACAGTAAACTTAAGAGTTGCCTACAAAAGTCAATAGTGCGTTAGTATTGAACACACTCCCGAAAGTCTATACACGAAACTTTCTTTAACGAGAGAACAGTAGGCACCACTACAGATTAGGTAATAGTACTACGCACGTACTACTACCACCATCAAAACAAAAGGGGTACGACTCACCGGATTTTCGTAGCTCCGCGTATACCACGAACTTCGCAGACGCCGCTCGAGTGCCTCTCTGCCGCTGCTAGCGCAGCCCACGCTGTCACCTCATTCCAATGGTCGTTCCGTAAGGGAGATATCGACAGTTGAGCGCCGTGCACGTAGATTAGCTTCCGGTATATTCCGGTTGAATGCTGGCAATATGATTGCAGCAGATGTAGTCGATGGTGCTTGCATAACCTCAATCAATCGCAGCATGTTCTGGTTCTGTAGCACGAAGAATTGTTGCCAGTGGTTTTTATTTCGCTGCTCCATCATCAATTTTCACATTTTCCCGTCGTTGTCCACTTGTTGCGAGCGCAGGGAACTATCCAACTTCTGATGTCAAGGGTGCGGGTGATGGTTAGGTTATGGATGGGCTCGAGGTTCACGTCCTTAACTATTTCGGTATTGGGCGTCGAAATAACAATGCAGCTATATCACAGAGGTCCTTCTTCAATAGTCTTGATCATTTGGTAATCGAAATTGTACAGGATGCCTTGGATAACAATGGATGCAAACGCGGTGATCACAGCGATGGCGTGACACGTCCATTTTGCTCACAGATCACTACTGCATGTGTTCTGCTCGACGCTCCGTCAAAAAGTGTCTGCTCCGAGACTGACGTCCAGCTAATATGGCTTCTCCACAGATCTAATAAATTCTCAACTCAGTGTCGATCACATCACAAACAGCCTTTCGTTAATACGTCATCTTTGCTACCACAAACGATCGTCTCACGCACGAGTACAAGCGATCGTCACGCCACCACCGGTTTCACCCAGGTACTAATACCTGACGTTTGATCCAAACAAAGTGTAACTATGTAAACTTATCTCGAGCTGGTATTGGTCGCGTTTTCAATGACACTCCGACATATATATATTAGTACTAAATTGGTTGTTTACTACCATATTAAAAAACCTGCGAAGTTCGAATCGGGTTCCGTAGCACTACACTTCTCCACACAAGTTTATAAATGATACCTATTAATTTCAAACAAAAGAAATCGAAGCAAGCGACGAAACATTTTTTTTTTTTAAATAGGTTTATATTACGTATTTGTTGTTGTACTTTAGGATTAGTACTGCGAGTAGTGTCACACCAAGTTACTAGTATATATCTACCAAGTAACTTAACTGCATTCCTTAATCAGGTTGAAAGTGGACCACTTTTTTTTGTATGAAAAAATAATGTTGTGCCAAAAAAAATGTACCTACTATAGAATCAAAGTCACTACTTATACTGCGGGAATGAAATAAGATACTTTATTTAATTAGTAATTATTATGTTTATGGTGTGAATTTTATGTTACGTAGATACTTTAACGCGAAACTGGGCAAACGAAGTGATGGTGAGCTGAGAGTGGGGCAATTTGGATATGGAGAGAGAAATGCACGTGGCCAGCTGCTTGCCGACTTTATGGAGAAGGAGGGCCTCTTTATGATGAACTCCTTCTTCAAAAAGCCTAAACAGCGAAAGTGGACAGGAAGCGATCACCGAATGGTAAGAGGCACATTGAATCTAAAGACTAAGCTAGAAAGATGTCGACTGATGAAGTCCACACTCCGACCAGCGCCCATCCAGCTCCAAAACCCCGAAAATTTTCAGCTCGAGTTGCACAATCGCTTCGAATGCCTAGGAGACAGCGAGAATGTGGACGATTATAACGACAGGTTCGTGGAAATCGTCCAAACGGTCGGGTCTAAGATTTTAAAAACTCGCCGTTCAAACAGAACCAAAAAAATCTCTGACTTCACCAGCAAACTCATGGAAGAAAGACGCAGATTGGTTTTGCAGTCCTCTGAAGACGCTACTTAGTATCGGCAACTAAACAGGCAGATCTTTAAGTCTCTAACTCGCGATTTGCGCCACTTTAATACAAATTGTATTAAAGAGGCGATTGAGAACAACAAAGGCTCAAAAGTGTTCGCTAGAGATCTGTCTGTTGGTCAAAGCCAACTGACCAAGCTGAAGACTGAGGACGGCAGGATCATATCGTCTAAGACTGAGTTGCTGGAAGAAGTTGAGAAGTTCTACGGACAATTGTACACGACCACACGTCTGCCTGTCAGTGATCTGGCTAAAGACCCAAGAGCTAGACTTACCCGACACTATACCGAAGATATCCCGGACGTCAGCCTGTATGAGATAAGAATGGCTCTTAAACAGCTTAAAAACAATAAGGCACCGGGTGATGATGGAATTACGGCTGAACTTCTGAAAGCAGGTGGAACACCGGTACTTAAAGCTCTTCAGAAATTATTTAATTCCGTTATACTTGAGGGACAAACGCCTAAAGCATGACACAGAAGTGTGGTCGTGCTTTTCTTCAAAAAGGGCGACAATACCCTGCTGAAGAACTACAGACCCATCTCACTTCTGAGCCATGTCTACAAACTGTTTTCGAGGGTCATTACGAATCGTCTCGCACGCAGGTTTGACGACTTCCAGCCTCCCGAACAAGCCGGTTTCCGAAAAGGATTTAGTACCATAGACCACATACATACGCTGCGGCAGATTATACAGAAGACCGAAGAGTACAATCAGCCACTATGCTTGGCGTTCGTGGACTATGAGAAAGCCTTCGATTCGGTAGAAACCTGGGCTGTGTTACAGTCTCTCCAGAGGTGCCAAATTGACTATCGATACATCGAAGTGCTGAAGTGTTTGTATGAAAACGCCACCATGTCGGTTCGCCTCCAGAATTAAAACTCGGAACCTATCCAGCTGCAGCGAGGGGTGAGACAGGGAGATGTTATATCTCCGAAACTGTTCACCGCCGCCCTGGAAGATGTTTTTAAGCTTTTGGACTGGGGTGGACTCGGCATCAATATCAACGGCGAGTACATCACCCACCTTCGATTCGCTGACGATATCGTGGTCATGGCTGAGACTATGGACGACTTAGGCACAATGCTCGATGGCCTCAGTAGAGCCTCTCAACAAGTGGGTCTTAGAATGAACATGGACAAGACGAAAATTATGTCAAACGTCCGTGTCATACCTACTCCTCTGAAGGTTGGAGGCTCTACACTCGAAGTTGTTGACGAATATGTATACCTGGGACAAACAGTCCAGTAAGGTAGGTCCAACTTCGAGAAAGAGTTGAGTTGAGAGATCAATCGTCGAATCCAACTCGGCTGGGCAGCGTTCGGGAAGCTTCGCAATATCTTTACGTCCCAGATACCGCAGTGTCTTAAGACCAAGGTCTTCGACCAATGTGTGTTGCCAGTGATGACGTATGGAACTGAGACATGGTCGCTTACTATGGGCCTCATAAGAAGGCTCAAGGTCACCCAAAGGGCAATGGAGCGTGCTATGCTCGGAGTTTCTCTGCGTGATCGAATCAGAAACGAGGAGATCCGTAAGAGAACCAAAGTAACCGACATAGCTCTCAGAATTGCTAAACTTAAGTGGCAGTGGGCGGGGCACATTGCTCGTAGAACAGATGGCCGTTGGGACAGTAAAGTTCTCGAGTGGCGACCACGGACCGGAAAGCGTAGTGTAGGCAGGCCTCCCAGTCGGTGGACCGATGACCTGGTGAAGGTCGCGGGAAGCCGCTGTATGCGGGCAGCGCAGAACCGGTCGTCGTGGAGATCCTTGGGGGAGGCCTATGTCCAGCAGTGGACTTCCTTCGGCTGATATGATGAGATACTAGACCTATAAATTATGTAAAGGATAAATATTTGTTTTTATTCTAGTCCCCTCTGCATGCTATTCGTGTAATATAATCTAGGGACTTTTATGATTGCCGGCTTAGAGTTTAAAAGATTTCGCTACCCTCAATCAAAGTATACAATATTAGTACTAGCATACAGTATGGTCACTCCCTGCCGCTCTCTAGATTGCGACCTCACCATATTGATACATATTGGTTATAGTTTGGTTCTCGAACGTATAGGATTTTGTTTGCTCCGTAATTTGTTTTTGGAAATGTCATTTCACGACCGTTGTATACAGTGTCTGGGGTGTGCCTCAATAGAGTGTTAGCCGTACTTCGGTTTCAATATGGATACGCGTGGTACGAGCGGGAAAATCTTAATAATTAGCTCCAACTTTTTGAATTTGGAACATACATTTGAATTACGGCCAATCACCGCAAAACGGAAGTCACGTAGTAATGTAATTCATCGAATCATCATCATCATATCAGCCGACGGACATCCACTGCTGGACATAGGCCTCCCCCAATGATTTCCATGACGACCGGTTCTGCGCTTCCCGCATCCAGCGGCTTTCCGCGACCTTCACCAGGTCGTCGGTCCACTGAGTGGGAGGCCTACCTACGCTACGTTTTCCGGTACGCGGTCGCCACTCGAGAACTTTACTACCCATATTTTACTGTAATATAATTCAAAAAAAAAGCGTCGGTGGCTCAACCGGTAACGACTCGGTCCATCTAACCAGAGGTACCGGGTTCAAATCTGGATGGCCAATGTACCAATGAGTTTTTCAAAAAAAAACTTACGTACATACTTACCGATTGCTTTAACGGTAAAGGAAAACATCGTGAGGAAACCTGCACACGCCTGCGAAGAAACTCGAAGGTTGTGTGTGAAGTCGACCAACCCGCACTGGGCCCGCGTGGTCGACTAAGGCCTAATCGCCCTGATTCAGGGTAGGCTCGAGCCCCTCGGTGGGGACGTATATGAGCTGTAATGATGATAATTCACCGAATAGCAATAAAGCAAGTTACTCTTTCAAATTTATTACCGAACTGAAAGGATTAGTGATGTGCTTACTATTATGTTTCTCAGATTTTTAAACTCCACTTTTTAAAAGGCAGTCCTTTGGAAGGCGCACGTGGGGTTACAGATCCAACACGCAGAGACCCCTATGAGTTATTATAATGTGTTATGATGTGTACACGTAGCGGGTGCCGTCTCTGCCTGTACCATAGAGATTCACTCATAGACAGCACCCGCCAGGTGCAAGGACTACTGCAGAAAAGATGGGAACTATGCCGGGTTATGGGTGGGTAATTGCTGGACTGGTTACTGGGATATTGATGAGACTACGGGACGCCTGCCATATCAATTGTCTCATCTCGAAATTATAGCAGGTGGGTGACTTGCCGCTCACTAAATGGGCCCCCTATAAATGCTACCAAATGGCTGCAGGGTGGCAACATTGGAGTGAGCGTCTAAGCAGGCCTCCGTCACTTGGCCGGGAGCGCCAGATAAGTACCTACACAACGGCGCGGCCTACAAGCCGCGTTCTTCAGTCGGTTGTCAACTCGTGCAGAAAGCGGAACGATTATCGAGTAAGCGAGTGCGCAAGTTGAAACATGTTCGTCGCGCGGTCTCACAACCCTGCCGGTTGATCAGTTACGACAACGCGCATTGATAAGGTTCATTCTTGCGTAAAAGCGCAATTGTTATCGGTGTATGTATAGGTATGTTGAAGTAAAACTGAAGGCACTAAGCGCGGTTGCGAACTAAACTGTTCTTTATTACCGCGTAGCGAGAGTTGCTATTTATTTAAAGCGTCATTGTGAGTACTGCATCTGTACTTGTACTATTATTATTATCTGTGGTCTAAGGTTGTCAAGAGGTGAGTCTGCGGGGTCCAGATCCCTGTACGGTCAGCAGGCCCCCGGCGTTATGATATTATACACTTCCTAACTGGAGCATAGGTTACGCTCTTGCTTTCTCTACTCTCGGCCGGCCAATTAAGTCAAGCACAAGAGGCGAGGGCGAAATGAACACAGAAGTCAGGGTGCGAGGTGTCGCCACTCACCTACAGCTCGCCACTAGCTGCCCTGTGCGTTAATTATTATAATATTAAAATTTAAGCTACTTTGCTCACTTGGCACGAGGTGAAGAGGCAGGCCTCCAAGGCGGTGGACCGACGACCTGGTGAAGATCGCGGGAAGCCGATGGATGCGGGCAACGCAGGACCGGTCGTCGTGGAAATCCTTGGGGGAGACCTTTGTCCAGCAGTGGACGATTTTTTGGCTGATATGATGATGATGATGATGAAGAGGCAGAGGCACCTCCAGCGGAAGCACAGTCGGCTGGGTTCAGTGCGACGGGGAGAGAAAGCGTAGAACTATCCGGGAATTATCGAGGAGGACTGCTTTCTGCATTGCTGCAATTATTGGTCTGCCTCGGAGATCCAGCCACCTTAGGTAACGTTCAAGTTCGGCTGAAATTAGCCCGTTCACGGATAGGACTACGGGGATGATTTGGGTGGATTTCACTCGCCGCATAACAGTAATCTCATGCGCCTGGTCCAGGTACTTGTTCCTTTTTTCGGCATCAGTCTACACGAGGTTTTCATCGTATGGGATAGTGATATCAACCAAAAACACCCTTGACTGACTGACAACACGACATAAGCTTATTCGAAGGATTAGTCCTTACTATAGCAGCAATATAAATACACACTGTGAAAATAGGGACGTATAGCGGAGGCCTAGTAATGGGGTCCCGTTGGTCACCCTTTGGGTGTCCGGTACCCTCAAAAGGTATCAGTAATTTACTGAAGAATTTCACAGACAACAAAGTTAACTTTATTGATGTGTTCCGGCTTGAAGATAAGATAGCCAGTTCTCCATTGCGTTGGGGAATCTTGGTAAGCCTGCTTACATCTTTGGCATCATCGTCACTTACCATCAGGTGAGATGATGCTAAGGGCTTGCCAATTGTGAATAAAAAAAACAGACGAATCCAAGTAGTAAGGTTCATTTAAAACTAAAACTAGAAAAGGTTTCAATCATAATATCCTTACTATATTAATATTATAAATGTGAAAATGTGTTTATTTGTTTGTTTGTTTTTGTTATCTTTTCACGCTTCAACACCTTGAACAATCTTGATGAAAATTGGCATGCAGGCAGCCTGTGTCACTGGGCAGGACATACGACTACTTTTTATCCCGTGAAAATAGCATAGTCCGATGTAGTTCCTGAGGGAACTGAAAAAAAAACTCGTTTTTTGCTTAATTACTTTAACATCGCAACGGAACAATGGATTGTTGTGATTTTTTGCACAGAAATGGTTGAGGAGGACGAACATAGAATGACATAGTTTACTAATTAGTATATCCTTACATAAGTTCCCGAAGGATCTGGGGAAAGTGTAGCTTTCTACTGGTGAAAATATTTTCAAATCGGTTCAGTAGTTCCAGAGATTACTTACTACAAACAAACTTACAAACTTTGCCTCTTTGTAATATTATTGTAGATTAAGTACCTACCTTTATATATTTATATCTTTATTTATTACACATATGCTCAGCTATTTACTAACATACTAGGCATACATACAATCGCACACAGTTGTACCTATTTAGTTTTACAACGATGTAATTTGTTCGTTCTTGTGCCTCTACTTTTAAAAAATATCATTTTTATTGTTTCTATTTTAATTTATTAAATTTATTTTTAACATGTTGTGAAGAGCGTGCGTTCGTTCGCCGAACCGGTTTCTGGCAGAATAACAGCGCTGCAGAGTATACTGCAGCATGTGCTGAGTCAGTACCGTTTTGGTGCACAGTACAGCTATTTTTTATAGTTTATTTCTATCGTTTGTAAATTGTACCTGGAAATTGTTGTACTGTGCTCTAAATAAAAGTTTTTCTATTCTATTCTATTCTATTCCTTTCCACGCTCGCGCACGTCGCGTCGGCATCACAACGAAGCAATGAAGTGATTGAAGTGATTTTTTTGTAAGTATAGAAACGGTTGAGCGGTGGTGAGTGACATATAAACTGTTAATCAGAATAGCCCGATATAGTTCCTGAGGGATCTGGAGGACACTCACTCATGTCTACGCTCGGCTCGCGTACTATACTTACCCTCAGAGGCAGCCATAAACAGTGAATTACTACTACTACGTAATAAAAACGATTTCCACGCGTACGAAGCCGCGGACAAAAGCTAGTATTAATATAAATGTGAAAATGTGTTTGTTTGTTACATTTTCACGCTTCAACACCTCAACCAAGCTTGACGAAATTTGGCATGGAGCTAGGCTGTGTCACGGGGAAGGACATTATGCTACTTTTTATCCCGTTTTTTCTCTTATAGTGTGGCACAATTAACCATGCTACCCAAGGGATAGACGACGGTTGCCTGGTGTTGCACTTAGCATCGCCCGCGGTCACGTGTAGGGCATTTCGATTTACACCTATGGACGGACGTATGTAACGCCACCTTCATACACATCTTGTATCAGGTGAGAAGGTTTCCTCACGATGTTTTCCTTCACCGTTAAAGCAATCGGTAAGTATATGTACGTAAGTTTCAAAAAAACTCATTGGTACATTGGCCGTCTGGATTTGAACCCGGGACCTGTGGTTAGGAGGGCCGAGTCTATTTATTTATTTGAGTCGTTTTCAGTTGAGCCATCGACGCTTTTTTCTTCAAGCTGGAA
Organism: Coleophora flavipennella; assembly: GCA_947284805.1. Taxonomy (NCBI): domain Eukaryota; kingdom Metazoa; phylum Arthropoda; class Insecta; order Lepidoptera; family Coleophoridae; genus Coleophora; species Coleophora flavipennella. The sequence goes on along the minus strand of OX369255.1, from coordinate 19,775,270 downwards.
CACATCAATGTTGTTAGTATTGATGTTTGGCGGCAAGGCTTAGAAAATATGCTGGTAGCTAACCAGGCGGGCTTGGAAAATCCACCAACCAAACCGAGCCTTACAAAGTTAGACTCGGAATCGAACCCGCGATCTCCTGATGTGAAGCTAATGGTCTTGACCATTGCGCCACGGGGGTAGTTAAAAAATCTGTACGTAGTCAGTCATCCTTACTAATATTGTAAATGTGAGAATATGTTTGTTTATTTGTTTGTTACCTTTTCACGCTTTAACACCTAGACCAATCATGATGAAGTTCGGCATGCAGGTAGCCTGTGTCACTGCGAAGGACATAGGCTACTTTTTATCCCGTGAAAATAGCATAGTCCAATGCAGTTCCCGAGGAAACATAAAAATACTTAATTTTTTGGTTAATTTCTTTAACATCGTTACGGACTAATGGATTGTTGTGTTTTTTTTTGCAGGGATGGTTGATGGTGTGGGAAAGGACATAATTTACCAACAAGCATATCCTGCCATAGTTCCTGAGGGATCTGGGGCTAATTTATTTCCACGCTAGCGCACGTCGGCGTCGCAACGGAACAACGGATTGAAGTGATTTTTTAGAATTCGTTGAGGGGGTGGGAAGTGACATAGACTGCTAATCAGAATAACCCGATATAGTTCCCGAGGACTCTGGAGAAAGCTTATGGCCACACTCGCGAGCTGCTTGCGGCTCGCGCACCACTTACCCTCAAAGAGTCATAAAAAAAATACGGTTGTCTGTAAAGTCGGTTTACTGACGATAGTTGAACGTGACAACGTCATAAGAAAATACTGATGGAATGGTTTCATAAACGGAACGCCTCACGGAACGCCTCAGGGCGAGGTAACGACGCATTCACGGAACGCCTCAGAGCGAGGTAACGACGCATTTTTTCGTGCGTGCAGCCGGCTCCATCGAATTATAAGACGTTATCACGTCAAAAAGGATGTCCACGCGAGCGAAGCCGCGTAGCGTAGTACATTCATAATTTTAGTAAGAATATACAAGGTCCTAATTTATTAGTTACCATCCGTTCAAACATAGTCTTAAAGCCTTAAATTAGGACCTTAATTTATTTAATATACAGAGTGTAAAAATCGGTGTAGGACCCGTTAACTGGGGGTTTTACTCATCCTACTGAACAAGTTTCTGCAAGGGACACATAGTCAATTCTTAAAAAAAATTGGACCCGCCATAATAAAATGCACAAAAATCGATTTGTATGAAATGTCAATTTTTTTTGCGATTTCAGCAAAGTCGTAAAACAAAAGTTGTTTATTATTATGATGAGTAGAAGCCCCAGTTATGGGGACCTACACCAATTTTGTCACACCCTGTATATATAGATATACCATATCCCAAAAAGTGGCAGGCTGCGCCCCGGCAGACCAGGCTACAGAGGAAATCAACCTCATCATTTTTAACCTTCTTCCATTGATCCCATACATTGGGTTAGGTCACAGATTTGGACAGAACGATCCGCCCGTATCCATATTTTACTCAGATTTTCTTCATACAAGCAAAAAGTAGCGCCATCTGACATAACTCGTACGAACTAGCGTGGGCGAGAGTTGACGTCAGTGCCGCGCTAAAAGGACCTTGGTAAATTGTCGCTTTAAAAATGCGTTTATATAATTTGGTTACAAGAAAAAATACAATTTAAGGTTACTTAACGATGATACGATATGCCATGTATCTTTTTAGACTTTCTTTCATGATTTTACAGCCTCTTACAACACAATTAGGTATTTTATATGAAATATCTTTTCCACCGCACTCAATTTCCCGCAGACGACCGAGTCGCGAGTGTGCGAAACTTTCGATTTTCGCACCAATTCACTGGGAGCATTAGTCGCGTGCGTTGGCCGGGTCCTTACGCCAGTAATATAGAAGTTTTTGGTCTAAGTACATAAAGTTCCGGAGTAAATATGCGGCAGAAAATGCAGCGGATTGCGGGACGTATCCCGCAACTTAGTGCTCTTGCCGGGAGTGCACGCCCGCCTCCCGCAACATTATCCCGCCTCCTTAATATTATAAATTGTATTAGTATCACTTTAATGCAGATCATACAAAGTTTCGAACCACGAAAGATTTCAAGCTCACAATAATATCTATTTATTTAAAACGTATATACAGGGTCTTAACAAAAGTACGCACTTTTTAACTAGAGCTTGTACTCATGAAACTGAACAACTTTCCCCAAGAAACCTATGGTCAATTCGCATTTGTTTTTTTAAAATAAAAATATTATACGGCGCGGAATACGCCAGAATAGGTACCATTGCGGGCCGGCGCGGTCATTGAACTTTGGTCTTTGACTGTCAAGTTCGTAAACTCGAGAATTTTTAATCCCACAGAAAAAATGAAAACAGTTATGTCAGGGTCAACGCGGCATATCAGGGATTCATAAACCAAGGGTCCGCTGCAGTGACTTATATATTACTGGCGTAGTCCGCTGTCTATAATGCCTAACTAGTGCGGCAAACTAGTTCATTAAACACTATTGTGCCGCTAGCGGCAAACTTGCATTCTTTTAGTTAGAGATTGCTATTTTGCCGTCAAAGGTGGCTATTTAGTAAGTAATAACTTTGCAGTAAATGCTGAGTAATTTTTAATTTTGCTTCGGTAAAATACATTAAGAAGAAAGAGGAAGTGGAAGGAGACGGATGTTGACGCTATTTTGACGATAACAAATAGCTTCACTATCCCTCTCTCTCCCATCGTCTATTATTTGTAGCCACGCAGGATGGGAGAGAGACGGATAGTGGCACCATTTTGGACTCTGGAAACGAATATTTGCTATAGCGCAAGACATTTATGTTTCAGGGCGCTCGACTTATTTAGAGATCAGTTTTAAGAAGATTCCGCGCCTCTATTCGTGCTGGTGGCCGAAAATTTGAATATTTAATTTAGATTTATTTCCTATTATTATTTAAAAATAAAAACTATAAAAAAATTAAAAGCATTTTAGGTAAAAACTCTCAACTCGTTGAACTCAAATGTTGACTAGAAGAGATCCCTTTAATAGATTAATTCCCTCTTTGCGCACATTTTTTTCTTATATTGATGTAAGATTTTGTGCAATGAAGAGCTTAAACAAAAAAAAACAAACAAAAGCCCTAATCAATGGTTTAATTTTAAATGAGCTCATTTTGCAGTAAAAGTGAAATATCTTTTTTTGTAAATTGAATATTAGTAAATCTTTTAATGTTTTGCAAACTACACTTGATAGAAAACTTTAGAGATTTTTTTAGAAAACATGCCAGTATAACCTAGTACAATTTTTTAGCTTAAGAATTCAAAGTTAAGTGATGTTAACCCAAAAAAAAAAATTCTCTTTTTTTGTAAGTAAATCGTAGCCATTTCAAAATCTTTGGTTACATGTATAGATCTTGCAATCTACGAGCGCGCGTGGCCTTTATTTGTAGTTGTTATCGTAAATACACATTTTCGTTAGTGTGTGTACCCGACGGAGCGGTGCTTATTGTTTCCAAGTTGCATTGTTCACGAAGTACGATCAGCATGTCAAATCTCAAAAGTGAAAGAAAACGGAAAGTAATTCATAGCGAGGTAAGATTTTAAAACTTGTCCCTAGATATCGATGTAGTCACCAACATGTAAATTATACATATATAAACTAAAAAAACCGTTCCCGCAGCGGACGGAACACAAAGGTAGATTTCGGGTTCGATAAAGTTCGGTTCGTGGATCGCGTTTGGTATTTTAAACTTTTTCTCGAAAGCTATGTCGTTTAAAAAAAGTTTAACTATTAAAAGTTTAAATTAATATTATTTATCTTTATATATAAAAATGAATCTCTATTTCCCTCGGTCATCGCATCACGCGTGAACGGCTGGACTGATTTCGCTTATTCTTTTTTGTTAAGTACGTTATTGTCAGGAGAAGGTTCTTATGTAGGGTAGGGTAGGGTAGTGTAGGGTAGGGTAGAGTAGGGTAGGGTAGGGTAGGGTAGGGTAGTGTAGGGTAGGGTAGAGTAGTGTAGGGTATTGTAGTGTAGTGTAGGGTAGAGTAGGGTGATAGGGTAGGATATAGTAGGGTAGGGTAGAGTAGAGTAGGGTAGTGTAGTGTAGGGTAGGGTAGGGTGTGTAGTTCGCCGGGACAGCTAGTTACTAATAATAAATGGGAGAGCTTTTTATTTTCTGTAGAGTTAAGGTATTGTTTAGGATTACCTTTTTTTTGTTTATTTAAATTTTCTACCTGTAATTATTTATTATTAATGTTAATTAGTAGTTACTTTAAGGATGTTGTTTTTTTTTAGAAAATACTTAAAATATAAAATGGGTGAAATTTTTGTTTGCTAACCGTACGCACGGTCACTCTCACGCCTACATTGACGCGTATACAGATTGGTCACTCACACAACTAAGGGCGCCGCGCGCTCGTAGATTGCAAGATCTATATTAGATAGCCTTATTTTTTGTAATACTGAGAAAAAAAACATAATTATATTAGTCTTAAATTTGTACATGTTTCATTCGTAATATTGTCGTAAGGTAGAGATTTCCCCAAATAAGTGCCAACATTTCAAAAACTATGACATATTTACTAAAGTGAAATACACACATTCTGGCTAGTCATGATCTAGCCCATCAGCACCCGCTCGAGTAACGTTAGTTTATGGGACACCATGTATAAACACACAATTATTGCTCGTTTAATAGTAGTAACTGGGTGACTAAGCAATGGAATCTTTTAGGCTCGTGAACTCCAGTGACTTGCGTAAGGACCCGGCTAACGCGCGCGACTAATGCTCCCAGCGAATTTGTGCGAAAATCGAAAGTTTCGCACACTCGCGACTCAGTCGTCCGCGGGATATTGTACAGTGCGGTGGAAAGATATTCCATATAAAAATGCCATATTGTGTTGTTAGAGGCTGTAAAAATCATGAAAAAAAGGCTAAAAAGAAACATGGGATGTCGTATCATCGTTAAGTAACCTTACATTGTATTTTTTCTTGTAAACAAATTAAATAAACGAATTTTAAAGCGACAATTCTACCAAGGTTCGTTTAACGCGGCACTGACGTCAACTCTCGCCCACGCTAGTTCGTACGAGTTATGTTAGATGGTGCTACTTTTTGCTTGTATCAAGAAAATCTGAATAAAATATGGAGACGGGCGGATCCTTCTGTTCAAATCTGTGGTGAACTCTTTTTTTTGGGTCAAACCGGATTTTTAAAATAAACAACTTAAAATTACTTATCTAGATAAATTTTCGCCCCCTAAAAACCCAATTTTCAACGAAATCGGAGGAGCATACATAAATATATTTATCCTATCTTATTACTTATATGTAAGAATTACTCGTTTAGAGTAATAATAAGATAGGATGTGATCAATTAAGTTTTAAAATATTTTTTGTGAAAGCGACCCGCGGCGTAACCATCCCTGCAGTGTTACCAGCGCCCTGAAAAATTTTCTACGAAAGAAATATGTTTTTACTTATTAATATTCGAAGGTTATTTATAAGAAATGCATGATTCTGATTTTAAAATATAATTGTGTTTTCCCATTAAAAAGCGGAAAAGTAATCTACGAGTTTAACTTCTCTTAAAAAGAAAAATAACCATATGCCAAACATTTTTTTTATGACCGCCTATATTTACAACTTCCTCAATCATTGTATCTTTTTTCCCTCTTATGTTGTGCAATATAGTGTTTTTCAATCAATCAATACATTTTTTCTGTGGGATCAAAAATTCGGGTATAAACCTTGCAGTTATTCTGACAAATTTAATTATGTATTAAATAATAATTGCGATTTGACCATGGGTCTCTTGGGGAAAGTTGTTCAGTTTCATGAGTAAAAGCTCCAGTTAAACAAGCGCGTACCTTAGTCACAGTATATATATTAGTCCTTAGTTAAGACCCTAAACATATGAATATCAGTCTCTGTTTCTCACAGCACAGGGAATCATAGTTTGAATCCAGATGACCGTGTGTGGATAAAAACCGCAGAGTTACGACAGATACCAAAGTGGCGTCGTGTCAGTGTCACGCCATCGCCATGGGCTCACTGTTCATATCGACGATATCTCATTTTCATCTACAAGAAGCAGAGTATTAAAGTAAGGTAGGTAATAAAAATAATTTAACAAAACAAGTGTGTCTCACTCAGCTAACTTTTTAAATTTGAATTCTACTAATATTGTATACGCGAAAGTTTGTAAGAATGTATGAATATATGTTTGTTACTCTTACACGCAAAAACTACTAAACGGATCTAGCTGAAATTTGGTTGGTAGACAGATTAGGACCTGGATTAACACAGAGGCTACTTTTTTTCACGCTCGCGAGCCGGTTGCGGCTCTCGCACTGCGCACCCTCCAAAAGCCATATAACCTTGTTCACGCGGGTGAAGCCGCGGGAAACAGCTAGTCTTTAATATATTCGCTGTCAGCGGGGCCATCGGGAGATGAGGGGCAGCATTCGAAAGTTTGGGAATTTTTCATCGAAATATTATGTAGGTAAGTACTACGAATTTTTACGGCGCCATGCCGCGTGGTCGGGAACGTATCGTGGTCCGTGAGTGTGTACGCAGTAGAGGCTTATTTTCAGCCGACTTCCAAAAAGGAGGAGGTTCTCATTATGACTAAGATAAGCAATTCCATAGCTTTTATCGCGAGCTTTGAGCCCCCAAGAATTCGAAAAAACTTACAGTGCCATCTATTAGCGAAATTCAAAATACACGTTTCTTGTACGGAACATCCCCTTAATTTTTTACTTTTTGTTTTTAAGCTATTGCATAGCTTCTATCGCGGGCCTTGAGCGCGGGCACCGAATCCAGAAATTCCGTAACGAAAAAACCTCACGCTCCCCACTCCGACGGGCACGGAGGTGTGGCTTGAAGGCCGTGCATATCCATCATGATGATGGTGATGATGGTGGTGATGTTGGTCGTGATGGTGGTCGTGATGGCGGTCGTGATGGTGGTCGCGATGGTGGTCGTGATGGTGATCGTGATGGAGGTCGCGATGGTGGTCGCGATGGTGGTCGCTATGGTGGTCGTGATTGTGGTCGCGATGTTGTTTGTGATTGTGGTCGCGATGGTGGTTGCGATGGTGGTCGCGATGGTGGTCGCGATGGTGGTCGTGATGGTGGTCGCGATGGCGGTCGCGATGGTGGTTGTGATGGTGGTCGCGATGGTGGTCGCGATGGTGGTCGCGATGGTGGTCGCGATGGTGGTCGTGATGGTGGTCGTGATGGTGGTCGCGATGGTGGTCGTGATGGTGGTCGCGATGGTGGTTGCGATGGTGGTCGCGATGGTTGTCGCTATGGTGATCGTGATTGTGGTCGTGATGTTGTTCGTGATTGTGGTCGCGATGGCGGTCGCGATGGTGGTTGCGATGGTGGTCGCGATGGGATTGTGGTCGCGATGTTGTTCGTGATTGTGGTCGCGATGGCGGCCGCGGTGGCGGTCGCGGTGGCGGTCGCGATGACGGTCGCGATGGCGGGCGCGATGGTGGTCGCGATGGTGGACGATGACGCTGGCGATGATGATTTAACTTTCTTAACTTTCTTAGTGTTAATTTATTACATAAACATCCCGCGCTCCAAGGACTATATGGTACTGTTAAATACGGCTTATATAAAAAATAATAATAATTATAATTGCATAAGTTGATAAAAAATGCTATACAATAGCTTTCGCGCGCGGCAGTCCCCGAGTGCCACACGTCTTTTTTTTATTATTATTTGTTAAGAAAAACTGCAAAAAGCAATAAAAATATTTTAAATACATGTTTCTTGTACGGGTCATGCCCCTTAATTTTTTACTTTTTGTTTTTTTATTATTATTTGTACTGCTAAAAGCAATTAAAATAAGTATTTTAAAAACACGTTCTTTTACGGGGCGTCGCCTTAATTTTTTTACTATTTGTTTTCTTTATTATTTGTTACGAAAAACTGACTGACATATATTCTATGAAAATTTCAACAGGATGCCTGTGATACCTAGTTCAAAAGATACAAGGACAGACAGACAAGGGGGGGTGTAGATTTAGAAATTAGATTCTTATGGTACTCTTTGGGTAAAAACAACGTTAAAATAAATAGTCTTCAGTACAGAAAAAAAAAGATTTAAAAAACTTAAAACCGACTTCAAAATGAAATTCACTCAAAAGTATAAAATAATATTAATAAACTTAAATACACAACATTAACCAACAATAACGAAATCAAAGGAGGGTACGAAATAAATTAAGGGCTTCAAATTTTTTTTTAGGTCGGTGTCAGCAAAAAACAAAGGTACTTGCCTGTCGCAAAGTTCGCAGCACAGGACGCGACCAAAGAGAATATAATACACTACGTTATAGACGCGACCATAGCGACTTTAGTTTCTGTTATCTGTGGACGCGACCGAGTACGGGGCGTATAGTGCGACAAAGGGATCTTTTGGCACGTGGCGAGAATCGGAACTAACGACGCCATCTTGTAAAATGGCATTCATTGACAGATCGTTCAGTGTGTTGTTTTGTTTGCACACCCACGCCCTCCTGTCAATGTCACCTAAGTGCCAAAAGATCCTTGTCGCACTGTTTATCGCGAAATGGTCGATGGACATCGTGACACAACAAGCAGAATACACGCCCACCTCCCACCACATTGTCCAGGCTCGTTAAATTTAATCAGTAAACTGTGTCTCAAGTCCTTAGTCTTGTACTTCTTCTTGTTCTTCTTCTTGTCTCGTTAAGAAAGACTTCAAGCAGATGAGAGGGTAGAACGCATAGAGTTGTATGAGACAGTAAACTACAGACATTATGGCGTCACACGTTGCCTTTCCGTTTGTTTTAATCGCTATATCATTTTCCTCTGGAACAAAACAAAGTAATTACCTTCAGCCTGGAAAAAAAGAGTTTGGAGAAAATGAGGGCGCCACAAGCACCACTCTTGTAGTCTTATTCATTCTTAAACAGTCAGTTTGGCGAAAATAATTCTGAAATTCAATGAAATTTATAAAAAAAACGACACCCACTAAGCTGCAATGACAAATCCGTTGTCAGCAAACTAGTTTTAGCATTCAAAATCAATTCCATTGCAATGGGGGATCTTGGTAAGCCCGGCTTCCATCTTCGGCATCATCGTCACGTAACATCAGGTGAGATGATGCCAAGGGCTTACCACTTGTAAATAAAAAATAGTTCCATCTATCACCATCTCAAACTCTTTTTTGCCAAGCTGTATCTAAATAAGGGTACTAATTAAGGGTGTAAAAATTGGTGTAGGACCCGTTAACTGGGGGTTCTACTCATCATACCGAAGAACTTTCCCCATGGAACCTTCATATCAGCTCATATACGTCCCCACCGAAGGGCTGGAGCCTACCCTGAACTAGGGCGATCGGGCCTTAGTCGACCACCCACGCGGGCCCAGTACGGGTTGGTCGACTTCACACACAACCTTCGAGTTTCTTCGCAGGCGTGTGCAGGTTTTCTCACGATGTTTTCCTTTACCGCAACAGCGTCGGATAAACGTACATATGAAATCGAAATTCGAAAACACATTGGTACGTAGCAGGATTCGAACCACGGCCAGGTGGTAGGACAGGAGGTAGCGGCCGTAGCCGTTACGCCACCGACCCAAGGAACCTATAGTCAATAAAAAAAAACTCCGGATGGCCCCGGGCATACCACGGACACTTCATATAACGGGCGCGAAATGACATTTCAAAAACAAATGACGAAACAAATGAAGTCACGGTGAAATCCTATACGTTCGAGAACCAAACGGACACCAATCGCGATGGGACTTTCCTGTATTGCAGTGGAGGACACGAATTGCGAAAGTACTTTCCTGTATTGCAGCGGGGGACACAAATCGCGAAGGGACTTTCCTGTATTGCAGTGGGAGACACGAATTGCGAAGGTACTTTCTTGTATTGCAGTGGGGGACACAAATCGCGAAGGGACTTTCGTGTATTGCAGTGGGGGACACGAATTGCAAGGGACTTTTCTGTATTGCAGTGGGGGACATCAATCGCGAAGGGACTTTCCTGTATTGCAGTGTGGGACACGAATTGCGAAGGGACTTTCCTGTATTGCAGTGGGGGACACGAATTGCGAAGGGACTTTCCTGTATTGCAGTGGGGGACACGAATTGCGAAGGGACTTTCCTGTATTGCAGTGGGGGACTCGAATTGCGAAGAGACTTTCCTGTATTGCAGTGGCGGACACGAATCGCAAAGGAAGTTTTCAGTATTGAAATAGGGGAACCCGAATCGCAAAGGGACTTTCCTGTATTGGAGTGGGGGACACGGAACGCGAAGGGACTTTTCTGTATTGCAGTAGGGGAACCCGAATCGCAAAGGGACTTTCCTGTATTGCAGTGGGGGACACGAAACGCGAAGACTTTTCTGTATTGAAGTGGGGGACACGAATCGCAAAGGGACTTTCGTGTATTAAATTAATGCCGATAATTAATATTTTTCTCTCTCTTTTATCGTGAAATATAATTTAACCTTACTATTACACTAAGCATCACCCGCGTTCACGTGTAGGGCATTCAGATTATTCATATAGGCAGCGACAAGTGTGGTAGGCTTCCTAAAAATGATTTCCGTAACAACGGAAATTTTTGAAAAAAGCATTGAACCCGGGACCTCTGGTTAGGAAGATCGAGTCGTTACTATTGAACGTACTCGGCGTTTACCCGCGACCTTGGTGCGGTGGTTAGGTTCATTTGGTTCTATCGGTAGGACCACAGGCGCTTGCGGTATTATTTGTCATTCTTTATTATTACTTAAGTTTACTTTGTTATATTTACTTACGTCCATTGTGCCATGTCTCCGTCGGATCTTCACAAAGCCACGGATCAATGAAGGCCCTTATAAACGAGAGCACCCCCCATATAATATCGACTATTCCAAATATCAAACAAAATAAAATGTACAGCAATGATAAAGCGTCCTCGGGTATAACCCTACTTTCAAGTCTATAGATCACTGGGAGGCTCAAACAAAATGTAACGAGGCCGGTCAAAGCCGCCCCGTACACGAAAATACTTTGTAAGTACATAAAAAACGTATTGCCTTCGTGATGATAAACAAAGAAAAGTATAGGCTTTATAGTACAGAAAAGACTTATACACAGGTAATGTATAATCGCATATCTAGCGCCTTTATATAACGTAGAATGCACACAACACCAGTAGGAGTTCACCTTCGGCATCCAGGATAGTACGGATGGAAGATGATTTTCTATGATTCTTGTAAAATTTGATAAACATTTCCTTAGTGTCTCTACCATTATAAATAATTAGCTAATATTTATCAGAACTATCTTCCTAGATTTAATATTTACATTAATAAATATGACTCGAATTATGTACTTAAAAACATGTATCAAGACGGCAAGATCAAGACATGTTCAATACCTCGAATCAAACTGAAACCATTTCAGGTTTTATTTTGCCCATTTCGCCTAAAGAAAATACTTAGTCCAAAAACTCTTTGCACGTTAGTCTGCCAAGTCTATGCCTAAAACCAGGAGGTAGCCTAACACCACAGAATAAAAAAGATTTCGCTCCTCTCAAGAGGAGAGTAAAGAGAAAAAAAACCGACCAAATGCGAGTCAGATTCACGATCCGAGGGTTTTGAACACCTATCCATACATAAGACAATAATACTTATCAAATGATACGTCTCAAAATGGTTTGTCTTTTCATTCAGTCTGCACTCCTTAGCACGAGTACGACTCACACTTGACTGGTCTTTATGTATTTGTTGTTTTACTTGAGGATTATTTTTATGTACATATTACAAAACTCCTTACTAATAATTGTAAATGTGATAATTTTAAACAAAAAAAACGACTTTTAACACACTAGTCGCCGTTACGATTTTTAAAGGTTCCTCTCGATTTCTTTGGGATGACATCAGATCCTGGTTTCCTTATCATGGTACCAACCTTGGGATATCTCCTTTCCAACAAAAAATGAATCATCAAAATCGGTTCATAAACGACGAAGTTATCCGCGAACAAACATATATATTGGGAGGGCTTTTTGAATATGTAGTGAGTTAGTTTCAAACATAATATTATACTTCATTTGTTGTAGATTTAAATAATTAATTAGTTAATTAATTATTATTTAATTAGGGCTTACCAATTGAGAATTAAAAAAATAAAAAATATATATGACACGTCAGGACTAGGAGGGGGCGAGGGCATCATCGTTTGGTCGTTAGATTCATCTTCTTATCCATCTGCCAATTGCCATAATCGACAAGGTGTTTGGTTCCCTGAGGCGACAATGAGAAACACGCTTACAATTCTGAACAATATTTTAATCGTCGTGAGAATACGTGTACGGAAAACACACAAGTTTCAATTGTTGCTTTTAAGGCGGAACCTCAAAATTATCTGAACCTAATATAAAAAAACGTGTGGCACTCGGGGGCTGCCGCGGTAAAGCTATTGCATATATATGCAATTATAATTATTAATTTATTTTTTATTTATGCAGTATTTACCAGTACCATATAGTCCTTGGGGCGCGGGATGTTTATGTAATAAATTAACACTAAGAAAGTTACACCAGTAAAATTGACTAAGTCCTTTTAGTACCGCAAATCGCTAATAGATGGCACTGTAAGTTTTTTAGAACTCTGCCGAGAGTGGGGTGTTCAGTCCTTTTAGTACTGCAAATCGCTAATAGATGGCACTGTAAGTTTTTTAGAACTCGTGGGGTGTTAGGTTATTTTCGTTACAGAATTTCTTGATTCGGTCGCCGCGCTCAAAGCCCGCGAAAAAAGCTATTCAATAGCTTAAAATAAAAACGGACGGAAGCACGATCGGGTTATGACTCAATTTTGAACAGGGAACCCTTCTTCTTGTTTTCAAAGCGATTATGTTGTTGATGTCACTCCACTTGTACTGGGTTGCGGTTCTAAATCTTTGTCTCAGAAAGCAACTTTGGGGGCCTGGTTGGCTGGGTTTTCGTAGACTGATTGCGATGACTTTTGACTTAATCTACGCCTCTTAGTCTTTTATTTTTTTTTAGCTTTATTTGTTTAAATTTTTGATGCATTCCTCTTAGTATTCTTCGATTTTAGGCGCGCCGCGGCTATTTTCAAAACATCAACAGCTCATAGTTTCCAAAGTTCAAAAGGCGGTTCTGAAATTTATTATATCAATAGATCAACTATTTAATCCACTTTACAATGACACATCTTATTTATATCTGTAGCACGATAATTAAGAAAGTTAGCTGCGTTTGCAATTTTTTTGCACAAATATTTTTTTTTCATAAGTCACTAGTATAAAAAACAAAAAAATAAAATATGTGTGTGTGTGCGTGTGTATTGTGTACGTGTGTGAGTGTGTGTGTATGTGTCTTTGTGTGTGTGTGTACGTTCGTCCGGTGCTCTAGTTCCCAAACTAATGGACGTATTGGGGTAAAATTTGGGATAATGCAATGTTATTATTTCAAATTTCTTCTATCTTGATATTTTAAGGTTGCCACTATAGTAAAAAAACACTTATTATTTTATTATTCAAGAATGGCTTTGACGATTTTGATGAAACTCGGTATGTTATTATACCTGTATATTGGCTACAGTACGCAGTAGTTCTTTGTTCCTAGAAAAATCGGAATAGGGGAATCCAGATTTTTTTGTTACCTTTTTTTTCAAAAATGGCTGTAACGTTTTTTATTATACTTTGTGAATAACTAGGTCTCAATAAAGCCTACTGCACTGGGTACTTACTTCATTATTCCAGGAAAAATCTGAGTAAGTTACCTCCCATAGAAACCCACTTTATTTGTAAATTTTTCATCAAGTCTGATATATTTAAGTGTCATCATCATATCAGCCGAAGGACGTCCACTGCTGGACATAGGCCTCCCCCAAGGATCTCCACGACGACCGGTTCTGCGCTGCCCGTATCCAGCGGCTTCCCGCAACCTTCACCAGGTCATCGGTCCACCAAGTGGGAGGCCTGCCTACACTACGTTTTCCGGCGCGTGATCGCCACTTTAGAACTTTACTGCCCCAACGGCCATCTGTTCTTTACCCAAGTGTACTTTATGTTTATTGTTGATTTGTGTATGCCCGACTACGACAGACGGTGAAGGCTTCGCGAGAAAGTATGCACAGCGTGGCTATACATTTTTTTAAGGAGCCTTTGTCCAGATCACTTTTTCTGATCTGCGTTTCCGACGCACGATAACTAATTAAAATCTTGAAGCTGTGTGCAAAATTGATTTTACCGCACAAAAAGCACGTATTTTAATTGTTTTTGTTTAATTAACGTGTTGCCACTTTTTTTTAGTGTTCCGTACCTCAAAAGGAAAAAAGAGAACCCTTACAGGATAACTTTGTTGTCCATCCGTCTGTCTGTCAAGACCCTTTATCACGCGAACGCGTGGAGCAATCGAGTTGAAATTAAAACCATATGTTTGGGTCTACAGCCCCTTGAAGCTGTGAAAAAATCAAATTTCTAAATTAACTTAAAAAAAAGATACGGCCGTTTATGCCGCAAAAAACGTATAGGGAATCAAAACTCATAGGGCATTTTCAGTTGACCGAGAACTATGAAATTTGGCAAGTAATACCGTCTTATAGTACAAGTATAGGGAAAAACTTGAAAACTATACATTTGTAATTAAATCATAAAAAAATATAGTCTATAATTAAACTATGCAAGGAACGGCGGCCCAAGTTTTGAATTGATTTAACCGCGTCATGTGGAGTATCGTATGAAAGGGCTTTAAAGGCACAAGCTTAAACATATTTGAATATTTTTTTTTTGATTTATAGTTTTCGATTTATGACGAAGAATGAAAAAAAATAATCCCTTATTTATATGTAATAATAATAATAATTTCTCTCCCCGTCGCACTGAACTCCAGCCGACTGTGCTTCCGCTGGAGGTGCGCCACTTCGCCTCGTACGAAGTTAGCAGAGTAGCTAAAATGTTATATATCGAAATAATAATAAATATCCTTTATTGCATACCAAAAAATCATTAATTACAGAAACTTAATTTAAATATGTACAGTGCAAAGGCGGCCTTATCGCTTTTAGCGATTTCTTCTGTATCGGTAGGTACTTAATAATGTTGGCGTATGTAGTACCTAACAGTTTGCACTGTAATGATTTATAATATGTACCTACAAATTTGTACGGAACCCTCGGTTCGCTATACCGATTCGCACTTCCGGTTTTTTAATTTCTAGCTCGGAGGAACAGGACATTAATTTTTGCAAATAAAAAATATACAGAATCTTTGAAAGATAAGAAAGGAGAATTTCAAAGAAATAGGTTGTTCCTCCGAGAGGATGGCTAATTATATTCTCTTTGGGTTATATCTTTGTGAACCAAGGAGTAAGTCATATTTTCCAAGGAGGTCTTAATGCTTACTACAATATTACCCACGCCCTATTGTAATCTAATATTTATGGTGATATTTAAAAAATACGTATGAGTATATGCGTGTGCCTAGCTAAAATATGGCGCAATTTTCGTAAAAGTAAATTGAGTTGCGTAAGTTGTGAATATGGATAAAATAATGAATAGTTATTATATTATGTGTAATTAAAAAAATATTTTTGTGTATGTAGTGCAAAAAATAAAGTGAGATTAAAGAAAAAACTAAATCGCGGAAAACTAACTTTGGTTGCCGAAACCTTGATAGGTATAAGTACCCATGTTATCGTAACTGCCCCGTTTCAAGAGAAACCGTTGCCTAAGTTTAAATTTCACAAGGGTGATTACGAAAATGTAATTAAATATTTAAATAATATTTTATGGGACTCGGAGCTGAATGAACGGCCTATTGAGGACGCTGTTGAATTCATGTATGATAAAATAAATTCCAGTATCTGTTTATTTGTGCCGGTAAAATACTCACTTAAGAATACTTACCCAACTTGGTATACCCCTAGTCTTATTCACATAGCTCGTGAAAAGGCCAAAGCCCACCGTCGATGGAAGCGCTTCAATAATCCCTTAGATTATCAGGAATTCAAGTTGTTACGCTCCAGATTCCACAAAGTGGAGACTGAATATTACTGGCAGTTTATTAAAAGTACCGAAAATAACATCACCAAAGACCCAAAAAAATTCTGGTCCTTTGTAAAGTCTCGACGCAATGGAATTTCCAACTATCCAAAAAATGTTGTGTACAAGGATAAATCATATAACGGTGATTCGATTTCCACGGCTTTCAATAAATTTTTCCATAGTGTGTATCAACCTGCTGCAGTTTCATATCCATCTGTTACATTACCTCCCCCATGTATTTATGACAACTCGACTATTAGTTCTATCATAACGACAGAGGCAGAGGTGATGAAGTTAATTAATGAGCTAGATCCTTCTAAAGGAGCGGGTGCTGACAAAATACCCCCTATCTTTGTAAAGAATTGTGTCTCAGCTATTGCTTGCCCGCTGACAATAATATTTAACAGATCCTTGAAAGAAGGCATATTTCCTGCAGTATGGAAGGAAGCAAATGTTATCCCAATTCATAAAAAAGGTTTAAAATCTCTAGTTACTAACTATAGACCAATATCCATACTTAATGTCTTTGATAAACTTTTTGAAAAATTAGTATATAAACACATTTACAATATCATTTTGAGGGCGATTCCTGTGCAACAGCATGGATTTTTGAAAGGTTGCTCAACATCTACAAACCTCACTACTTTCATAGACTTTCTACACCACAATATAGAAAAGGGTATGCAGGTTGATGTGGTCTACATAGACTTTGAAAAGGCCTTTGATCTCGTGGACCACTTCATACTTCTAAAAAAATTAGAAAGAATAGGAATATGTGGTGATTTGCTACGATGGATAGCATCCTATCTTAAAAACCGCTCACAGGCCGTAGTGGTTGGTGGCTGTAGATCTGAACTAGTCACAGTACCATCCGGGGTGCCACAGGGATCTCATTTAGGGCCTCTTCTCTATAATGCGTACCTTTATGATATCTGCAGTTGCTTCGAAAGTGCATACTTTCTAATGTACGCAGATGACACAAAGATATACATCGATGTCAACAATTTGAATGATTGTAGTAAACTACAACAAGATCTGTACCGTCTATCTACTTATTATGAATTAAACAGAATATCAATCAATGTTGACAAGTGTCAAGTTATTTCTTTCTCACGTCCTAAATGTAATGTTACCTTCGTATACAAAATTAATAATAACCCAATATCAAGATCTGACACTATTCGCGATTTAGGTGTAATATTTGACCATAAGCTCATATTCGAAACACATATAGATACGATAGTAGACAAAGCGTATAAGGGCTTAGGATTTCTTAAACGATTTTGTCAGAACTTTCCGACTGAACCTTGTCTTCTCTCTTTGTATTATGCATAAGTTCGAAGCACTTTGGAGTACGGTAGTCTGATCTGGTATCCACAATATAACATAATTATACAAAAACAGCATTGAAAACATTCAAAAAAAAATTATTAACTTTCTAAACTATCGCACAAAATCAACTGTAAATGACTACAATGCCAGTTGTCGCAACTACAAGCTACTTACGCTCGAAGAACGACGAGATATATTCGATATGCTGTTTTTCTACGACTTGCTTAATGGAAATATTGATTGCCCACCCCTTATAGCTAAACTTGGTTTTAAGACCCCCCAAATAAGAACTCGTCAGACTGGAATGATGCATGTACCCTTCCATCGAACTAACTATGGCCGCAACTCTTTTTTCACACGTGTTGCTCGAACAATATTTTTAGTAATACAGATCCGTTTAAAGATTCTAAAGTAAAGTTTAAAAAAGACATAAATAGCCACTACCTAACGTAACTTTGTTTTGATTTTTCTTTAATTTCACAAGTTTGGACAGTTGACTTTATCTTATGATTCGCAAAAGCAACTTCCCCTCCATACACCTCCTCCCCCTCCCTTTACTTCCCCTCCTCCACACACACACAAACACACACACACACACACACATACACACACCTTTTATTTTTTCTTTCTAATAAAACCTTATCATTCCTGTTTTAACCTACTTATTTCTTTAATATTTGACTAGCATAATTTTTCTTTTTGTATAACTTTCTTAACATTGGATGTACAAGTTTGTTCTTCTAAATTATCTAACTGTGGAAATCTGTAAAGGCTTTAGAATTTAGTCATACCATTTAGTTATATGTGTTAAAGAATAGCTGTTGATTTCCCAAACTGTAAAAATAAAAAAAAATGTATCTTTTTTCTGTCTGTTACTTACGGTAGTTTATTTATTTTACCTGTTTTCTCACAACTGTATTGAAAAACGTCGTATGATACATGGGTGTAACAGGTAAATAACTAACTCGTGACGCTGGTAAACCTTCGCCTGTTATTTAACTTTTTACCACACTTGTATCATAAATTACTATTTCTGCACCACGCTAAGCCCGTGCGAATTGAAAGATACTCGTAGTCCTTAGTGCGCAACTTGAGCACTTTACTTGAGCTTTAAGGAAAAAGCACTTTACTTGAGCTTTGGGGAAAAAGCACTTTACTTGAGCTTTGGGGAAAAATCACTTTACTTGAGCACTTTACAAGATTTGGGAAAAAAGCGGGATTTTCTTTCATTTTTCCGCACGTAGTTTCAGCCTCGTTTTAAAAAGAATGAAGAATTTTCCGAGCAGGTGTACTCGTAAACTTTATTTTTTCTCCCGCAGATTAGAATTATACGAATTAACAGTGATTTCATAATATTTATGAGACATCTGTTGTGTGATTCTGGACATTCGTTCAGATCTTCGAGATTTACCTCCTCGTCTGCGTGAAATCTTAGTTGGATTAGGATGAAGGATAAATAAAAATAATAATAGCTCGAAATATTGTATTTTTTTACTTTCGAGCGACGAATGGGTGAAAAATGTACGTATTGTCACAATAATAGGCTAGGAAAATCAAATCAAAGTTGAGATTTTAATGGAAAATTGGTACCTAATCGATTCTCTTACACTAACAGTGTAATAAAACTTTATGAATCTGTGCGTGCGGGTGTGCCTATGTGTGCGTGTGTGCATGCGTACATCCATTCAAACTCAGGTACCTACATACTACATACCTACATACTAACATACATATACACACACGTAAATACATACATGCATCATACATTTCATGCGTCCATGTATCTATATCCATACATATCTACATAAATACGTACATACATACAAACAAACAAACATACGTACCTACATAATACATACATCCATACATGCATACACACCGAAATACATAAAATATGCATCCATACATACAAACAACTAAATACAGATACTCGTATCATACAGCGGGCTGTGGCTGGCTGCGAGCAGGAACGAAGTTCTTATTTAATGCCTATCATAATATTATTTGTCAAAACGCCGAATCACATTGTTCCTGGTTCCGTCAAAAGAAAATTGAAAATATGAACTATTATGTTGACCTTCAGCTTTTATACATAATATCTTGTAAGCATTTAAATAATTGTAAAATACTTCACGGTAGTTTTATATACGGCTCACGGTGACAATCGACGATACACTTCGACCCTTTGAGTATACATACATGATTACTCTGAGCTTCGACCATATGACATAGTGATGATATTAGTAAACAGTCTCTGACCAAGGAATACACAGTACACTAGCAGCACAACCCCCTGCAGGTGACTATAATGTCAGCGGGGGAGATGAATGTCACATCTTTACCAATCTTTACGTCGTCGTCGCGTCGTCGTAGAGAATGTACAAAGGTCGTAGTAATAATAGGTCATCTTTGTCACGAATACCCTACAAAAGCCTGTACCGCGAGACGTAAAAAAAAACACAAACAACATGGTGGATCAGCTGTTTTCAGCTCTTCATACGTTTACTGATTTGTTTTTGTGAAAAACACAGTGCTGTTATGGTTTTATAGCCATGATTGGATTAAAATGGGCTCAATTGCGTCGGTGCTGCAATGGCATTGTCAGAGTTGCGGCCAGATCAACCCTACGGAGAGTTTGAAGTGCTTGAAATGCGCGTCAAAGAGGGTTGCACCAAGTCATGACGGAGAGTTATGCAAACGGGATAATCTCGGGAATTCTTCGCCGGAATACGGCTTGCGGGCTGGAAGGAATAAGGAGACCACTCCAGGGTCAGAAAACATCGATATACCGGCCAATAGCAACTTCAACAGGTAAGCTAATTCGCAATTATAAACAAAGCTCTCTATTGTTAGGTGTCAGTATCGATTTTTCGTCGTCCAGGTAAAATTTTCCCCGTATTCTCTTTGAAATTACTGTCTTATCGATGTTTGTGGAGTATTTGATAGATTGGCGAGTTGGTTTCTAGGGATGTATGTCAGAAATCTTGATAAAGACCATATAACAAGCACTCTAATTATTAAACATGGCTGCTGGGGAGCTGTTTCAGCTGTCTAGTTGCTTGTGTTCACTCCTACTTCATTAGAGAACCTACTGCATTTTTCAGATTTCCCCTGATTGCACAAAAAAAAATCATAGAAATAATAAAAAATAATCACTTATTTGTTTGTTTTCTGGGGGGCCCCTTAGATTGGTTGGGTTGCAATAACCGGGCTACTATAGGTTGAGAGGCTCGCTTCGTGATTCTATTAGACAGTATATTCATCAAAACTTAATGAACCTATTTTTGGTTTTAGTATGGCAGCCTGGTTATGTGCACCCTAACCTTCAAATCTTTTTTTGACTTTGTCTTGCCAACCTATTAGGGTCATTTAAGTGGATCCCTCTCAGAGGTCCCATACACCTTAAGAAGTATCGGGTGCTATCCTCTAGAAGCAATTGAGCTTTCTCAGTGTCAGTCAGGTAGTCTATTTCATTTTGTCATTATAGTTAATAGAACTTTACAGTTAGCAGCGCACCTGCACTGCATACAATCATTGCCAGACTTGAGCGTGAGCTTTCAGTGCCCAAATGTATATTTGTTACGTTCAGATCGAGGTGTTGTTTTTTTTTAGGGATGCATCCGATACCGATATATCGGCGATACTTCAGGTTTGCCGATATATCGGTATCGGCGATATTTTTATGGCAGATTCAACGATACTTTTCAAATTTCACGCTTTAAAAATGTAATGTAAACGCGCGTGTTGTCCCATCTATTTCGTTGCAAACGAGGCATCTGTCACATCTGAGAGACTATTTTCCACCGCAGGTCTTATTCAAACAGACTTGCGAAATCGCCTTTGCCCGCAAAACTTAAGAATGCTTTGTTTTTTAAATAAAAATTTTATAAATGTTAATTTTGATTACTAAAACTATTAATTATAATAATTTTTTATTTATTCTACCTTCCTTTTTGAATTCAATAAGCGTATCGGTATCGGTATCAGTATCGCCGATATTTTTATAAGAGTATCGGTATCGGTATCGTATCGGCAAAAAGGCGTATCGGGGCATCCCTATTTTTTTTACAAAACCAAAGAAAACTGTATTTGATCTATTTATTAACCCGTCTGCATGAAAACATTACTCCTCTTTTTGGGCAGTTGGGTAAAAACTTATCCTATGTTACTCAGGTGATAGAGAAAAATCTAATAACACCTCTTGCTACAAAATCCATAAAGCCGTTGAGGCTGTATCAGCGCTCAGCCTAAGAAACAGACATACTTACGCTGCTATATACATATCTATCTATGCCCTCATTTTTGGACAGTTAGTTAAAAATGCTAAAAATGAATATAATATCAATATTTTACGGTAAATAAGGGGTAGGCGGTAAATGTCTAACGGGGCTGGAACTTCACCTATATTTTACGTATCTCAAGTCGGGTTCTTAATTTTAGCTCATATACATCCCCACACAGGGGCTCGAGCCTACCTTGAATTATTCTCACTCTTAGTTGACCACGTCAACCCAGTACAGGTTAGTCGAATTCTCACACCCCCATCGAGTTTCTTCGCAGGCGTGTCAGGTTTCCTCACAATGTTTTTCTTCACCATAAGGGCCTGACGACAGGAGGTAGTGACCCTAGCCCCTATGCCGCCAATGCTTTATAACTATATCTTTTTTAAATTTGTATGATTGGAAATAAATAAAACATGATGCATTTAAAAAGAATTTCTCACGGGTGTGAAATCACTGGAAACAGTATGGTGAAATATTTTGCAGAAGTTTTAATTACATCAGCCAAACTATAGGTATAAATAAAGAAAACTAGAAATATAGTTTAGTCCCTCAACAGTATTATTGAAAAACTTGACAGAGAACAGAACAGTTTATATTTTTACTTATCGAAATGTTTTTTCCTTTAGGATATTTCCACACTTGAAGGGATAAACAATTTATTTATATATTTCACAGTAGTTACATAACAAAACAAAGAACTATTACTAAAGGTGTGTGCTATATAGAGTATCTCATGCAGCTATTTCTAGCCATCGTTTGTAAGTTTTGGTTGCACAGTGTTCCTATAATATCTCTATAGAGACACTATATCTTTTCACAGCTAAGAAAATTACACTATATCTGTCTCACTCTCATTGCAGCATCCTATAAGAGGAGTACTCAAACGTGGGGCCATTTACGTGACATACAATTTCCCTTTGGAGATATTATACAGGGTCTTCGGCAGATGGTTGAAAATACGAAAATGGGGGATAGGTGGGGTCGCCTCCCACCTATTTTGAGAATTAAAAAAAATCTAGGACTTGTAATTTTTTTTACAGGATTTTTTTTCCTTTTTTTAGAAATTTTGCCATTTTTATACCTTTGAACACATGTAACTTTTTGTTTTTTAAAGCTAGCTCCAAAATCTTTTTTTTAATAGACTTTTATAAGATTGTCGGCTCTAAAAAAAATTATGTTTGTTTCAAGTTATTGCTAAAAACAAAAATGTGGGCCCCCGAACTTGAAAAAAAAGTTGAACAAAAATTTAAAAGTCAACTTTGCGATGCATTTAAAAAAAAAATAATGGGGCTGGAAGGCTTCTGTTTTTTTTAAAACATCTCTAAAGCTTAGGCTTTTGAATGGTATGTAATTTGTTTCGGTATCTTTTTTGTAACCGGAGTTGTTAATTTTTTTTACTCAATTGGACCATGTTGACGAAATTCCACTAGTTACATGTTTTGTGAAATGTATCAAATGCAAAGTTGAAAATAATGTAAATACTTACTGTTGGGACGGTTACAAAGAGCAGGTACGTTTTTTTACATTCTTGCACACACATAATGGCTATCTTTTGTCATTTATTGGCATATTGGAGTTAGCACTTCCATATGCCAATAAAATGTCCGCATATTCCGCATTGGTAAATTGAGCCATTTTAAACCACAACAAAGTCTTAACAAAACGTCTGATAATAACAAAAAGTGACAAACAACAAAAAACCTTAACAAAATCACAAACGTTAATAACGTTAACTAACACAGCAAAGTGAAATTAACGAAAACAAAAAAAAACGTTAACGTTATTAACGTTTGTGATTTTGTTAAGTTTTTTTGTTGTTTGTCACTTTTTGTTATTATCAGACGTTTTGTTAAGACTTTGTTGTGGTTTAAAATGGCTCAATTTACCAATGCGGAATATGCGGACATTTTATTGGCATATGGAAGTGCTAACTCCAATATGCCAATAAATGACAAAAGATAGCCATTATGTGTGTGCAAGAATGTAAAAAAACGTATCTGCTCTTTGTAACCGTCCCAACAGTAAGTATTTACATTATTTTCAACTTTGCATTTGATACATTTCACAAAACATGTAACTAGTGGAATTTCGTCAACATGGTCCAATTGAGTAAAAAAAATTAACAACTCCGGTTACAAAAAAGATACCGAAACAAATTACATACCATTCAAAAGCCTAAGCTTTAGAGATGTTTTAAAAAAAACAGAAGCCTTCCAGCCCCATTATTTTTTTTTTAAATGCATCGCAAAGTTGACTTTTAAATTTTTGTTCAACTTTTTTTTCAAGTTCGGGGGCCCACATTTTTGTTTTTAGCAATAACTTGAAACAAACATAATTTTTTTTAGAGCCGAAAATCTTATAAAAGTCTATTAAAAAAAAGATTTTGGAGCTAGCTTTAAAAAACAAAAAGTTACATGTGTTCAAAGGTATAAAAATGGCAAAATTTCTAAAAAAAGGAAAAAAAATCCTGTAAAAAAAATTACAAGTCCTAGATTTTTTTTAATTCTCAAAATAGGTGGGAGGCGACCCCACCTATCCCCCATTTTCGTATTTTCAACCATCTGCCGAAGACCCTGTATAACCTCTTTGGTTGTGTACAACCTCAAGGCAATCTCTTTATTTATTACAAAACTATGTAACGTAATAATTAAAGAGATTGTCTCTATAGTCACTTAATAAATAAAGAGATTGCCTTACTCACTGAGTTCTGAAGATAAATCTCGCAATAGGAAGTCTCTAGAGGGCATTAAATATGTTCAGTCGCACCTCTGAAGGGAAACCTGTCTGTAGGCAAGCGAAGTTGGCCCTGCCGGCAACTAACTCTGGCCTATCCGGGAAGCTCCTGAGACCTGGGAGAGCTCAGCTCAGCAAGTTAACAGCCGCTATTACTGGACATGGTCATTTATACCTGACAGCCTTGACCCAAGGTCGTTCCATGAAGTCGTCGGCTACCTACGGGGGCTACTGGATTTCTTGGAAGAGCTTGACTGGCAGTGATACCGGCCATTCTCGCAAAATGGGCGCAGTGGTCGCCTAGTTACTGAAACCAGCCCGCCCCTAACTTTAACTTTGCACCTCTAAGAACATCCAAGATGCACTACAGTAGCATTTTAAATCCATTAAGTGTCTGTATATTGTTGTTATACTGAACATGAATGCAATCATAGTATGAAACCTCTTTGTGTACTCAGTCCAGAGTTGACAGGTGTAGAAAGATTGACATCTACAACCCTTACAGACTCGTTATTATTACTTCCATTGGGCAGAATAATGCAAAGGGTGTCTATAATGGTGCCCAGTTCAGGTTGCCTTTGAACCGATTCAGAGCTGGACTACATGAATGTCTGTAGGAAGTTGAGTATTGAATGCAAAAACATAGACTAAATCTTAGAGAAAGTTTCTGATGGGTCTGTTTTCACTTTACAGAACAGAAACAGCAGGCGCATGGGTTCCAATTAGTAGGAACTACATATTAGGTAGACTAACAATATATTTGCTACTTTGAATATATTTTTTTCTAACTTTTGTTCTTACGTATTTTAGATTGATACATATGATTCATAAATACACAAACTAGTACACAACAAAAAAGAAATACATAGCAAAGTCAATAGTAATAAAACTAAATTAAACAAGTCATTAACCTGTCAACCAGTGTGTTTTCAGAAGGCAAAAAAATTCTTAAAATGTCCCATTGTTCTGATAACTGATGTGGAAACAAAAACATTTATCGTCAAATATTTCCTGGATAAGTAAACTAATTTATAAATTAATTCTAAATTTTAAATACAGATCATAGCTTACACATCAGGACCTGTTGTATATCTCATTGATGTATTTGAAGCGCTGTCACTTTTGGTTGCGTGCACAAAGACTCACTCTTCCCTTGATGTCACTCTTCATTGAATAGTTTCTTAGGAAATATTGTTTAATTGCTGTTCTCTCATGGTCATGGGTGGTCTGTGAGTTCTGTGACTACACTAGACATCTCGATCACATGACCAGGATTCCAGTGTCCAGTAATAAGCCAACTAAACTAACGTTAAATAGTTTTTGAATGTATTTCAATAGAGCTGGTGGATAAGGCTTTTGCAAATTCTGCACTTTATTTTATCAAAATTGAGGTAATATAGTTGGAAAGATGAATCGTAGCATAGAAAGAGTAGCCTCTACTAAATTTGATAAAAATTGTAAAGGAGACGACTTTATGTAAGGCCTCTTAATGTAGGATGTTTGTGTTCTGTTGGCAGAGGCTGGTGGAGCGTGGGCAGCGCGCCCGACGCGCGCAAAGCGTGGCGCTGCGCTTGCGGCCTACGCAACGTGTCCGCCGCCTGGCGCTGCGCCGCGTGCGACGCGCTCGCGCACCACGCGCCCGTCTACAGGTACCACTACTGTTCTGTCATACACACCACACACCCATCTAAAGCCTAAGTTACAGTTTGACCAAAGTATATTATTAGTACTAACATACAGTACGGACACGCCCTGCCGCTCTCTAGATTGCGCCCTCACCAACTCGTCACCCATATTGATACAGATTGGTTACAGTTTGATTGTCGAACGTATAGGATTTCGCCGCCATTTTGTTTGGTCTGTCATTCCTTTTTTGAAATGTCATTTCTGACCCGTTGTATGAAGTGTCCAGGGTGTGGTTTGACCACAAATTGAAGTTATTCCGATGTGCCCGCGGATAACGCATTTTAAGGGTCTCCGAAGGCCTGTTCCACTTGTCTTCTTTCACCTATCTCTACCATTAAGCCACTACTAGGGGTAAAAGGAATGAAAATGCAATTACAAGTTTTCATACAAACATAGTTCTGTTTTAGATTTAAATGACATGCCGAGTAACTTCAAATATGATAAGAAGACATATCAATATCTGAAATAAGTAGATGCAACCAATATTCGGCCTATTAGGCCATTTTTCAGTATTTAATATTCGGCTGAACTTGCATTCGTTGCATCTCTAGAAATTAGTTTTCGATTACTGAAATAAAACCGAACAAAATAAAGAGCAAGTTGCTACAAAATAAAATTAAGCCTTTCTTTATTTAATTTGTTCAAATTAATTGCTATAAAAAAAACACCGATTAAGAACGTATCGTAGGCAGGCCTCCCACGCGGTGGACCGACGACCTGGTGAAGATCTCGGGAAGACGCTGGATGTGGGCAGTGCAGGACCGGTCGTCGTGCAAATCCTTGGTGGAAGTTTTTCGACTGATATGATGATGACAGACATCGATATGTATCTGCTTAATATAATATTAAGTTTGGCTTTTATCTGGCATGTATGTAGTTTTTTATTAACGTGAAACTATGTTTGCATGCAAACTCGAGCCTCTTGGGGAACCTTAAACGGATATTTTAGAGCCGCCAGCAGGCTCGAGGAATGTCGATCTACTTGCCAAAGATTATTCGGCAATTGAAATATTGCGCCGTTATTAATTATAAATGCAAAGAAAACTACAGATATATCAACGGTATATTCACATGTAAATAAAGTCAGACATTGGTCTGCACTTTTTGACCATAATGAAAACAGTCGAGAAGATATTTTTTTATTATTAAAATTTTGAGTGCCTAGCTGCACCTCACCTGATGGTAAGTGCCGATGCAGCCGTGAATGTAACATGTGAGCTCAAATAGTGCCTATTCACTGTCGACTTGAAGATACCTAAATTATACGAATCGGGGAATACAGACGCCGGCAGGGAATTCCACTCCTTGGTCGTTCGCATAATAAACGAAGAAAAAAACGCTTCATGCGTAAAGGTGGAACATTAACGAAAAAGGGGTGGAATCTTCTTCCGGAAAAAAAAAATCCTGTAGAACACCGATAGACAGGCGACTTTGCGTTGATACTCGAGGCTTTAGAGCCTGTTTGATACAAGTTCCTCGTCGCCAATGAGTCTCCTGGCGCGTCGGTCGATAGAATCCAATGCATCTAGCTGGTAACGAGCCGATCCGTTCCATAAGTGAAAGCAGTACTCCATACATGACCGAACTTGAGCTTGGTATAATATGGTATAGTGTGCTCTGGTGTAAAGTAAAGTCTCACCAAGCTTTTTGGCAGCCGATTTTGCCTTGGATTCAATGTACGAGTATCTCCCGAAATTCAGATCGGATGTTAAATATACTATATAGGGCAATTCCATATGTGACTGACTCTACATTTGACACAATTTGCGTTTTATTTTGCCTTATATAACGATTAGTACTATGTTTTTAGTTTCAATTTAAACATGGCTTTGTAGCCAGTTTCAACAATTATCCTATAGAGAAAAAATGGCAACCAATAATATTGTGAAATATCATTTATTTAGTAAAATGTAAACGTGACTGACACTACATGCAAAAGGAAGTCGTTGTCGAGAGTGTTTTTAAACTTCAATAATCTTCCTCTGTACTGACGTTATAACTTTAATTTGTGTTTTTATCGAAAGTGCATGAAACAAACTATTATAAAATGGTGAAATAAAATCTTTAAGTTATTTAAAAAAATATTTATTAGTAAAATAAATTGTGACTGACACTACAGCCCAAAACGTGACCGACACTACACTCACTTTGTATAGTGTAAAAGTCAGTATTTTTACATGAAACCTTAGAATTTAAATCACAGCACATTAAATAGAAACTCTTAAATTATTTTTAAGAAACAAAAGTGTAATTAATAAACTCACTAAAATTCTATTTTTGAACAAAAAAACCACCTAAACGAAATCACTAATAATATTTTAGAAATCAACATTGAAACTAAAATAATTCAAAACAAAACCTTTTTAGAAGCAAGAAATATATTTTTTTAATACAAACAGTTTATTTAACAAAGTATAAATTCTTTTGGTAAATATATTATTTATCTGCATAATAAACATTCAGTCCGCAAAATAACTACTTGAGCGGCAAGATTTCATGATTGAGCGGCAGAAAAACATGTAGGAAGAGTGTGGTACGGGGAGTTCTAAATGGAAGCGGGAGCGAGCGAAGCGAGCTCGGACTTGCGGAGCACCCCGACTCGGATCCGTTAGGTTCGGAGACTGTGCGGGGAGGCGAGCTAAGCTCGCCTCCCCGCACAGTCGTAGTGTTAGGTTTAACATGAGAACATAGAAGTAGGAGCCCCGAAGGGGCTCCGTCGACCACTCAACACTGTAGGAAGAGTGTAGTACGGGGATGTTTAAAATAATTACAGCCATCCAGAATGACATAAATTGCTGATTGATTTTGAAATATTTGCTGACCATGAGTTGCTGACCAATTAGCTATTTCTGCTCACCGATTATATTTTTCTGCTCACAGAAATAACAATACTATGCTAACCATTTAATTGACACCCAATTCTTTTAAGCCTTTTCAAAGACATCTAGACTATTTGGAAACTTTATAATCTATTGCCCTTAAGAATCAGATAATGATTAGGTAATATCTCCAATATGTCATCAAAAGAAACATAAGATATATCTTCCTCATCAGCTATAAATAAAGAGGCATCGTTTTTTATTACTTTTAGGCTCATAAGTTTGACTTCCTGTTCTGAGATTCCTTTTTTCTTAAATTCTTCAAATAATCCTTTAGCTTTTAGCTTCTCTCTCTGCTTGCGCTTCCTTTCTGCTGCTGTTTTCGCCATCTATGAGAAAAAAACAAACAAAAAGCTACATTTAATTATGATACAGGCTGTTACTGACTCTACCTACTACGTGACCGACTCTACAATGTGACTGACACTACAAAAATGTTTCTTAGAGTTTAGGCATTATAAAAAAATGATAATAAATTTTTACCATCGGCATCATTTGAGTTATACCGTCAAGTAGGAAAATACTTATTTTCATGGTAATTAAGTAATTTTACTGTAGTTAGAGACAATAATAATGTCTATTCTGTGACCGACACTACACCTTGATACTGTGATCTTATAAACCTAATATATCTTAAAACAATAAAATTTCCATGAGTTACGGACTCTTTATCGATATGTCATCGTTTCAACAGTTAGTAAAAGTAACAAAATATAACAATAATTCAAAATACTTACTGTGAAAATTTAATCAAAACTTCACCACAAAAACCACTTTTAGCTGAGCTTACGACGCCATCAAGTGATGATAGTTTTGCCAGAAAAATAATATCAAAAAATTGTTGCCATTATAAAAACTTAAAAGTAATATAATTTTGCCACCATACTTAAGTATTTTTACTACCAAAATCACATATTTATTTTTTTCATTTATGGTAGACTTATGCGTGGAATTGCCCTATAAAAATAAAAAATAAATTATATATATATATATATATATATATATATAAATCCCAGTATCATTTCTGCGTCTTTCCAGAAATCCGCTAAATCTGCGTCCACCTGTTTTATTGTTAATCCCGCTTGTAGTTTTTGTGAATACTTTCCTAATAATTACATAGATGGCGAAAGTAGCACTTACTTAATCGTAACATGCGAAATGTACTATACATTTTTCATTTCACTCTCCATACTAATTCCTCCTATTCTGCGGCGAATGTCGATTCCGTTCGAGGTCAAATCTTTTATTTTAATTACAAAATGAATACCAAACAATTTAGGAGTATATTATTATTATTATTGTGTTAGATGGTTTCGTTGCATGTTGTGTGCGCTCAAAGTAGTCGACATTTCTTTATTAGGATTGTCTACCTATAGTTTCTTGCTACAATTTAAACTTAGAGTGGAACGTAAATATTTGAACGATGAGTAAAAAGTCCGGGGGATCCAGGAATCGCAGTTCTTCCGTCGAGAGTGTGTGGAGTGTGCAATCAAAAGAAACATGTTTAGCACGGGACACCACCGATAGTGAATCATCATTTAGTGATATCAGTCACAGCGATGTCACATCGACATTTGACCAGATGATTTCTACAGCAATCAACGACTCATTTAATTTGGCGGATTCTGAGCGGACGTATTTGGACAGTAGTGACTCCGAAATAGATTATCACTATTTTCTAAAGTGCGCTCTTTGTGGAAAAGACAACAGTAACCCTTTATACTACAGCTACTGCGAAAAATATAGTTATACGTAATACTGACGTTTAAAGTTTCATTGTAGGTTCAGACAAGAACAGCTTAATGAAGCAAAATAATACACACACTCGCAGTGCTCCATACCTACTTACACATGGTGCGCCCTGTGAGTGTGTGTTTTAATAAAAAATCAATGCAATTTCGATAACTACTTACTCTAGTAACATCAATATTGAGAAGAAAAAATCTACTTACCATACTATATTCGTGAAAATAATAATACTAATCACATCTTTATTATTGATAAATATGGAATTGATAAAAATAGGTACTATTATTATTATTAGTGTGCTATTTTTATTTTTAGAAATACAGTAGGTAAGTAGTAAGAAATGACAGCACCGAGCTGTTATCATGAGAAATCTTAATGGAAATTCAAATTTTCAAATCCTTCAATGTTTGCAGGCAGACCATTAGGGTCCTTTAAATAAATCTAGCCCAACTGGACAAATTAAACATCCACAATATGTTCAGTATAATTATGAAACGCCCAGTAACAGAGTACTGCACAACATCCAAATCTTGTTTAGCATATTTTTGCGGTGGTAGCTCCAAAGCAGAATCTCCAGCGCAGCGTTTGCGTGATCGCAAGTAACACCTATATAATCTCGTGTTTTCATTAGTCATGTCTTCTCTCCTCCTAAGATCCTGCTCACTGAATTTTTTATTTGTACTGTCTTTGCTGTTTCGGTTAGATTTCGATTTGAAACATTTTCTGATCTTGAAACATTTTTCGCAGTAGCTGTAGTATAAAGGGTTACTGTTGTCTTTTCCACAAAGAGCGCACTTTAGAAAATAGTGATAATCTATTTCGGAGTCACTACTGTCCAAATACGTCCGCTCAGAATCCGCCAAATTAAATGAGTCGTTGATTGCTGTAGAAATCATCTGGTCAAATGTCGATGTGACATCGCTGTGACTGATATCACTAAATGATGATTCACTATCGGTGGTGTCCCGTGCTAAACATGTTTCTTTTGATTGCACACTCCACACACTCTCGACGGAAGAACTGCGATTCCTGGATCCCCCGGACTTTTTACTCATCGTTCAAATATTTACGTTCCACTCTAAGTTTAAATTGTAGCAAGAAACTATAGGTAGACAATCCTAATAAAGAAAGTTCCGTAACTGAAGGGGTAAAATGGGATAGGTACCTATTATACAGGGTGGCCAGACAATTTACTTACAAAGAAAAAAATTGGCCCTTGTGTCGTCCATTTATGTTCCGCGATTTTTGATAGTTTTCAAGTTTTGATTTTTTCTTGATTTTTGGAAAATTTCTGCCGGGCCAACAAAAAAAAACTAGGAAACTTTTCCAAGACTTTTTGCTTGAAATTAAATTCTCATAACTTTTACTATTATGCATAAAACAACCAACTTCGTAACTTTAGTGGAAGCTATGAAAATTTGGTTTAAATTGAAAAAAAAACGGTTTGGTTAATTACGACTCAAATCATCATCATCATTTCCTTGCCCTTTCCCAATTACTCGGGGTCGTCTCAGCATATTTTCCTCTTACGACTAAAGTAATCTTTAAATTAAAAATATAAACAGGTGACATGCCCACTTTTAAGAATTTTCTACCTCGTTGCCTTTACAGGCCAATTCTAACCAAAGTAGCGCTTTGAGAGCTACTTTTTGACTTTAATATTGAAGCTGAAGAGATGACATATTCTTCAGGGCTACTTACAAACCATAAAGTCACTTGTTTAGATTTTTAATTTAAAGATGAAAATTTTAGTCCTAAAAAGTTGACCTTATGAGAATTCAATTACAAGCAAAAAATCTTGTTAAAGTTTCCTAGTTTTTAGGGTTCCGTAGTACAACAAGGAACCCTTATAGTTTCGTCACGTCTGTCTGTCCGTCTGTCTGTCTGACTGTCCGCGGCCCAGCTCCTAGACTATTAGTAGTTGCTATGGTTGCACAAAAGATCTGAGGAGCCTCTGATTATGTCCGTCTCATGTTATTGGAAATAAGTCAAAAAGTCAAAATCATCTACATGTGTTTCTGGAAAATCTTATAAAAGCAAAAGAAATGCGTTGTATTTCAGTCACTAACAGTTTCTCTCAAGTAAGTAGATTTTTGTTTATTTTTTATGTATTAGAGAAATTATAAATGTGTGTTACAATAATAGCTGTATATTTTCAGGTGGATATTTTATATGCACCGTATGGTTCCCGGCTAAGAATAGGACCATCCCATCTCTTCCAATGGGTGTCGTAAGAGGCGACTAAGGGACTTAAAACCGGAGTATGGGCAGCAGCGTCTTTCCGTGCATTGCAACACACCTGCAATCAAACTGCGATCGCCAACCCGCCTGCCAAGCGTGGCGATTACGGCAAAACCCCCCCAATGAATTTCACACCCAGAAAACGGCCCCTAGTCCCCGGCAGCCCCGCTATTCCTGGCTCCGGTAGCAGTCATGGTAACGGCGGGGTAGGGGGTGCAAAGAATCCCCGGCAGATGCCAGGCTACCAAACCCAACGACCTTTGGCCCTGGCAACTTATAACCCGCGCACACTGCGGACTGACGAGAAACTTGCAGAACTCGAAGAAGTATTGAGCAGGTTACGGTGGGATATCGTAGGTTTATGTGAAGTCCGAAGAGAGGGAGAGGACACCATGATCCTTAAATCCGGAAACCTGCTCTATTTCCGGGAGGGCGACCAACAGTCCCAGGGTGGTGTCGGGTTTCTCGTCCACAAGTCCCTCATTAACAATGTGGTCCAAATCGTGAGCGTTTCGACAAGGGTAGCATACCTTATACTCAGAATCACCAAACGGTATTCGATGAAGGTCATACAGGTATACGCGCCGACTACGGAACACTCCGACGACGAGGTAGAGACTATGTATGAGGACATCTCTACAGCCTTACATAGCACCAGGACCCATTATATCGTTGTTATGGGGGACTTTAACGCGAAACTGGGCAAACGAAGCGATGGTGAGCTGAGAGTGGGGCAATTTGGATATGGAGTAAGAAATGCACGTGGCCAGATGCTGGCCGACTTTATGGAGAAGGAGAGCCTCTTTATGATGAACTCCTTCTTTAAAAAGTCAAAACAGCGGAAGTGGACATGGTTGCATCCCAATGGCGTAACAAAAAACGAGATAGACTTCATCTTGTCGACAAGGAGGCAAATATTCAATGATGTCTCCG
The DNA here is from genome assembly GCA_947284805.1 of Coleophora flavipennella. NCBI lineage: Eukaryota > Metazoa > Arthropoda > Insecta > Lepidoptera > Coleophoridae > Coleophora > Coleophora flavipennella. The sequence goes on along the minus strand of OX369255.1, from coordinate 19,741,386 downwards.
TGATCAATTCAGTCAAAACAGGAAGCGATCACCGGATGGTCAGAGGCACATTGAATCTAAAGACAAAGCTAGAAAGATGTCGACTGATGAAGTCTACGCTCCGACCAGCGCCCATCCAGCTCCAAAACCCCGAGAGCTTTCAGCTCGAGTTGCACAATCGTTTCGAATGCCTAGGAGACTGCGAGAATGTGGACGATTATAATGAAAGGTTCGTGGAAATTGTTCAAACGGTCGGGTGTAAGTTTTTTAAAACTCGCCGTTCAAACAGAACCAAAAAAATCTCCGACTTCACCAGCAACCTCATGGAACAAAGACGCAGATTGGTTTTGCAGTCCTCTGAAGACGCTACTCAGTATCGGCAACTAAACAGGCAGATCTCTAAGTCCCTAACTCGCAATTTACGCCAATATAATACAAATTGTATTAAAGAGGCGATTGAGTACAACAAAGGCTCAAAAGTGTTCGCGAGAGATCTGTCTGTTGGACAAAGCCAACTGACCAAGCTGAAGACTGAGGACGGCAGGACCATATCGTCTAAGACTGATTTGCTGGAAGAAGTTGAGAAGTTCTATGGACAATTGTACAAGACCACACGTTTGCCTGTCAGGGATCTGGCTGAAGACCCAAGAGCCAGACTAACCCGACACTATACCGAAGATATCCCGGACGTCAGCCTGTATGAGATTAGAATGGCTCTCAAACAGCTCAAGAACAACAAGGCACCGGGTGATGATGGAATTACGGCTGAACTTCTGAAAGCAGGTGGATCACCGGTACTAAAAGCTCTTCAGAAGTTATTTAATTCCGTTATACTCGAGGGACAAACGCCTAAGGCATGGCACAGAAGTGTGGTCGTGCTCTTCTTCAAAAAGGACGACAACACCCTGCTGAAGAACTACAGACCCATCTCACTTCTGAGCCATGTCTACAAGCTGTTTTCGAGAGTCATTACGAATCGTCTCGCACGCAGGTTTGACGAATTCGAGCCTCCCGAACAAGCCGGTTTCCGAAAAGGCTTTAGTACCATAGACCACATACATATGCTGCGGCAGATTATACAGAAGACCGAAGAGTACAATCAGCCACTATGCTTGGCGTTTGTGGACTATGAGAAGGCCTTTGATTCAGTCGAAACCTGGGCTGTGCTAAAGTCTCTCCAGCGGTGCTAAATTGACCATCGATACATCGAGGTGTTGAAGTGTCTGTATGAAAACGCCAACATGTCGGTTCGCCTCCAGGACCGGAATTCGAAACCTATCCAGTTGCAGCGAGGGGTGAGACAGGGAGACGTTATATCTCCGAAACTGTTCACCACCGCCCTGGAAGATGTTTTTAAGCTTCTGGACTGGGGTGGACTCGGCATCAATATCAACGGCGAGTACATATCCCACCTTCGATTCGCTGACGATATCGTGGTCATGGCTGAGACTATGGAAGACCTAAGCACAATGCTCGATGGCCTCAGTAAGGTCTCTCAACAAGTGGGTCTTAAAATGAACATGGACAAGACGAAAATAATGTTAAATGTCCGTGTCGCACCCACTCCTCTAAAGGTTGGAGACTCTACACTGGAAGTTGTTGACGAATATGTATACCTGGGACAAACAATCCAGCTAGGTAGTTCCAACTTCAAGAAAGAGATCAATCGACGAATACAACTCGGCTGGGCAGCGTTCGGGAAGCTTCGCAATATCTTCACGTCCCAAATACTGCAGTGTCTCAAGACTAAGGTCTTTGACCAGTATGTGTTGCCAGTGATGACTTGCGGAACTGAGACATGGTCGCTTACTATGGGCCTCATAAGAAGGCTCAAGGTCATCCAAAGGGCAATGGAGCGTGCTATGCTCGGAGTTTCTCTGCGTGATCGAATCAGAAACGAGGAGATCCGCAGGAGAACTAAAGTAACCGACATAGCTCACAGAATCGCTAAACTGAAGTGGCAGTGGGCAGGGCACATAGCTCGTAGAACAGATGGCCGATGGGGCAGTAAAGTTCTCGAGTGGCGACCGCGCACCGGAAAACGTAGCGTAGGCAGGCCTCCCACGCGGTGGACCGATGACCTGGTGAAGGTCGCGGGAAGCCGATGGATGCGGGCAGCGCAGGACCGGTCGTCGTGGAAATCCTTGGGGGAGGCCTTTGTCCAGCAGTGGACGATTTGTGGCTGATATGATGATGATGATGATGATTTTATATGAATTTGTAGTTGAAGAAGACCAACAAACCACAAGCATTCACAAACTATGTATTTTCAAGCTTGATTGGAAAGTTAGACTCTCCGCAATCATTTCATGAAATATTTATCAAAGCAAATGACGACTGATAATATTTATTTGACTTTTTCAACCACCAAAATGATCATCAAAATGATTTCCCATTGTGGTTTGAGTTGAGGTGAGTAGTGAAGCTTCAAGTTTAATACACATCACAAAAAAAGCATAAATAAGAAATGTGTAAAAAAAAATTTGGACAAGCAAACTCATTATCATACCCATATAGCGTAAACTTGATTGGAAAATTTATTGTAAGCAACAGATTTTTATTTTTTCTATTTTTCAGATACGGAAGAATTACAGGCTCAACTATTTATGAAGCAGCTCACTGTAGAACTATCTCATCTGAACAAAATTATGGGAGAACATTCAAAATTTACTTCCATTGCGATGGATAGAGGAAAAAAAACTAGAAAAAGTAGTTCTCAACATAGTGAATAAAAAAGAAAAGGTAACTAATAGTTTTTCTGTTGTTTCAATATTTTGAATACAACTATTTATAATGTTTAATTCAAGGCTTCTGTAATAATTAATATCATTGTTTCTGCATTTCAGATAAAAATTGAAGAAACTGGACTTTTTCTTAATGCCGAGTATCCTATTTTTGTTGCAACACGTAACGGGCTTACTGAAAATTACACAATAGAGATTAAATGACCTTCAACAGAAGCTCTTATATAATTTTGTATCTAAAAGATAATAAAATGGCACCAAAATGTTGGACACAAGTACTACTTCAAATGTTTTTCAGCAAAAGGAAAATAGCACTTTTCTGTATAGCACACCAAAATTTAAAAAAATCAAAAGAAGTAGATATTTATAATCATGTGCCATATGATAACAGCAGTGTATCTGTTAAGTATACTTACTGCAAAAAAAATTTTGGATTGATGCCAAAATTACAAGATCTATAAGCATATTTTTAATAAAACTATTTTATAAATTAAACTTGTATGCTTTTTAAATACTATTTTTTATTTTTTCTTATCGTGTTTGTGTAGTCATACCTGACTAACCCTGGTGTCAGAGTTTTCAAATCGCCTAAAGGCCTCTGGGCTCTGACGTGGTTTGTATAACGACCGCCACCAATGATAACGACCGGGACCGACGGCTTAACGTGCTCTCTGAAGTACGGAATCATCTTACTTTCGGACAATCAGAGTCGTGTTTTATAAAACTACAAGTTACAAGTTTACAAGTGTAATTCGATGTTCATTGCATAGCCGGTTTGCTCCCTGAAGTCTTGACCTGACTCTGTAATGCAACGTACACTGAATTACACTTGAAATCTTGTGACTTGTAGTTTTATAAAACGGAGCCCTGGTCATTCAGCCTGCATTGTCCTAACCAAACTGGGAAAAACTTACAAAGTGATTTCTGAGAATGTCCCCACCGGGAATCAAAACTAGGACCTGCGGTTCGTGAGCCTGACGCATTAACCACTAGACGATGGAGGCAGTTTTTTTTTGTATAATTTTAAATAAAGGTTAAGCCCACACAACAAATGGATAGGTAGTCCATTTAAAATTTTTACAAAAAAAAAATCTTAAGTCGAGAAACTAGGCAAAAGTATGAATGCCAGGGACGAACAAGTACAACCAATCAGACAGGAATGACGTCATCAGAACTATAGGTCCGTTTTGGCGCGAAAATTTAAACTGTTAATTCAAAACCGCATTTTTTCTAATAAATTAGGTGTTTTAATTTTTAATACATTTGTGGCCTATTCTACATTGAATTCTTTAAAATGAAAACAAAAATATAAATATTGCATGTTCCCTATTCTCTTTTAGTTATGTTTGTACTAGCAAGGTAATAATGATGTAGTTAGGTATAAGTAGGAAAATAGTACATAGCTAATCTTAAAGAAGTTATTATTACATGGAATGTACCTACTATTTCCTATACCAAATCTATTTTGATACCCACTGAAACTACTTAGCTAATTAGGTACTATTATTTTTTAGAAACAAACAGAAGAACAGTTGTACCTACAAGCCTCACCTCAAAACTTGCTAAAATTATGATGTACCTACTATAGAAAACAATAAAACTTTACCTACTATTAACAGTTTAGTTTAGTAAATAAATATCGGAAACATTTACAGAGTTACAGTTACCAGTAACAGAGCACTCAACAAGCAACTTCCTTTTTTTTAATTCTTCAATCTTTTTTCTATTCCTAGTTAAATACATTTTCAATCAATTTACCACCCAAATAACACAGGTATATATACAAGTACAGCACAACCTATTTACTGCGTACTCACTATTGTGCGTCCGGCGGCAAAATGCGTCCGCACCGCACCGCAATAGGCAGTACAGAAGAGGGTAATGGGTGAGAACCAGTTTGTGCCGAAGGGCGCAAAACAGTTGTTAGGATGGTTTAAAATATACATTTAAGGGGTAAAGCGCGCGGGGGGAAAGGTATACTTCGCCGCGTGCAGCGCCCCAGTGACGTGCGGCGGAGTTGCGAATTAAAATTTCACATTCGGAACAAAATTACGTCCGAACAAAAACTTCTTAAATAATAGCCTAGATGGCAGAACTGTCGCTGAAGTAAAAATAACGGCGATTGCAATCTGGCGTCCGTATACGGACGCAATAGCGCGGTGGACGCAGGATTAAATGAGAATTTGGCAATAGGAGGACGCAAGAGTGTTTGTGGTATATATATATATATATATATATATATATATATATATATATATATATATATATATATATATATATATATATATACAGGGTCTTCGGCAGATGGTTGAAAATACGAAAATGGGGGATAGGTGTGGTCGCCTCCCACCTATTTTGAGAATTAAAAAAAATCTAGGACTTGTAATTTTTTTTACAGGATTTTTTTTCCTTTTTTTAGAAATTTTGCCATTTTTATACCTTTGAACACATGTAACTTTTTGTTTTTTAAAGCTAGCTCCAAAATCTTTTTTTCAATAGACTTTTATAAGATTGTCGGCTCTAAAAAAAATTATGTTTGTTTCAAGTTATTGTTAAAAACAAAAATGTGGGCCCCCGAACTTAAAAAAAAAGTTGAACAAAAATTTAAGTCAACTTTGCGATGCATTTAAAAAAAAAATTATGGGGCTGGAAGGCTTCTGTTTTTTTTAAAACATCTCTAAAGCTTAGGCTTTTGAATGGTATGTAATTTGTTTCGGTATCTTTTTTGTAACCGGAGTTGTTAATTTTTTTTACTCAATTGGACCATGTTGACGAAATTCCACTAGTTACATGTTTTGTGAAATGTATCAAATGCAAAGTTGAAAATAATGTAAATACTTACTGTTGGGACGGTTACAAAGAGCAGGTACGTTTTTTTACATTCTTGCACACACATAATGGCTATCTTTTGTCATTTATTGGCATATTGGAGTTAGCACTTCCATATGCCAATAAAATGTCCGCATATTCCGCATTGGTAAATTGAGCCATTTTAAACCACAACAAAGTCTTAACAAAACGTCTGATAATAACAAAAAGTGACAAACAACAAAAAAACATAACAAAAACACAAACACAGCAAAGTGAAATTAACTAAAACAAAAAAAAACGTTAACGTTATTAACGTTTGTGATTTTGTTAAGTTTTTTTGTTGTTTGTCACTTTTTGTTATTATCAGACGTTTTGTTAAGACTTTGTTGTGGTTTAAAATGGCTCAATTTACCAATGCGGAATATGCGGACATTTTATTGGCATATGGAAGTGCTAACTCCAATATGCCAATAAATGACAAAAGATAGCCATTATGTGTGTGCAAGAATGTAAAAAAACGTACCTGCTCTTTGTAACCGTCCCAACAGTAAGTATTTACATTATTTTCAACTTTGCATTTGATACATTTCACAAAACATGTAACTAGTGGAATTTCGTCAACATGGTCCAATTGAGTAAAAAAAATTAACAACTCCGGTTACAAAAAAGATACCGAAACAAATTACATACCATTCAAAAGCCTAAGCTTTAGAGATGTTTTAAAAAAAACAGAAGCCTTCCAGCCCCATAATTTTTTTTTTAAATGCATCGCAAAGTTGACTTTTAAATTTTTGTTCAACTTTTTTTTTAAGTTCGGGGGCCCACATTTTTGTTTTTAGCAATAACTTGAAACAAACATAATTTTTTTTAGAGCCGACAATCTTATAAAAGTCTATTAAAAAAAAGATTTTGGAGCTAGCTTTAAAAAACAAAAAGTTACATGTGTTCAAAGGTATAAAAATGGCAAAATTTCTAAAAAAAGGAAAAAAAATCCTGTAAAAAAAATTACAAGTCCTAGATTTTTTTTAATTCTCAAAATAGGTGGGAGGCGACCCCACCTATCCCCCATTTTCGTATTTTCAACCATCTGCCGAAGACCCTGTATAATATAATGTTATAATCTCGAGATGGTCAAAGATCTGGATTGATTCATCTCATTTTCTGGTCAAACTGGCTGTACTGTAATAGCAGGGGTAGCATTTTCTTTTTTTGGGTCATTAATTTTTGCTATTATTCTGTAAGAGATTTTCTTAATGTAAAATATTAACTACTGCAAAACACCTTGATGTAACCTATTTCACTGCAAATAAATAATCATTTAATTTAATTTGTTTTATCGTGCGGCACAATCAACCGTGCTATCTAAGGGATAGATAGCGGCCGCTTGGTATTAAAATTAGCAGCACCCGCGGTCGCGTGAAGGGCATTTACACCTACGGACGTGTGCAACGCTACCTTAATACACATCTGGAATCAGAAATGCAGGTTTCCTTTTTCTTTCACCGTTAAAGTAATCGATACCAGACATGCGCGCCGAGCCTGGCCTTTTTTTAGGGTTCATGTTTTTAAAGAATATCGTGGAAAAACAGGCAAAAATATCTGCTATGGACGGTTCAAAAGATACAGCCCTTGAACAGACAGACGAACATCGTAGGCTTAGTGATAGGGTCCCGTTGTTACACTTTAGGTACTGAACCCTAAATAGGAAAACTATTTTTAACTTTTTACGGGTTTTTTTATGTGGGCAGCGAGGGTTTTATTTTAACAGATCAACTCCAAAATACGGGAATATGTCTTAATATAAAATTCAGTTCAATCGGTCGCCTGAAAGTCGATTTAAAATCCATTGAAAAGTTAGACCCGTACAAATAAATAAAAAACTAACTAAAAATATCGTTTGGAGTATCCAGTAGTGTGCAGATATGAGCTGAGAATGACCAAGTTTACATGTTGTATTTCAGATTCTCAGACGATGAAGACGAATCGTCAGGGATGACGGACAAGGAGAAGTCTGCTCAGGGTATGCTTGATTATATCATTGTTTTTAACATAAAATTATATAGTCACTTGATAGATGACACAGGCGAAAGATTTGCTTGCATATTATTTAACATGTGACAGATTACAGACACAGGCCAAAGGTTTGCTTGCAAATTGTTTTACATATGCTAGATTACAGACGCAGGCCAAAGGTTTGCTTGCAAATTATTTTACATATGCTAGATTACAGACGCAGGCCAAAGGTTTGCTTGCAAATTATTTTACATATGCTAGATTACAGACGCAGGCCAAAGGTTTGCTTGCAAATTATTTTACATATGCTAGATTACAGACGCAGGCCAAAGGTTTGCTTGCAAATTATTTTACATATGCTAGATTACAGACGCAGGCCAAAGGTTTGCTTGCAAATTATTTTACATATGCTAGATTACAGACGCAGGCCGAAGGTTTGCTTGCAAATTGTTTTACATATGCTAGATTACAGACGCAGGCCAAAGGTTTGCTTGCAAATTATTTTACATATGCTGGATTACAGACGCAGGCCAAAGATTTGCTTGCAAATTATTTTACATATGCTAGATTACAGACGCAGGCCAAAGGTTTGCTTGCAAATTATTTTACATATGCTAGATTACAGACGCAGCCAAAGGTTTGCTTGCAAATTATTTTACATATGCTAGATTACAGACGCAGGCCAAAGGTTTGCTTGCAAATTGTTTTACATATGCTAGATTACAGACGCAGGCCAAAGGTTTGCTTGCAAATTGTTTTACATATGCTAGATTACAGACGCAGGCCAAAGGTTTGCTTGCAAATTATTTTACATATGCTGGATTACAGACGCAGGCCAAAGGTTTGCTTGCAAATTATTTTACATATGCTAGATTACAGACGCAGGCCAAAGGTTTGCTTGCAAATTATTTTACATATGCTAGATTACAGACGCAGGCCAAAGGTTTGCTTGCAAATTATTTTACATATGCTAGATTACAGACGCAGGCCAAAGGTTTGCTTGCAAATTGTTTTACATATGCTAGATTACAGACGCAGGCCAAAGGTTTGCTTGCAAATTATTTTACATATGCTAGATTACAGACGCAGGCCAAAGGTTTGCTTGCAAATTGTTTTACATATGCTAGATTACAGACGCAGGCCAAAGGTTTGCTTGCAAATTATTTTACATATGCTAGATTACAGACGCAGGCCAAAGGTTTGCTTGCAAATTATTTTACATATGCTAGATTACAGACGCAGGCCAAAGGTTTGCTTGCAAATTATTTTACATATGCTGGATTACAGACGCAGGCCAAAGGTTTGCTTGCAAATTATTTTACATATGCTAGATTACAGACGCAGGCCAAAGGTTTGCTTGCAAATTATTTTACATATGCTAGATTACAGACGCAGGCCAAAGGTTTGCTTGCAAATTATTTTACATATGATAGAATACAGACACAGGCCAAAGGTTTGCTTGCAAATTATTTTACATATGCTGGATTACAGACGCAGGCCAAAGGTTTGCTTGCAAATTATTTTACATATGATAGACTACAGACGCAGGCCAAAGGTTTGTTTGCAAATTATTTTACATATGCTAGATTACAGACGCAGGCCAAAGGTTTGCTTGCAAATTATTTTACATATGATAGAATACAGACACAGGCCAAAGGTTTGCTTGCAAATTATTTTACATATGCTGGATTACAGACGCAGGCCAAAGGTTTGCTTGCAAATTATTTTACATATGATAGACTACAGACGCAGGCCAAAGGTTTGCTTGCAAATTATTTTACATATGCTAGATTACAGACGCAGGCCAAAGGTTTGCTTGCAAATTATTTTACATATGCTAGATTACAGACGCAGGCCAAAGGTTTGCTTGCAAATTATTTTACATATGATAGAATACAGACACAGGCCAAAGGTTTGCTTGCAAATTATTTTACATATGCTGGATTACAGACGCAGGCCAAAGGTTTGCTTGCAAATTATTTTACATATGATAGACTACAGACGCAGGCCAAAGGTTTGCTTGCAAATTATTTTACATATGCTAGATTACAGACGCAGGCCAAAGGTTTGCTTGCAAATTATTTTACATATGCTGGATTACAGACGCAGGCCAAAGGTTTGCTTGCAAATTATTTTACATATGCTAGATTACAGACGCAGGCCAAAGGTTTGCTTGCAAATTATTTTACATATGATAGAATACAGACACAGGCCAAAGGTTTGCTTGCAAATTATTTTACATATGCTGGATTACAGACGCAGGCCAAAGGTTTGCTTGCAAATTATTTTACATATGATAGACTACAGACGCAGGCCAAAGGTTTGTTTGCAAATTATTTTACATATGCTAGATTACAGACGCAGGCCAAAGGTTTGCTTGCAAATTATTTTACATATGATAGAATACAGACACAGGCCAAAGGTTTGCTTGCAAATTATTTTACATATGCTGGATTACAGACGCAGGCCAAAGGTTTGCTTGCAAATTATTTTACATATGATAGACTACAGACGCAGGCCAAAGGTTTGCTTGCAAATTATTTTACATATGCTAGATTACAGACGCAGGCCAAAGGTTTGCTTGCAAATTATTTTACATATGCTAGATTACAGACGCAGGCCAAAGGTTTGCTTGCAAATTATTTTACATATGATAGACTACAGACGCAGGCCAAAGGTTTGCTTGCAAATTATTTTACATATGCTGGATTACAGACGCAGGCCAAAGGTTTGCTTGCAAATTATTTTACATATGATAGACTACAGACGCAGGCCAAAGGTTTGCTTGCAAATTATTTTACATATGCTAGATTACAGACGCAGGCCAAAGGTTTGCTTGCAAATTATTTTACATATGCTAGATTACAGACGCAGGCCAAAGGTTTGCTTGCAAATTATTTTACATATGATAGAATACAGACACAGGCCAAAGGTTTGCTTGCAAATTATTTTACATATGCTGGATTACAGACGCAGGCCAAAGGTTTGCTTGCAAATTATTTTACATATGATAGACTACAGACGCAGGCCAAAGGTTTGCTTGCAAATTATTTTACATATGCTAGATTACAGACGCAGGCCAAAGGTTTGCTTGCAAATTATTTTACATATGCTGGATTACAGACGCAGGCCAAAGGTTTGCTTGCAAATTATTTTACATATGCTAGATTACAGACGCAGGCCAAAGGTTTGCTTGCAAATTATTTTACATATGATAGAATACAGACACAGGCCAAAGGTTTGCTTGCAAATTATTTTACATATGCTGGATTACAGACGCAGGCCAAAGGTTTGCTTGCAAATTATTTTACATATGATAGACTACAGACGCAGGCCAAAGGTTTGCTTGCAAATTATTTTACATATGCTAGATTACAGACGCAGGCCAAAGGTTTGCTTGCAAATTATTTTACATATGCTAGATTACAGACGCAGGCCAAAGGTTTGCTTGCAAATTATTTTACATATGATAGAATACAGACACAGGCCAAAGGTTTGCTTGCAAATTATTTTACATATGCTGGATTACAGACGCAGGCCAAAGGTTTGCTTGCAAATTATTTTACATATGATAGACTACAGACGCAGGCCAAAGGTTTGCTTGCAAATTATTTTACATATGCTAGATTACAGACGCAGGCCAAAGGTTTGCTTGCAAATTATTTTACATATGCTGGATTACAGACGCAGGCCAAAGGTTTGCTTGCAAATTATTTTACATATGCTAGATTACAGACGCAGGCCAAAGGTTTGCTTGCAAATTATTTTACATATGATAGAATACAGACACAGGCCAAAGGTTTATGCTGGATTACAGACGCAGGCCAAAGGTTTGCTTGCAAATTATTTTACATATGATAGACTACAGACGCAGGCCAAAGGTTTGCTTGCAAATTATTTTACATATGATAGACTACAGACGCAGGCCAAAGGTTTGCTTGCAAATTATTTTACATATGCTAGATTACAGACGCAGGCCAAAGGTTTGCTTGCAAATTATTTTACATATGCTAGATTACAGACGCAGGCCAAAGGTTTGCTTGCAAATTATTTTACATATGATAGAATACAGACACAGGCCAAAGGTTTGCTTGCAAATTATTTTACATATGCTGGATTACAGACGCAGGCCAAAGGTTTGCTTGCAAATTATTTTACATATGATAGACTACAGACGCAGGCCAAAGGTTTGCTTGCAAATTATTTTACATATGCTAGATTACAGACGCAGGCCAAAGGTTTGCTTGCAAATTATTTTACATATGCTAGATTACAGACGCAGGCCAAAGGTTTGCTTGCAAATTATTTTACATATGATAGACTACAGACGCAGGCCAAAGGTTTGCTTGCAAATTATTTTACATATGCTGGATTACAGACGCAGGCCAAAGGTTTGCTTGCAAATTATTTTACATATGATAGACTACAGACGCAGGCCAAAGGTTTGCTTGCAAATTATTTTACATATGCTGGATTACAGACGCAGGCCAAAGGTTTGCTTGCAAATTATTTTACATATGATAGACTACAGACGCAGGCCAAAGGTTTGCTTGCAAATTATTTTACATATGCTAGATTACAGACGCAGGCCAAAGGTTTGCTTGCAAATTATTTTACATATGCTGGATTACAGACGCAGGCCAAAGGTTTGCTTGCAAATTATTTTACATATGCTGGACTACAGACGCAGGCCGAAGGTTTGCCTGCAAATTATATTACATATGACAGATTAGATTACAGACGCAGACCAATGGTTTGCTTGCAAATTGTTTTACATATGCTAGATTACAGACGCAGGCCAAAGGTTTGCTTGCAAATTATTTTACATATGCTAGATTACAGACGCAGGCCAAAGGTTTGCTTGCAAATTGTTTTACATATGCTAGATTACAGACGCAGGCCAAAGGTTTGCTTGCAAATTATTTTACATATGCTGGATTACAGACGCAGGCCAAAGGTTTGCTTGCAAATTATTTTACATATGCTGGATTACAGACGCAGGCCAAAGGTTTGCTTGCAAATTATTTTACATATGCTAGATTACAGACGCAGGCCAAAGGTTTGCTTGCAAATTATTTTACATATGCTAGATTACAGACGCAGGCCAAAGGTTTGCTTGCAAATTATTTTACATATGCTAGATTACAGACGCAGGCCAAAGATTTGCTTGCAAATTATTTTACATATGCTAGATTACAGACGCAGGCCAAAGGTTTGCTTGCAAATTGTTTTACATATGCTAGATTACAGACGCAGGCCAAAGGTTTGCTTGCAAATTATTTTACATATGACAGATTAGATTACAGACGCAGACCAATGGTTTGCTTGCAAATTATTTTACATAATTTAAAATAGATTTTATTAGGAAAGTTGCTTACTTTCTACAGTGTATAACTTGTTAATCTATATCTGTCCCAATCAATAAAATACAAAATGTAAACAAATTATTAAATACTTCATTGTGATAACACTAAATGTGTGATTTCTATTAAATGGTGCCGATGCCTGTTACGAAGATACACGTAATATAAGTATCGAAAAACAAGATTTAATGCAATTCAATCTCCTATTCCAGACGACATGATAAGATCCAACACCCTAGCAGTCCCCTCGTACAAGCCGTCTTCAAGCTGCGACGGTCGCCGCCTCAACTTGGACCTGCAATCGCTCAGGCTCTCCCCGACTCAGCTCACCGACCACGCCCACGGCGTCACCAGGTCCCTGTCTCACGGCTCCGTCATAAACACCCAGAAACGGTGGTGGAACATCGACGAAAACCATGGAGCTGTCAATCGACCTACTAGTTTGATGGTGGCCGAGCGTTACGGGTACAACACGCAACAGCACCCCAGAGAATCTTTTTTGAGGAGTCTTCATACGGTTACAAGGAAGAAAAAGTGTGATAGCAAATCGAATTGGGAGTTAAATTATGTAAAGGAGTATCAAAGGGAGCAAAGTAAGGGTTTGCATCTTAGGAAGTGGGCGTGTAGTAAATGCACGCTAGAAAACTCGGGTATCAGAACGCACTGTGAAGCTTGCTTATCTCCGAGGGTGTCTCAGATATCTAAAGTGTCCAACACTAGAGGGTTAAGTGTGACCACTTTGAGTAGACATTCGACGCTAGGCGGATCAGATGGGGCGACGTCTCTTCCTACTTCGGGAGGGGTCATGATCACAGTCCCTGACTGGCCTCAACGAGACCGCTCTGGATCGATTCACAAGTCTATAAGCGCACAAAATTCCCCAGAAATAAGACCTACATACAGACGATCGTTTTCTGAACAAACTACAGCAGATAGATTATCTAAAGGCGTGCCGTGTAGGAGGAGCTTGAATGAATACCAGAAATCCTTGGCAAGCTACTGCAATCTAAGACCAGACGATAGAAAAATCGACGAGTCAAACAATGAGGAATGCAGTTGGGACACTAACGCTGAAGGAGTAATATACGCGTTACCGAACAAGGGGAAATACAAAGACTTGAACCTCCAGCTGCAGGTGAACAACAACGGCACGAGATACTCTTACGTCTCAGTTCAGGATACGAAAAACGTCATGAGCAATTCTCATAACGAAGCTCTGTATTCCAATGACATGCCCGATGGGGATTACGCGAGAATCGATGAGTTGTTGGGTGCGGAGAACTGTTTGTCTCCTGAAGGCAGCAACATCAGGACGTCGCACATCGGCGCTGCGGGGAGGGAAGCGGGGACTAAAGTGTTCAATATGCTGCCCTCGATGGGGAAAGTGTCACAGGCGAGAGAGAATGTGCCTTCATCGCAGCAGCCAATGTAAGCGTTTTATTATTTATTTAATTAATCTCTCTCTCTCTTTTATATCCCTTTAGGGTTAGATGGCGCTTGCCTGGTGTTTCACTTTTTTTAATATTCTGGATTCTTAACTACACTTAAATATGGCAATTGCAAATCTCCACCTTGGCTATTTATCATCATATCAGTCGAAAAACGTGCATTGCTGGACAAAGGCCTCCCAAAAATATTTCCACGACGACCGGCCCTGCACTGCCCGCATCCAGCGGCTTCCCGTACGTAGCTCGTAGAACAGATGGCCGTTGGAGCAGTAAAGTTCTCGAGTGGCGACCGCGCACCGGAAAACGTAGTGTAGGCCTCCCACGCGGTGGACTGACGACATGGCTATTTATTTTCATTATAAGATCCCAGTATGTCACATTTTCTGGGTCAGACTTTGGTTTACTGTTTTTTTTTATTATTTTTTGACGTGATAACGTCTAATAAATCAATGGACGCCGGCTGCATGCACGAAAAAGGTTGACTAATTGTCCCGTTACGCTCATTGTCCCGTTATGTTATGACGTTTCACGTTAAACTATCGTCCGTAAACCGACTTTACAGACAACCAATTTTTTTATTCACAATTGGTAAACCCTTGACAACATCTCACCTGGTGGTAAGTGACGATGTTGCCGAAGATGGAAGCGGGCTTACCAAAGATTCCCCAACGCAATGAGGAACTGGCTATCTTATCTTCATGCCGGAACACACCAATAATATCAACATTGATATTTGGCGGCAAGACTTAGATAAGATGGTGGTAGCTAGCCAGGCGGACTAAGGAAATGCCCTACCACCAACCAAACCGAGTCTTACAATTGACCCCGCCGGGAATCGAACCCGCGACCTCTGGTGTAAAGCCAGTGAACTTTGCCTCTGAGCTAGGGAGGCGGTTAAATGTATGTATGGGTAAACCGCACATAAGTTTCTTTTATAAGCATTTTTGTATTCGCCCGATGCGACGCAGTGCGCACCGGCACGCCAGTGCACGGTCGATCAGCAATAGAATCGCGCGTGCACACGGCAAGCATCATTATTATCAATTAAACCTAAATTTTGGGTGTAATTAAAATTATCAGTTCGTCAATAAAAAAAAAATCGAGCGAGACCTACAGTACTCGCATATGATGTGTAACATGTGACAAAATACTTTATAAAAGGACGGCAAAGATACGGCATACTTGGCTGTATGGTCATAGATACCTTTGCCTTTTCCGCGCTTTTAAAGCCTGAAAAAAGGACGGCAAAGATACGGCAGACTAGGCTGTATGGTCATAGATACCTTTGCCTTTTCCGCGCTTTTAAAGCCTGAAAAAAGGACGGCAAAGATACGGCAGACTAGGCTGTATGGTCATAGATACCTTTGCCTTTTCCGCGCTTTTAAAGCCTGAAAAAACGCGACTCCCTGTTACACATTTCCGTCACATGGGACACTTTTGCGTCCCATTTCACGAAATCACTCCCAAAAATTGCAGGAAAGCGAGAGCAAAGATGTTACACATCAAAAAAACATTTAGTGTCATTTATTAGGAAAGAAAGTAATCGAATGTTAGAATGCTAGTTCTATTTCAGCACTACCTCCCGTGGTTATAATCTTCTTGAAAAGCCTTATTAAGGCTTGATTACGAGGGTGTAGTGTAAGGGTTAACACAAAAGATCCCATTGAGTAGAAGTGTTACAGCGACCGCACCCCCCATTCACAACGATAGATGTAACAAATAGTTAAATTGATAGAAAGCCTTATTTGTGAGTATTTAATTGAACGTTGCAGTCGCGAAAGCCGTATGTGGCAGTGCAGCGAGTGTGGGTTTGCTTACAACGCGCCGGCCGCGCGCTGCGGCGTGTGCCGCGCGCACCACTCCCCCCGCGCCGCGGTCACGCTGCCCGACGGACACAGGTATCCTTACTAATATTATAAATGTGAAAATGTGTTTGTTTGTTACCCTTTCACGCTTCAACGCCTTCACCAATCTTTATGAAATTTGGCATGCAGGTAGCCTGTGTCACGGGGAAGGACATAGGCTACTTTTTATCCCGGGAAAATAGCATAATGATGCAGTTCCTGAGGGAATTAAAAAAATATTCGTTTGCTGTGATTTTTTGCACAGAGATGGTTGAGTAGGTGGTAAACGACATAATTTACTAATACCGCCTCCGTAGCTCAGGGGCAAAGTTCACTGGCTTTACACAGGAGGTCGCGGGTTCGATTCCCGGCGGGGTCAATTATAAGACTCGGTTTGGTTGGTGGTAGGGCATTTTCTAAGCCCGCCTGGCTAGCTACCACCATCTTATCTAAGTCTTGCCGCCAAATATCAATGTTGATATCATTGGTGTGTTCCGGCATGAAGATAAGATAGCCAGTTCCCCATTGCGTTGGGGAATCTTGGTAAGCCCGCTTTCATCTTCGGCAACATCGTCACTTACCACCAGGTGAGATGTTGTCAAGGGTTTACCAATTGTGCATTAAAAAAAAACCCTGAAAGACAATCATAAAAACGATGCCGCGGGAAAAAACTAGTGTTCAATAAACCTATCTTATAGCTCTTCCTACCGTTCAACCTTCAGCTTATTTAAAAAAAAAAAAATAGCCTGGTGCAAACGCAGGCTAGAACTAGACCACGCCGTAAGTTGACCTAATTTGCTTGTCCAAAAAATAAATTATTCATCATCATATTAGCTTATATACGTCCCTATCGAGGGGCTCGAGTCTACCCATTCAGGGGCTGAATTAGGGCGATCGGGCCTTACTTGCGCCCAGTGCGGGTTGGTCGACTTCAACCACATCCTTCGAGTTCCTTCGCATGCGTGTGCAGGTTTCCTCACGATGTTTTCCTTCACCGTAAAAGCATCAGAGAAACGTGCATATTAAATCGAAATTCGAAAACACATTGGTACGTGGTAGGATTCGAACCACGACCTTCCGGACAGGAGGCGGCGGCCCTAGCCGTTACGCCACCGACGCTCTTATTATGACCCTTTGTTTATGGAACCCTAAAAACATTGCTGTTTTCACGAACCGTTTACAAATGTTCAGTTCCAGGAACGCCGACGCGAGCGGCTCCAAGCCGGAGGTGCTTCGCGACGCGCCCAAGAAGTTGTGCGTGCCGATCGCCTCGCTCGATCACGACTTGGACAGCGATGCGCTGCTGTTTGCCGTTGGTAAGTTCATCATCAGAAACGAGGAGATCCGTAGGAGAACCAAAGCAACCGACATAGCTCTCAGAATTGCTGAACTTAAGTGGCAGTGGGCGGGGCACATTGTTCGTAGAACAGATGGCCGTTGGGGTAGTTAAGTTCTCGAGTGGCGACCACGCACCGGAAAACGTAGTGTAGGCAGGCCTCCCACTCGGTAGACTAATGACCTGGTGAAGGTCGCGGGGAGCCGCCGGAAGCGGGCGGAGCAGAACCGGTCGTCGTGGAGATCCTTGGGGGAGGCCTATGTCCAGCAGTGGACGTCCTTCGGCTGATATGAAGTTCATCATGTTTCAATGGGGTTCGAAATTTTTTATATGGAAACTGGTATAGTAACAAATCCAGGAGGCTCCAGTTTTCATACAAACGTAGTTTCGCTTCAATACAAAAACTACATGCCGGATTGAATCTAAACTTGAGAGATCGATATGTATCTAAAGAAATTGAACCAGAAACTCGTGTAAAAACTTTTAAATCTCTTAAGGGTCCCCAGGAGGTTCGAGTTTCCAAACAAACGTATTAATAAAATACGCTTTAATAAAAAAAAAACTACATGCCGGATTAAATCCGAACTTGAGAGATCGATATGTATCTAGAGGAACTGAACAAGAAACTCGTGTAATTTTTTAAAAATCTCTTAAGGGTGCCCATGAGGCTCGAGTTTCCATACAAACGTAGTTACGCTTTAATACAAAAACAACTTGCCGGATTGAATCCAAACTTATATCGATGTTTGTAATTAGTTTTCGATGTACTAATATAAAACGGAAAAAAATAAGAGAACTTTCCAGTACCTACAAAACTAATGTAAAACTTTTTTTAAGTTATGTTTGAATTTACTACGATGAAAACTAATTACAAACATCTGTATGTGTCTACTCAACATATTCGCAAAGTTTGGATTCAATCCGGCATGCAGTTTTTATTTTTTATATTAGAGGGGAACTACGTTTGCATGGAAACTCAAGCCTCCTGGGGTTAAGGGGTTAATCAATCACAATAGATATAACAGTTAAACAATTTCATATTGACAGTACAACAGTATATAAAAATACTATGTACAGTATTAAACAATAGTATATAACTTCATTCACCGGAAAGTTGAAGATCGCGGGAAGCCTGTGGTGGTCCCACCTACCCCCTAAGACTGGCCTTATGTGGCCTTTGGCCTGCTGAAGCTGCTGAGAGCGAAAGCCTCATGAGACTGGAAGCCTGTGCCTCGTGTGCGATCGCCTAGGGTTATGTGTTTGTTTGTTTGTGTGGAGTGAATCCTGTATTATTACCTATTATTTACTTCACTTACTCACCAATCCGAAAGGTTCCAGAGTGAAAGTTGCGTTTCTACAATCCTAAATTAAGGCGAATCCAGCGTTCCTATGAAGACTTAATGATGTATGCAAAGATAAATTAGAGATAAAAGAATGTTCGGTTGAGTGAAAAGCAGCCTTAAGTGTAATTAAGGCTCTTGAGTGCAATTTGAATGTTTTAGAGTGGCTCAGAGAATCTTACTCGAGTAATATGGGAAATATTTATAAACTGAAGTGCTGGAGTCGTTTATATTTATGTACATAACGAGGTTCATCAAGGGACATTATAATTGGGTATGCTAAAAAAAAATGTATTTTTTTTAATTTTTTTTCTGATGGTTTAGACCATTTTGAAAAACTAATTTGAATATTTCATTTTTTAAGCCTCTAGATATTTTTAAATATTTTTTTAAATTTTGAAACCTTGATGACGTCATCGGTTCAAAATTACTATGAAACGAACAGCCCTATTTCTATGACGATGAAATGAATAGGCCTTGACGTCAACTGTCAAGTCACTCAAGTCAATCATTCCCAAAGGTTTTTTGGCGGGATTTGTGGTAGACGCATTCGTAGTTTTATTTTGTTGTTTTTTCATTGCACCGGCACTAGCATTACAAATCCAACAGCTAAGGAAGCCTAAATACGTCAGACCTGGCTGTATGGTCTTAGTAACCTTTGCCTTTTCCGAAACGAAACTATCACAAATCCAACAACGAAACGTCAAAGTCAAAATTTACTTGTCATCAAACATCATAATCTATGTATGGACAAGGCCTTCAGAGTTTAAATGTTTTTTAGAACCACAATAAAAATTGGACCTCTAATGAATATCTTACCCATTTAAGTATTTAATTTGAATGACGTTCTAATAATATTTGATTGTTTCAAACGTAGTTTTTGGTGGATGATAAATAAATAGTGCCTTTTTCAGTGCTCGACGAAAGCTTGTCCTCAAATGCAAGGTCCGTAATTGATATGACAAGTAAGAGTGCACGTTCCGTTCAGTGGTGAAATAAGGTTTTATTGTAAACTCGTGACGTCATAGGGGTCAAATGAAGGTTATTGTCCTTTTCCGATTTTTTTACGCAATCTTTTACTTTTTCGAGTGGAAAATGAAAAAATATGGCTTTATATAAAAATATCTCGAAATGTTTTTTTTATTTTCATGGCTTATAAAAAATTTAGCATACCCAATTGAGGTGGTAGTGGAGAAATCAAAATGCATTGTTGGAGATAAAACTTAATATGTTTATTATCTCCTAGGAGGGGAAAAGGGAAGTTAATCCCA
Source organism: Coleophora flavipennella (assembly GCA_947284805.1). Classification (NCBI taxonomy): domain Eukaryota; kingdom Metazoa; phylum Arthropoda; class Insecta; order Lepidoptera; family Coleophoridae; genus Coleophora; species Coleophora flavipennella. The sequence goes on along the minus strand of OX369255.1, from coordinate 19,721,237 downwards.
AAAACCCCCCCCTATGACTTTATCTGGCAAATACTCGAACAATTAAGGATAAAATTATAACCAAATCTACTTTTACAAGGTAAAAATCAGTAACGTCTTATTTTATATTAGAAGTCGTCGTCCAGACAACCTTTTAGTTACATTTGGGCAAAAATATTTAGTTAACACTGTTTAACAATTTTAAGAGCTAAACATTGCCTCTACCAAAAGGAACAATTTAATGGCTGAGCGTTTTATTTTTTTATTTATTTATATAATTATTAATCGAAAAAAATGAGTACATAGGTAAACATTAGACCCACAAAACTGAATGATCAGTTTGTCTGTGGGATCAACAGTCTCACAATTATACGTTACAATCATAGATAAGACTGTGGTACTTAACAACAAGTATCTATAACTCACAGAGAACCCTAAACTTTAGTTTGACTACTCAAATTGACAAACAAAGAGTACACAACTTTACAGCCGTAAGTGCGTCTGGCAAGTCTTTATTACTTAAGTTACATTTTTATAAAGACTCACGTTATTATTGTTATTATTCTGAACAAATTTTTAGGTTATAGCGAACCCTGACTTCTCGCTAATTCCGGTCTTTCAAGAGTACAATTTGTAATTATAAAATCACAGGGATATTGTAAAGGCTTAAACCTACTACAGCTAACAATAAACATAATCTGCTAGTGTTAGATACGACTTGTGAATAGTCAGGCTCAAACGAACTAAAGTTATACGTATTCTGTCTTATTTACCTTGTTTAAATTTGGTTTGACAAGCCCCGCGCCAACTATAAAAAAAGGGAGCTCGCGCGGGCTCCTCGTGACAATTCAGCATAACAAAAGCTATCAATCAATACTCAATTTAGAGCGCTGACTGCACACAAAAAGGTATGTACGAAATGGTCAAACATAGAATTTGAAAGCAAAGCCAACTATGTACGTACCAAACAACCGTAGCAGCATTCTTCAACACTCCTTTTCTTTAAACTCACACACAATCATTTCCCTGACACTTTCATCGCTAAAACCTCCCAAACTGTCCGCCGTCCCGCGGCGTCTCTGCACCCTCGTTTCTTCTCTTTCTCTCGCGTACCATTATCCTTTTGTTAATTCTCTTTAAAACATTCGTCACACAGTCAAAATGCAAACAGTGGCAACGTTGCAAGCAGCAAGCACATGTTAGAATAGACAAGAGCGACAACCTCGCCATTTCTCCAAGAATAATACACCAGTCTTAACAACTAATTATTCTAGGGTTCCGTGCGGTTCTGAAATAAGGATGGCGTTCCGGCCATCACACGCCCCTCCCTGATAACGAGAATGTGATGCCTCCAAACATCCGTTCGCGTTTTCAAACTGTAAACAGATATAAAATGTTAGACACAGTATAGTCATATCGGAACCTTTCCAATTGCAAGAAATTCCAATTGGATGAGATTTTATTCTGGTTGTAGAATTGAAGGTGTCTGAATCGAGGTTTCATACTACTATCTTTGCTTCTTGCTTTAAGAACGGGCTTCCCCTCCCGAAGGCGTTCAGAAAAGCCAAATTTTAACATGTGTCAATCCTTAAACAAGACGCTTAAACAATTCAACTTCATATGCTGTTATCTCTCCTTTTTAGCTAACTCGCGGCACAGGCCATCGACCTTATGCATCTATCATTCCTACATCTACCTACCTATACTCACTTGGACCACAAACCTACGCTCCCTCCTAGGTTTTAGGATACCTCTGTAGGTATCCTAGTATTTGCTCAGAGCTTGACGCTGGATGCGGGCAGTGCTGGACCGGTCGTCGTGGACATCCTTGGGGGAGGCCTTTGTCTAGCAGTAGACGTTTTTCGGCTGATATGAAGATGATGATGATAATTTATTTTTTTATTTATAAAAAAACTTAAAAAACTAGGTTTTAGTCTAAAATATATTTTGGGGAAATACATATCGCGCTCAAGGCTTTGTGCGAAAAAAATAATAATTATGCATCATGGGTTAATACTAATATTGATAGTGGCGTCTTTTCAGACCACATGAAGTTTGGTAATGTGTTCGCTTTATATAAATCTGGTTCAAAAAGTAATCCTGGCAACTCCAGACCAGTTTCTGTGCTGCCAGTTCAGTGTTTGAAAAGATTATGCTTAATCAAATGCTAAAACATGAAAAATACTACTGCATAACCAACAATTTGGTTTCACGAAAGGTCGATCATTGATCTGATGCAGGAGAAGCACTTGTTTGCATCATCTGTGATGCCTTTTAGGAATCGAAGAATGCAATTGGAGTGTTTTGTGATTTATCCAAGGCATTTGATTGTGTCGAACATAAAACTTTTCTTTTAAAATTAAAGCATTACGGCGCAGTGGACAGGGCTCTCCGTCTTTTAAATATCATATTATAATATTTTCAACATAATAGGACCGACTGAGTGGGTGCCACTGCTTGCCTCTACCTACCGCCAAACAGCTTGCTGCGTTACGCTGGGTGGGGCGAGATAACCATTGAGACAACTGGCATACGAGGCATTCCATCTTAGTCTACGAGGGTCGGCAAAGCACCGATGACTCCCCTGCCACAGAATTAAGAATACAATTAGTCATAATACCTGTTCCCATGGTATCACAGGGGCATTAGTCGGGTGGGCCGTCAGTGTTTTGTCACCTTTTACAATAAAAAAATGTTGCAGACCCATCGCCAAGTAACTGCGAGAGCACAACGGACAGCTGGCCGTGTGCGCGATGCACGCTGCAGAACGAGGGCGGCGCCGTGTGTGCGGCGTGCGGTGGGGACCGCAGCCAGGGGCACTACTGGTGAGATACATACATGTGTTCATCACCATAGCAACACAACGGACAGCTGGCCGTGTGCGCGATGCACGCTGCAGAACGAGGGCGGCGCCGTGTGTGCGGCGTGCGGTGGGAACCGCAGCCAGGGGCACTACTGGTGAGATACATACATGTACATGTGTTCATCACCATAGCAACACAACGGACAGCTGGCCGTGTACGCGATGCACGCTGCAGAACGAGGGCGGCGCCGTGTGTGCTGCGTGCGGTGGGGACCGCAGCCAGGGGCACTACTGGTGAGATACATACATGTGTTCATCACCATAGCAACAGAACGGACAGCTGGCCGTGTACGCTATGCACGCTGCAGAACGAGGGCGGCGCCGTGTGTGCGGCGTGCGGTAGGGACCGCAGCCAGGGGCACTACTGGTGAGATACATACATGTGTTCATCACCATAGCAACACAACGGACAGCTGGCCGTGTACGCGATGCACGCTGCAGAACGAGGGCGGCGCCGTGTGTGCGGCTTGCGGTGGGAACCGCAGCCAGGGGCACTACTGGTGAGATACATACATGTGTTCATTACCATAGGAACACAACAGACGGCTGGCCTGTCTGCAGGGAAGGATCGTTATCGTTAGCATTGTTTATCAACCAATTAACTGATTCCCAATTATTATTGCAGGTCTTGCAGCTCGTGCACTCTTCGCAACCCGGTGTCGGCGAGCTCGTGTCTCGCGTGCAAGACGCCGCCCGTGCCACGACACGGGTTAGCGGCTGACACCAACCACGCTCTCGGTGAGTCACTCTTAGTCTTAGAGAACTCCTTGGCTACTTTATCTGAGCGAGTACAGATTCGACTGTAGACCCAATTTTAAGTCGCACTATTTCTTACCCGCGAGAACCATTTGGCTACTTCTAGGCTACTTTACCAGAGCGAGTACAGATTCGACTGTAGACCCAATTTTCAGTCGCACTATTTCTTACCCGCGAGAACCCTTTGGCTACTTCATCTGAGCGAGTTTAGATTTGACTGTAGATCCAATTTTAAGTCGCACTATTTCTTACCCGCGAGAACCCTTAGGCTACTTCATCTGAGCGAGTTTAGATTTGACTGTAGATCCAATTTTCAGTCGCACTATTCCTTACCCGCGAGAACCCTTTGGCTACTTCATCTGAGCGAGTTTAGATTTGACTGTAGATCCAATTTTCAGTCGCACTATTTCTTACCCGCGAGAACCCTTAGGCTACTTCATCTGAGCGAGTTTAGATTTGACTGTAGATCCAATTTTCAGTCGCACTATTCCTTACCCGCGAGAACCCTTTGGCTACTTCATCTGAGCGAGTTTAGATTTGACTGTAGACCCAATTTTAAGTCGCACTATTTCTTACCCGCGAGAACCCTTTGGCTACTTCATCTGAGCGAGTTTAGATTTGACTGTAGATCCAATTTTCAGTCGCACTATTCCTTACCCGCGAGAACCCTTTGGCTACTTCATCTGAGCGAGTTTAGATTTGACTGTAGACTCAATTTTAAGTCGCACTATTTCTTACCCGCGAGAAACCTTTGGCTACTTCATCTGAGCGAGTACAGATTCGACTGTAGACCCAATTTTCAGTCGCGCTATGTCTTGCCCGCGAGAACCTTTTGCCTACTTCAAGGCTACTTCACCAGAGCGAGTACAGATTCGACTGTACACCCAATTTTCAGTCGCGCTATGTCTTGTCCGCGAGAACCTTTTGCCTACTTCAAGGCTTCTTCACCAGAGCGAGTACAGACAGATTCGACTGAAGACCCAATTTTCAGTCGCACTATTTCTTACCCGCGAGAACCCTTTGGCTACTTCATCTGAGCGAGTTTAGATTCGACTGTAGATCCAATTTTAAGTCGCACTATTTCTTACCCGCGAGAACCCTTTGGCTACTTCATCTGAGCGAGTTTAGATTTGACTGTAGATCCAATTTTCAGTCGCACTATTCCTTACCCGCGAGAACCCTTTGGCTACTTCATCTGAGCGAGTTTAGATTTGACTGTAGATCCAATTTTCAGTCGCACTATTTCTTACCCGCGAGAACCCTTAGGCTACTTCATCTGAGCGAGTTTAGATTTGACTGTAGATCCAATTTTCAGTCGCACTATTCCTTACCCGCGAGAACCCTTTAACTACTTCATCTGAGCGAGTTTATATTTGACTGTAGATCCAATTTTCAGTCGCACTATTCCTTACCCGCGAGAACCCTTTGGCTACTTCATCTGAGCGAGTTTAGATTCGACTGTAGACCCAATTTTAAGTCGCACTATTTCTTACCCGCGAGAACCCTTTGGCTACTTCATCTGAGCGAGTTTAGATTTGACTGTAGATCCAATTTTCAGTCGCACTATTCCTTACCCGCGAGAACCCTTTGGCTACTTCATCTGAGCGAGTTTAGATTCGACTGTAGACCCAATTTTAAATCGCACTATGTCTTACCCGCGAGAACCCTTTGGCTACTTCATCTGAGCGAGTTTAGATTTGACTGTAGATCCAATTTTCAGTCGCACTATTCCTTACCCGCGAGAACCCTTTGGCTACTTCATCTGAGCGAGTTTAGATTTGACTGTAGATCCAATTTTCAGTCGCACTATTCCTTACCCGCGAGAACCCTTTGGCTACTTCATCTGAGCGAGTTTAGATTCGACTGTAGACCCAATTTTAAGTCGCACTATTTCTTACCCGCGAGAACCCTTTGGCTACTTCATCTGAGCGAGTTTAGATTTGACTGTAGATCCAATTTTCAGTCGCACTATTCCTTACCCGCGAGAACCCTTTGGCTACTTCATCTGAGCGAGTTTAGATTCGACTGTAGACCCAATTTTAAGTCGCACTATTTCTTAACCGCGAGAACCCTTTGGCTACTTCATCTGAGCGAGTACAGATTCGACTGTAGACCCAATTTTCAGTCGCGCTATGTCTTGCCCGCGAGAACCTTTTGCCTACTTCAAGGCTACTTCACCAGAGCGAGTACAGATTCGACTGTAGATCCAATTTTCAGTCGCACTATTTCTTACCCGCGAGAACCCTTTGGCTACTTCATCTGAGCGAGTTTAGATTTGACTGTAGATCCAATTTTCCGTCGCACTATGTCTTGCCCGCGAGAACCTTTTGCCTACTTCAAGGCTACTTCACTAGAGCGAATACAGATTCGACTGTAGACCCAATTTTCAGTCGCACTATGTCTTGCCCGCGAGAACCTTTTGCCTACTTCAAGGCTACTTCACCAGAGCGAATACAGATTCGACTGTAGACCCAATTTTCAGTCGCACTATGTCTTGCCCGCGAGAACCTTTTGCCTACTTCAAGGCTACTTCACCAGAGCGAGTACAGATTCGACTGAAGACCCAATTTTTAGTCGCACTATTTCTTACCCGCGGGAACCCTTTGGCTACTTCATCTGAGCGAGTTTAGATTCGACTGTAGACCCAATTTTCAGTCGCACTATGTCTTGCCCGCGAGAACCTTTTGCCTACTTCAAGGCTACTTCACCAGAGCGAGTACAGATTCGACTGTAGATCCAATTTTCAGTCGCACTATTTCTTACCCGCGAGAACCCTTTGGCTACTTCATCTGAGCGAGTTTAGATTTGACTGTAGATCCAATTTTCAGTCGCACTATGTCTTGCCCGCGAGAACCTTTTGCCTACTTCAAGGCTACTTCACCAGAGCGAATACAGATTCGACTGTAGACCCAATTTTCAGTCGCACTATGTCTTGCCCGCGAGAACCTTTTGCCTACTTCAAGGCTACTTCACCAGAGCGAATACAGATTCGACTGTAGACCCAATTTTCAGTCGCACTATGTCTTGCCCGCGAGAACCTTTTGCCTACTTCAAGGCTACTTCACCAGAGCGAGTACAGATTCGACTGAAGACCCAATTTTTAGTCGCACTATTTCTTACCCGCGGGAACCCTTTGGCTACTTCATCTGAGCGAGTTTAGATTTGACTGTAGATCCAATTTTCAGTCGCACTATGTCTTGCCCGCGAGAACCTTTTGCCTACTTCAAGGCTACTTCACCAGAGCGAGTACAGATTCGACTGTAGACCCAATTTTCAGTCGCACTATGTCTTGCCCGCGAGAACCTTTTGCCTACTTCAAGGCTACTTCACCAGAGCGAGTACAGATTCGACTGTAGACCCAATTTTCAGTCGCACTATGTCTTGCCCGCGAGAACCTTTTGCCTACTTCAAGGCTACTTCACCAGAGCGAGTACAGATTCGACTGAAGACCCAATTTTTAGTCGCACTATTTCTTACCCGCGGAAACCCTTTGATTAGCGCTTTGGTTTTTGGGAAAATATTAGTATAATATGTATAATTCCAGGCTTGAAATAGAGTAGTTGACTACTCGTCATTTGAGTTATTTTTTATCATCTGTCACAAAATATATTTTGTCATAAAAATGTTTGATGTGTCAACTACTCAGTTCTCTTGTAAAGTGAAATGCTTTTCGTTGGTAAGCGCATCACTTGAGAGCGGTTTTTTTTAAAAAAATCCATTTTTTTAAAATATATGAAGGGCACAGAGGAAGAACATGCAATGTCGCATATTTCCTTTTTTTAAACTGGGAATGCCATTTTGTAGTGTAAAAGTGGTAGATCGAAACGCTAAAACTCCATTGAGAATAACGTGAATAGTCACTGAGTAATCGCAATTTAAAAATATTACTACAATGCAAAACATGTAAGGTTCTAACCGTACACGAAAAATAAATATATTTTTTTTCATGGTTCATTTTGACGTATGTCTAGGTTATTTGTGGATACTGAAAAAAAAAGACATTTGTGTATTAAATCACAGATATAATGTATCTTTTAAAGAGGTTTGAAATCTATTATTGACATTTATTAACAATATCTCAGTTCAATGTCGGTCGGACATAGCATATTCTTCCCCTGTGCCCGTAGCATACCCTCCCCGGGATCCGAAAGGGAGGGTACACGAGCGCAAGCGACACACCGCGCAACTTAAATCTACAATGGTCAACAAACGAACACATTTTCACATTTATAATATTACTTGCGGACCCGACAGACGTTGCCCTGCATGATATTTCAAGATAACCTAGACACCGACTGCAGCGCCATCTGCCGGGCTGATTTGTGAATCTAAACCATCTAGGGCGCCACCCAAACGCATACCAAAAAAATTATTCAAATCGGTCCAGCCGTTTTGGTGGAGTTCAGTGACATACACACGTACAATCCCTCTCGTATATCTAACAGATACGCTAAAACTAGGTACCAGGTTTATGATATAGCGTCCTCACTCACCGACAGCTAGGTCGTACAGTGAGGGCCGCTATTCCTGCCAACACCATAAGGTGAAGACAAGGACCAGTTACGGTAGGTCTTGCCGCCAAGACGCTTTTCCCGGTACTCTGCAAGGCGAGTGCCTCGTGGAAGAGAACCACTACCTACTGTCCCGGTAGGTCCCGGAGCTGTGGGTACGCTCACCTCCCGCGGCTTTCGCTGCTGGCGGTTCGATCCCCGCTCGGGACGCCAGAGAAGCTGGCTCCCAAAGATCCGGTGTGGTACCGGAGCTGTAGGCTCGCTCACTTCCCGGCGCTTATCGCACCTGTCCAGACTTACTCCTACGCGGCTGGATCGGCCGGAGCAGTATTAGCTTAGCTCTACTTGCTATCTAGGCAAGTGCCGGAGATGCTTCCCTGCCAGTAATTAAACCAGCAGTTCCGCTTAATGGACAACTCACGTACAGTAGAATTGTCTTATAAAGATATAGGTAGTAAGGATAAAGTCGCAATCTTGTTCATAGTGGAATGTTTGTAGGCGGTCGCAGCCCCTCCCCGCGGCCGCGACGAGGCTCCAGGCACAAAACTCCGCCACCGGAACCTAAGTGAGTTTAAAAATGTTTAAAAAAAAATTGAAAGTACACAGGCCACCACACTTTGGACTTTGTACCGTTCTTATTCCGAATGCATATAGATCAGAATCGCACTACGAGTGTATAGTTTGATGTGCTGGCCTCTGTATATATTTGAAGTGATTTCATATTCTAACAGATATTATTGGGAACTATATTGCATTAATGCGGGTTTCAGGGTTCCTTTATTGAATTTTTTTTTTATCCGCAATTGATAAGTCCTTGACATCTTCTCACCTGATGGTAAGTAACGATGATGCCGAAGATGAAAGCGGGCTTATCAAAATTCCCCAACACGAATGGGGAACTGGCTATCTTTATGCCGACTTATGCCCTACCACCAACCAAACCGAGTCTTACAAAGTTAGACCCCGCCGAAAATCGAACCCGCGACCTTCAAGTATGAAGCGAATGGACTTACCATTACGCCACGGAGGCGGTTAAAGTATTGAAATCTCCTTGTAATATGCTGACCATATTGCAAGGAGATTTCAATACTTTAACCGCCTATTGTATTGAAGTTGTATTGTATTGATGTATTTGAGACTACAAACGTGCGCAAACGCAGAGCGAATTCCAAAATCTATGATTGCGACGTTCAGCAAAATGTGTAATGTATTATGTAGTAGAAAATGCCAACCCGACTGATCATTTTCACTTTGATTGTCCTTTTGACCATTTCATCGCATCACATAAAACGGATAACAAACACATAAAAGCGTAAAACTTGGTGTGATCATAATACTAATCCTGAAGTAGAGTAAGTATTCCGCGGTTAAATAAACATCTCAGGGGCCAGAAATTTGAAGGTGATGGATGACGCAGTAGTCGCCGCCGTACACGATTTTTCAAGGGATCGGGAAAAAGATTTTTAGGAAGGAAATTTTAGGTCTAAAATAAAGATATAAAAAGTACGTATCATAAGTAAGTAAGTAATTACGCCTGTGAAAAGTGACTACGTCGAAAAATAAAATAAAATTTAATGAAAGATAATTGTGTCATACTCATTGTCACTTTTTATTGAACACCCCTAATATAATTGTACGTCCTTCATTGTCTTAAAAACTACTGAACGAATTGGAATGAATAAAACGGTCTACTGTAGAAAGCTTATAACGCGCATTTATTTTAGCTGAGCTTGGTTTAGAAGTTTAAACTGATTTGATTAAGGCAGTAATATTACAGATTTTAGTTATTTTTGACGTCAATTACTCCTAAACGATAGAAAGCCCAAGGTTGAAATAAAATACCCTTATTGTTGATGATGTTTCTTGAAGTCAAAAGCTATTAGAAACACGATTGAGCAGTTTTGGATCGATAGAAAAAAATCCCAAAGCATCCCACACCGTTACTTTCAACTCTAGTTATGACTAATATTTTGAATTATAAATAAAAATAAATATACAACAATATTTGTTATGATAATACAAAGTGAATAATGTTATTATTTTTTATACTTTATTGTAGTTTTTGATTGAAACGAAAAACCATCGATAAAGTGAAAAAGTTTGGTTATTTTCTTTACTCTTTACACGTAAAGAAAAAGACAGAGACAATTGTTCCAATCAATACCTCGTCTTAAATGTTGACATTGATTACATTTGATCTAGATATTTGGACGTCGATTTATAATCTTAGTTAAAGCCGGGTCGTTCCTTTCCCTCTAATATGGTTGAGAGGAATGATGGCTGACTCTCGCGTTATACGCGTGACCGGGTGCTGTCCGTGTGAACTGGCCTACACTTGTCAAAAGCGTTCATGACATTCAATAATTTTAATGTATAACTTCTCATGTTGTTTTCTTTTATATCACGGATTGGATTTTGACGTAGTTAACTAATGATTGTTTATTTCTTGATTTTTTACAAATGAAATTATGTAATCACTATTTTATGACTATCAGAAAGAGTGTAATTTGCACCTATATTGAATAAATATCTTGAATCTTGAATCTAGTTCCATTTGCCTTGGCAGGCCGGAGGCGGAGTGGTCGTGCTCGGAGTGCACGTACGTGAACGAGGCCGCGGCGAGCGCCTGCGAGATGTGCCAGTCCGGCCGCAGCAGGCTGCTGCCCGCCGCGCCGCACCAGCCCTGCCTTGACGATGACGACTGCCGTAAGTTCTTTTTAGGGTTCCATATTAGATAAATAAGGTTGGATTGGAAATGTGCGCTGGGCAGGCGTGACTCAAGTACGATTAGACAATCATACTTACCGAAGCACGCGTTCATACTTTTTATTTGCGTGTGGTTGTGTGTAACGTACAGACTCTCGAAATGGTGTGAGACACAATTGCAGCCCTGCGTTCTAAGTGTGTTTTGTTTATTAGTGAGCGCAATTCGTGTATATGTGTTATTATTGCTTGTGTAGTGGGGTTGATGTGTGGGAGACAGGCGGCGACGCTGGTTTTCAAACAAAAGTGTGACTATTGCCAATCCACCCTTATTTATCTTATCCGTGTGTACACCCAACAGGTGACCAACAACGGGACCCTATTACTAAGCCTCTGCTGTCTGTCCGCCTGTCCGTCTGTCAGCGGGCTGTATTACATGAAGCGTAATAGGTAGATAGTTGAAATTTTCACAGAATGTGTATTTCTATTGCCACTATAACAACAAATACTAAAAATTAGAAAAACTTTAAAAATACGGGAACTCCCTTCAAAAAAAAATATAGGTCGTTAGAAGTATTTTCAATTTAGCTCTATCGTAAAACGGTAATACACACAAGCGTGAAACTTGGTGTGATTATAGTACTAATACTGAAATAAAACAGCAAATAATAAAAATTGGCCAAGTGTGAGTCGTACTCGCGCTAAGGAGTCCGAACTGAATGACAAAAAGCATGTTTTTGTAGCTTGCGTTGATGCTTTTGTTTGGAATGTGAATAAGTATCATTGTCATTATACTATATAGTTGTGTAGAGAGGTGTGGTGGTACGGAACCCTCGGAGTGCTAGCCCGACTTGCACTTGGCCGGTTTTTTAAAAATCCATAATCGGTAAGTCTTTGGCATGATAGTTAGTGGCGATGTTATCGAAGGTGGATGCGAGCTCACCAAAACTCAAATAAGATGGTGGTAGCGAGGCAGGTGGACTTAAAAAAATGCTCTACCACCAACCAAACCGAGTCTTTCAAAGTTAGACTTTATTGTTACATTTACTTTAAAAAAAAGTTTGTCGTACAAATGACTAAACGTGCTGAACCTCACTATGTTTTGTAAGATCTATCGTATTTACCACATTTACTGCAATAAAATATCTTTATCTCTTCATCAATGTGTAATTTCTTCCACTGTTTGACCACTAAAGCGGCAATGGGCAGGACAAATAGCATAGAAAGGCGACTGCGCACCAGAAGACGTAGCGTAGGCAGGCCTCCCACTCGGTGGACCGATGGCCTGATGCAGTGGGACCTGGGAAGACTTAGTCCCGCAGTGGACGTCTTTCGACTGATATGATAATGATATGGTGTGTTATGTGATTGCAGCGGAAGGATCAGAGCTGGACCGGCAGGAGAGCACTCCGATGGAGATGCTGCGTCTTCGTGAGGAGAGCCGCGCCACCGCGCAGTGGCAAGAGGTTCTAGCGCAGTGCGCAGCGGTAAGTCACATAATTTTTTGACTGGGCACCTTGTCGGACATTTTAGTGTGGGCGGGTCCGCCGTAAGGTCGAGCGACACCGACTATGTTGTTACCGTGTCACGTGACTCAGACACTATTGAACAGATTGTTGTAAATGTTGTATATGCTATTGAAGGAGGTCGGTCCAAAGTAGGGTTACTTGTTTGGGGTGAGTACGACGGAGTTCCTACGATACATACGTAGCCTAGACAGGACGCCCACGCGGTGGACCGAAGATCTGGTGAAGATCGCGGGAAGCCGCTGGATGCAGGCAGCGCAGGACCGGTCGTCGTGGAAAGCCTTGGGGGAGGCCTTTGTCTAGCAGTGGACGTTTTTCGGCTAATATGATGATGATGATGACAACGGAGTTCGAGCTGCCTGCGATTTTTGACGCCTCCATCTTTCTGAGGCGTGTACTCACAGCTGGTTTTCGGGTTCCGTACCAAGTAGCGGGACACTACTACTAAGCCAACGCTGTCCGTCTGTCCGACTTTTTAAAAGGCTATATCTTTTGAACCGTATTAGGTAGCCGGCTAAATTTTTCAACAGATTATTTGTTATTATGGGAGATTTACTAACCGAACCTAGTCATTCATTCCAACCATGATTGCGTCCACTTTGGCCAAGTTTCTGCTATCTGCTTTCACGAAATTGACATCCATCATGGAGTGGAATACCAAATTATACGATGGAGATTGTAAAATACCACAAATTTTCACGATAAAATCGTAAGACTGCAACAATGACAGATCTGATTACTGTGTTGTGACGTCATCTTAGGTTCAGCCAATCCTGACTGTTTAGTATCACGTGACATATCGAATGGAAGTGAAAGGTGCGCACAATAGGTTGCGCGCGAAAAACGTAACGCGATCACTAGATTTTACTCCTCATATTTTTTTCATACCGGGCGCCTTATATAAAAATCGATTCTTAAGAGTCTCCAGCAGGTTCAAGTTTCCATACAAACGTAGTTCCGCTTTATTACAAAAACTACATGCCGGATTGAATCCAAACTTTGTAAATATAATGAGTAGACACATATCGATGTTTGTAATTAGTTTTCATCGTAGTGAATTTAAATGTAACTAAACGAAGGCTTAAATTAGTTTTTTACTGAAAGTTTGAAACTGCTCTTATATTTTTCCGTTTAATATTAGTAAATTGAAAACTAATTACAAACATCGATATGTGTCTACTCAATATATTTGCAAAGTTTAGATTTAATCTGGCATGTATTTTAACCGCCTCCGTGGCGTAATGGTTAGTCCATTCGCTTCACACCCGGAGGTCGCGGGTTCGATTCCCGGTGGGGTCAACATGTAAGACTCGGTTTGGTTGGTGGTAGGGCATTTTCTAAGCCCGCCTGGCTAGCTGCCACCATCTTATCTAAGTCTTGTCGCCAAACATCAATGTTAACAACATTGGTGTGTTCCGGCTTGAAGATAAGATAGCCAATTCTCCATTGCGTTGGGGAATCTTGGTAAGCCCGCTTCCATCTTCGGCATCATCGTCACTTACCATCAGGTGAGATGATGCCAAGGGCTTACCAATTGTGAATAAAAAAAAGAAAAAAAAAAGAATAGGTATAATTGTATATGGTGTTGCAGACGGGCGAACAGTACGTGGACGAGTCGTTCCCGGCGAGCGCACTGTCGCTGTACTACAACGGCAGCGCGGAGCTGCCGGTGGCGGCGAAGTGGCTGCGACCCCACCAGATACACGTGGACGCCGACCCCAGGCTGCCGTGGGCCGTGTTCAGAGAACCGAGGCCTTCGGATATATCTCAGGGTAACATTATTATTATAGTGACACTAGGTGTAGGTGGAGATCCGTAGGAGAACCATAGTACCCGACATAGACCCCACCAGATACACGTGGACACCGACCCAAGGCTGCTTTGGGCCGTGTTCAGAGTTCGATCCTACCGCGTACCAATGTGTTTTCGAATTTCGATTTCATATGTACGTTTATCCGACGCTCTTACGGTAAAGGAAAACATCGTGAGGAAACCTGCACACGCCTGCGAAGAAAGTACCCGACATAACTGACAGAATCGCTAAACTGAAGTGGCAGTGGGTGGGGTACATAGCTCGTAGAACAAATGACCGTTGGGGTAGTAATGTTCTCGAGTGGCGACCGTGCACCGGAAGACGTAGCGTGGGAAGCCTCCCACACGGTGGAACAGCGACTTGTTGCGGGAAGCCGCTGGATGCGGGCGGCGCAGGACAGGTCGTTGTGAAAATCCTTGGGAGAGGCCTTCGTCCAGCAGTGGACGTCTTTCAGCGAATATGTTGATGATGTCTTTAACCGCCTTCGTGGCGTAATGGTTAGTCCATTCGCTTCACACACGAAGGCTGTGGGTTCGATTCCTGGCGGGGTCTTACTTTGTAAGACTCGGTTTGGATGGTGGTAGGGCATTTTTTAAGCCCACCTGGCTAGCTACCACCATCTTTTCTAAGTCTTGCCGCCAAAAATCACTGTTGACAGCATTGATGTGTTCCGTTATAAAGATAAAATAGCCACTACCCCATTGCGTTGGGGAATGTTGATAAGATCGCTTCCATCTTCGGCATCATCGTCTCTTACCATCAGGTGAGATGATATAGGAAAAATTTGAATGGCTGAAGATATACACACACACACACATTTACATTTTTGTTAACCCCCGACGCAAAAGAGAGGGGTGTTATAAGTTTTACGTGTCTGTCTGTCTGTCTGTCTGTGTATCTGTGTATCTGTCTGTGGTATCGTAGCTCCCAAACGGATGAACCGATTTCCGTTTAGTTTTTTTTGTGTCATAGATAATTTTATCCCGAGTGTTCTTAGCCATGTTTTATGAAAATCTGTTCAGCCGTTTGAACATCATCAGCTCCTTTCTAGTTGATGAGGGGATCTGACTAACTTCCTTATGTCCGATCGATTCGAAATTTAGTACCGTGTTACTTCAATGGTATTGAAAGTATATGGTAAGGTAACCATGACCTGATCAGCCGTTTGAAGATCATCAGCTCTTTGGATTCTCGTTCAAACGAGACTCAGAAGTAGACTGCGCATTTCTTGCGCGTCTATCAGAACTTTGCAGAACATGTGCATCCCTGGCGAGTCTAGATGATCGTTTTTCTGGAGTCTCATTCAAACGAGACTCAGCAGTGCACTGCGCAGAAGGTTGCTTTGATGTCCGCGAAGCCTTGGACGCCGCATCTTTTTCAAGACGACGTTGCCTGTCTTGGGAGCTTTCTTGGCTGCGTAATTCAGCTTTCCTAGTTGCTTGTAATAATAAAAACTGTTCCCTTTCTGGGGTGTTCTCCTCCGGCTGCGTCAATCTGCGCCTTTTGGCTTCGTTTCGAGCATTTTTGGCTTTACGCCCGAGACCCATTTTATTGCTATGGATTATTTATTTATGCAGCTATAATATTATAAAAAATAACCTAATAGTAGGTAGTTGAAACTTAATCTAGCAAATTAAAAATAATACCTACCTAACCTAAAACGAATACCTACCTAAATTGCTTAAACTAATCACTAATACCTACCTTATCTTTAACCTAACCTTAGAGTAGGTAGTTAAAACTTAATCTAGTAAATTGAAACTAATAATGATACCTAGTACCTAACTAAGTTACTAACTCAACTAACTAATCACTATAAATACCTTCTTAATATTTATACCTACTTTAAAAAGGACAAATGAAAAGTAAAATTAAAAATTTTAAAAACCCACCGACACAAAAAATGAATTCTAAAAACTAACAAATAATATTTTAAACCTATTATAATTACTATCGTCACATATATTATGTAAGTTCAAATATTTTATTTTCCAAGCGTTGTCGCGTCGGGGGACCGCTAAGTGAGAAAAACAGGTGTAGTCGCAGATTGCAACAAAAGAATTTACTCCGAAAAATTCGCAAAATCGACACCACCGTCAACGTCGTCTGCCCTCACGTGTCTGCCCGTTCGGGTCGCCGCACTTGGTGACGCCCACCCCCGCGCCGCATACCGCACACCGAGCTCGCGCGCAGAGCGTAGACTATATTATATGAAACTATGAAACTTAAGATCGCTCGTATCGTACCTAAATGTAATTAGTAATGATTAATTATCTGTTGTTGGAAAAATACTTTATAAACTTTAGCGGTCCCCCGACGCGTCGACTCTTGGAAAATAAAATATTTGAACTTACATAATATATGTGACGATAGTAATTATAATAGGTTTAAAATATTATTTGTTAGTTTTTAGAATTATTTTTTTGTGTCGGTGGGTTTTTAAAATTTTTAATTTTGACTATTAGAGTAAGACAATCGACTTCATCAAAATCTTAACTTTGGTTTTTACAATACCTTCTTCACTCGAAAGTTAAAGAGTACAGATTCAAAGTTGGCACATACTAACATGGTGGACGTGCTTAAAACGGCTTATTGGCCCCATCAGATACAAGTCGATGGGATCCAGGCTGTGTTCAGAGACCAGGGGCCCTCGGATCTAATAATATCTCAGTGTAAGATGACTTTCTAAAGTTAAGGCCCAGTGGTACTTACAAATCTGTCTTTGTCTTTTTCTTTACGTGTAAAGGGGGTAGAAAATAACCACACTTTTGCACTTTTTCGATCTTTTCGTTTTTATTTTCATCATATTTATCTTAAATCAAAACCCATTCGATGTTTTCCCTTCAGACCTATGAACTTTATTTTAGTTAATAAGTCATATTATTAAATTACTTATTAAAATAATGAAACCGAAAATAGACGATAAAATGGCTCGAAAAGAGGTACCTTTGCGAAATTATTCTATCGAGCCAACTTTATTAATTCGTGTTTCCATTCGATGTAATCCCTCGTAACTATTCTCAATAATACCAATAACAATATGCTTTCCTAGATTTTAAATTTTCTGTTAACTACTTTTGAAATGAATTCTAAACATCTGTTTAAGTGGATTTTTAGGTACCACTGGGCCTTAAACGTACACACGTAAACTCAATCTGTTCGCAATAATTCGTCACTCAAGTACCAAAAACGGGCACAGATTCAAAATGGACACCGACTTAAAAAGGACACACCTAAAAAAGGACACATCTCGAAACACGTTGTGGATGTTAATGATAAACTGATATTCCGCTATAGTTTTATTTGAGATTTTATTTTTCTCAAACGGGAGCGGAAATATGATCATTATTTAAAAAAAAAACAATTTTATTATACAGCAAAACCACAGAAAAGAATGTGAAGTATGTAACTCTTAAATTTAGAACAAAACAGCGTCAAAGAGTATTCATCCAAAGAGTTTGCATAATAATACTTGTCCTAGAAGTTTTCTAAAAGTTAAAAGACCGCTCCCGGAAACTTAAACAATTTCCTCCAAAACCCATACTGAAGTTAGATGATGAGCTGATCGAATTGAATGAAAAGTATTTTTTTTACGAATTGAATGGCTTTGATTTCTTTAGGGAACGTTGTTGAGTATGATCAGTAAAAGTTCTTTTATATAAGATCTAAGTTCTTATCCGTGCCAGTGATGTGACAAAAGTCTGTAGGCATGTGATCTCATCATCATCATCATATCAGCCGAAAATCGTCCACTGCTGGGCAAAGGCCTCCCCCAAGGATTTCCACGACGACTGGCCCTGCGCTGCCCGCATCCATCGGCTTCCCGCGATCTTCACCAGGTCGTGGGTGCACCGCGTCGGAGGCCTGCCTACGCTACGTTTTCTGGTGCGTGGTCGCCACTCGAGAACTTAACTGACCCAACGGCCATCTGTTCTACGAGCTATGTGCCCTGCCCACTGCCACTTCAGTTTAGCGATTCTGTGAGCTATGTCAGCTTCTTTGGTTCTCCTGCGGATCTCCTCGTTTCTGATTCGTAACTGAAACTCCGAGCATAGGACGCTCCATTGCCCTTTGGGTGACCTTGTACATGTCTCGTCGCAAATGGCAATCACATGTCTCGTATTCAAACTCATACTGGACGTGCAATTGTTTCATTTCTTCCCCCTTGGCAATATATTCTTCACTAGCATTTTCCCGCGGCTCCGCCCGCGTGGACATCGTTTTTATGACTGTCTTTAAGGGTGATTAGTAAATTATGTCGTTTCCCACCTACTCAACCATCTCTGTGCAAAAAATTACAACAATCGAGTATTTTTTAGTTTTTTAGGAACTGCATCAGATTATGTTATTTTCCCGGTATAAAAAGTAGCCTATGTCCTTCCCCGTGACAGAGGCTACCTGCATGCCAAATTTCATAAAGATTGGTCAAGGCGTTGAAGCGTGAAAAGGTAACAAAGAAACAAACGAACACATTTTCACATTTATATTATTAGTAAGGATTGTACTGTATCGCAATCCGCAGGCGTGCTCGGCAACTGCTGGCTGCTCTCCGCGCTGGCCGTGCTGGCGGAGCGCTCGTCGCTGGTGCGCGGCGTGGTGGTGCGCGCCGAGCCCTCCGCCGGCGCCTACCAGCTGCGGCTGTGCAAGGACGGACGGTGGCTCACTCTCACTGTGGACGATCTCTTGCCAGTCAATAGTAAGGGACACCTGGTTTACTCACAGGTAAGTTCAAAATGCAATTAATTTTAAAGTGAAACTTTTGTCACATCGTCTCAAGCTGTTTCGTCTGTGTGTTGCGTGACGGCAAAGAGATTATTACATCGTCTCAAACTTTTCGTCAGAGCAGCCATGGTCGTTTCGTCCTCTGTACCGTAGCCCCAAGACGAGAGCAGCCATTATTATGAGCAGTTCATTAGTTCTCTGTACCGTAGCTCCAAGAGGAGTGAAACTTTTGTTACGTGATCGTTTCGTTTCTGTATGGTAGCTCCAAGACGAGAGCAACCATGATTGTTTCGTGCTCTGTAAATGTATATAATGTGAATGTAGGTTTCATAAAACCACACACTCTTTTATTAAAAAAATAAGTATTTGTTTTTAGCTATTGAGAGTGTCTATTACATAGTTGTCTGTAAGGCTTCTTATCAGTGTTGTACGTTGTTTATATCTACACAATATCTGAAAACGGATAATACTCAAAATTGGCACCGAGTCTAAAAGGGCACACTCGAAATGGGTACTCGTATATTCAAAAAGAGTGCAATATGAGCACAGACTCAATAAGGGTCTTGTCTTAAAAAAACCTAACCAATGCTAAAGTGCCGACAAAAGTGAAAACTTTTTACAGTTTTATAAGTTTTGACCCTGCGAGTGTTGCTGGTATGGTGTCGCCACGTCTATTTCTATCATACATGGTCAGTCATAAAGTCAATCGGCCTCGGTTCAATCTCACAACAGTTTTAGGGGGCGACAAAGTGTCATGTATGATAATATATCGAGATAGCAGATTTTCCACCTTCCAAATATATACTAAGGTTAACTCTAAGCCCTTCTGCACACCGCTGCCGACACCACATGTCTCCCGAGAGCCACAGAGTGGTTGGGTCCTCTCATTAGACGGGCAGACCTGTTGTCAAGTGCGGAGCGCTGAAGGGTGGGGCCCGTAGGCCCCATGGTGATCCTCCTCCTTCCCCTTAGATCAACCCATACCGCCAGTTAGAACTTATTATTTTCTACTATCTCTTTATATTGTCAAGGTTAGTTATTATAATATTTTACGAACACTCACCAGATCGCAGGATACTTATCCCTCCGCTTCGCACAACCTAATGATACTCAAGTTCCTTTTTGCCAACTCGTTCTGCCCGCCATTTTTCCAACCGTCGTCACCTTTCATTCTTCTCATTCCAACTGACTTTCATTCGGATCAATTCACTTGTGTTGCCAGTACAAAAACCTTCGTTCAGAAATAATATGAACTTACCATAACTTGTAGATAATCGCGATCATTCGCGACACTCCCGACGGCGGACGAACTTACAGCCAGGCGAACAGTTGGCGGGTCCACTCAGCGATCTTCTCCCGAGCGCGCACCGCTGCACTTCTCCTCACTCTATGGTCCTGCACATCAGCTTCCTCGGGCCTTACATTCACTACTTCCCTAGCTTGCACTTCCACTTCCTCATTGCTAGGAGGCAACTGCTCCAGTACCTCTAAGTCGATACACATATCTTCAACCGGAGCTTTATCTGTCAGTGTTTGCGTGTCCAGTTCCCCTTCCTGTTGGGCATCATCGTCTACTATGATATCAACTTCCTTGTCGGTAAGGTCAAGATCCATGGAGTAATGTTGAGCTTCAGGTACACAATGCACATCAGGTGTTTGACATATAACTGTGTCAGCACTGTCAGCATTATCTGGATTCGGGTTAACGACATGAGGAGCTTGTACCAAGCTGGGGTCCCTAGCAGTGAGATCAGCTTCAAGCGGGTACAGATGGCCAATCGATCGAGTAAATTCTTTATCTCCAATTCGTACTTTAGCCACTCTACATAGACCATCTGGGCTCTTGATCAGTTCAGAAATCTGTCCAACCTTCCAGTTCTCCCGATTCTTAGATTCACCTTTTATTTGTACTACATCCCCTAAACATGGAGTGTTGTGGGACTTTATTCTGGGCTGTTTCGGTGAATGTCTATACCGTTCTCTTAAACTCAGTAGATAGCGGCTAATAAACATGTCCTTGAATTCCTTCATAATACATGCACCTCGTTTCCAACCATCAATGAGTTGTTGTTTAGTAGTAGTACCCGACGATGCCAACTGGTCCATTGATAGGTCAGTAGCAAAACATCTACCAGGTGACAAAAAGTCTGCAGGTTTTAATACGTAATCCAAGTCGGCTCCTACATATGTGAGCGGTCTTGTGTTCACTACCGCTTCGACTTCCTTGATGATAGTTAATAGCTGATTATCTCCGAGCAAATGCTTCTGTAATGTCCGCTTTAGGCAATGCTTGACAACTGCTACCAACCTTTCATACACGCCGCCATGCCAGGGAGCCAATTGAGGGATGAACTTCCACTGTATTTTTTCCTTAGAAAGATGTTCCCCGGTTAGCACTTCCGATGTTAATTTGAATTGCAGTGCATTGTCAGACGTAATCAAGGTTGGTACTCCTCTAGATGCTATGAATCGTCGAAACGCCAGCAGACATTCATCAGCCGTTAAATCATTAACTATTTCAAGGTGGATGGCTCGGACGATAAGGCAAGTAAATAAGCAAATCCATCTTTTATCTCTGCCTTCATTTGACTTAACAAACATCGGACCGAAATAGTCAACACCAACATACGTGAATGGTGTCGCGTATTTCACTCTTTCTGGTGGCAGGGCTGGTGTTTCAGGTAACTGGTAAGGGCCACCACCATGCTTTACACATTGTGCGCATTTGCTCAACACCTTCTGAACTTGCGCTCTTCCTTGAGGTATCCAATATTGTTGTCGAATTATGCTTAAGGTGTGTGGCACTCCAACATGATAGTTTCTCTCATGTGCCTCTTTTATTACTTTCACTGTGAAAGTACAATTTTTAGGAAGAAGAATAGGATGTTTTGTATCATATGATAAATCAGAATGCATCAGACGACCGTCGCACCTAAGAATTCCATCAACATCAATGAATAATCCCAGGTTACGAGCCAAGTGTGTCTTTTTACCCTTCACTTCTTCTGGGAAGAATTTGAGCTGTAGATCTCTCAATTCTTGCACCTGAGAATTCACGTTTGTATCCACGCTTACTGAAGGCGTGGGATCCGTTATCGCGTCATTCACGTTAGGTATGCACATACCTTCCAGGACCCCTGTGTCATCTGGGTGCACTTCATCCAGACCCTCCGCTATGGCAGAAAGTGACACCAGGTGTTCTTCAAGGTGCATACTGCTTGGCCACCTTTCCTTATCTTCCAAAAGGAATGTAGGTCCTTGGAACCACAGGTCTCTCTTCTCAGTCCACAATTCTGGTCTCGTCGCAAGATCTGCAGGATTTTGATTTGTACTAATATAGCACTTCTCTGTGTCTGTGTTTCTCTTAATTTCTTCTACCCTTCTCGCGACAAATGGAGGAAGTAATTTCTTGGATGTCATCCAATTAAGTACCACCAGGCTGTCTGTCCAGAGGTACTTCTTCACACTGGGAAACGCCAAAGTCTTCTCTAGATATGCAAGTAGCCGACTTCCTATCAGGTAACCAAGTAGCTCCAACTTCGGTATCTTTAAATTTTCCATCTCTTTTAATGGAGCTACTCGAGTTTTAGACATCAGCAGCGTGACATGAACACCAGTTGCGTCTTGCACTCGTAGGTATGCTACCGTTCCATATGAACTAAGTGACGCATCAGTAAAACCGTGTATCTCATAGAGAGCATTCTTTGTAGCTCGGCCCAAATACCGAGGTAATGTCACGGCTTTAATGTTGTCAAGATTAGCAACTATACCTTTCCATTTGAGCAGCAAATCTTCTGGTAATTTAGTCTCCCATTTATACTTCCTTCGCCATAACTCTTGCAGTAGAAGTTTGGCTGGCATTAATAATGGCGAAAAGAAGCCACATGGGTCATAGACAGAGGCTAGAACTCTCAATACTTCTCTCTTGTTGGCTTTGTTCAGTTTCTCTTGGTCAAATATCTCTTTCTTTACATTCACCTGCAGTGAGTCCTTTTCAACATTCCAAAGTAAGCCCAAAACCTTTACCTGTTTTGTCTCTTAAGTTTTGCTCTGGTCAGGTATTCTTTCCAACAATGACTTGTCATTTGTAGTCCAATCACGTATGTTCATTGACAATTCGCGAAAGATAGCTCGAGTCTTGCTGAACAATTCAAAGGCTTCTTGGGTAGTGTTTGCTCCTGTAACCAGATTGTCCACGTAACATTTATCTGCAATATGTTCTAATAAGCTCTCATTCGTTTTAGATAAATGGTAGCGTATTGTCGCAGTGAGCAAGAAGGGGCTAGAAATAATGCCGAATGGTACTCGACAAAATCGTAGATGAACAATATTGTCATTTGCTAATGGTTTTGTAAAGTCTTTAACCCATAAAAATCGGGTTACATCTCTATCGTCAGTTTGTAAACCGACTTGAAGGAACGCCTTTTCGACGTCTGCAACAATTCCAATTTTATTTGTTCTGAAGTTCAAGAGCAAGGCAGTTAAATCTTGTAACATACATGGCCCACGGTACAAACATTCATTTAAACTTCGCTGATCCTTGACTTTCGCAGAGGCGTCGTATACAAGGCGCCCGCGCTTGCCAGCTTGTTTAACCATATGATGAGGCAAATAGTGCGTCGGTGGTCCATCTCGTCGGCCTACATCTTGTTGTTGGTCTATGATCTCAATTATTCCCATTTCAAGCTGTTCTGTCAATATCTCATTATATTCTTGCAGAGTAGCCAAGTCTGAACGCTGAAGTAGACCCTTTAAACGACCATAGGCTATACCGAAATTTGTAGGCAAGTCAGGAGGGTACTGTGTCCACGGCCATTTTACAAAGTACCTGCCCTCTTTGTATTGGACAGTTTCATTAAAATGTTGAACTGCCTCATCTTCCCTAGTCGTTTTAGGCGAATCTGTTATGCCAATATTGTCCAAGGTCCAAAGGAATTTTATATCCATGTTTCTTAAAGGTAGATCAGGCATAGTGAAATACGAATAACATGGATCATGTTCATGGTAAGTCATAACTGCTAGAGTATTTTCATTTTCACTGTTATTGATTCTGCCTGATACTATCCAACCCAATTCTGTATCCGCCAGGTATAAGTCTTCATCTAGCTTTATGGTGTTTCCTTTAACAAATGAAAAGTAGTAATCATTGCCTATGAGTATATCAACAGTGTGGCTACCTGACCCATCATCTGCAATGAGATCAACTAAACCCATCTGAGGTATCTCAGGTACAGGTATCCTATCAGTTATGTTAGGCACGATATTAACATGTATGGTTTTCTGTATTCCCCTTCTGGTTTCTATGGTGATGTCAGCTGATGGGCTAACGGATTCAATGGGTTTCTCTGAGCCAAAAGTAAAAATCATAAGTAAATCTTCTTTATTAGGTGTTATAGACAGGATGCTGGCCAAGCGAGTAGTAATATAACTTCTTTGGCTACCGCTATCTAAGAGCATCCTACATGGGTATGATTTATTATTATTCAGGACCTTTGCTGTTGCCGTCTGCAAAAAATAACTTGACTTATTACTCTGACAAGAGGATTGAGCAACCTTTGTAATAGTTAAGTTCATACCATTAATCTTCTTACGGCATAAGGCACGATTGTGGAAGCCTGAACAATAAGGGCATTTAAACTTTCGCTTACAGTCCTTGCTCATGTGTCCATTTCCAAAGCAGTTAAAACATTTATTTTTTAATTGCCCAGTTCTCTCATCTTCTGTTTTAAACTTGTCACATTGGTCATTAAAATGTGCCCCACTACAAAATATGCATGACCTGCGTGTCTTCTTAAAGTCCTTAGTGTTTTCAACAGCCTTCCTCTTTAGTTGTGTGTTCGAGGGACCTGCCCTCCATGGACTCTTATTAAAACGTCTAATTGACGTATCATTCTTATGATTCAAACGTCGGATAGGTTTGGTAAATGCTCGAACATGCAGAGCTTCTGTTGATGAAGTGGGTGTGCTTTCATTGTGAGGAGCCACTGTAATTGGTTTCTGTGACTGTTCTAAGGCGGTGATGATCTTCTCCAGTTCCTCTCGAATTGCCATGACTGTGGTGTCCCTGTCCATGGCCATGTTTAATTGAAACATCACCTTTTCAGGGAACTTACTAAGTAGAATGGTGCGGAACCCATTATTATTTGTGTCTTCACCAACTGACTGTAGAATCCTTATATTCTTCTCAAGATCATTTAACACACGCCTACAATCACCAGGAGACTCCTTAGCTGGGTCTAGTTTAAACAGGGCTTCATAATGGGCGTTGATAAGAATTTGCTGGTTCCCAAACCTTCTCTTAAGAGTGTCCACTGCAATTGAGTAGTTATTATTATTGGTCCCTAAACCTTCTATTGCTTCAAAGGCAGGACCTTTCACTGCACTCATTAAAAATGTCATTTTCTCAACATCTGGGATTGCCTTAGAATGAACACTCGCCTCGAACCGATCCCAGAAGTCGTGCCATTTTAGGATGTCCCCTTCATATGTAGGCAGTGCTAGTTTTGGCAATTTAGATGAGGTATGTACTGGTTCCTGGTATGGTATTTGGGTGGAGGCTGCCTCCAGTGTTAACTTGGTAACATTTAGTAAAAGTTTATCTGCCTTTTGTTCCAGCTCAGTACATTCTTTAATGAATTCTACGGAGACGTCTTTAACATTTTCTATGTAGCGCAGTATTTCTTCCTTGTACTTTTCAGTTACTACCGTAATTTCCAATTTGTACTTGTTTATGTCTGATAACAGGACTCCATCAGTTTGTTCCATCAATTCTTGAACCTTGGCTATTGTTTCATGCACCTTGGCTTGACTAAGCTCTAAGCGAACACGCAGAGCCTGCTCCATTTTTATTTAACGCTTTCCTCTTGGTGATGCTAACTGTAATCACAATGTACAACACCCTTTACTTAGTGATATTACTAACTCACCATAATCATATCACATTATTATTTAAATTAGCTTTGCATCTTAACTTCTTAAGGTTCAGAATATACTTGCCTCTGAGGTTTCAGCAATTGGTGAAGAGTATTTCTTTCTTTCTACCTAGCCACTCAATAGGTAGGTTCCTTCTTGAACGGAAATGGTAGCAATCCGTGTAGGACCTCCAAAACGGGAAATTTACAAGGTAAACAACGAACGAAAGTCCGTTTATTTTCCGTAAACAAGTCTTCTCGGTGACATCGACTGTAATAGATGCAGATACATCAATAGTACGTGAGTCAAATATCTTTGTTTCTTTTGAATAAAACAGGATGAACCTACGTACCGACAAGGTATTCGGTGATTGGCAATCAATCCTTGTTTACAGACTCCTGTCCCTTATTTAAACACTTTGCACAATAAATCAATGAAATAACTCCGTAGCATGTACTGGATATCACTTTAAACACAATTCACAGATCACTACTATATGTACACAATTTAACAAGAATAATGAATCTTCGTAAGCACTCAGTGACGTTTTGCACAAGAAATTCTTTAGCCACGCCACCACAGATCTACTAATTCAACACGGACACGCCACGACAAAAAAAAAAAACAACTTATTTTATGAATGTTGCCAGTGTTTTAAAATACAACATCCGCATAAACCGGCTACTCACAACTTGGCAGAAATGGGGAGAAAAAATAAAACGCATTATTTCTTTATTTTACAAGTACCAATCAACATTTAAGAAAACCATTTTAACAATATGCATTTATCAATATTCAATGAGTATTTTTCTCAAATTATACTTAATGATCAGTCAAGACAATATGTCTTCAAGTTTGTACCTATAAAAACTATATTTCCGCTCGCCTCATGCCGCGCTCAATCTCAATACTTCCGTCCGCTCGCGCAACGTCACGGCGAAATTACAGATTTTACAAATAATAGATTTTCTCAAAAACCCCGTACCCAGAACCGTAAAATAAAAGAAAAATTAAGTAGAACTATATACTCTTGTTTGGATTACAGCTGATCATCAAACAAAACCAAAAAGAATTTAGGGTAGGTACGATTAATCAAAACCATAGATTACTACATATTATTTGTAGCAATCAAAACATTGATTTTTAGATATTTGTAAGGAAAAAACGGCGACGGAAAAAAAATACCTTATTTCACATATTATGTGGTTTTCAGTAGTTGAGTTAGAATTGTGGCAATAAACTTATGAATAATCAGCGATACGAAAAAAATTTATAAACTTTATTTAGGTACTTACCTTACCTACTTGTAAACTTGGTAGTAATTATACAGTTCTACACATGTGTATTACCGCTAGTTTACGGAGGTTGCCATTTCTTACACATATGTACAAATCCAAGCAGAGACCTTTTGGTTTAGCAATATGGTAGGTATGTCGAAAGCCATACAATGCGTCTCAACGTTGGCCGCTACTTCAGTCCTTAAGCGCTTTATGGCGCTTGGTGTCTAGTAGTTATGACGTACATTTTAAAAACTCCTCCACTTGGTGGAACAAAACATAATTGCTACCCAGCTGTAGCGGCAACGTGCGTCACGTACGAACGCACGCGCCCCCCCGTTCACTATCCAGTGACTGCTGACCCAGGGGGGGGTTTGTCCCTGGCAGCTGCGACGTGAAAGTAGCGAGCCAACACGTTTCTTATCACTGGGGCTGTAGGAAGGCACTTTATGGGTAGCAAATGCCTCATGAACTTGTGTTCACTGGCATGACTCAACTCGACAACTCAGTGCTACCCAATTGTAGCCGCATATGGCCATATATGACACAAATGCCTTTCCCCTTATTGCCAGCAGCGACCGAACCAGGGAGGGGGTTACTACCCTGCGGTCACATGTGGGGTAGCGATCCACCTCATGTTCCTTTGCTACTGGCGCTACCATGACTCGTCCAAACAGCCTGCGCATGTTATACATAAAAAACAACAGCGCCTCAGTCCCTACCAATCTCTAGTAACTACTGGTCTCCAACAGCAGCCAACGTCAATACGCCTATGCTGGGGTGCTCAAAGTCCAATTGTTGTTGTTATTACTATTACAAGGTACAATGAACAGATCCCAGCACCTCCACCATTTTGTCGCCACGTCTATTTCTATCATACATGGTCAGTCATAAAGTCAATCGGCCTCGGTTCAATCTCACAACAGTTTTAGGGGGCGACAAAGTGTCATGTATGATAATATATCGAGATAGCAGATTTTCCACCTTCCAAATATATACTAAGGTTAACTCTAAGCCCTTCTGCACACCGCTGCCGACACCACATGTCTCCCGAGAGCCACAGAGTGGTTGGGTCCTCTCATTAGACGGGCAGACCTGTTGTCAAGTGCGGAGCGCTGAAGGGTGGGGCCCGTAGGCCCCATGGTGATCCTCCTCCTTCCCCTTAGATCAACCCATACCGCCAGTTAGAACTTATTATTTTCTACTATCTCTTTATATTGTCAAGGTTAGTTATTATAATATTTTACGAACACTCACCAGATCGCAGGATACTTATCCCTCCGCTTCGCACAACCTAATGATACTCAAGTTCCTTTTTGCCAACTCGTTCTGCCCGCCATTTTTCCAACCGTCGTCACCTTTCATTCTTCTCATTCCAACTGACTTTCATTCGGATCAATTCACTTGTGTTGCCAGTACAAAAACCTTCGTTCAGAAATAATATGAACTTACCATAACTTGTAGATAATCGCGATCATTCGCGACATATGGTGTCGCTTACATTACAGTGTCGCGAGTTCAATGGTTTATTCCCATCTCAAAAATGCTCAATGCGCCTAAAGAAGTTTTCACTTCAAAAATCTGAAAATGGCGCGACACTAAGATAATACTTTTTTGGGAATTTTTCGGCCGCCTCCGTGGCGTAATCGTTAAGTTCATAACTTTCACATCAGGAGGTCGCGGGTTCGATTCCCGGCGGAGTCGAACTTTGTAAGACTCGGTTTGGTTGGTGGAAGGACATTTTCTAAGGCCGCCTGGCTAGCTACCACCATCTTAATCGAGTCTTGCCGCCAAACATCAATGTGAACAAAATTTATGTGCTCCGGCTCGAATGTCAGATAGCTAGTTCCCCAGCGGAATCTTGGTTAGCCCGCTTACATCTTCGGCATCACCGTCGTTTACCATCAGGCGAATTGACGCCAACGGCTTAAAATTTTGGATAAAGAAAGTCAAAAAAGACCAGTTATATTGAGTGCGCGTCGCTCTCCTTCTGAATGTTAATAAATACTAAACCACTGACGTACACATATGTCCCAGCCGTTACGTAAAATCCGCCGGTTTCCAAAACGGCGCGCTGAATGGCGCCGGATTGTAAAAACGGCGGAATTTGGGCCGCTTTGTATACTAGGTTTACTGAGTAAAAAACCGATGATTTCTACTTCTACGAAGCAATCTGCTACCCAGTGAGGGGAGCCTCGCTAGGCTCTTTGACTGTATAATCAATCAAACTTGACCGAACCTAACATCGCTCGCTTTGCTCGCTCATTTAAAATATGTTACTCAGTAGTTTTTACATAAAGCCACGCCTCATACGATGCGGCGTACTTTCTTTCAGCCGAATTGCAATCCGGCTGAACGTGATGTCGCCGCATTGAAAAACGCCGCCATTTTACAATCCGGCGTTATTCGGCGCGCTGTTTTAGAAACCGGTGAATTCTACAATACAGCTCCCACATATATACCGATACATTACGGTCACGCGGTCAAAGTGTCCGAAACTTACAGACACACTCTTTGCTCACACTGGTGTATTTGCTCGGTCCTCCTTCTCTGTCTAACATAGCTATTTCAATATTTCTGTCCTTGTCTTCTATCAAAAATCTGTCTGGAAATTCATTGAAGTTTGTTTTTAAACGGGGATCTATTTTTTTATACAGAGTGTAACAAAATAATTGTGGGTCCCGTTAACTGGGGCTTCTACTCATCGTACTGAACAACTTTTGTTCTGTGACTTTGCTCAAATAGCAAAAAAAAATCCTTCCTACAAATCGATCAGCTGTGTCAGAATACAAGAACCGCCTCCGTGGCTTAATGGTTAGTCCATTCGCTTCACACCAGGAGGTCGCGGGTTCGATTCCCGGCGGGGTCAACTTAGTAAGACTCTGTTTGGTTGGTGGAAGGGCATAGCTCGCCTGGCTAGCTACCACCATCTTATCTAAGTCTTGCTGCCAAACATTAGTGTGAACAACATTGATGTGTTCCGGCTTGAAGATAAGATATCCAGATCCCCATTGTGTTGGGGAATCTTGTAAAGACCGCTTTAATCTTCGGCATCGTCACTTACCACCAGGTGGGGTTATGTTAAGGACTTATTTTTTTTTTATTTACATGCCTATGTGAGGCATGACGTCGTAGTTTTGCAGCGTCATTTATGTGCTCATTTGATGGAAAACAAAACGAGTAACGTTGTCTAAGTTTCAGTAGGAGGGCAATTTAGTGATCAAGAGTTAATAATTTATATTTTTTGATGCGGTCATTGTCCCAATTGTGGATAACACTGCCGTGTGCCCTTTTAGCTAAGACGCCTCCCTTCACTTCACGATTGGTATCTAATTTTATGTCAACGTTATTGGTTTCAGGCGAAAAGGAAACAGCTGTGGGTGCCTCTAATAGAAAAAGCGGTCGCTAAGCTACACGGCTGCTATGAAGCCTTAGTATCCGGCCGGGCCATTGAAGGTAACTTCTATCTTTGATTTACTTTTAATTTATTAAAAAATCTGCCAAAAGACCGACGGTCTGGCTGATCAGAGATAACTAGGTTAGAGGTCAGTGCTTAGCTTTGTCAGCCGATCCTACAAAAAAAAAAGACTCAGCCTACTTATTGAGAATTGTTAAAAAGACTTTTTTTTATAAGAAATTGAGTATGTGTGAACGTAAAAATGTTTGCGTGCACCACCCTCCACAGCATCGTTACTTTCCATCAGATGAGATGCAGGTGACTGCGTTGTTAAAACAACTTTTTTTTATTAAATATTTCACACGTACTCAAATTTTTAATAAAAAACGTTGTTCTGACAATGCATTCACCTGCATCTGATGGAAAGTAACGATGCTGTCGAGGATGGTGCACGCAATGTCAAATATTTTTAAAGGTTTTGTACAAAGATACTGAGAGATCTTCGGAAATCTGCAGCATGTGCAACTGCGCTCGCCCGCCGTAAAATTACCCCTCGCGCGAGTTCGCCTCTTGCGATGCGTTAGATATTGTTATTAATCATTATTTGTTCAGACGGCTAGTACAGTCCATTTTTGTTAGTAACAAACAAAAACAAAAAAACACGAATTACAATAATTGTATAATTATTAATTTAATTATTAAAACCATTTCCACACTTCACACAGTTTTAACCACAGTAGGCATTAGTTCCCTGCTTAACCAGTACATGCTTGAAGTGTGAAAATAGCTGGAAGTCGTACCTATCCACTACAACTTACTGACGAGTAACCTGCGTAGCAAGTACGCTGTTTGTTTGCGCAAGATTGCATGAAAACTGTCAATGCGCGTATGGGAAATACATAGTTTGCACATCAAAAATAAATAACGCTCAAGCAATCTTTCCACCATTAAATCAATTGTAACACCAATTACATGACTATAAGTACTACGAAAATACTTTTTTTGAAGTGAAAACTTCTTTAGCGGCGCTGAGCACTTTTTGTTGGATGGGTAAAAACTTCCAAACTCGCGTCAGGGTCACGTGATGCTGATCGAAAAAGCGTAAGATCGAGGGAAAGGGAGAGGAACAAGTATCTCCCACTCTTTCTACCGTGCCTGAGTGTGCTGGTTAGTAGCAAAACTACTCGCCTAGCGACCTAACATCGACATATTGATGTCACTACGTAGTTCAGCTATTTCACACTAGATGTCAATAAGTGTAGAAAGTAATGGGACGTACTCAGAACTATGAGCTTTAAAAAGTTTGTGTAATAAATGAATAAAATGAGGGTTAACATTTTTACTGTTTTGTATGTGTACTGACGTACTTAAAATTTCTAGCACAAAATAATAGACAAATTATTATTACGAACATAATTTTATTTACAAAATTCAATTACCTGCGAAAATAACAGTTTTAGTTAGTTGTTGTCGGTTCGTTGCCCTATCGTTTTGAATGGTTGCGAAATGCTTAAAACGAATATCTATATATTTTTCTGATAAAGATTTAATCAGCAGTATAATATGATTTACAGTCGGTGATTGGTCAAAGCTGTAATTTAAAAAATAAAATGAAATACATACTTATTCTCCTAAAATAATTGAAACTCGGTTATACAAACAATACCGAAACCAACCGACAAATCCAGTTTTAACTAGGTAAAGTGCCCATCTTTAATTTTTTATGGCCTTTTTTTGTCACTATGAAGTCTGCATCATTAAAATGGCAAGAACAAATCTTTGTATATTTTGTCGGAGTCCAATGCGGTCTATTCACTTTTGTGATCCATTGTTGTTTTAAATTATCATCGGATGGAAATCTAAAACAAACAAAAAGAAATAAAATTAACTAGGTGGTAAACTATCTTAATATGAATAAAATGATTATTTAACATTCGAAGTTCTTTCAATTCATGAACAGTCACATGATTATTTAACATTCGAAGTTCTTTCAATTCATGAACAGTCACGGAGAATAGTACGAGTATGTATACAACTCAGATCTTTGTTACTTGAAAATATTTGCTATGAAAATGTTATTTCAATACTGACCATAGCCGTGTGTTATTCGGTAAAATTATTTGAATCTAATTACGGCCCTGGATATTTGGTACGTTAAAATAGTTGTTCTTGTTGACGATAGATGGCGGCCTGTTTACAATATAATTATAAAAATCACTAAAGTACTGTTTTGGCGACTAAAAAGTATTCAGGTTTAATTGTATACTTTAATTTTCAGTATCCACGTATGATTATAACTATATACCAATGCGGAACTTTACGTACTCGTATTTTTTATTCACAAAAGTTACGCCACCTAGTGTCGAGAAGTATAATTTATACTTGAAAGCCGAGAATTTTCTAGAACTATTTTAATAATTACGTATAAAATTACTTACAAATGAAATGTGATACCATTCATAGCATCAGAACGTCAATACAACGTAAATACAAAACAACAATTGATGCGGTCTTTATTAGACAGTTAAATATATTCGAATCTAAACTGTTTGTTTCTTACTTCAACTATCATAAACCGATTGTATCAGTTTTAGAAATTTGCGATGATGATTCTGGTAATAACGATGGTGAAAAAGTCGTCGAAATTATGGATGAAAGTTGATATTTCTAAGAGATAAAAATTAATGTAATATATAAATAAATAACGATATAATATTATGAATAATAACATGTAAATTGTCATATTTGTGTACGATAGCGCAATAAATAAACATTGTATTCTACCTCATAAATGATAGTATTTTTGTACTTATAATTAAACACAACGTTAATACTAAAGTTTTCACTTCTGCCGGCACTCCCGGAGTGCTACCGGTGTGTTTTTTTTTAATTTCTTTAATTCACAATTGGTAAGCCCTTGGCATCATCTCAAGTGACGATGATGCCGAAGAAGGAAGCGGGCTTACCAAGATACTAAACCAAACTCCATTCCAATCTGTTGAAATTTTATGAAATAGAACCACTTGCCGGTTTTCGATTGAGCTGAAATTTTGGAACAAGTTTTCTAACTGGTCATAACAAAAAAAGCTGTATAATTTGTTTCAATCGGTCATCATATATTTTTTTTTCTAGTAAGTCACGTCTCATTTTTGTAGCTTTTGGTCACACTACAAATCAAATGGTTCTAATTGGTCACACAAGGCATTTTTCATGAACAGACATGATATGGGTGTCAAATAAAAAGATTTGATGAGGAGAACACGAAATAATTAAAATTCTTTTCAAATAAAAACTTGTACCTAAAAGATTTTAGGTTTTTCGAAAATTATTTCTACTAAAGTTCAGCATTTATTCTTTTACGGTATGAATGATTTGTTTCATCAGTTATACTAGTACGAAGGTCTCTGGTCAATTAAGGCCTCGCATCCCGTAGTCGCGATATCGAGCCCAGACATAATAGATAAACAAAAGTCGGTTTAACTACGTTCAAAGTATATATGTATATTAGTACTAACATACAGTATGGACACTCCCTGTCGCTCTCTAGATTGCGACCTCACCCCCTCATCTTCCATAATTATATAGATTGGTTACAGTTTGGTTGTCGAACGTATAGGATGTCGCCGCCATTTTGTTTGTACCGTCATTCGTTTTTTGAAATGTCATTTCTGGCCCGTTGTATGAAGTGTCCAGGGTGTGCTACGGTATTGGAGCAATTAAGTCATTGTCCTATGAGTATATTGTCACGTTCTATTGTCTATATGTTACCAATAATCGTAAAATCATTTTTCTCCCAGGTCTATGCACACTAACGGGGGCTCCGTGCGAGTCGATTTCTCTGCAAGCGGGGGGCCAGGGCGGCGCGGGCGCGGGGGCCCCACTAGAGGCCCTAGATAGGGACCTGGTGTGGGCCCAGCTGCTGTCGTCTCGGCAAGCCAGCTTCCTCATGGGCGCTAGTTGCGGCGGTGGCAACATGAAGGTCAGTACAACTCGATATTGACATTTTCTCGAGGTTGAGTTGATCCGACGCTCTTCTGGTGAAGGAAGACATCGTGAGGAAACCTGCACACGCCTGCGCAGAAATTCGCAGGTTGTGTGTGAAGTCGACCAACCCGCACTGGGCCCGCGTGGTCGACTAAGGCCCGATCGCCCTAATTCAGGGTAGGCTCGAACCCCTCGGTGGGGACGTATATGAGCTGATATGATGACGATGTTGAGTTGTAGCGATACTTATCATCATCATCATCCAAAAGACGTCCACTGCTAGACAAAGGCCTCCTCCAAGGATTTCCACGACGACCGGTCCTGCGCCACCGGAGTCCAGCGGCTTCACGCGATCCTCACCAGGTCGTTGGTCCACCGACAGCGATACGTATAGTTCCTATATTTAACCCCATATCTCAGTAAAATTAGGAATGGTTCGTGGAGTTGTGGCGCTATGACGAAGCCTTCTGGCAGAATTTATTCTACAGCCTGTTAAGGCCTCTTGACAAAAAATATCGACTGCCATAGCAGCCGTATTTTGCACAAGTAACTTATATTGCAGGTTGACGAGGAGGAGTATCAGCGGCTAGGGCTGCGCCCCCGGCACGCGTACAGCGTGCTGGACGTGGTGGAAGTACGCGGGCCGACGCGCCTGCTGCGGCTGCGGAACCCCTGGGGGCACTACACGTGGCGGGGCGCGTGGGCTGCGCAGTGCGCCCGGTGGACTCCCGAGGTAACTGCTGAAAACCACTGCCTAATTCCCCATCCTTCCAGGTTACCCCCAACTTTCTCAATCTATGGAATGTTTCACAAGTAACATTGTCATTCACCTTCTCTTATCCCCTTTTCTTGATAGCTACAGTTGTCTAATATACAGGGTGTTACAA
This sequence comes from Coleophora flavipennella, assembly GCA_947284805.1. Lineage (NCBI taxonomy): Eukaryota > Metazoa > Arthropoda > Insecta > Lepidoptera > Coleophoridae > Coleophora > Coleophora flavipennella. Next base: position 19,685,907 of record OX369255.1, on the reverse strand, counting down.
AATTGGTGTTGGTCCCGTTAAGGGCAAGCTCCCAGCGCGGCACTGGCGATCAACCTGATATTTGAACTTATGTTATCAGCTTTACAATTGAATTTCGCGTGAGTGTCTTAACGCGACTTACGTGTTTTACTTCGGGTGTAAATGCACATTTTCGTTTATTGCAAGCTTCGTAAACATTGTAGAAAAATTTCGTCTTAGCCGTTTTATCAATACCTTTATTATCTCACTGTAAGTATTTATTTCATGCGCCCTACTTATGTAATGTAGCAGAAACATCTAATAACCTCTCAAAACTACATAGTTTTAGAAAATAAAAGGTATCCAACAAAAATCTAAAAACCGCGTTTTTGTTTAAGCCATACCAAAAAAAAGGGTTCAAAGAATCGGATGTGTAGTTTTCACGTTCATCAAGCTTGCGGCTGACTTAAAATATTCTAGCAAAAATGCACTTATTTGGGAGCCTGCTCTTCCTGGGGTTTCTGTTCATCATACTGAACAACTTTTGTTCTATGATTTTGCTCAAATCGCCTTTTTTTTAACTTCATACAAATTGATCAACTGGTCGACCAATTTAGTGCATTTTAGTATGTCTTATCAGCTCATATACGTCCCCACCGAGGGGCTCGAGCCTGCGTCGACCACGCTGGCCCAATGCGGTTTGGTCAATTTCACACACAACCTTCGAGTTTCTCCGCAGGCGTGTGCAGGTTTCCTCACGATCGATGTTATCCTTCATCGTAAGAGCGTCGTATAAACTTACATATGAGATTGAAATTCGAAAACACATTGGTACGTGGCAGGACTCCAAACTCGACCTCCCGGACAGGAGGTAGCGGTCCTTGCCTCTGCGCCAGCGACGCTCTGCACCATGTTATTGCTAATGTTATGCGAAATGACTCAATTTACGGTCGAGTATGAGTTAAATACGGTATTTTACAAATTTTTGAAAACTGGTTCAATTTGAAGATTGGAATGAAATAGTTAACAGAAAAATAAAAAAAAATAAGTTGTAAGGTCCATTTTTCAGGATTCCGAACTCAACAAAGAACCCGTATAGTTTCGCCATGTCTGTCCGTCCGTCTGTCCACTGCTTAGCCCAGAGACTAGTATTAGAAAGCTGTAATTTGGCATGTGTATACATATTAATCACGCCGACAAAGTGGTACAATAAAATCTTAAAAATTTTTTTTTGGTGACCTCCCCTACATGTACAGAGAAGGCTAGTATTGTTTCTTGACGTACCCTATCATGTGGGGTACCGTTGAATAGGTCTTTTAAAACAACCGAGGGTTTACTAAAACCATTTTTCGATTCTGGGATTGGTTTGCGAAATATTAAGCTTTAAAGTGCTATTTTTTGTTAGATTAAAGTGTCCCCTTACACCTCGCCTCTCCTACAAGCTTATACCGCTATTTCAGTACATCTGAAAAAAATTGTTAATAGTAGGACATATAATCAATTTAAAAGAAAAAATCACGGCTAAGTAGGCTTCTTTAGTTTAGGAGTAATAGTCGAACAACTTAAGATGTGCAGTTGTATTTGTAAAAAAAATTCATAGATTTTTCATACAAAATGTCTTATTACCAACTACAAATTTAATTGTGTTTTTTAAAATATTTTTTTTTTGCAAAGATTATGGAACCCTATTTTGCGCGAGTCCGACTCACACTTAGCCGTTTTTTTTACTTCACAGCCACCAAAGAATTCCATAATAATATATCTGTCGCAGGCATAGCGTATAACATACGGTCGGGTAAATTATACAGGGTGTAACATAAAGGTGTGGTGATACTTTAAGGTGGGCTTGTACCCATCAAACTGAACAACTTTCTCCGTGGAACCCATAGTCAAATCGCAAAAAAAAATTTGAACTTCCCATACTAAGTTGGCTGATCAGCTGATCGAGTTAGTATGGGAGAGCCAAATTTTTTTTTGCGATTTGACTATGGGTTCCATGGAGAAAGTTGTTCAGTTTGATGGGTACAAGCCCACCTTAAAGTATCACCACACCTTTATGTTACACCCTGTATAATGGCGAGGGTGGGGAGTCTCGATTCGCCAACTTTCTTCCAGCCAACTTTTGGTGAATGGAGGAGACGGGAAATATGAATATTTATTTCTATCACAAAACTAGTTCGTTAAAAAATACATAATTTGTAGAACACGAATTATATCATAAAAAAAGCGTTTTTTGGACCAATGCTAAAAAAGTAACCGAGTGGACCAAGTCGAAAAGACCGTCGGTATTCAAAAGAGACACCCATTTAATAGGGATGACGAATGCTAGTCATCTGATTTACTTTTTATCATCTGTCAAAAACTACATTTTGTTCCAAATATGTTTGAAATACCTAGGCGTGACGTCATAGTTTTGCAGCGTCATTTATGTTCTCATTTTGTGATTTTGGTGAATTAAAAATCGAAGACTTGATGGAAAACAAAACGATTAAGGTTTTTCGAAGTTTAAGTAGGAGGGCAATTTGGTGATCAAGAGTTCATAATTTATTTCTAATGCTGTGTCATCCCTATTCTACTTGGATGGAGTGTTCTCTGTACATAAATGTCATGCTTTGCGTATCCTTATTTTTAAACAACGAAAATACTTTCGCGCATGTTTGAGAGAACAATATTGATCGTGTGCGCAGATCCGTCGCGCGATAGCGGCGCAGACGCAGGCCGGGCACGCGGACGCGGACCGCGACGGCGGCGTGTTCTGGATCTGCTTCGAGGACGTGCTCAAGTTAGTGCTTTTATTATTATTTTATTTTATTATATTTGGAAGACTTACTGCTATTATACAATAATGATAAAATAAACTTTATGTATCTAAAAGCTGATGACAAGTTTATGTCACACTTACATGCTACACGCAATTAATATGTGACACTTACATACTAAAAGCAATAAATATGTCACACTTACATACTACATGTAATAAATATGTCACACTTACATGCTACACGCAATAAATATGTCACACTTACATGCTACACGCAATAAATATGTCACACTTACATGTTACACGCAATAAATATACTTACATGCTACAAGCAAGTTTTTAAGAGTCGGGACTCCCATACATAGAAAGGAATTATAGCTTTGTATTGAACGCGTACGAATACTAATACCAATAGAATAAAATGAAAAATGGCAGCCCTACTTATATTCAGTTTGGTCTTACGACGCTGCTGCCAACATGAGAAACTGATAAAGACTAGGATAGAGATGGGATGTCGATGACAGAGAAGGGTGTCAAGTTCGATAAAAAGAATAATATGATGCAAAATAATTTTGTAATTAATTTTCATAAATAAAAAACTCGGTAAAATTTAAACGTTTTATTTACTGCAGATAATTACAAATTGTTAGCAGCCTCCACGAGCACTAGCGCCACCAACAACCGCACATGAGCGATGAGATAGTTATTTATGTATGAATTAATTAAATAAAGCATTTCTAAATTATAAATAAATAGTTACAAATAATAATCGATAGACATTTGGTTTGTCATAGGTTGATTTGTACTATTAGTGCCATCTAGCAATGTAATCTTGTAACTCCACTTTATTGTTGTAGTTTGAATCTGTAAATTGTCAATCGATTTAGTACGAGGTAGATGGCGCGGCCGTCGCCGGCCGTTGAGTTATAAAAAGAGGAGCGAGTCATTACCAACCTGCATTTTCTTGATGAGCTGTTTTCAAGTTTCGCCCTGCCCGAATAAACATCGAACTACATCTACGAGTTTCATTATTACCTACTTCTGGCGTTTCAAAATCTATTTAACATATTTCGTTTCTTTTAAACCTACTTCATATAAGTTCACAATTAAATTTTTAACCTCCGACATAAAAGAGGGTTGTCAATAGTTTGAATTTTTGCTGTGTGTCTGTCTGTATATTTATTTGTATGTGTCAGTGGCATTAGTTCCCAAACGGATGAACCGACTTTAATGTGTTTTTTTACTTTAAAAGACTGGGTTCAACTAGAAAATTGTTTCAGTCGTTCAAAGATTATCAGCTCTTTTCCTAGTTGGTTCAAGGATCTCAACCATGGATATATAGGATGTAACGAAATTGGTGTAGGTCCCCTTAATTGAGGTTTCTACTCGTCATTCTGAACATATTTCTTTTATGGCAATGCTGAAATCTAAAAAAAATTAACTTCACACAAATCGATTAACGGATCGACCAATTTTGTGTATTTTTGTATGGAGGGTGAATTATATTTATTTTGAGAATTGACTAGGTGTTCCTTGGGGTAAAGTTGTTTAGTATGATGATTAGAACGCCCAGTTAACGGGTCCTACACAATTTTTTGCACCCAATATATTCTACTTCTTTTCGTCGGATTGTTTTGAAATTTTGTACACGTATGTAGACTTAATTACCACACAACAGCATTTTAGACCTGATGTTGCAGATAACATAACCAGAACACAATCACACTCTTGAAGAACTTGCAGCAAACAATACATGCTTGAGCTTGTTTTAATCAGTGTTTGATTCTACAATGCAGCGGTGATATCATGATAAGTTGAAGTTGCAGTCAGGTTATTCAGATATCCTTCCTCAATTGTGAACCAATGTCGATGATTATTTTTATAGAGTGGCTTCCAAGCTGTAAAAAGTAAAAACAAAATAGAACAAAATATTATCTTAGAACATAATAACCGGTGTGATTAGTGATTACTTACCTACTTCGTTATGACATTGTTTTTGAAGTTATTTTCCAACATCGAAATTTTAAAGTTTAATATATTAATGCAGGGATCATTCTGAAATAAAAATTCACTGCAATTAATACACGTAATAATAATCATCATAGCAGTCGAAAGATGTCCAATGCTGGACAATGGCCTCCTCCAAGGATTTCCACGATGACCGGTCCTACGCTGCCCGTATCTAGCGGCTTCCCCCGACCTTAACCAGGTCGTTGCCTACTCTACATCTACGTCGCCACTCGAAAACTTTAACGCCCCAAACTAATTAAAAATAACCTGAATATAAAAATCAAAATATCGATATTTACTTATCGATAAAAGTTCGTCCACACTATACCTATTGCATTTGGTTTGGTAACAAAATTTTTCGTAAAACTTGGATTAAATCTCTTATAAGAAGGTTAAGGACAAGTTAAAGAATAAAAATAATGAATTAATAATACCTTTTTATCATCTAACTAAGGGAAATTTCGCCATAAACGTACGTTTTGTATTGTTAGTCCGGCCGGCTTTCAATCCACAGATTTTACAAGTTTTATAATTCATTATTGCTGTTATTACACCCCAGATAACTATTTAATTACTCTAACGATGTCACACAGCGTGTATCCACTATTTAAGCCTGTATTTATGGAAAAAACCAAAACACACAGAAATCTTCGTAACGACGCAATAAAACGATAGATACTGTTTGGTGCCTGACTAAATGGCATTTGTCAGTGAGCGAATCCGAAATTGTCAGATCAAGAAAGAGACATTTGCACAAGGTAGAAAGAGACAAACATAGTTCGTTGTTATATTCTCTTTGATTCGTAACAGTTTCATATAAACAATTTTCTCTATAGAGTTTCGCTAGGCTGCCCCTAGTAAGCGACCATGTCTCATTTTCGTATTTCATCGCTGGCAACACACACTGGTCGAAGACCTTGCGATACTTGGGACGTGAAGATATTGCAAAGCTTCCCGAACGCTGCCCAGCCGAGTTGGATTCGACAATTAATCTCTTTCGCCAAGTTGGACCTACCTAACTGGACTGGTACTGGATGGTGCACATTTTCGACAACCTGGTGATGATCGCAGGAAGCCGCTGGATGCGGACAGCGCAGGACCGGTCGTCGTGGAAATCCTTGGGGGAGGCCTTTATCCAGCAGTAGACGTTTTTAGGCTGATATGATGATAATGATGAACTGAGCCCTCGCCTGTGTCAAAATTGTTGGCTGACGTGGCACACGCCTCGCACCTCAGTTTCGATCCTGTAACATCTTCTGTTTCTGTCCCTAGGTACTTCGACTGCATTGATATCTGCAAGGTGCGAGTGGGATGGCACGAGGTTCGTCTCGCCGGCATACTGCCCCCCATGTCCTCGACGAGACATCTCACGTGCTTACTGCTAACTGCCACGCAGCCTACCGAAGTGGACTTTACGCTGTTTCAGGAGGGCCAGAGGTGAGGGTTTGATGAAGTGCCGTCTATTGTGCAGCGCTTGTTGCTCAATGCTATGCAGCTTGCTATGTGTGGTCGAGTCGATTATACAGGTTAACTGACCTGATGGACGATAATCACCTGGATGGGTTAGACTGTTAGCGGCACTTTAAGTCGATGGTGCCGGTTGCTATTACTAGATGGCATTCGTCAAGCCGTGTGAAATGCCTTTTGGGTGGTTTGAAACTAGTAAATCTAAAATAAATTACAACAAACACTAAAGAAACGTACAAAAATACAAGAAATGATTTTACAAGTTTTTTTTACTCAGTCTTAAAAACGGTAACACATTCGAGCGAAAAACTTGGTGTGGTTATTGTGAAAACCCTAAAGTAAAACTTGGTGTGGTTATTGTGAAAACCCTAAAGTAAAACTTGGTGTGGTTATTGTGAAAACCCTAAAGTAAAACTTGGTGTGGTTATTGTGAAAACCCTAAAGTAAAACTTGGTGTGGTTATTGTGAAAACCCTAAAGTAAAACTTGGTGTGGTTATTGTGAAAACCCTAAAGTAAAACTTGGTGTGGTTATTGTGAAAACCCTAAAGTAAAACTTGGTGTGGTTATTGTGAAAACCCTAAAGTAAAACTTGGTGTGGTTATTGTGAAAACCCTAAAGTAAAACTTGGTGTGGTTATTGTGAAAACCCTAAAGTAAAACTTGGTGTGGTTATTGTGAAAACCCTAAAGTAAAACTTGGTGTGGTTATTGTGAAAACCCTAAAGTAAAACAATAATAAAAACCGGCCAAGTGTGAGTCGTACTTGCGCTAAGGACTCCCAACTAAATGAAGGAAAAAAACATTTGTCTGACGCTCTCGTTGATGTGTTCTGATTGAAACGCTAAGGTACCATTGTTATTCTCGTTGATGTTTTTAAAGCGAACCGTGAAGCCGCGAATTGTCATACAAACGGCGTTAGCGATAACCACCTTTTTAAAGTTATCCGATTTTGATCAATTTTCAGAACAAAAGTTTGTTTAATTAGATTCTGTTTTTAAATTATTGATTAAAAATAAAAATAAATTTGGCGAAATTAGTTTTGTATAAAAAAACACGTGAACGACAATAAAATTGAACTTATTAACTTTATTGAAAAAACAAACACCTAGCTTTTGTTTTGACTGACAAACTATCAAAAATTGGTCAAAATCGGTGTCTGTATGAAAAGTCTTAATTTTCGCCGCGAGTTCAGTCCTCTCAAGGTTTCTTGTCGTGACAAATAACGAAGTACTGTTGATGTCGACGCGATCACACAATGGAATCAACGTGACTTTTATACACATCTGGAAACAGATGTACAGGATTCCACAAGACGTCTTCCTTCACCGTTAAATTTGATAAGTATTTGTACGACGACGTTTCGAAAAGCTCTATTTATTGGTATATCAGGATGGTGGATCCGGATTCGAATCCAGCTAGGATCTCTGGTTAGGAGGATTGAGTCTTCGTACATAGTTTTTTGACTGTCTATGACGATGAGTGGTGCTTGCGTTCTATGAGCGTGGAAATGAGTTTTCTTCAAATTCCTAAGAGGATTGGGCAATAGTCGTCCCCAATTGTAACATTAGTAAGGATTAAAAGAGGGTAGTTCCATTATTAGCATAGTCTGACCTATGTCAGACTCTTTTTCTCAGTCAGTTTTATGAAAGTCTCTTTTCTGTGCATAAAATCAAATGAATCCGTTGCTCAGTTGTGACGTGAGAAAAAGACAACAGTAAAACTGTTTTTTTTTTCAGTTCCCGTAGGAATTGTGTCGGACTATGTTATTTTTACTAATCCGCACTGGGCCCGCGTGGTCGACTAAGGCCTAATCGCCCTGATTCAGGGTAGGCTCGAGCCCCTCGGTGGGGACGTATATGAGCTGTAATTATGATGTTATTTTTACGGGATATAAAGTAGCCTATGTCGCTTCCCTCCTTGTCGGCTATCTCTGTGCAAAAAATAACTTTTATGCGTTGCTCCATTGCGACGTGAAGGAAGGACAAACAAACAAATAAGCACAGATTCATATTTATAATATTTCATTGTCTCCTTTAGGAACTCAGCGAAAAGTCAGCGTTCACAGCTAGATTTGTGCGTGGTGGTGTTCAGAACCAAGTCTGGGCCGAACGCGCAAGTCGGCAAACTAGTGGCGCACAGCAAAAGACAGGTGAGTAAACTAGCTTACTAATAAAAAGTAATCAAGGCAACACAGAATCTTAAAATTAACAAATATTCATTGTTTTAAGACCAAATGTGACGCAAAATGTGTATCCTTGACGCGCTGTTTTTATCCGTACAAACGTAGTTTGGGCATTGTTTGAATGTTAATCTATCAAATTATAAAAAAATATATGAACTCGCCCTAGAAGCTAACGTCTGTGCCTGTGGTTCGTCAGTTTTCCGTATAAATTGAAACATTTCCTTAATATGCAAATTTTTCACGGATCCGGCAAACCACTGGCAGATAATCGCAGCTTGTTTATTAATTTTCTGTATGCAATGCTAGGGCGGCCCACAGGGACACTAAACATACTAACAGCAGTAAATCCCACAATGACGCCTAGGTCCTATAGTGCGTGCCACTAAAAATGAGACTAACACACCACGTAAAACATTAAAAAGACGAAATAGGAAGATAGTTTACGACGTGTACACCTATATGTCAAAAGAAGCAAAGGATTATGAAAAACAATACGTACATTATGCATAACTATGTCGTACACTTCCTATTTTGTTTTTTATAATGTTTTACGTGGTGTGTCAAGTCTCATCTTTAGTGGCATGTATTAAACCATTTGTCTTTAATGTTTTACGTGGTGTGTCAAGTCTGATCTTTAGTGGCATGTAATAAACCATTTGTCTTTTTATTGTTTTACGTGGTGTGTCAAGTCTCATCTTTAGTGGCATGTTTTAAACCATTTGTCTTTTTAATGTTTTATTTATTTATTTATTAAGTCATAATTGGTTTACAGATTTCTCCAAATCACCAACCTGTCATTCAAAGTTACATAGAACAAAATTAAATTTCATACAAATTTTACGTGGTGTGTCAAGTCTCATCTTTAGTGGCATGTATTAAATCATTTGTCTTTTTAATGTTTTACGTGGTGTGTCAAGTCTCATCTTTAGTGGCATGTATACCATTTGTGTTTTTTTTTGTAGTGACTAGTAACAAGTACCAAGTTATTTGTGGTTAATAATTGAGGGGGTCAGGAACCAAAGGTAACATTTACGCAACCGGCTCGACTATTTTTTAATAATAGGACTCAAAACCTTGGATTTTATCAATTTCTGAACCGATTTGGTTCAAATAGTGACATATGTCATGAGAAAATAACATCCTACAGTCGTATTTTATTCATAAGGTAACATTTATTATAAAAAATAACAGTTTACTTCAGCGGCAATTTAGCCGAAGTCTTGGGTGAATGCTTCTATAACGCTTGTTAACTGACCATAAAGTACGGTCATTCAATACTTGGTTGGGTTTGACTCTTACTAGCATTCCTTGCTCTGCAAGGCACTGTAAGTCATTGCTGCCGGTGGCTGGCACGAACTAACAGTCGCTGAGCCATGTCAGGGGCTTTCTAGAAGCGTGAAAATTTACTGTTAATTATTTATTCAAAACAGGTGCAAATTACACTCTTTCCGATGGTCGCAAAATAGTGATTACATGATGTCGGGTCGTTCCTTTTCCTCTAATATGGTTGATGGGAGCGATGGCTGACTCTCGCGATATATTCGTGACCGGGTGCTGTCCGTGTGAACTGGCCTACTCTTGTCAAAGGTATCAATGACATTCAATGATTTTTATGTGTAACTTTTCGTGTCATATTGTTTTCATGTTCTAATGTCATAATCTGGTTTATTTCAAGGATTTATTTTGACATTATTAACTAATGATTGTTTATTTCTTGATTTTTCACAAATTAAATTATGTTATTATTATTTTGTGGCTATTAGAAAGAGTGCAATTTGCACCTATTTTGAATAAATACCTTGAATCTTGAATGTTGTTTGTGAAAAATCAAGAAATAAACAATAATTAGATATTAACGTCAAGATCCAATCCTTGATATAAAACAAATTACCTACGTCATTAGAACATGAAAACAATATGACACGAGAAGTTATACATTAAAATCGTTGAATGTCATCAATGCCTTTGACAAGAGTAGGCCAGTTCACACGGACAGCACCCGGTCACGAGTATAACGCGAGAGTCGGCCATCATAACCTTTATCAATTCGCCCCCATGTGAGGTGTATGGCCTAGTCTTCCCAAGTTCGGGAGGAGATCCTCGCCTCAACAGTTCGTTAATTTGACATGATTTGCGGAGTTCATAACTCTTTCTCTTTACTAGAATAGATTACAAGTCCTCAATACCTACAATCTTAAAAGTTGCGAATAAAAATCCCTTTAGGTGTCCTACAATTATGCTCTATCACGATTGTAAGCAGCTGACTGTTAGACAATTGTATATAGTCGCTGTCATCTTAAGTTTTCATAAAGTTGCCCCCCATTACCTCACAAACATAATCAGACAGAGGGGAAATCCATTATGGTCATCCCAATTAACAAAAACTACCTTTGCCTCACGTTTTCTTGTACATCGTGGCCCATTCTTGTATGCTAAAGTTAATAATCTGTTGGATATTCTGCATTGCTCGAGATTTGCAAAAAAAGGTCAGATTGTGGTTAACAGACATGAACTATTTTAGGACGGAGAAACTTCTACTGCCATTGCAGTAGAAGTCCCTTCGACTATTCTCTTACAAATAAACTGTATACACCAACCTACACGTATAAAACTTATAGATACCTAATGATTACTTAACCAATTTTTCTTATGTGGATATCAAATGTATATTATTTCCTAAATATAACTGTACTTATCTATTATTTATCTAGGTTACTTGTAACATAATAATAATAATAATAATATTTTCTCTCCCCGTCGCACTGAACTCCAGCCGACTGTGCTTCTGCTGGAGGTGCTCCTGCTACTTCGCCCCGTGCGAAGTGAGCAGAGTAGCTTAAGTTTTATGTATTCAAATAATAATAAAAAAGTGTGTATATACAAAATATGATTTATAAATACAGGCATTCCATTTAATTTTAAACGATAGTGTACAGTTCTGTCTGACGCGACTGACTTACTATTCTTTGATCCGCGACGCGATATTCCGTTTCCGCATGGAATTTTCGCGGTTATGCAGCAAACACAACCGCGGGATTCCTTTGCGCTCGTCAGGTGTGTCGGAACATGCAGTTCGGGCGTGATATCTTAACTAGTTAGTTATTGTTACTTATTAATTTATTATGTTAAGTTCACCTACCTACCTGCAATATTGTAAATTACTTTTTGTATGGGTACCATATTATTATTAAATTATCGTACATATAAATATTTTAGACCTTTAGATAATATACTGCAGATAAGATAATGTAAAAATAAATTATTCAAGTTTGGTAACAAATAGGTGGGTAGGTTTGTCCTGTATTTATTTTGTATCGTGCATAATTATAATATTTTATTATTTTTACGTTATTTTATGTGACTATTTCATTGTTTGTAGTTTACTGGAAAGAGACTGACTCTCCCGATACAGGGAATCCTAGTGGGAGAGTCAGAGTATAATTACAAAGCTACCACTAAGATATAACTTAAATAAGTACCTCACCATTTTTATTTTGTATTCTGTATCTAAACGTTAATATTCAAATAAACTTACTTACTTACTTAATTATGATGCAGGTGCGAGGTTTCGTCGGTTGTCACAAGATGTTGGAGAAAGGATTCTACCTGGTGGTGTGTCTGGCGTTCAACCATTGGCACACGGGGCTGGAGGCTGCCGACGCCGCCAGCTGGCCCCGCCACGTGCTCGCTGCCCACAGGTGAGTCATCAGCATCGTCAGGCTCTTGTACCTATCTGATGGAAAAGCTCTCAAATGTGTTAGACATAAACCCAAGTTCTTTTCTTAAGTATTTCTGGTGTTCAACCAATTTCGAGGCTGCTGACGCTGTCAGTTACCCCATTGCTACCTGCCCACATGTGAGGCATCAGCATCATCATTATCATCAGGGCTTGCACATCATAAGTCTGGAACTGGCACACGGGGCACGGGTTTTTTTTTATTTTTTATTCTCTATTGGTAAGCCCTTGGCATCATCTCACCAGATGGTAAGTGACGGTGATGCCGAAGATGGAAGCGGGCTTGCCAAGATTCCCCAACGCAATGGAGAACTGGCTATCTTATCTTCATGCCGGAACACATCAATGTTTTTTTAACACTGATGTTTGGCGGCAAGACTTAGATAAGATGGTGGTAGCTAGCCAGGCGGGCTTAGAGAATGCCCTTCCACCAATCAAACCGAGTCTTACAAGGTTAGACTCCGCCGGGAATCGAAGCCGCGACCTCCTGATGTGAAGCTAATTAAAATTGGTTAAAACTCAATCGCATATAAGACGCATGTCAATTATTATAGGACCCGGGTTGGTTAATGGTAGGGCATTTTTAAGTACGCTCAGCTGGAAATCACCATGATACCCTCAATTTAAGGGCATCAGCTGGAAATCACCATGTTACCATCGATTTTAAGGGCACTGATGCGTTCCAGCTAGGCCAAGAGAGTGGTGCAGATGTTGAGCAGCCCTGCGTTTATTTACCCGACTCACCAAGATGAATGAGACTATTTTTTTCGTGTGTGTGTGTAAATGTTTTTTTGGCTTTGTATGTATTTGAAAGTGCGAGGTGTCGTTAAACTGTTCTTGATCCATTGGGTACATTTGCAGTCGGGTTCTTAATATTTAATACAATTGATATTTTTATCGCGTCCCAGGCGTAGGCGACGCAGTGTCTACAGACACGGAGGACATTCATTCCGCAACACTGACTAAATCGTCTGCTATAGACCGTCGGTGGCGTAACGGCTAAAGCCGCGCTTCTTCTTGTCCGGGAGGTCGTGGTATGAATTCTGCCACGTACCAGTGTGTTTACGGATTTCGATTTCATATGTACGTTTATCCGACGCTCTTACGGTGAAGGAAAATATAGTGAGGAAACCTGCACACGCCTGCGGAGAAACTCGCAGGTTGTGTGTGAAGTCGACCGAACCGCACTGGGCTCGCGTGGTCGACTAAGGCCCGATCGCCCTAATTCAGGGTAATCTTGAGCCTCTCGATGGGGACGTATTTAAGCTGATGTGACTGAGATGCAAAAAGCCTAATAACGATGTGTTCCGGGTGGTAGAGGATCAGTTTCGTTGAGGATTCTTGACACGCCTGCTTGTATCTTCTATCTTTCAATTACAATTATGTGAGACTAGCTTTTGCCAGCGGCTTCGCTCGCGTGAACATAGTTTCTATGACTGTCTTCAAGGGTACACAGTACTAATTCAGATCCTTATCTGTCTACCTACCCAATTTCATCCAGATCCGTACAACATACAAATTTTCGCGTTTATAATATTAGTATGGACCTAGGCCTTCACCCAAGTTTGGGGGGGGGGGGGGGGGGATTCTGAAAATCGCCAAGCTGGGCAAAAGACACTGCTGCTCTTTTTAGATCCCTTAATTGACTTACTACACCCTCGGGAGACATGGGGTGATGCTGTTCTAAGGTCACACCGCAGGCCAAGGCAAGGGCTGCCGAAGATCAAAAGTGAATTAATAAAAAATCCGACTGCGTGTTCGTCTGTTGCAGTTCAAAGCCGCTAACAGTGCAGCGGCCGTCACTGCACCCTCACATATTGGCAGACGCCATAATCGGGCTCACACTCGCAAGGGGCCAGCGCCACGAAGGCAGGCAGGGCATGACCGCGTACTACCTCACTAAGGTAGGTTTATACTGGAGGTTCTACTATTGAAACTGAACAACTTTTACTTAAGAACATAGTGACGTCGCAAAACTTTACTAAACTCATGCATTAAGTGCGTTTTTCTAGCACTCCTCCTTATTACCGCTAGATGGAGCCAGGGGTATTTTTAGGGGTAAAAAAAGGAACCTTAAAATATAACTCACGTGTCTGTCTGTCCGGCTGTCACACCTGATTTTCTCCGAATCTTCTGGAAGGAAAATAAATAAATTTTGTACATATACAGGCTGTAACGAAATTGGTGCAGGACCCGTTACCTGAGGGTTCTGCTCATCATACCAAACAATTTTCCCCAGTGAACCCCTAGTCAAGTCTCAAATCATAAATTTGACCCTCCATACAAAAATGCACAAAATGGTCGATCAGCTGATTGATTTGTATGAAAAGTTAAATTATTTTTTGCGATTTCAGCAAAATCATGGAAGAATAGTTGTTCATTATGAGTAGAAGCCCTAGGCAACGGGACCTACACCAATTTTGTTACACCTGTGTACGAGTTTCATTACCCATTCACAAACGTATGGCGTAAATAAACTATATAATTTTGTATTAAAAAAATTAGAATTTTAATACAAAATGTTGTTGGCCTAATTAATAACTATAGAATTGAAAAAGATGAATTTCGAAAGTATTCCCCACCCAGCGGAGATGTTTTTCAGATTTACTGTAAATAACACTGTATGGTCTTTGACAATAATATTTTTTTGTTCCCAGGGATGGGCCGGCCTTGTAGTGATGGTGGAGAACCGTCACCTGGACAAGTGGATCCACGTGAAGTGCGACTGCCAGGAGAGCTACAACGTGGTGAGCACGCGCGGCGAGCTCAGGACTATCGACTCGGTGCCACCGCTGCACAGGTGAACTCATCATATCAGCTCATATACGTCTCCACCGAGGGGCTCGAGCCTACCCTAAATTAGGGCGATCGGGCCTTAGTCGACCACTCGGGCCCAGTGCGGGTTGGTCGACTTCACACACAACCTTCGAGTTTCTTCGCATGCGTGTGCAGGTTTCCGCACGATGTTTTTCCTTCACCATAAGAGCGTCGGATAAACGTACATATGAAATCGAAATTCGAAAACACATTGGTACGTTGCAGGATTCGAACCACGACCTCCCGGACACGAGGTAGCGGCCCTTGCCATTACGCCACCGACGCTCTCAGGTACAGATGAACTACAACTTATTTTAGTCCGGACGTTGTGCCACAAAATATTGCACCACCTGGCATTTAATGATTCCGTGATGACGGAAGATTAGACAGAGTCGGAAGTAGCTGACCATTGCAATACCCAAAATATCAATCTCTATTTTTGATAATTTAACACTCTCACCGCCATGCGGTCCGCCGGCAGGTCGTAAGATTTCAAGTATTGCAAGCCACCTTAAGTTGCGCTGAGCGGGCTTGTCGGGCCATACGGGTCGCCGGCGTACCGTAACTTTCGCGCCTAAATCAGTCAAAATATTTAAAGATTAAAGACAACCAGTGAACCCGCCGGCCTCCCGTACGGCCTGCGACACTCGTTACAGATTTTCCACAGTGGCTTGCTAAGATAGCAACCGCGAGGGTCGCTGGCGGCCCGCATGGCTTGCTGTACTGGAAAATTCAATACATAGATGGCGGTGAGAGTGTTAAAATGTAATTTTATCTTTTTAGGGGTAGGTACCTCCTATACATGTAGAGGGGGATAAAAAAATGATGAGTGTGAATTTGGGTGAAATATATGTTTTTGTTTTAAATTACGTATTTGTACATATTTTTGGCAGGTAAACCGTTTACAAGATATAGGCCGTTACTATAACTATCTATAAACTACAGTGAACGGTAGTCTGTTGTTCCAAAAAAATCAGAATAAGGTACAGTGGCCAGCACGTGGCGATGGACAGTATACACACATATAACTACGACCGATTTTTAACAGTTGAACACTCGCACACATCGGTGATTGGTAGAATTTGTCATCTTTACGAAAATATACCAATCGACATTCTTTTCTAAATAAGCGTCTATTTATGACCAATAACGAATTCACACAAACTTATGACCACAGATCTGTGCTTTTGACAAATCATAAGCCACGCCCCTTACAAAGCATCCGCCACTGATCTAATAAACCAAGCATCCGCGCAGTGACACGAGCTAGCAAGCAGTGTTGCCGTTTTAGCCACTTTGTGGCTAGATCTAGCATATGTTTAACGGTTTAGCCAAAAATAATTTTAGCTAACAAAACGATTCTAGCTACTTTTGGTAATTATGTTTTTGATAATTACTGTTTACAGTTGACCAAATATTTGACCTAGTTACTGCGGTCTTGTCTTCCTCACTCTAATGCGGAAGTAAGTAGTTAACTGTCATGAACACACTGTAAAATAAATTATGAAACAAAATGTGTGCATTAACACTTAATTCCATAATTATGATTAAAAGTTAATTAAAATAAATAATAAAAATGCCACGACTATGTTTTGGCACCTGAAGTTTTAAACAAATTTACAGAAGCGGACAAAGCAATCAAAAAAATTGAAACCCCATCTACATCATCATCACCGATCGATTGACGTTGACATAGAGATTTCAGAATTACCAGATGCCATTGTAGACCTACAATTTTTTTTTCTACATGTATTAGATACTGTTTTAATTAAACCCACATCCTTATTACAAAATTGGCCACTTTTACATTTTAATAACCACAAACAAGATTGTCCTAACGGCAACACTGCCAGTGTATTAAAGTCACTCACTCATCCGTCTCCGTCTCGTCCCGTCCAAAGGGAATATAAGTCACCAATACTTACTACGTTTGTCAGTCCAAGTCCAGTCGCATAGATATAGATAGCATTTATTGTGAATTTGTGAGCGTACACCGTCTCATTCTTTACTGCTTTTTTTTAAATTCACAATTGGTAAGCCCTTGGCATAATCTCATCTGATGGTGAGTGACGATGATGCCGAAGATGGAAGCGGGCTTACCTAGATTCCCCAACACAATGGAGAATGGGCTATCTTATCTTCAAGCCGGAACTAATCAATGTTGTTAACACTGATGTTTATCGGCAAGACTTAGATAAGATGGTGGTAGCTAGCCAGGCGGGCTTAGAAAATGCCCTACCACCAACCAAACCGAGTCTTACAAGTTGACCCCACCGGGAATCGAACCCGCGACCTCCTGGTGTGAAGCGTATGGACTACCTACCCATTACGCCACGGAGGCGGTTAAAGAATTTTAGATTCGGTTCAATAATTCTAAAGTTTAACCCCCTACAACCAAACAAATAAACAAACCTTACCACTACCTATAATATTTTATTCTTAAAAGTCTGGTCTTTTTCACAAATAAATCGGAATTTCCATCAATAAGTATGTATATAAAATCTTCGGACGAACGCGATCTCCCCCGACCCCGCCTACCCGCACCGGCCAGCGGTAAGCGGCAGCGCAGATTGAAAACAATGCGAAGAGAACAATTACTATCTCTTTTTCGCATTCGCTCTGTTCAACTTCTAACATTTTCAAGGCCATTATGTCCAACTGCATGTGCTGTTCACTGTACCTCCCATACAAATCTAGGTTGTTTGATACTTTTTCTCAAAAATGGCTCTAACGATTTTAATAAAACTTTCTTCATAATTAGTACTCCATATGGCCTACTGCACTGGGTACTTCATTATTCCAGGAGAAATTGAGTTGGGTACCTCCCATTAAAACCCAAATTATTTATAAATTTTCAGCAAGTTTAGTTACACCTAGCTTTATTTATTGCTACTAAGTAAGTGTTATGTTTATGATTGATATTTGTATGCCCGACTACAACAGCCGGTGAAGGCTTCGCGATAAAGTTGCACAGCGTGGCCAAAGTATATAAAAAAATTCGAGCGAGACCTACAGTACTCGCATATGATGTGTAACATGTGACAAAATACTTTAGGTTAGTTAGATTTGATGACGATATTGTACCTGGGTGGCGGATCTGACAGTAACGAAAAAAACCGACCAAGTGCGAGTCGGACTCTCGTAAAGTAGAATTCCGCGCTTTCGCGACTTTACACATTTCCGTCCCATGTTACACATTTCCGTCCCATTTCACGAAATCACTCCCACAAATTGCAGGAAAACGAGAGCAAAGATGTTACACATCAACAAGGTGCTACTTTATTAGTGCCCGATATTTTGGTCAGCGCTTCTACTCTGGATACTGAACAACTTTCCCAAAGAAACCCATAGTCAAAAAACAAAAATTAAAAACAACAATGTATTGAAATCATCAGATGATAGTGGTTCATCGACCGGCGCGGCTTCATTGACTTTGTCGGCACTTTCTTTGTTTTGATTGACGGGCGCCGCCGCCGCCGCCGCCGCTACCGTAGCTACCGCCTAACCAAACTGGCGATGTTATGCGAGAATAAAAGTATCTAAATCAATAAATTAATCAGCTGTTTAGAAAAGGAAATAGGAATTGACTATGGGTTTCTTTGGGAAAGTTGTTCAGTATCAGGAGTAGAAGCGCTGACCAAAATATCGGGCACTAATAAAGTAGCACCTTGTATATTAGAACTAACATAGAGTATGGACTCTCCCTGCCGCTCTCTAGATTGCGACCTCACCTTCTAGTCACCTAGATTGATGCAGATTGGTTACAGTTTGGTTGACGAACGTATAGGATTTCGCCGCCATTTTGTTTGTTCCGTCATTCCTTTTTTTGAAATGTCATTTCTGGCCCGTTGTATGAAGTGTCCAGGGAGTGGCGTGTCTATATACGATTTCATTTCTGATGTATACTATACGTATCTATTTTCGAAAATAGAGTTCATTTAAAAGTAGGTACATCCCCTTCAAGGTTCGGCCTGAAAGGGGAACTCTCAATTAATTTTTTTTTCAAGTTATGAAGTAATCACTGCGTAACGGAACCCTACAGTATGCCTGGTCTGACACACACTTGGTTGGTTTCGTTGAGTATTGGAAATATTTTCAGTATTCCCGGAAATTTACAGGGAATTACGGATACACAGGTAAAATGCCTCTCAAATTAATGTTTTTAAATTAATGATATTTCGGAGCAACTTAGTTGTCGACTGAATAATTATGAAAATGCCTTAAAAACTTTTAAATTTTGCGATATTTCCTGAAATTCTTATGTTTGGTTTATACGTTCCCGGGAATGCCACCGAGTAATTAACTTACCAAACTCGATTATACTACTGGGAACGGCACAAAGTGTTACAACGCGGGTTTTATAGATTATCGGTATTACGTAGAAAAGAGGTTTTACCAAAGGGTAAAAACGGGACCCTATTACCTACCACAGTATTACGATATGGCTTACAGTAGCGCAACGCCTTTGATGTCGCACGATGCGCCACCGGCGTAGGTACTAGCCCATATTCGCCTGTAGTCAGCCTGGCAAATTCGCGGAGTGTGCCAGGCTGTGCCTCGCCGCCCGCTGCCCCGCAAGTAGGTACACTTCCGTTGCTCTGAGTAAGTACATTCGTTGCGCTACTGTAAGCCGCTATATTGTAATACTGTGCTATTACTAAGGCTCCACTGTCCGTCCGTCTGGCTGTCTGTCTGTCTGTCTGTCCGTCTGTCACCAGGCTGTATTTCATGAATATCTATACAGTTGAAATTTTCACAGATGATGTATTTCTGTTGCCGCTATAACAATAAATACTAAAAATTAGAACAAAGTGAAAAATTAAGGGGTTCTCCATACAAAAAAACGTGTTTATTTTTAACGTGAAGAAACTAGCGCCATATAGTATGATGGTACGGAACCCTTTGTGTGCGGTTCTGACTCTCACTTGGCTGGTTTTTACGACCACAGTGTAAAAAAAATATAATTTCAACTACAACGGAAGTGGCGGCCTTCTTCAACCGACTTCCAAAAATGTGTAAAAATATACCAAAATGTGTGACTTTCAAAAAAGAGTTGTTTTATGTTAATATTATGGACTATTTTTTTATGTGAGTGTTTGTGCGTTTTACGCGATATCTTAGCAGATTGTGAACCGATTTTCATGATTCTTTTTTGTTCGATAGCGTAAGCTTTCGAGTTGGTCCCATATAAATTTTATAAAAATCGGTGTAGTACTTTTTTTTTAGAAAATTAACAAAAAACAAAAATTATAATGCAAAATTGTACCAAGTTGTTGAGATGAAGGTCGGTTTTTTTAACATGTTCGGCGTTTTTAATTATTTTATGGCAATAGAAAAACTTATCTACCTAATAAGAACGCAAAGAACGAGCATCGCCGGCCGAGTTTTGAAGTACCTAATTCTGAGACAAAAGTGTTCTGATAATCCAATTTTTGTGTTATTTTATTGGTTGTGATAAGACCTTAATTCATTCCGATGGTCAGTGTTGCGGTTTCATTTTCAGAGTTCTACGAAATGCTTGTACTTTTTGCGCGACATGCTTTAAATTCTAACTTGGTCACATTACTGTGCCGAAGTTGTTTATGAAGTATCAATAACTCTAAATACGAAAAACGACTTAGATAAAGATAGATAAGATAAAACTTAGATAGGTACGTTAGTGGGTGTGGGTTTAGAAAATAGATGCGTGCTTACAGGTAATTGAAATTTAATAATGAAGTCAAAGTAAAAGACCTGAAAATGTCTTATGTCTTATGACCTGAAAAGATCATACAAATTAGAAAAATGTTAAGAGCTGCCAGGAGGCTCGAGTTTCCATACAAACGTAGTTCCGCTTTAGTACAAAAACTGCATGCCGGATTGAATCCAAACTTTGCAAATATATTGAGGAGACACATATCGATGTTTGTAATTAGTTTTCGATGTACTAATATAAAACGGAAAAAATAAGAGCAGTTTCAAACTTTCAGTACAAAACTAATTTAAGCCTTCATTTAGTTACGTTAAAATTTAATACGATGAAAACTAATTACAAACATTGATATGTTACTCAATATATTTACAAAGTTTGGATTCAATCTGGCATGTAGTAAAGTTTTGTAAGTTTATATTATATATATTATTTTAAAGGTTTGTAAGTTTGTATTAAAGCTGAACTACGTTTGTATGGAAACTCGAGCCTCCTGGAGACTCTTAAATTTTAAATACAAATCACAAACGTGCAAAAACATAAATTAATCTTACCCGTAATGGGTCTTTTAGACGTACAAGTAATTAAAAAAATATTTATTAATAATTTGTGATGTTACGATGAACAGAAAGATTATCGAATTTTCGGTTTTGAAATGAAATGTCAGCGCATGCGTAAAAGATGTCAGCGCATTAATAAATAGATGGAATGAAAAAGTTCAAAGGAAAAAAAAACGAATAACAGCGTACCGCGTTACAAATGACCTATTTTTCGACCTTTTCAATGGAATATTGCATGGTTATAAATTGTTTCAAATTTTTGGAATTATCCAAGCTCTTATATAATAATTTCACGGCGCCAACTTGTTTGTCACAGAGTGATAGTTTCTGTTCGAGCTTTAAAAATAATAAAATAAAATATAAGAGTAAATAAAATGGGCTCCCATGCAAGAAACATGATTTTTAAACGTAGAGAAACTATTAGCGACATCTAGAAGTATCTAGTAACATGTTCTATATATATATAGTTAATTTATGAAGTTTTTTTTATGAAATTATTAATACATATGTCGGTAAAAGAAAGCACTTAACTGGTGATACAAGGTCGCCTAACGAAACTCAGCGCCGTACGGACGTAATAAAACCAGTAAAGCCATATTCCCAGGAGAACGATTAAAAAAAACAATAATAAAGGCAGGTGGAAAACACATAGCAAGAGCTGTAAGCCAACGAGGACGGCCACAGTACCCGTCACTCGCCATTATCATGAGCCATTAAAATGGAAAACACTTAGGAGGGAACACTTCTTTTTTATCCACAACTGGTAAGCCCTTGACATCATCTCACCTGATGGTAAGTGACGACGATGCCGAAGATGGAAGCGGGCTTACCAAGATTCCCCAACGAAATGTCGTTAGCATTGATGCTCGGCGGCAACACTTAAGATAATGGTAGGTAGCCAGGCGGGCTTAGTAAATTTAAAATAAAGGTGAAGACTTTAATGAGTTTTGTACTGAAAGTTATAATGGTAGGTAGCCAGGCGGGCTTAGAAAATGCTTAGTTTTAAAATAAGGGTGAAGGCTTTAATAAGTTTTGTGCCGAAAGTTTGAAACTGCACTTTTTTTCCGTTTTATATTAGTACCAGTCCATCGAAAATAAATTTCGGACATCGATGAGTGTTTACTCAACATATTTGCAAAGATCGGATTTGACCAAGCATGTAGTTTTGTATTAAAGCGAAACTACATTCCTGAACTTTATGTTTATGCTGATTACATTAGTACTAGCTGTCCCGGCGAACCTCGTACCGCCCTACACTACCGCTACACTACACTGCACTGCACTGCACTACAATAGTTATAGGGCTTACCAATTGTGAAATAAAACTGCTATTCGGGATCGAGACAAATCCAACAAACAAAAAATCATGAAAGTCGGTCCAGCCGTTCTCGAGTTACAAATGGTGTAAATAATCTGACTTTGTTTTATGTATATAGACGATAAACTTTCACCCTTCACCCTGTATTTTCAGTACTTTTTGCAGTTTTTTTTTCATAATGGTACATTTGTCCACAGACAAGTTATAATAGTCCTCACACAATTGGAAGGCAGCGGGGGGTTCTCGATCGCGCACCGCTTAACCCATCGGCTGGCGGGCGGCGCGCGCCTGCAGGACTGGGGCGGCGGCGGCACCGAGCCCGCGCACAGGCCGCCGCTGGCGCGCTGGCTGGCCGGCCTGCACGCGCCCCGGCTCATCACCTGAGATGAGTTTGAATCCGGCTTCTAGATTTACGTACAAGTGTTTTGGAAGTTGAAATGAGTGTTTTCCGAGAGGATACATACATTCAAGGATAAATCAATCGTTACAACCCATAACGTCCCCACTGTTGGGTCACGGATCTCTTCCCAAGCTCGGGAAGGTTAGGCCGTACTCCACACACGGGGGCCCAGTCCGGGTTGGTGGTGGTTCTAGGGCTAGTGACGAACTTTACTGTCAGAAGTGTCATAAGCCGCTTATAAGACATCTGACACGGCTTGCCGACTGCCATCTAGAGATATTAACCGACATCAACGGCTTAACTGTCGAAAAAAGGCTACTAACAGTCAAACCCATCTAGGTAATGACCGTGCTTCAGATAAGTTAACGCCCTGATTCAGGGTAGGCTCGAGCCCCTCGGTGGGGACGTATATGAGCTGTTATAATAATAATAAAAAGGTTTCTACGCACACCATTTAACAAAAGGTAATATACGTGACGCTAGCATAATATCCAAAGATTTTAGTGAAATTTAAAGTAAAAGTGTAATTTCACTATCTACCTGAAAGTACTTGTGTACAAGACTGTAAAACGGTGGGAACTCTAGCCCATGCATAAACAAAATCGTGGCTATTCTCTAGTTAACCCATAGACAAAATCGTGGCCATTCTCTAGCCCACCCACAGACTAAATCATGCCCATTCTCATGCCCATTCTCAAGCCCACTCACAGACAAAATCTTGGCCATTCTTTAGCCCACTCTTAGACAAAATCATGGCCATTCTCTAGTCCACTCATAGATTTAAACGCCCATAAACTAAATCGTGGCCATTCTCTAACCCACCCACCCATAGACAAAATCGTGGCCATTGTCTAGCCCACCCATAGTTGAGGGAGCGTAAACATTGGGCGTAAATGAATGTTGCTATCTGAGATCTGAACTAAATTTAATGCGATAATTTTTATCATTATTTAAAATAAATATTTATTGTGTAAGTAGATGTTGTATATTATAAAAATAATATAATAAAACTTTGGAATACTAGAGGCGTTAGGTTTGAAGTTTTTATTTATAATATCAATTTCAATAGAAAAACTAGCGATGCGACGTTTTTATGCTTTTTTATGTCTTTATTTTTCTAGAGCGAGCCTTAGCATTGACTATTACAATTTAAGATAAGGTGTTTGTAGTAGGTATTTAGAAAACTAGGCGTAAAAATAAAACAAAAGCATGATGTATATAAAATCTGACAAAATTGGCCTACTTCATAAAATGTGATTAGAGTTCCAGTTTTATATTAATAATTTATTTAGTTTGTACGCTCATCGAAGATGAGCTCATGCGCAAGTTTTTGTTTTTGTTTTACGAGGGCTGCCTTTTAAGTTTTGTCGTTTAAAATAACCATAGATAATGTTATAGCGTATTTTTATTGTTTTTCGAAGAATTCACCGCGATATTTTAATTTTTTTGCCAGTTTTCGAACCAGTTCGGTCAAATCGTTGAAGAGTTTTGCGACACCATCTAACACGGGCTGTTTTCTATTCATCGCTCAGTAAATGTGAAATCCATCGTGAAATCAACTTTATTACAGCGAGCACTTCATGCAAGATTTTGTGAATTGTAGTCCCTGAAATTTCTAACAAACGCCTCTATTTCTCGGCATGTCACGTGGCGATCCTCGACGATCAGTTGTCGCACAGCGTGATATGTTTTCTTGGATCATGGCGGTTTTTGGACGACCTACACGTTGTTTGTCACTAATACTGGAATTCTTACGTTGAAATTCTAAATACAAGCGTTCTATAGTCCTAAGACACGGTGCTTTGGTACTAAACACATAAGACAGCTCCTCAAAGCATTGAAGTCGCGTTAATCCCCTTCGAAAATTATAGAAAATTATAGCAAGTAAATTTTCCTTGGTGATTTCAATTTTCACAACAGATTCGTTTACTTTTGGTAAGATGCTACAGTGAAACGGTTCGAGCAGTCGAAATGATTTTATTTGTTTTCGGCTTTTAAAGCCGAAAAGTTTCAAACGCTGTTAATTTTAAAAGACAAGACTTAAAAGGCAGTCCTCGTAAAACAAAGGTGATTTTTATCGCAGGTAATTGTTTCCCATTGGTGGTATTTAGTACGCAACAATTAATTGGCGTATCTTAAAATAAGAAAAGACAAGATATTAATGACTCTTTAATTCCTTGGTTAGACCATCGTTACTTTGTAAAAATCAGCGTTCTCGTATCGCGTATTTTTTTTATTTTATAATAAAAAAGACGGTATTCGAATTATTTTTTTTAAATTTATATTTAAGTTAATTTTAACTATAATACTCATGATAACATTTAATAAAACTCTTATTAAGTTGGTGTTAAACCATTCTTGCCATAATTTATAATTATTGACATCTATATTTATTGATAATTTATTAATTTTTGATATAAATTTATAGCACAGTATTGTGGCCTACATTTAATTAAATAAGCGTGCAATATTTTGTTTGTTATAACACACTTGTTCAGGTACCTAGCTTAAGTTTTAATAATAATTAATATAATGGCACAAAAAAGCACATTGTTAATTACTATAAGACTTACTGATAAGAAAAATAATCATTTTAGTAATTTAGAAAGTCTACATTTGAAAGGGTTTGATATTAATTTTTAACCGCCTACGTGGCGTAATGGTTTACCGCCTACGTGGCGTAATGGTTTAGTCCATTAGAACAACATCAAGAGGTCGCGGGTTCGATTCCCAGTGGAGTCGAACTTTGTATGACAAGGTTTTGCCACCATCTTATCTAAATAAAAAGTCTTGCCGCCAAGCATCAATGTTAACAGCATTGATGTTTTCCGGCTTGAAGATAAAATAGCCAGTTCCCCATTGCGTTACGGAATCTTTGTAAGCCCGCTTCCATCTTCGGCATAATCGTCACTAACCATCAGGTGAGATGATGCCAATGGCGTACCAATTGTGGATAAAGAAAACTTAACTTATTTATTTAAAATTAAAAATTCTAAACCCTTTTTTAATTTATTAAATTTTTCCCAGAAATATATATTAATGCTTAATACTATACATTTCTTCATCGTTTTTTTAAAATGTCAGTTGTATCAAAGATATTATTACATGGTGTAAGAATTTTTCGTAGGACCCTTTCACTGGGGCTTCCACTCTTTGTACTGAACAACTTTTGCCGCGCGGCAATTTGCAAATATTTTTGGAGTAGATTAGCGGTTTGGCCAATTTTGAGAATTTGTGTATGAATTGTGAAGGGGGTTCAACATTTTTGAGAATTTTGGTTCAGTAAGGAAGTTGTTCAGTATGACGAGTTTGAGTCCCAGTTAACAGGTCCTACAGCAATTTTGTTACACCCTGTACAAACTTTCTCTTTCCAAAGAGAAGTTCCTGTATCCGAAAATCGCCATATTACGGAAGCTGGTGTGAAGCTGAGATCATAGGTGTATGTGTATTGTAGAATCCGCCGTTTTGCAAAACAGCGCGCTAAATAACGCCGGATTGTAAAACGGCGGCGTTTTGTAATGCGGCGACATCACGATCAGCCGGATTGCAATTCGGCTAAAATAAAGTACGCCGCATTGTATGACGCGCTGCTTTGTGTAAAATCTAGGTACTGAGTAAAAAAAAATGTAAATAAGCGAGCGTAGCGAGCGATATTAGGTTCCGTCAGGTTTGATTGATTATACCCCTTGGAAGCAGAATACTTCTCAGAAGAAGAAATCATTGGTTTTATTCGGAGTTTTTTTAATACTCAATACTCAATTATTTATTGCATCCATGAGTTTTTACAGGTGTTAGAGAGAATAAAAGTGCTTCATGAACCCAGTTTGGGCACAACAATATTTGAAGAGAGGAGGACTTATAAGTATAGTACAATATAAGTATACATAATAATAAATTATTATATTTTACTCAGTACCTAGTTTACAAAGCGACGCTAAATCCGCCGTTTTACAAAACGCCGCCGTTTTGGATTCTACATAACGGCTGCGACATATGTATAGGTAGTGTTTAGGATTCGTAAGCTAGGGTTTGAAAAACGTTCCGAGGCTCGGGGCTATCTGAAGATAGATAGGCATTCAATTTGAGGACTAAGTACACCAATTCTGACACTTCCAGTTAAAGGGTCTTTCTGCAATACCTGGAAAAAGTTCAAGGGGGGTTCATTTCATAAAACTGAACAACTTTATCCAAGGAACGAATACCCAATTTGCAAAAAAAAAGAATTGGACCACGCATACAAGGTTCGCTAGTTGCTGATCGATTTAGTATGGCGGTGGTCTAGTGATAAGCGCTCCTACCTGCTGGCACGACAGTCGTGGGTTCGATTCCCAATTAGGGCAAAATTTTCGTGTGCTGATGACTCATAAAAACAGTCCTTTTTTATAAGACATTCGTGTGTGTAAGTCTAAAATATTTTTTGCATTGGTAATTGCCTAAGTAAGTTGGTTAAGTACCTAGACAAAATTTAATTATAGTCATTCAAAAACAAACATATTTGACAACGCAGCAACTTATTGAAATTGTTGTACCTTTATTTATTAATTTTCTAAAAATGTACTTAACCAAATTTAATAAAAATTATATGAGACCACCTTGGAGGCATAAATAAAGAAATAATCATTAAAATTGATTCACAATCAGCGCAAAAATCACGTGACATACATACAAAAAAAAAACATTTGAATTGAGAAACTCCCAACTTTTTTGAAGTAGATCGGATGAAATTAGAAATAGAGATCCTAGAGCGTATAGTTGTTTAGTTTCATGAGTTGAAGCACACCTTAAATATTGTCAGGTATTTCAGAAGGATCCTCTATTGCCAAAAAAGTAAGGAGATTTAGTTTCGTGGTAGGATCGAATTATTTTGCTACGGCCTTTTGACTGTTTGCCATTTACTGTACCCATAAATGACATTGCTCTTTTTGGTGCCATAAATATAATTTAGTAAGTACTTACGTAATATTTTTCATGTAGATAGGAGGTAGTATTATTGTCGCATTTTTTAACTATCGGGATATAGATATAGACTATAAGGATATATTTTACAATAAAGAAACAATGCCTTCTCACGGCCCGCCGGAGAAATGGAGTCAAGTCACGGAGATGTAGCTGAGAAAAATAATTTGTATGAAAATAACACTGTATTGTCTCACTCTAACTGTAGTAACTTGAGGAGTATGCCGTAAGGAATGCTCCAATTCGGCTTTTTACGTGACTTAGACTCTCCCTCTGGAGATATACATGGTGTAACAAAATTGGTGTAGGAGCCGTAACTGGGGCTTTTGCTCATCATACTCAACAGGTTTTGTCAAGAGGCTCATAGTCAATGAGCAAAAAAAATTAACTCTTCATACAAATCGATCTTATAACTGACCAATTTCGTGCGTTTTTGTACGGAGCGTCGATTTTTTTTATTGTCTACGGAAAGTTGTTCAGTATGATGAGTAGAAGCCCAAGTAAACGGGTCCTACACCACTTATGTAACACCCTGTACAGAAAATAGTTAGCTGTAGGCATAAAGAAATAAAGGAAAGGCAAATTTAATTTTTATTAACTTCTTCCCACCATTTTGTAGCATTTTGGTATGTATAAATAAATAAACCTATCTATAGGTAGATCGCTTAAATGAGTCTTCGCCCGCGCGGTACAGGGGCGCGGGGGTGAGGCGACAAAGGGGATCGAAAGAGGAGCGGGCGGCAGGCGCATTGTTGTGGCAACAACAAATTTTCCGCGCGAGCGAAGACTCATTTAAGCGGTCTATCTATAAGTACCGTGTGAGTTTTTGAAAAAAGAGTAATACGGCCGTGCCCGTGTTTGCTCTTTTGCTCGTCTTTTGCTCGACTTGACGGGGCCACTACCGTGCCGAGAGCAACGCAAAAGATTAAATATTAGACCCCTTCGCCTTATAAAGGTTTTTTTTTCAGACATGTAAGTAAAGTTATGCTGCCATATATTAAAATGTAGGTCTCAATGAGACATTTCTATTGTGATAGATGAGAAAGTGCTACAAGGGTAGGGAAGTTTGTCACGTTTGGGAAAATGTCACAAACGATGGTTATTTTACTAGCTAAACTTTCAAATGGTCAGATAGTAGGTAACCAAACACATTTAGTAGCAAGAAAACGCTTATTTTTATCATGACATTACATAAAGGATAATTACAATAAGTGCATGTTATTAAGTATTTAATGTAAACATAAGGAAAAATAAAATTATATCAATTTGAATTCAGACATTTTTACTGAAGATTCTCCTTTAAAATCTACCTACGTGTAATAAAAGTGACCGTCGGTCAACGAGACGCAGGGAGAGGTTCCACCCCTATCTTGTTGACATTCAGCCTATACGCACGAAGCGTTACGCTTCCTAAATTATTATGCGGACAGCGACGGAGTGGAACTCCTTGCCTGCTTCTATGTTTCCCGACTCCTACAATTTAGGGATCTTCAAGGCGAGAGTGAATGAGCGACATATATACGATATAAGGTCGTGGATACATATTTTTGATGCTTTAAACGTATCTATATTTTTTGGCGTTGACTGTACCCAGCGAGTAAATATTTTATCCGAATCACGTTTACGTGAATGATGGGGCTACAATCGAAGATGTTGAAAAAAATTCGACGGACCTAGTTTTTTTTAATCCAAAATTTATTTCCTATAACAACGAAATAAAATAGATAAAATCAAACCTTACGTCATCAAGCACTTGGTAAACTTTATTTTTGTCGACCACCAGCTATATAAGTTTCCCTAAAGCCGCTCAAAAAGAACAATTTCATAGAAACGCGGTCTGAGAGAAAAATGTTGCTGTCTCGCTGCACGCGCTTGCACTCCGTACACAGTAAGAAAGGGACAAGTGCAGTTCAGACCTATAATATTAGGTCTTTACCTATGAATTTGCCGATTGTATAAAAAAAATTCAAGATGAAAATTAATATTAAGAACAATAGTTATTATAACAAAATTTATTCTCAAAATAGCATTTGACTATTAGAAATTAAATGTTGGTAAACATATGCCTATTGTTTAGATATTTTGAGAGCACGGTGGCTTTAATCACATGAAGTCGGGTTTTTTTCACCTGAAAAAAAATTCGAGCGAGACCTACAGTACTCGCATATGATGTGTAACATGTAACAAAATACTTTATAAAAGGACGGCTAAGATACGGCAGACTAGGCTGTATGGTCATAGATACCTTTGCCTTTTCCGCGCTTTTAAAGCCTGAAAAAAGGACGGCAAAGATACGGCAGACTAGGCTGTATGGTCATAGGTACCTTTGCCTTTTCCGCGCTTTTAAAGCCTGAAAAAACGCGACTCCCTGGGACACATTTCCGTCCCATGGGACACTTTTCCGTCCCATTTCACGAAATCACTCCCACAAATTGCAGGAAAGCGAGAGCAAAGATGTTACACATCAAAAATACACATTTTTAATTTTAAAGCCCTAGAGTTATCGCAGCAGTTTCTTCGTTACTAATGTCATATTTGGGAATACCCCGCATAAGATTTCGTCACTTTCAGGAAAATTAATGAAAATTAACTATTTTAAAAATTAGCCCATCTGATCACTAAGAAAACGCCTTTGTTCCATTCAATGGTACTTAGCTCAGGGGATTGGAACATAAAAGACATGTCACTAGTAACTAATAAAAGACCATGAGTAGTGTCACCCTAGGGTCAATAATAAAAAACAACTTTTTATTTTCAATAAAAATTGACATTGAAGGAAAGTGACGAAATCTTATGCGGAGTATTCTCAAATATGACATTAGTAACTAAGAAACTGCTGCGATAACTCAAGAGCTTTAAACTTAAAAATTTGTATTTTTTGCCTCATTAGACGCGATTTTTTCAGGTGAAAAACCCCGACTACATGGGGTCAAAGCCACCGTTCTCTCAAAATATCTAAACAATAGGCATATATTTACCACCATTTAATTTCTAATAGTCTAATGCTATTTTGTGAATAAATTTTATTTTGATAACTATTGTTAAGTGAAGATGTGGTGCCCCAAGTCCAAAATGATACCCGCTGCCCCTGCAACAATCATCTGACAAGATGCTGTGGCCACTGATGATTTCCTCGAACTTGACCAATAATTTATAATATTTTTTCAAAAATTATTTAAGCTTTAGCTACGCCTTGATGTGTGTATTTTTTGTGATTGTCTGAATGACGATGCAATAGGGCAATTTACTTAGTTTTTTTTAAAATTAGAACATAGGAAAAAACAAAACATAGGGGCATGGCCATGGTAGATATAGGTTTTATGGAAAAAATGCTGTAATGTCGTTATCCAGGGACGAAACAGGGGACTACGTTTGTACGGAGAAATGGCGCCCGCGTGCCAAATATTTTTGTTACACCAACTATAGGTATATCGAACCCACTGCACTGTGTCTTCTCATTCCCTATACAGTGTGTATCGGATAGGGTTACCGATATTTTAATGGCATGTAATACACCACATTTCATCGACGAAAAACTCCCCGTTAGGGGGTTGCATCCTTCCCCCTATCAATGGCAGCCATTTTTATTTTCAATTTACTTTTTTGTACCTGTTCATAAAAAAATATGTTTTCTCTTGAATTAGCAGCAGTACAGACTTCACAATAGTTTTATCTTATTTTTCTGGTGATCCACACATAAAATTAACCAACAACTTGTTCTTCGGCAACATCGTCACTTACCACCAGGTGAGATGTTGTTAAGGGTTTACCAGTTGTAAATAAATAAAAAAAAATATATTTGAGGAAAAAACACAAAAAAGTTTAAAGAAAAAAAAGAAAAAAATTTTTTTTTTCATTTTTTTGAACCTACTACAAAACGAGGTCATCAACGTCTTGTTTTTTTTTTCTTTTAAGTCGATTTATCTTGAGTTAAGCTATATAAAAAACACCAAATTATGTACCATTAGATTCTTACTTACAAGGAAGGGTACCCAACTGTCCGACTCCGATTTGATTTTATGTTATAGAGTAGTCTAAAATAACGGACACGTATTTTTTTTAGCTGCCCAAACTCAACCTGTTAGGAGTTAACAGGGTGAGTTTGGGCAGCTAAAAAAAATACGTGTCCATTATTTTAGACTACTCTATAACATATATCAAAATAAATCAAATCGGAATCGGACAGTTGGGTACCCTTCCTTGTTAGTGTGCAGAATTATGGTTAATACGCGACCCTCGGGTTTGTAACCGCAGAAATTAAAAAAAACCTTTCAAATGAGCCTACTTTGAATTCTGTACTGCTGCTAATTCAAGAGAAAACATGTTTTTCTACAACAACAACAACAACAACTACAAAAAATAAATTGAAATTAAAAATGGCTGCCATTGAGAGGGGAGAAGGATGTGGCCCCATAGTGGGGGGTATTTCGTCGAAGAAATGTGGTGTAAATACCGGTAACACTATCCAATACACACTGTATAGGGTATGTCCGGATTACTGGAGGTTGTATGCCTAGTGGCTTGCAGCCAAACCTTTTACCCGATTCCCCAAAAAGAGGGTAATGTTTTTCGGGTGTCGTTAGGTTCGTCTTGATTAACCTCTCCCCATAGTGACATAGGATACACTTTAAGCAGTCGAGTTTTTTTTATTACTATGTCATTCATATCAGCCGAAGGAAGTCCACTGCTGGACATAGGCCTCCCCCAAGAATCTCCACGACGACCGGTTCTGCACTGCCCGCATCCAGGGTCATCGGTCCACCGAGTGGGAGGCCTGCCTACACTACGTTTTCCGGTGCGTGGTCGCCACTTCAGAATTTTACTGCCCCAACGGCCATCTTTTCTACGAGCAATGTGCCCCGCCCACTGCCACTTAAATTTAGCAATTCTGAGAGCTATGTCGGTTATTTTGGTTCTCCTACGGATCTCCTCGTTTCTGATTCGATCACGCAGAGAGAGTACTATGTCATTATCAGGTACTTATTACGAATCTGAAATGAGGAGATCCATAGGAGTAGCTCACATAATCTTCAAACTTAAGTGGCAGTGGCAGTGTGCAGGGCGCATAGCTCGTAGAACAGATGGCCGTTGAGGCAGTAAAGTTTTCGAGTCACGACTGCGCAACGGATGACGTAGCGTAGACAGGCCTCCCACACGAAGGAGCGACGACCTGGTGAAGATCGCGGGAAACCGCTGAATGCGAGCAGCGTAGGAGCGGTCGTCGAGGAAATCCTTGGGGGGGGGGGGGTGCCCTTTGTCCAGCAGTGGACGTCTGTCGACTGATATGACGATGATCTACTTATTACAGATTTGAGCCTAATTAATTATTTCTCTGTTTCTTAGCGAAATGCATCACGATACTTTCAACAACATAGTTACTACGCCTACTACAGTTAATAGAATCGAAAGTTTGAAAATTATTGCAAAATTTGTCGCAAAGCTGACTCCATAAAGCAGAAACTCTTGTATTATTCAAGGGCCTTTCCCATAAAAGCATAAAAGCTTGTAATAGGACACCTCCTTGTAACGAATAGAGGTCGCCTACATAAATATTTTCGTGCTATTTTCAACTTTCGGTGTCTTTGGATGTCATTAATTCGATGCCGCTTCTTAGCCAATAATAATAACAAAATAATTACAAATTTCAAGTATTTAAATTGATAATATTGTTTAAAAAAATTCAAACGATGAAAATAAGGAATCATATATGTAGGTACTATCGTTCATTAGGATAGGCAACCACCGTCTATCCCTTGGATAGCACGGTTAATTGTGCCACAGGATAAGAAG
Organism: Coleophora flavipennella; assembly: GCA_947284805.1. NCBI lineage: Eukaryota > Metazoa > Arthropoda > Insecta > Lepidoptera > Coleophoridae > Coleophora > Coleophora flavipennella. The sequence goes on along the minus strand of OX369255.1, from coordinate 19,652,264 downwards.
AAGAAGTTTATTAGGAAAAATAGTTATACAGATGACTTTAAGCAATTCAAGCTGTATGAGGTATTCATACCGGCCAACGCTTAAGCGGGATTGAGGTTAAGAGGCACTCCAAAAGTGTGACGTAATGTATGACGTAATAAGTATATTCATACTGTTCCGATCTCTGTCAAACTATACCATATAACACTGTGGAGGGACAGAGACATCAATATTTATCGTTTATTTGAGTAATTCCATGTTTTTTTTCCAAAATAAAGGTTTCTAAACTTTTTAGTGTCAAATTCCATACAAACGTCAAAAAAAAATTGGTTGCAAAAGATAAAAAAAAAAACATTAAAATGGAATATTGATTAAATTATATAGATAGAAAGAAGATATCATTAGCAAACTAGAACAGTAATTAGTTTTTATAGGTTTATCCGCCTCCGTGGCGTAATGGTTAGTCCATTCGCTTCACTCCAGGAGGTTGCGGGTTCGATTCCCGGCGAGGTCAACTTTGTAAGACTCGGTTTGGTTGGTGGTAGGGCATTTTCATAGCCCGCCTGGCTAGCTACCACCACCATCTTATCTAAGTCTTGCTGCCAAACATCATTGTTAACATCATTGATGTGTTCCGGATTTAAGATAAGATAGCCAGATCCCCATTGCGTTGGGGAATCTTGGTAAGCCCGCTTCCATTTTCGGCATCATCATCACTTACTATCAGGTGAGATGATGCCAAGGGCTTATCTATTGTGGATAAAAAAAAGGTTTTGTACAAAAATACTGAGAAATCCTTGGATTTTGGCAACGCGCCAAACAGTATCCCGTGCGGCTTGAAAGGATAATGCGTAACTACAGCGAACTGTAAGTACACAGAGTTGATAGTTATTAAATGCACTACAGTACCTAACTATTTAAGGTTAAAGTGTAACTAATTTACACAATAAAATGTATTGTGAACTTACTATTGAAAATAATATGTGAATAAATAATTATGAATTATATATTATTTTTTAACACAAGGTGGCGCTTTAATTAATTTAAAATTTAATGACTTATCACTTCCGTTTACCGTAAGACTTAGAATGTTAAAACTTAGAAATCTCTAAATATATATTTTTTATTTTGGACTCAGTAGCTTCGGAGGTACCTAAGGGAGGGGAAAGGGTTAAGGGGGAATGCTCGTTTTGTGTTTAATCCACATTTAGCAACTGCCACTTCAGTTTAGCGATTCTGTAAGCTATGTCGGTTACTTTGGTTCTCCTGCGGATCTTCTCATAGTTTTTTGCTTTCGTAATATACATACCTATTTTCAGATTAAGTTGAAAAATGTTTATTAATCGGCGTGTAACAGCTAGGCTAGTACGTACCTACGTATTTTCTGTATTTTCCTTTATTTAAGCGCACAATATGACTTCTCTAGCTTTCAGCTTCGATTCAGCATCGGCACATCTCTAGTATATGAGGCGACGCGGCTAACAGCAGGTCATTTCCAAAACTAGACAAACAACAAAGTACAAATTCTTCGCACATATTGGTATAATTATACGAGTATCTACACTAATTCCACATAAAAGATTCACCTGAAACTTTTACTGTTTTCTGTCTTTTTTAGTGTAGGTAGATAATAAAGTTCGCTTTTCGATGTCTATACCGCCTCACGCTCAGCGCAGCTCTAGTCGGAAGTGTGCCAACGCGGCAGCCAGCGGGTCATTTCCAAAACTCGACTACAAAGTACAAATTCTTCGCTTTTCGATGTCGATACCGCCTCACCCTCAGTGCAGCTCTAGTCGGAAGTGTGCCAACGCGGCAGCCAGCGGGTCATTTCCAAAACTCGACTACAAAGTACAAATTCTTCGCTTTTCGATGTCGATACCGCCTCACCCTCAGTGCAGCTCTAGTCGGAAGTGTGCCAACGCGGCAGCCAGCGGGTCATTTCCAAAACTCGACTACAAAGTACAAATTCTTCGCTTTTCGATGTCGATACCGCCTCACCCTCAGTGCAGCTCTAGTCGGAAGTGTGCCAACGCGGCAGCCAGCGGGTCATTTCCAAAACTCGACTACAAAGTACAAATTCTTCGCACATATTGGTATATATCTACACTAATTCCACATAAAAGTTTCATGTGGAACTTTCATGTGGAATTAGTGAAGATATATACCAATATATGTGATATAAAATTCCACCAAGAACCTACAGTCAAAAGTATCAACTATCACAAGTTCTTCGCTTTTCGATGTCGATACCGCCTCACCCTGAGCGCAGCTCTAGTCGGAAGTGTGCCGACGCGGCAGCAAGCGGGTCATTTCCTGCATTTCCAGCTGCCGCTGTGTTGCCCTTTTTGCTCACTTTAAACCACGTCACAGTAAATCTTGGTTATCATTATTGGCAGTGAATTTTACTTCACAGTGCAGGAGATTGCACAAGTTACGGGTCCAAAGTTTTGCATCACGGCAACGGTGTAGAAAGAACCGGCCAAGTACTAGTCTCACTAACACTCTGAGGGTTCCACACAACTACATAGTATAATCACACCTTGGACACTATATAAAATAGATACGTATAGGATACAACAGAAAATAAATTGTATAGCCACGCTACACCCTGGACACTTCATACAACGGGCCAGAAATAACATTTCAAAAAAGGAATGATGGAACAAACAAAATGGCGGCGAAAATACGTTCGACAACCAAACTGTAACCAATCTTTATCAATCTTGGTGACGAGGGGGTGAGGTCGCAATCTAGAGAGCGACAGGGAGTGTCAATACTGTATGTTAGTATATATATACTTTGGTATAACGACGATGATAATTGTACCTATTCACATTCTAAACAAAAGACATCAACGCGCGAGCGGCGAAAATATGTTTTTTTTGTCATTCAGTTCGGACTGCTTAGAGCGATTACGATTCACACTTGGCCGATTTTTATTATTTTTTGTTTTATTTCAGTACAAGTACTATAATCACACCAAGTTTCACGTTTATATGTATTACCGTTTTTAAAATGGAGCTTAATAAAAAATAATTCTAAAGACATAAAAAACGCGTTTTCTTATATTGAGATCCCCCTTATTTTTTCCTTTTTTCTAATTTTTTGTATTTGTTGTGGTGCGATGTCTTTGTATTGGGTGAGATGCAGCGAGACTAGGTTATACGGTGACTGAATAAGTTTTATATTTTCAAATTGTAACAATAACAAAATTAATATTGTGTAATAAATAAAAGCTTATAAAATACGAACTTAGCAATCTAGTAACCTAGTATAAATATGCGTATGTACACCTACAACAGTTGTTATAGCGGCAACGGAAATACTCATCCTGTAAAAAATCAACTGTCTACCTATTCCGTTTCATGAAATACAGCCCGCTGACGGACGGACAGACGGACAGACAGCGGAGGCTTAGTAAAATGCATAGGTTACGAGCTAGATATGGAATTTCATAAATACAGTTTATTCGTAAGTTTATCAACTTCATGGACGTTTAATTTTATGTTAGGTACCAAAATCATGAATCACCGCAAAGTCGCCTGTCTATCGGTGTTCTACATAATTCATTTCGGAGAGTGTGCCCTGGAGTTTCACGACCTCATTTCCCCCTCTCTATTTCATCATCAGACGACAAGGCGTGGTGGGCGATTCTACCCCTTGTTCAACCTATACGCATGAAGCGTTTTGCTTCTTCGTTCAATAAGCGAACGGCCAAGGAGTGGAATTCCCTGCCGGCGTCTGTATTCTCCGATTCGTATAATTTAGGAATCTTCAAGACGAGAGTGAATAGGCACTTTTTGAGCTTGCGTGTTACAGGGGCTGCATCGGCACTTACCATCATTTAAGGTGAAGCCAAACGCACTCAAATTATTAATAAAAATAGGAAATAAAATTATGGGGCGCCCCATTTTTTTCCTTCATGGTAAAAATGAAATCATGAGGCATTAATCTTTTTGGCATGGCTACATAACACTGCACTACACTGCACTACACTGCACTACACTGCACTACACTGCACTACACTGCACTACACTGCACTACACTGCACTACACTGCACTCCACTGCACTACACTGCACTCCACTGCACTACACTGCAATTCACTACACTGCACTACACTGCACTTCGCTGCACTGCACTACACTGCACTAAACTGCACTACATTGCACTACATTATACTACACTTCAATACACTACATACTATACACTACACCCTTCACCCTACACCCTACACCCTGCCCCCCTTCACACTACACGCTTCACACTTCACACTACATACTACACTACACTACTTTTTGTTGATAATGCAGGTTTTTTTAGGTATTTTTTTCACACCTTGCATTACAGTTTTAGAAAGGATCCCTATTTGAAAATATAATATAGCCTATAGCAACCGCGGATAGTTAGCTTCCCATTGTAGACTGGCGTATACATGTACGCCGACGACGTGACAGCGGTCGTCAGTGCTCCGACCTTAACCCAGCTAGAAATGACGCTGAACTCAACAGTCCAGCGGTTAGACCAATGGTTTAAATTTATCATTGAACAGGCAAAAAACCTGCTTCATGCATTTTAACCTTAACGGACACCGCCCTCATAGAATGAGCGTGTACGCAGGCGGCGCCCTCATCGATCAAATTTCTGTCACAAAACTTCTGGGTTTCCACATCGATAGCGCATTAGTGTGGGAGACCCACGTCGATGAGGTGTGGTTTCCAGATCGATAGCGCATTAGTGTGGGAGACCAACATCGATGAGTTGTGCGCGAAACTGGGTAGTTCTTGTTTTGCGCTGCGCCGCCGCCGCCTGGCGCGCACCGCGGCGGTCGCCACCGTGCGGTCTTGCTATTTCGCAACCGTTCACTCGCGGCTGTCGTACGGTCCCGAGCCGTGGGCGCCGCGCGTTTGTGATGCAGAAGCGGGCTTTGCGTGCCATGGCTGGAGTGCCGGACGATGTTTCAGCCCGCGAATATTTTGCTAAATTAAAACTACTACCGCTTCCGTACTTGTATCTTCTCCAGATAGCGATGTTCACCCGTGAAAATCTGTATAACTTTGAACGTAGGGGCGTTAGCAAATTTAATCTTCGGAGCAACAAAAAGAAGGACCACCTGGTAGTAGAAGCACATAGGCTTACCAAATCAGAGAGATCGGCGTACGTGATCGGCCCCGTCGTCTACAATCGTTTGCCGGAATCTTTTAAGAGTGCAGTGTCTACACCTGCCTTTAAATATAAATTAAGAAAGTGGCTCCAGGAGCAATTATTTTATAATTCTTTAATAATTTTATTGAGAACGTACCTGGAAAAGAAGGGTACCTTTAATATACTATTGTAATTTTTATTATTATTAGTATTAAGTTTTAAAGTATAACCAGTGTTATAAATAAATATTTCATTTCATTTCATTTCCAAGAGTGGAAGAATTTTTCAAATCGGTCCAGTTGTTTCGGAGCCTGTTCAATGCAAACAAACAAATCCATCCTCTTTATAATATTATTATTACTACGCTACGGCTGCATTGCTTGGGGCGACACTGGTCATTGCGCGGCGGCGGTGTCTATTTTCATAGTTGGTAAGCCCGCTTTCATCTTCGGCAACATCGTCACACCACCAGGTGAGATGTTGTCAAGGGTTTACCAATTGTGAATAAAAAAAAATAAAAAAATGATCTTAATATCTTCTGAACGGAATGACCGATTTAAGTGATTCAAAAGGTTATATATAGGTATCGAAACGTTTTTGATTAAGAAATGATTTATTTGAATAAGGGTTAATACTAGGGTATGGTTATCATTGTCTGATTTTGGTCAGTTTTTTTATTAACTTTTAAAATGTAAAAAGTGGTTGTAGTGAAATAACTACAATAGTTGGACATATAGTATTGCGAAGTTTTTTGTAGGTATTGATATGATCTCTAATATTGTAGAACATTTTGTTGTTCTATCATCAACAGTAGCGTATGCGATGAAAGAAATTTTTAAGCAAATTTTTTTACACCTTGGTTCACGTTACTGAAGTTTTATCAAGGATCCTTTATTTTTTCTAGTAATAAATATAGCACATGTTACTCAACGATAATGTAACATTCTAATGGTGAAAGAATTTTTAAAATCGGTTCAGTAGTTTTTGACTTTATTCATTACAAACATACACACACACACAAAAATACAAAACTACAAATTTTATAATATTAGTGTAGATTATAGATTATAAGCTGTAGATACGCGACAGTGTTGCCTGTTTATGTAGGAAAATTTAAAGACAAAACATGAAGGATAAGTACTTAAGATGTAGTTAAGTACGACTTGCGTGGTTAAGTCGATCATGCAAGTGAACTGACCTGAACCACGGAATCATCTGGATGGGATGGACTGTTAATGGCATATTTGCGACCGTTGAAGGCGCTAGACCCCACGGCAGGTTCCGAAAGCGCTGGGTGGACGTACCTAGCGAGGGTGGGCATGGGAGGGAACTATCTCACCAAGGTTGGATGACGTAGATCCGGCACAATGAGGATTGGTGGGGACGCAGGAAGTTGGGAAGCAGACCGTGTAGCTCAGGCCGGGCTAGCGCTGGGAGGAAGCAGATGGAGACGAAAATATATGATAATTGGTTAATAAGTAGATACCTCCATAATAAATAATCATAATCCTACTAATATTATAAACGCGAAGTTTGTATTAATGTATGGATGTATGTTTGTTACTCTGTCACGCAAAAACTACTAAACGGATCTGGCCAAAATTTGGTAGGTAGACAGATTAGGACCTGGATTAACACATAGGCTCCTTTTGCTACGCTCGCGGGCCGCTTGTGGCTCGCGCATTGCGCACCCTCGAAAAGTCATAGAAACGTTGTCCACGCGGGTGAAGCCGCGGGAAACAGCTAGTAAATAGTAAAATTATTTCATTACCTAAACAAATTACAGTGCCAAAACCTATTATTTATACTTTTTAGGTATTTCCAGAAACACAGTAATAATACAGATAATACAGTAAGTAGTGACTTTTTATTCTTTAATTTTTTTTTAATCCACAATTGATAAGCCCTTGATATCATCTCGCCTGATGGTAAGTGACGATGATGCGCAAAATAGAAGCGAGCTTACCAAGATTCCCCAACGCAATGAGGATCTGGCTATCTTATCTTCAAGCCGGAACATATCAAAGCTGTTAACACGAATGTTTGGCGACAAGGCTTAGATAAGATGGTGGCTATGAAAATACCCTACCACCAACCAAACCGAGTCTTACAAAGTTGACCCCGCCGGGAATCGAACCCGCGACCTCCTGGTGTGAAGCGACTGGACTAACGATTACGCCACGGAGGCGTTTAAAGTGTTACAGTTTGAGTGGCATCTACTATTTACAGCTTTAACTGAATAAAAAGGCACCTTCTATTAACCCGTTTCTTTCTACCAAGTCTCTTGAAACGGTTTAGGGTAGACACTTGAAAACATTTGGATAGGACCATACACGAATGTGATTGCTTCATCTGCACTATAAGCCAAGCGTGACCTTCTCTCTACGGTGACATTGAAAAGCAAGTATACAAATATTTATTAGCAGTTAATTTGAAGCTTGAAATAGACTCTCCAAGGTGATTTCATCCAATTTGGCTATGATAATATAATAAGGAAATGTTATGGTTTATTTTTGTTTAATTCGAAGATATTTAAGGATCATGTGGGTGCTACCAGTGAACAGTTTGACAGACAATAATAATATAATAAGTCTTTATACCTATGAAATTGCCGATTCAGTTTTTAAAGTTCAATCCCAGTTTTAATTGAAAATAAAAAAGTTATTGTTTTTTATTATTGACTTATGGTATTTTATTAGTTATTTGTGGCACTTTCAAGTTTCAATCCCCTGAGCTATTGTTTAGATATTTTGAGAGCACAGTGGCTTTAACCCCATGAAGTCGGGTTTTTTCACCTGAAAAAAATGCCTTTATTGAGGCAAAAAATACACATTTTTAATTTGAAAGCTCTAGAGTTATGGCAGCAGTTTTTTCGTACTATGTGAGCTATTTAGCATTAAATGGAACAGAGGCGTTTTCTTAGTGGTCAGATGGGGCAATTTTTTAGACTAGTTAATTTTTTGAATTTTCCTGAAAGTGACGAAATCTTATGCGGGGTATTCTTCAATATGACATTAGTAACGAAGAAACTGCTGCGATAACTATAGAGCTTTAAAATTAAAAAAGTATATTTTTTGCCTCAATAAAAGCGATTTTTTCAGGTGAAAAAACCCGACTTCATGGGGTTAAAGCCACCGTGCTCTCAAAATATCTAAACAATAGGCATATGTTTACCAATATTTAATTTCTAAAAGTCTCATGATTTTTGAGAATATATTTTGTTTTATTTAATATAATAACTATTGTTCTTAATATTAATTTTAATTTTTAAACTTTATTAAACAATCGGCAATTTCATATGTAAAGAACTAATATTTATTAATGAATATGTTGACACCTCACATAATATTGAAAATGGGTCGGTAAGATATTTTGTTTATTCTGGAGGGTAACAATAATATGGTTATTCTGACAGCGAATGTAAATATGATTTTTGTTTCTCACATATTTTTGAACACTTTTGACGCTACAATATATAAGGTGTAACAAAATTAGCTGAAACTATTTTAACGAGTGCTTCTACCCATGAAATTGAACTACTTTCCCCATAGAACCCATAGTCAAATTGCAAAAAAATTAGGCTCTCCCATACTAACTCGATCAGCTGATCAGCCAACTTAGTATGGGAAGTTCAAATTTTTTTAGAGATTTGACTATGGGTTTCATGGGGAAAGTTGTTCAGTTTCATGGGTAGAAGCACCAGTTAAAATAGTTTCAGCTAATTTTGTTAGACCTTATATATGAAGCTGACTGTACCCACGTACATGTATGTAGGTTACATAGTGAAAATAAAAAATAAACTCAAAAGAAATAGCATTCTTTTTAGTCCGGGATTTGGGATCCTTCGGACACGTGCCCCGGGATCGCGGATAAGTCTCAGGAGGGTCCCGAGGACGTGACGCTCAGTAGTAATGGAAATACGACTCGCTATCCAATGGTTAATTTTTTTTAGTATATGTGGAACGCCTGTACATACTATTGGGTGTATTTTTACTCGACTGTCTAAGAAGCGTGGAAATGAATTTTCCCTAGATCCCTCGAGAACTATATGTCAGGATACGCTGATAATATAAGCTCATATACGTCCCGACCGAGGGGCTCGAGCCTACCCTGAATTAGGGCGATCGGGCCTTAGTCGACCACGCGGGCCCAGTGCGGGTTGGTCCACTTCACACACAACCTACGAGTTTGTTCGCAGGCGTGTGTAGGTTTCCTCACGATGTTTTCCTTCACCGTATAAGAGCGTCGGATAAACGTACATATAAGATCGAAATTCGAAAACACAATGGTACGTGGCAGGATTGAACCACGACCTTCCGGACAGGAGGTAACGGCCCTTGCCATTACGCCACCGACGCTCTTAGGATACGCTGATTAGGAAATTATTGCATTTCCCACCCCCAACCATCTCTGTGCAACAATCCCAACAATCCATTGTTCCGTTACGATGTTAAAGAAATAATTTAAAAAAGTATTTTTTCAGTTTCCACAGCAACGGAATCGGACTATGCTATTTTAACTGGATAAAAAGTAGCCTATGTCCTTTCTAGTTACACAGGCTACCTGCATGAAAAATTTCATCAAACTTGGTCGAAGTGTTGAAGCGTGAAAGGGTAACAAACTAACTAATTAGCATATTCTGACATCGCTCCCGAGGGATTTGGAGAGAACTCATTTCGTACTCAAAAACAGTGATAAAAAATGACCAAGTGCGTTACGGACATCGCACAAAGTAGGGTTCCTTAGGTTTTCAATAAATATTATTATTATATCAGCTCATATACGTCCCCACCGAGGAGCTCGAGCCTACCCTGAATCAGGGCGATTAGGCCTTAGTCGATCACGCGGGCCCAGTGCGGGTTGGTCGACTTCACACACAACCTTCGAGTTTCTTCGCAGGCGTGTGCAGGTTTCCTCACGATGTTTTCCTTCACCGTTAAAGCAATCGGTAAGTATATGTACGTAAGTTTTTGAAAAACTAATTGGTACATTGGCCGTCCAGATTTGAACCCGGTACCTCTGGTTAGATGGACCGAGTCGTTACCGGTTGAGCCATCGATAAATATATTACGTTTGAATATTAAAAAATAAATTTATTTTTGCAGTTGGTATAGAAAATTCTATGCAGAAATACATTCTGGGACTGGAAATATAAACTGGGGTGGAAATATAAACTTGTTATCCGACTGCCTCAGAAGGAGGGTTTTGCTTTTCGAGTGTATGTATATATGTAGATTTCTATGTTCCCTGCTACAGTCTGAACGGCTTTAAGCATTTTAACGTATGAGGTATCGTTAGATTCGTCTTGATCCCGTGAGTGACATAAGATGCATTTTACCCGACTGGCACAGATTTGAACAGAAGGATCCGCCCGTCTCCATATTTTAGTCAGATTTTCTTCATACATGCAAAAAGTAGCGCCATCTGACATAACTCGTACTAACTAGCGTGGGCGAGAGTTGACTGACGTGCCGAGTTAAAAGAACCTTGATAGAATTGTCGCTTTGAAAATTCGTTTTTTTAATTTGTTTACAAGAAAAAATACAATGTAAGGTTACTTATCGATGATACGACATCCCATGTTTCTTTTTAGCCTTTCTTTTATGATATTTACGGCCTCTTACAACACAATAAGGCATTTTTATATGGAATATTTTTCCACAGCACTGAACAATGTCCCGCAGACGACTGAGTCGCGAGTGTGCGAAACTTTCGATTTTCGCACCAATTCGCTGGGCCCATTAGTCGCGCGCGTTGGCCGGGTCCTTACGCCAGTAATATATAAGTCATTGCCGACTGGTCAAAAAGAGGGGTTAAGTTTGTATGCAGTCGGGTTATTAATTTTTAATGATTTCTCAAAGTTATTAAAATCCAACTATACTTCTTAAGTTGGTCGACTATTACTCCTTTACAAAGAAAGCCCACCTAGCCGTGACAGTTTTCCTTTTGAATTCATTTTATGTCCTTATATTTATAATACCTTTCAGATTTCCTAATAAAATGTACCTCTGACAAAATCATCGCTTAAAAACTTAACATTTTGTAAAGGAATCATTTAACGAAAAAATGTTCATCGTAAACTCTCATAGTTTTAAAACACCTAATTAACAATACACTACAAGATGGTGAAAACCAGCCATTGGTGACGTGAATTGGTGACCCCGCCCGGTCCCACGCACCGGGGTTTTTGACTCACATCGTTGGTGACCCCGCCCGGTCTCACGCACCGGGGTTTTTGACTCACATCGTTGGTGACCCCGCCCGGTCTCACGCACCGGGGTTTTTGACTCACATCGTTGGTGACCCCGCCCGGTCTCACGCACCGGGGTTTTTGACTCACATCGTTGGTGACCCCGCCCGGTCTCACGCACCGGGGTTTTTGACTCACATCGTTGGTGACCCCGCCCGGTCTCACGCACCGGGGTTTTTGACTCACATCGTTGGTGACCCCGCCCAGTCCCACGCACCGGGGTTTTTGACTCACATCGTTGGTGACCCCGCCCGGTCTCACGCACCGGGGTTTTTGACTCACATCGTTGGTGACCCCGCCCGGTCTCACGCACCGGGGTTTTTGACTCACATCGTTGGTGACCCCGCCCGGTCTCACGCACCGGGGTTTTTGACTCACATCGTTGGTGACCCCGCCCGGTCTCACGCACCGGGGTTTTTGACTCACATCGTTGGTGACCCCGCCCGGTCTCACGCACCGGGGTTTTTGACTCACATCGTTGGTGACTCCGCCCGGTCTCACGCACCGGGGTTTTTGACTCACATCGTTGGTGACCCCGCCCGGTCTCACGCACCGGGGTTTTTGTCTCAGATTGTTGGTGACCCCGCCCGGTCTCACGCACCGGGGTTTTTGACTCACATCGTTGGTGACTCCGCCCGGTCTCACGCACCGGGGTTTTTGACTCACATCGTTGGTGACTCCGCCCGGTCTCACGCACCGGGGTTTTTGACTCACATCGTTGGTGACCCCGCCCGGTCTCACGCACCGGGGTTTTTGACTCACATCGTTGGTTACTCCGCCCGGTCTCACGCACCGGGGTTTTTGACTCACATCGTTGGTGACCCCGCCCGGTCTCACGCACCGGGGTTTTTGACTCACATCGTTGGTGACCCCGCCCGGTCTCACGCACCGGGGTTTTTGACTCACATCGTTGGTGACTCCGCCCGGTCTCACGCACCGGGGTTTTTGACTCACATCGTTGGTGACCCCGCCCGGTCTCACGCACCGGGGTTTTTGACTCACATCGTTGGTGACCCCGCCCGGTCTCACGCACCGAAGTTTTTGACTCATATCGTTGGTGACCCCGCCCGGTCTCACGCACCGGGCTTTTTGAGTTACAGTTTTTTCTGTAATTTACGTTTATGCAACTTTTCATTGGAAATTATATAACATCTGATCTTTAATTGAAAATAAAACATAGGTTTTCATAAATCAAATCTCTTTTATTATAATATCTTTGGAAGAACTAAAATTATATAGTAGATAAACGGACAGATATCGCGAAAGTGTAAGGATTCCTAGTTTGACCACGGAACGCTAAAAACGATGTACACGAAGACGAAGCTGCTGGCAAAAGTAAACTAAAAGTAACACTCACTTAGGCGCACGAATAAATTACTTAGCAACTTTTGATGACTACTTGTACTTACCTAGGATACTTAAAATTCCATTTAGTCGTTTTGTTAGGCTCTGCAAATTCCTCATGGGAAAGACGAAACTCCAGTCATACCCTGGGCCCTGGACACTTCATACAACGGGCCAGAAATTACATTTCAAAAAACAAATTACGGAACAAAGAAAATGGCGGCGAAATCCTATGCGTTCGACAACCAAACTGTAAACAACCTGTATCAATCTTGGTGACGACTGACGAGGGGGTGAGGTCGCAAAATAAAGAGCGGCAGGGAGTGTCCAAACTGTATGTTAGTACTAATATATATACTTTGCTCCCGTGGAAGGATTTGCTCAGTAATTAGACACGTACATTGCTACATTTTGAATTTTTAAGACGCCAGAGAAAGATTTTATTCACCTTCTCATATAAAGGTGAAACAAAATTGGTGCACGTTCCGTTAACTGAGGCTTCTTCTCATCATACTGAACAATACGACTTTGTTGAATACGCAGAAAAAATTTTTACTCTTCATATGTGCATTTTAGTATGGAGGGACCAATTTTATTTTTGAGAATTGTGTATGGGTTCCTTCAGAAAAGTTATTCAGTATGATGAGTAGAACCCCCGTTAACACCAATATTTTTACACCCCGTATACAGGGTCATCATCATCCGTCCACAAACGTCCACTGTAAAGGCCTCCCCCAAGGATTTCCACGACGACCGGTCCTGCGCTGCCCGCATCCAGCGGCTTCCCGCGATCTTCGGTCATCGGTCCACCACGTGGGTGGCCTGCCTACGCTACGTATTCCGGTGCGCGTTCGCTACTCGAGAACTTTACTACCCCAACGGCGATCTGTTCTACGAGCTATGTGGTCTGCCCGCTGCCACTTCAATTTAGCACATATACAGGTTGTCACTGACAAAGTCTGCCAGACTTGTGCATTGGAACCGGAAGTGTACAACCGTCTCCTTAGGGGAGTCACCGATGCTTCTGGCGCACCAAGTTTTAAGACAAAGTGACGTCACTGGCCTGTCGGGCATTCCTTTATAGTGAATTTATAAAAATGAAAGTAAATTAAACTGACAATTATATTTTATTTATTACTTTGGTACTATTATTATATCATGTAATGACGTGTTTATGTATTTTACTAATAAAGATGTATAGGGCTAACAAAATTGGTGTAGGTCCCGTTAACTGGGGCTTCTACTCATCATACTGAACAACTTTTGTTCTATGACTTTGCTGAAATCGCAAAAAACTTATCTTCATACAAATCGATCAGCCGATTTACCAATTTCGTGCATTTCCCTCCCAATTCTTTTAAAGTAATACTTCTTTACGCGCGCTTGACTTGGGGAGTAAGCTGGTGAATGAGTTACGAGAACGGTAATTACTAGCGTTACGAAAAATGTGATCGGTGAGGTGAACGGCACGCTTGACTTTGGAAATAAGCTGGTGAATGCGTTACGCGAACGGTGATTAAGTTTTACTTCAGTCGTGTGGTCTACAGCACAGCACACTAGTTTTTTTTTTGGAGAATGGACTATGGATTCCTTCGGGTAAGTTATTAACTGTATTGAGATTTTTTTGACACCTATGTACGAGTATTAAGAAAATAAATTGCCGTGCGTTAGTCTCGCAAACACTCGGAAATACAATACAATACAATACAATACAATACAATACAATATTCTTTATTGCATCACAACACAAAAAAAGAAGTTGACAATATAGAAGAAAGCCTATACAATAGGCGGCCTTATTGCTAGGTAGCAATTTCTTCCAGGCAACCTTTGGGTAGGGAAACAGAATAGTTCGACCTATTTGATTTTTTTTTGTTGTGTTCGTTATTTTTAGTTCTCAATTAAGTTCTAAATTAAGTTCGTATACAGGTTGTAACAAAATTCGTGTAGATCCAGTTAACCGGTGCTTCTACCTATCATACTGATGAACTTTTGTTCTACGACTTAACTTTAATTTGAAAAAAAAAAATACTATTAATACAAATCGATCAGCTGATCGACCAATTTTGTATATTTTTGTATAGAGGGTCCACATTTTTTTTTTGAGAATTGACTATGGGTTCCCTTGTGAAAGTTGTTCAGTGTGATGAGTAGAACCCCCATTTAACGGGTCCTACATCATTTTTTTACACCTGTATATTATATCTTATCTGTATATTATCTTTGTATTTGAACCCAAGAAAACCAAGATGACGCTCAGGCTGCCGCTAACCGACCAGCCGGCGTCCGCGAAACCCTGGTACTATTATTATGCAATGGACGTAAGTCTTTGTTGAGTGGCGTGGCACAACATAACTCGTTGTCACTAACCGTGTATCACGTATTTAAATGTCTTATCCTGTTTTATTATCTATCTTTCACTTTAATTTATACTAGCAAAAAACCGCGCACCTCTAGTTTTGAAATAGTTACTACAAATGCGCTTTTTTTGCGACTATTTAAATATTAAAGGTTTGCCATTGAATTAGGTATGACAAAGCATGTAGATAAGTGGAGCCTACCACCTACCACTTTTAAACCTTACGTATTCATGTCTGCCTAAATAAATAGAAATATAAAGGCTGTTTTATAGCTGAAAACACCTCTGAAACATTGAAACCAAAGATTGCTGATTACATCAGATTCAGAACCACTTTCTTCGAGCTTATAAAAACAAAATGTTCCTTACAAATTAGCAAATTAATTAGCAAACCATAATAGAGGTCTGCTGAAGACACACAAGTACCTACTCATTTTATGAGCTTGTAACGGGAATAGAAATAAAATATAAATTAAAAGTCAACACCACGCAAATTTCTGCGCCCGAAGAGGAAAAACTTTAGTTCTCTTGACTCCTGCCTACTTAACGAATGATTACTTTAATATTAAATTAATTTTTATGATTGTTGCTGGCCACAAAATTTGAATAAAACTCATTTCGAGAATAAATAAGTTGAAACTAAGGAGGTAGATATTGTACTAGGTTGATCAATAAGTTCTTGGAGTAGGACATTTATGAATGAGTTAGAGGAATGCGTTCTATTTTTTATCCAATCTTTAATTTGTTTGTAGCCAAGGTCAGAAAAAACTGAATTAAAAACTATACCCAATTTCTTTTTTTTAGACTTCATATTTGGCGTGAATTTGATTCGTATGCAAAATGGACAACTCAAACTTCGTGCTGTTTCAAATATTTATGTCTGAAAAGTTTTTCTACAAAAAGTGTTTTTGAAGAACTGCAGTCTACTTTGGCAGACAATGCTCCGTCTTATTCTTCAGTGGCATACTGGTGCGCTGAATTTAAACGCGGTAGAACTGCCTACATGATGACACTCACTCCGGGCGGCCAACAACGGCCGCTACGCAAGAAAACGTAAAAAAAATCGAATAAATTGTTAAGGAAGATCGACGTGTGACCATCCATTCATCACACATCACATCAGCTCATATACGTTCCAACCGAGGGGCTCGAGCCTACCCTGAATTAGGGCGATTGGGCCTTAGTCGACCACGCGGGTCCAGTGCGGGTTGGTCGACTTCACACACAACCTTCGAGTTTCCTTAACCGTCTAAGAGCGTCGGATAAACGTGCATATGAAATCGAAATTCGAAAACACATTGGTTCTTGGCAGGATCGAACCACGACCTCCCGGACAGGAGGTAGCGGCCCTTGCCATTACGCCACCGCTGCTACCGACCATCCATTATTTGGGTAAGATTCTAAAGCTTTCGTTTGGGAAAATTTAGTTTATTTTATCTCATACCTTAAAATTTAAAAAGGTGGCCACGCGCTGGGTTCCTCGAATGATAACAGACGCCCAAAAAAGCAAGAGTTGACATTTCAAAGCTAAATTCATTGCTAAAATCATTCAAGAAGATCCAGATTCTTTTTGCATCCGTTTCGTAACCGTAGATGAAACGTGGGTACACCATTATGATCCGGAGACGAAAAACCAAAGCAAAGGGTGGAAAAGGTCGTCTTCCCCACCAATCAAGAGATTCAAGGTGTCTTCGTCCGCTGGAAAGATAAAGGCATCTGTTTTCTGGAATGTAGAAGGTATATAATGATCGAATATTTAAGTAAAGGAGTGACAATAATCGGAGAGTATTACGCATCATTAATAAAAAAAAACTATACGCGAAGAACTAAAAAATAAATGTCGAGGAAAATTGAGTGCTGGTTCGTTTTTTTTATCATGATAAAGCCCCTGCCCATCGATCTGATGTCGCAGGCGCTGCCATCAGATCTGCTGCGTTTCAGTTGATGCAGCTCCCGCCTTATTCTCCGGACCTAGCTCCAAGTGATTTTCACCTTTTTGCTCACCAGAAAAAGCACTTGCGTGGTATGAAATTCGCCTGTGCTGATAAGGTGATGTATGCTGTAGAGGCCTTTTTCGAGGCCGATGATCAAGACTTTTTCCAAGGGAATTAACCAAAACAATTTAAAAATAAATACAATTTACATAAATTATGCTAGAGCTTATGCTAGAGTTTCATTGCCTTTTCCAAGAACTTATTGATCAATATAATATGTCGCAGTCACAAGTCGCAGTTGTATAAAGAGCGTCGGTGGCGTAACGGCTAGGGCCGCCGCCTCCTGTCCGGGAGGTCGTGGTTCAAATCCTGCCACGTACCAATGTGATTTCGAATTTAGATTTCATATGTACGTTTATCCGACGCTCTTACGGTGAAGGAAAACATCGTAAGGGAACCCGCACACGCCTGCGGAGAAACTCGCAGATTGTGTGTGAAGTCGACTAACCCGCACTGGGCACGCGTGGTCGACTAAGGCCCGATCGCACTAATTCAAAGTAGGCCCCTCGGTAGGGAAGTATATGAGCTGATATGATGATAATTTTGTTTGTATATATCGCAGCCGTTATGTAGAACTGTTTGCAAAACAGCGCTTCATGAGGCTCTTTGATTGTATAATCAATCACACTTGACCGAACCTAATATCACACGCTTCGCTTGCTCATTTTCATTTTTTTACTTAGTAGCTTTTATACAAAGCAGCGGGCGCCTCATACAATGCGGCGTACTTTCTTTCAGCCGAATTGCAAACCGGCTGAACGTGATGTCGCCGCATTGAAAAACGCCGCCGTCTTACAATCCGGCCTTATTCAGCGCGCTGGTGAAGGTTGTATGGCTTTTCAAATCCACAATTGGCTAGCCTTTGGCATCATCTCGCCTGATTGTAAGTGACGATGATGACGAAGATGACGCCGAGACCGCAATGAGGAACTGGCTATCTTATCTTCATGCCAGAACACATCAATGCTGTTAAAATTGATGTTCGGAAGCAAGACTTAGACGCACCCTGGACAGTTCATACAACCGGCCAGAAATGACAATTCAAAAAAGGAATGACGGAACAAATAAAATGGCGGCGAAATCCTATACGTTCGACAACTAAACTGTAATCAATCTGTATCAATCTGGGTGACGAGGGGGTGAGGTCGCAATCTAGAGAGCGGCAGAGAGAGTCCATACTGTATGTATATGTTAGTACTAATATATATAGTTTGACTTAGATAAGCAGGTAGTAGCTAGCTAGGCAGGTTTAGGAAATGTCTTACCAAAAAAGCTATTGGGGAATCCGACTGTCAGATGTTAACATCGTTTTACACCTACCATTTAGTTGTTGAAACTGGCATCAAATGAAAAGGCTTAACTTGCCTTGATAATAAGATGCAATACTATAAATTGGAAGCTATTTTAAGAGCCCGCTGGAATGGTTAACAAATTAATCTAATACTACGTTGGTATGTGATTTGTGAATTCCAGCGGCCTCTTAATTTATATTTACGGGAAAATCACTCACGGTCAAGCAACGTTGGTCATGTCGAGGGGTGAAGACTTTCAACTAAATGGTGTAGATTTAGATCCGTTCCGGTAATCATATTTCTCGGTAGACATCTGCCGTGATATCCACTGGAATTTCACGACTAAACTAATATACGATACTCAAGCCATACGATGCGAAGGTGATCATGCCTTTTTAGGATTCCCTACACCCAACGGGACCCTATCGCTTAGCCTCCGCTGTCAGTCCGTCTGTCAGCGGGCTGTATTTCATGAATAACGTGACCATACGTCCTGCTTTGGGCGGGACAGTACCGCTTTCAGGCTGTCTGTCCCGCTGTCCCGCTTTCGCAAACAGATAAGGATAAATTAATTTAAGTATATACCTATTACTTTTTGTTCTAAAAAAACCTACTTATTATTCAGTGTTCATCATATCAGCTCATATTATACGTCCCCACCAAGGGGCTCAAACCTACCCTTGATTAGGGCGATCGGACCACGTGGGCCTAGTTAATTCGTTTACTAATAAACGCAAATAAAATATTAAAATATTTTTTTTAACATAACTCCGCTGGTGTCCCGCTCTGACGAAAAAAAAAATGGTCACGTTATTCATGAACCGTAATAGGAAGACAGTTGAAATTTTCACAGTGTGTGTATCTCTGTTGCCGCTATAACAACAAATTAGAAAAAGTAAAGTAATAAAAGGGTTCTCCATCCAAAAAAAAATAATAATTTTATAGGTCTTTAAAATTATTTTTAATTTAGCTCTATCGTAAAAACGGTATTACATACAAGCGTGAAACTTAATGTAATTATAGTTACTAATACTGAAATAAAACAACAAATATTAAAAGTTGAAAGTTTTTACTCAATGGCAGTGCAAGTATACAATATGGTTCCGGAATGCATAAAGCAGTACGATGAGAATCGTTTCAAATCGGCTATCAGTGCTTGGCTAGCGACTAGACAATTTTACAGTGTACAATTTTTTTTGGATAATAAGGGAAAACTTTAGCATTTACTTCAACATAACAATATGAAATAAATAAATTATATTTTTACTACTTGACTGAAGGTTCATGTGTAATATTATGAGAGTTTTGACATTTAATTAATTAATTATATTTTTACCACTTGAGTGAAGATTAATTGTGTAATATGTATTATGAGAGTTTTGACATTTAATTCATTGACTTCTAATTAATTTAGTTATTTAAGAAAATGACATTGTACACCTCTTAAGGTAAGCCATGGCAAAAGTTTTTTTTAATTATATGTAAGAGCTTTTTACATACCTATGGTTATGCAATAAATGAATTTGAATTTGACAAAATGTAAATCTTACTCGCGCTAAGGAGTCCAAAATGACAAAAAAAGCATATTTTTGTAGATCGCGTTAATATCTTTTGTTTGTAATATGAATAGGTATTATTGTCATTATACTATGTATAGTTGTGTGGAGACGTGTGGTGGTACGGAACCATGCTAGTCCGACTCGCGCTTGTAATATGAATAGGTATTATTGTCATTATACTATGTACTCGTATAGTTGTGTGGAGACGTGTGGTGGTACGGAACCATGCTAGTCCGACTCGCGCTTGTAATATGAATAGGTATTATTGTCATTATACTATGTACTCGTATAGTTGTGTGGAGACGTGTGGTGGTACGGAACCATGCTAGTCTGACTCGCGCTTGGCCGGTTTTTCCTTAAAAATTTCATCCTTGCGAGCTGGCCAATGCCTTCTATATTACTGGAGTAAGGACCCGGCCAACGCGCACGACTAATGTTCCCAGCGAATTGGTGCGAAAATCTAAAGTTTCGCACACTCGCGACTCAGTCGTCTGCGGGAAATTGCAGAGTGCGGTGGAAAGATATTCCATATACAAAATGTCTTTTTGTGTTGTTAGAGGCTGTAAAAATCATGAAAGAAAGGCTAAAAATAAACATAGGATATCGTATCGTCGTTAAATAACCTTACATCGTATTTTTTCTTGTAAACAAATTAAATAAACGCATTTTTAAAGCGACAATTCTACCAAGGTCCTTTTAGCGTTGCACTGTCGTTAACTCTCGCTCACGCTATAGTTCGTACGAGTTTTGTCAGATGGCGCTACTTTTTCCATGTATGACGAAAATCAGAGTAAAATATGGAGACGGGCGGATCCTTCTGTCCAAATCTGTGTAGCTGGCATTGTTCTGTGCTACAGAAATGTAATATCAGGTTCTTTATCTTTCCTACCTACAAATGTGAAAATGTGTTTGTTTAGTTCCGATAGTTGAAGGGGCTATAAAGTGACGTGGCTTCTTTATAATCGGCATAAATATCCATCTGATTCTGACTCGTGAAAATATTTCATTAATTTGTACTTTCTCTTATTTATCCTTATTTTACATTGCAATAAAGCAACGGAATGACTTGATTATTTCACAGCTTGGAAGTGACTTAAGCCACAATATAAGCTACTTTGTCCCTCATCGGGAATCACCTCATAACTTACGAAATTAATTTAGTTTGTCCTTGTTTTACCTACATATACATATATTTAACACCCAGACACAGAGCAAACAAATCTGCTCATCACACAAATGCATGCCATGGGTGGGGATCAAACCCACAATCCTCGGATCAGTAGTCAAGGGCACTAACCACTGAGCCACCGAGTCATTCGCTTCACATAAGGAGGTTGCGTTTTCGATTCCCAGCAGATTCTAACTTTGTAAGACTCGGTTTGGTTGGTAGTAGGTAGGGTTGTAGTTGTAAGTGTAGTGTATATCAATATTTCGGTAGTTAATGTGGAAAAAAATCGGGAGGGGCAAAATAAAATCGGGACTTCTAAATATTTTTGAACATAGTTATAAACAAAAGGTAGAAATTTAATACACACATACACGTTTAATTTTTGTTTATATTAATTTTGGGATTTGGCACATTTCAAAAGATTTATTTTTAATTACGTAATCCTAAAATTTAGAACATGTTTCATTAAAATAACCTTTATTTGCAATTTGGATTTAACATCCTTCGGCGTCAATCTGTTCCTTTCATTAGTCTAAGTTTTACCAAATAAGGAGAAAATTAATTCTGCGTGGGCGTCACCGAAGTATTTACTAGCTGTTTTCCGCGGTTTCACCCGCGTGGACAACGTTTCTGTGAACTTTCGAGGTTGCGCCGTGCGTGCGGCTCGCGAGCGTGGAAAAAAGTTGCCTATGTGTTAATTCAGGTCCTAAAGTTCACCAGATCAGCCAGCCAGCCATTTCAGCCAGATTTGTTCAGTAGTTTTTTGCGTGAAAGAGTGACAAACATATATCCATACATTCTTACAAACTTTCGCATTTATAATATCAGTAGGAATGGTCGTTAGCGGAATCGATGCAACGTACTGAAATAATTAATAAGTTTTTATTCTTAGTAAAAAATGAAGATGTTTAAATAGGGACAATTAGCGTCCCGCCAGTACTGTGGTCGGGACCCAGGACGCTGAGGCCTAAAATCAGGACATCCCGATTAAATCGGGACAGTTGGCAAGCCTAGGGGGGTAGGGCATTTTCTTAGCCCGCGCCTGGTAGCCACCACCATCTTATCTAAGTCTTGCCACCAAACATCAGTGTAAACAGCATTGATGTGTTCCGGCTTGAATATAAGATAGCTAGTTCTCCATTGCGTTGGGGAATCTTGGTAAATCAACTTCTATCTTCGGCATCATCGTCACTTAATACCTACCTATCAGATGAGAGGGCAAGAGAACTCGGGGAAGACCGCCTCCCATATGGTGCTCCCACTCACCAGCATCTGCAGCTACACGACGCAGTGCACGCAGCGAGTGACAGAGCCCGGTGGAGAGCAATCCGCGCCCCCTCGTTGACATGACGGTCACGATTCCCAGCATTGGGGGAACGACTGATTGGATTGGATTGGATCAGATGAGATGATGCCAAGGGCTCATCAATTGTGGATATAAGAAGCACAAAACACGTTGAGTCCTGATTGGCTGACACGGGGAAGTTGAGTTAAAGGTATGTATTTACTAAGGTAGCTATGCATATCAACGTCGCACTAATAATGAGTTAATGCTTATTACCGCTTCCAACGACCAACTTTGTAACCGCTTTTGTATGTATTGTGTAGGTCCCGTTAACTGGGGGTTCTACTCATCATACTGAACAGCTTTTCACACGGAACACATAGTCAATTCTCAAAAAAAAAAATTGGACCCTCCATACTAAAATGCAAAAAATCGGTCGATCGATTTGTATGAAGAGTCAACATTTTTTTTTACGTTTTCAGCAAAGGCGTAGAACAAAAGTTGTTCAGTATGATGAGTAGGAGCCCCAGTTAACGGGACCTACACCAATTTTGTTACACCCTGTATATGTAAAAAACATTTATTGCACACAAGGAATAATCACAACATGGTTTTGTCACTTTTTACTTCAATTAAGGATTTTTAAAATATAATAGAATAGAATATTTTTTATTTCAAATCATAAGATATTCATAGTTACATGGGTTGGTAAAAAACACACTAATTATAGGTTGGTAACACTGAAACAAATAAAAGTTTTCAAAGCTTACGGTTTGGGGCAAGATGGACAGTTACCCAGTGCCCTACCATAGGGCTATCAATCCTGTCCCCAACAATAGATAGGAGACTGTTGGCGCTGTTTTTATTGAAAAAAATGTTTTCTTGTAATTTTCAGGATATGAGGAGTGATTTTTTTTATATATATATATATTTTTATTCACAATTAGTAAACCCTTGACAACATCTCACCTGGTGGTAAGTGACCATGTTGCCGAAGATGGAAGCGGGCTTACCAAGATTCCCCAACGCAATGGGGAACTGGCTATCTTATCTTCATGCCCGAACACACCAATGATATCAACATTGATATTTGGCGGCAAGACTTAGATAGGATGATGGTAGCTAGCCAGGCGGGCTTAGAAAATGCCCTACCACCAACCAAATCGTGTCTTACAATTGACATCGCCGGGATCGAACCCGCGACCTCCTGTGTGTAAAGCCAGTGAACTTTGCCTCTGAGCTACGGAAGCGGTAAGATTTCCTCTAATTCTATTTTAATACACAGAACTAAATAAAAAATATCCTAATGAATCCTTTTTTTAATTGTAACCACAACTGCTGCAATTTTAATCGTAACATTATGATAATTCAAATTTTTCTTGTAATTTTCAGGATATGAGGAGTGATTTTTTTTTATATATTTTTTTTTATTCACAATTAGTAAACCCTTGACAACATCTCACCTGGTGGTAAGTGACGATGTTGCCGAAGATGGAAGCGGGCTTACCAAGATTCCCCAACGCAATGGGGAACTGGCTATCTTATCTTCATGCCAGAACACACCAATGATATCAACATTGATATTTGGCGGCAAGACTTAGATAGGATGATGGTAGCTAGCCAGGCGGGCTTAGAAAATGCCCTACCACCAACCAAATCGTGTCTTACAATTGACATCGCCGGGATCGAACCCGCGACCTCCTGTGTGTAAAGCCAGTGAACTTTGCCTCTGAGCTACGGAGGCGGTAAGATTTCCTCTAATTCTATTTTAATACACAGAACTAAATAAAAAATATCCTAATGAATCCTTTTTTTAATTGTAACCACAACTGCTGCAATTAATGAATGAGCTTTTATTAAAGCAAAAAAAATAATAATCATGCATATTTATCATTGACAAAATGCGTAATCTTCATACAATACACGCAATAGGGGTGACGACAGCATCAGAAATAAATTATGAACTCTTGATCACTAAAATTCCCTCCTACTTAAACTTCGGAAAACCTTACTCGTTTTGTTTTTCATCAATTTTTCCTTTTTTTAGTTCATCGAAATCACAAAATGAGTACAAAAATGACGCTGCAAAACTATGACGTCACATCTAGGTATTTCAAACATTTTTAGAACAAAATGTCGTTTTTGACAGATGATAAAAAGTAAATCAAATGACTAGCATTCGCCATCCCTATTACCTACGTTGTAATTGACAATATAATAAAGAAATCAGACATTTTAATATCAAGTTAACACGTGTCAGTTTTGAATAAAATGGTCACAGATATGTCACAGATTGGATTCTAGGCGGGTAAGCGTGGTAAACA
Source organism: Coleophora flavipennella (assembly GCA_947284805.1). Classification (NCBI taxonomy): domain Eukaryota; kingdom Metazoa; phylum Arthropoda; class Insecta; order Lepidoptera; family Coleophoridae; genus Coleophora; species Coleophora flavipennella. Next base: position 19,627,566 of record OX369255.1, on the reverse strand, counting down.
AACGCAGTAGTGGGCTTTAATATACCCAGCTTGACGATCATTTTAAGGCTCCTCCGTCCCTCAAATTAGCAACTTTATTCACGATGTTTCAAATATCAAACGAAATACCTTGGAAATAAAGTTCTTGTCAGCTCGTAATGCAACGTGGATGTTACGTCAATCGCTACGGACGAATGTGGGAAAATTGTTGTTTTAATCCATTATAAATAAAATAAGAAGGTAGATGGCGTAAGGAGCGTCGGCGGCGAAACGGCTAGGGCCGCCGCCTCCTGTCCGGGAGGTCGTGGTTCGAATCCTGCCACGTACCAATGTGATTTCGAATTTAGATTTCATTTATGCGTTTATCCGACGTTCTTACGGTGAAGGAAAACATCGTGAGGAAACCTGCACACGCCTGTGAAGAAATTCGCACGTTGTGTGTGAAGTCGACCAACCTGTACTGGGACCGCGTGGTCGACTAAGGCCCGATCGCCCTAATTCAGGGTAGGCTCGAGCCCCTCGGTATATGAGCTGATATGATGAAGAAGGATTTCAAAAAGTAAGAAAACAAAATCATTTTACATTGTTTTGTTAAGAAGTTCATAAATTTGAATTATCATAATGTTACGATTAACCAGCGCCTGTTATTAACAGTAGATTTATTACAATTCACAGAAATTTGTTTTCTTTGCAGGAAAAACGCGCAAATAAAAAAACCATTAAGTTACCTAAATCACTGCTTATAACTTTTTAGGGTTTGTGTTAATCTTTGTTTTTATTGTAATCTAAGTAAGTAAATAAGTTTTCTAAGGAAAACTAAGTGAAATAAATTTTCGTCTATTTAATACTGATAGTCAAATGCCTTAAAAGTTATTAATTATGTAAATTTAATAAGGAAAATGTGTCACCATGTCGTCTGCAAAGTTTGCGTGAATTTGCGATTCGTTGTTGAGAGAGCACAGTTTTGTTTGGACAACAGATCAGACACTCCTTGGACCAACTTTCGTAGAAGACCTTGGCGCCATCTCACCACCTGGTAGCTCGTTACCATGGCGTTGTCATTATGATCAGCCCTCGAGAAGTGACACTCGAGACATAAATAATAATAATTAACGCTTACAACCGCTTCAATCACAAAAATGCGTTAATCTGACAACGTGTTTTTTACGGTCCACATCTTGAAAACTACTGAACCGATTTTAATGAAACTTGCACTGTTTCCTAAGACAAAACAGCTCCGGGACCTACCTGGACAGTAGGTAGTGGTTCTCTTCCACGAGGCACTGGCCTTGCAGAGTACCAGGACAAGCGTCTTAGCGGCAAGACCTACCGCTACTGGTCCTTGCCTTCGCCTTATGATGATGGCAGAATTAGCGGCCCTTAAGGGTTGATCAGTGGAGACTCTATATCATAAACCTGGTAGTTTTAGCGTATCTGGTAGATATACGAGAGGGAATATTTCCTAAGAACAAAAATACTAAATTCAAAACAAAAAGAATTATTGCATTTCGATTTTTAGTTTATAAGAAATACGTGGACAAACATACATACATACACTCATCAAATTTGGCACACCTGTTCAGAAACCCACATAGACTAGCATACACGAATATTGTGCAATACGAACAATATATTATGACTTTTTTGAAGTAGTTCCAACCGACGACGTCAACAGCCACCGAGTTGTTTCGCAACAACTAGGTAAAATTATTCGTTGCACACGTCCGTACGTAGGTGTTAATCTAAATGCCCTACACGTGACCGCGGGTGATGCTAAGTGCAACACCAAGAACCGCTGTCTATCCCTTGGATAGCACGGTTACTTGTGCCACACGATAAGAGAAGAGAGAGAGAGAGAGTGTAAAATGTTGTTTTTTTTTTGGTTATTTTTATCGTTAAGAGGCCTCATGGGCGGCTTGAAAACCTCTGACAGTGGAATTCGCCATTACCCATAGAACCTTCATCAATATTTGGCCACCATGTGTGGAGTATGGCTATTTTCCCCGTGCCCAAGCAGTGGTTTTGAGTGGTTGACAATCCTCAGGGACGAAATGGCTCTGGTTCAGGATTTTTAGTTAGTACTTTTTGTTTTTATTTAGCACTTAGCTTTTGCCCACGGTTTCGCCCGCGTGGACATCATTTTATGACTGTCTTTAAGGGCGAGTGGTGCGCGAGCCACAAGAGACTCGCGAGCGTGGACATGACTTTTTTCCAGATCCCTACTCTGATAAGCAGTCTATGTATCTTCCCACTTCCCCAACCAATTCTATAAAAAAAAAACCACATATCCGTTGGTCTGTTGCGACGCCGACGTATACGCGAGCGTGGAAATGAGATTTTCCCAGATCCCTTTGGGAACTATGTCAGGTTATACCAATTATTAAATTATGTCTTTCCCTGCCCCCTGAACTATCTCAGTGCAAAAAAATCACAACTACCCATTGTTCCATAGTAATGTTAAAGAAATTAACCAAAAATAGTATAATAAACAACTAGTAAATAAAGGACGGATTTAAAGCGAGGGCCATAGATGAACGCGAGTGATTCATGGCCCTCGATATAAATCCGTTTTATTCAAGAGTTGCATACAATACTTTATACCATGACTCGTAGAAAAAGAAACATTTAAGCGAAAATAAACATTTAATGACGAAAAAAGTAATGTTAAACAAATTAAAATATTTATTAAAATTGGAACAATTACTAAAATAAAGAGTAATGTTCTTTGTGTTCGTACAACTTATAGTATAAATAAAGAATTTGAAGTTTATAATCATCAATTAGTTTAAAAACTAAAAAACACGCTTTTAGTAAACACGTTAAGTAGTTATCTTGAATGTCCGCCATGTTGGATTTAAGTCACGTGACTATTTTTTAAGTATTCCTGACAGCAAACCCTTTCATTTGATACCCATATCATGGGGGTGGATTTCAATCAGCCAGTCCGCCATCTTGGGGAGGCCGACATATTGGGTTTGTAATGACGTTTCTTAGCTAGTCATTTATTGTCATCAGAACTCAGAGCGTGTGCAAAATTTCATGCTAATCGAAGACCGGGAAGTGGGTCAAATTAAGATTCCAAGATTTTCTTATAGTTAGTTACAAGTGAAGCTAATAAAAGGGTGTTCATTAAAAAATAGCGCCAATTTACTGATGAAATGACAGCAAAGAACACAAAAAAGTTTTTATTCTAATGCTTAACTCCTTTTCGAAAATATCGAACAATCAAATCTCGAGGTATTATTTGCACAAGGAGTTTGTACGAGTATGTCAAATATTCTTTGGATTAGGAGTTCGTATCGAATATTTTTATCGCAAGGAGATTGTAAAGCTGCGATGCGAGGTCGAATATATTGGTGTGTTTTATATTCAAATACCAAAATAGTGATTAAAAGAGATTTTTATTCACTGTTTTCAGTGAATAAAATAAGCTTTTTAGAGGAGCAATGGTATAATAGTTATTTATTATACAAGAGTGCAAAGTTGCTTTTTAATTAGAACCCTGAGCGTTAGCGAGGGAATCGAAAGAGCACGAGGTGAAAAATCTTTGCACTCGAGAGCAACACGTAACTTTTCATTCCACCTCAGCGAGGAAATTACTAAATGAAAAAAAAAAACATTTGCGCAGTTTCAGTCAATCCTGTTGGTGTCCAATAAACTTCCTCGTCACTATAATCACTCATTTTAGGTTTTTCACTTGTTTTCAAGTTTCTTGTTTATAACCTAAGGTTTTAACAATATGATGTGAAAAGAAAATGGCGCGCACAAAGAAAATTACCAAGATGGTTTCAAGTCTGAGTTTTTAACAAATTAATAAAGGTTGTATGATTAATTCGGCACTATGGAGGTAGAAGTAAATAGGTATAATAATGTTTTGAATTCACGATGTTCTAAATTCAATTTACTTTTCTCCTCTAGTGAATAAAAATGGCTTTTGCACTGAGATATCGAAGAGCAAGAATACAATTTCCGAGATGGGGGGATGAAAAAAGTACTTTTTCAGTTCCCTCCGGTACTGCATAGGATAATTCTATTTTCACGGAATAAAAAGTAGCCAAGGGCTCCTTCCCCGTGACACAGGCTACCTGCATACCAAATTTCATCAAGGTTGGTCAAGGTGTTGAAGCGTGAAAAGCTAACAAACGAACCAATACATTTTCACATTTATAATATTGGTAACGATTTGTTTTCCTCTATTATCACTACCTACCTCTTTATCGTCGAGGGGAAATGAAGGCAAAATTTTGTACATAAGAAAAAAACAATAATTAAATACTTCCTTATCAGATAAAGTCAGCTACATTAACGCGAAAATCCTCTTAAGCCTTACTTACTCGCAACACGAAACTAAGCGCAAACTTTAACTTATTAAAGCATTTGCGACGATAATTTTAACAGAAACTTTGTTTACTAAATTAGGCTTAGTGACAAACTTAATGAGTTCTAGCTTCTTATTGCAAAGGCTTATCTTTTCATCCGACTGCCTCAGAAGGAGGTGTATGTTTTTGAAGTGTATGTATGTATGTAGATTTCTATATTCCCTGCAACAGTCTGAACGGCTTGAAGGATTTTAACGTATGAGGTATCGTTAGATTTGTCTTGATCCCGTGAGTGACATAGGATACATTTTTACCCGACCGGTTAAAAAGAGGGGTTAAGATGACATACGGAACTGAGACATGGTCGCTTACTATGGGCTTCATAAGAAGGCTCTAGGTCACCCAAAGGGCAATGGAGCATGCTATGCTCGGAGTTTCTCTGCTTGATCGAATCAGAAACGAGGAGATCCGTAGGAGAACCAAAGTAACCGATAAAGCTCTCATAATTGCTAAATATATGTGGCAGTGGTCGGGGCACATAGCTCGTAAAACAGATGGCCATTGGGGCAGTAAAGTTCTCGAGTGGCGAACGCGCACCGGAAAACGTAGCGTAGGTAGGCCTCCCACTCGGTGTACCTATGACCTGGTGAAGGTTGCTGGAAGCCACTGTATGCGGGCAGCGCAGAACCGGTCGTCATGGAAATCCTTGGGGAAGGCCTATGTCCAGCAGTGGACGTCCACCAGATGATATGATAATGTTGATGATGAATTCCTAAAGTTATAAAACAAAGTAAGTACCTATGTTCTCCGGTAGATGGATAACAATAAAGTTTAATTAACGTCGTAACTTAAAGCCTTAAAGTTGTTGATCAATGGCTCTCATGAAAAGGAAGCGTTGTTTTCCTAATCGACCCTTGAACCATCGCAAGTAATACCTGAGGCTTCCCAATCCAGATTATCCAACTAATAAACCAATGATTTTACCTATCCATCAAGTGAAATGAAGGTTCTACTTATTAAGGTCCCGTATGCAAATGAGCCAACATGATCCTTTTCCTGAGCCAACACCACCATCGTTCGTGTGACCGCACTGTACCTTGTGTAACAGGGCTCGGTATCTTTTTTTATATTAGCAATTGATAAGCCCTGAGCGTCGGTGGCGTAACGCAATCTGCTACTTTCTATCCGGGAGGTCGTGGTTCGAATCCTGCCACGTACCAATGTGTTTTCGAATTTCGATTTCATATGTACGTTTATCCGACGCTCTAACGATAAAGGAAAACATCGTGAGGAAACCTGCACACACCTGCGCAGAAACTCGAAGGTTGTGTGTGAAGTCAACCAACCCGCACTGGGCCCACGTGATCGACTAAAGCCCGATCGCCCTAATTCAGGGTAGGCTCGAGCCCCTCGGTGGGGACGTAATACAAGCTGACGATGATGATGATGATGATGATGCCAAGGGCTTACCAAATTGTGAATAAAAATAAAATAAAAAAAAGTTACTTCATTAAGAATGGTTAACTATTTTTAGTCTAGCTTACCTATTTAGTTTATTAAAGAAGCTTTACAAATCATTGCTATATAGTTATCAGTATTTTTTTTAAGATTACGAAAACACTTTTACGTCGACAAATTGGCTTGTTTTTTACCCGACTGCGTCCGAAGGAGCGTTACGTTTTTTATAATTATAATTTTATTAATGTTTTTCTGTTCCGTTGTCTCTACGAGGAACCCTTACACGATCGTTATGTTCGTCTGTCCGTCCGTTAAGGCCTTAAAGTGGGTCAAATGACAATGATTAAATTCAAATTATTGAAAGACTGTGTAAAGCTATCAATATGGAAAAAATATATAACATACCTATAGTAATTAAAAATCAATTTAATTGAATACAATTTAAAAAATATTACCACTTTTGTTGTAAAAAATTTTACTGTAGACCCTGTTTTTGGCATTAATTGCAAAATTTCTCGAAAACAAATAGTTAATGTTGAATGAAACCAACACACAAAAATCGGTGACTTTAAGACCTTTTATTTTAATTGAACACATTTTGATTTGGAAGTGAAGAAAAGTAATAAAAACATGTAAAAATCGAGAATTGAGCGTTCGGTTTCAAAGTAACAGCCGCGTTGAAGCCCGCATTGATTTGAACTTAAAATGAATAGACTTACATTCGATATTATTTTCACACGTATCAACCTGCTCGGATTTAGTCATCTTAACGTCTTAATCAGAGACAGTCACAACGTTTCATTCATCAGGTGTACCATTAGCAAGATATACTATAGTGATGCAACGGACGGGTCATAACGAAATCAGAGACGGAAACAGATATCAAAAGTAATCTTAGCACAAGCGGAAACGGAATCGGAAGTGTTAATAGGTACTATGAAAAAAAGCACAATTTTATTTATTAAGATTTTTTATTGTACTTTAATCCTCAAAATTAGGTAAAGGCAAGTTATATTTAAAGTAATTTGGCCACTTTTACACCTTTCAGTCTATTTCGGTGTTTTTCGTATATTCAACCAGCTCCGCTAAACAATTGCTCGCTAGCTACACTGCGGGGAGGTGGGGGGGGGGGGGGAGCTGATAAATATTGGCGAACTATTGGGTTCAAATCTGGACGGCCAATGTACCAATGAGTTTTTCAAAAACTTACGTACATATAATAACCGATTGTTTTAACGGTGAAGGAAAACATCGTGAGGAAACCTGCACACGCCTGCGAAGAAACTCGAAGGTTGTGTGTGAAGTCGACCAACCCGCACTGGGCCCGCGTGGTCGACTAAAGCCTAATCGCCCTGATTCAGGGTAGGCTCGAACCCCTCGGTGGGGACGTATATGAGCTGATATAATAATAATAATAAATATTGGCGAAAGATGGGGGTGTTTGTGCACATTTCCTTTCCACCACATAAGGGGATCCTCATGGAGAAGTAGTCTCTTGTCTTTCTTGTACCCCTGTAGACTTCCGTTTAAAGTTCTGTTATAAAGTTAGCGGAACCAGAAACGGAAACGAAAGTGAAAAGACATGCAGAAGCAGAAGCAGAGTTCTGTTGCAACACTAATATACTATGCCGCGAAAATCGTTAATATAACAAGGTGAAGTTGCTCCGCTCCCCCCCCCCCCCCCTCTTCAAAAATGTTTGACCCAAGTTTTAGTGGGTCTTAGTAGTAACTCCAACAAAAATTATTTTAGCTATCAGTGATAAACAGTATTCAAATTATGAAATTCAAATTCACTGCGGAACCCTACATTGAGCGTGGGCGGACACGCACTTGGCTGGCTTTTTATTAAATAAACCTTCACTAAATAAACACCTTCAGCACAGTTTATTTCAAACTAGGTAATAAAATAAAATTGAATATAAATTTTAAGTGGGCGTTTAGTATAGACATTAACCCTTGGTCATTTCATGGGAGGTGGGCCCCGTAACCTCTTATCATGGGTGCACACTTCAGGCTATTATTTAAGATTTAATCCACTTTACAACAAATAGGTTTAATTTAAACTTTAGATGACATATAGAGAGCGGGACAGAAAGGTACTAAATAGATGACATAATTATGGGTCGTTTTTTCGTCTTTAACACGCGATTTAGGCTTGATGACGACTCGGACACAATATATTCGGACACCTTGTCCGAATCTACACCTTTTAATTTTAATACTTGTTTTACTGACGATTCGGACACCATCAAAATATTAAACCTATAACGTACGTACAGTCAGGAAGAAGTCAGTTTTATTAACCTTTCGCATACAAGGTGGCAAAAAGTACATGCCGTACAAGGTGGGGTCTAAATGACCCGAACATAAGTGACTCCTGTGTAAATATAGTTTAAAAAATACATTTATAAATGCGTTTTTATCATTAGGTAGAACGACAATGAAAAGCAGATTTTCATTTGCAATCAATGGTTTGTTTCAACTTTGCAGTGAAATATGAGGCTCACTAAAACTGAAAAACTAAGCATAGACAAATCAATCTTAAAACCTCGTTAAACTTAAGTTTTATCAGAAAAATACAAAATAATATTAAGTTTTAAAATATTAACTAGTGTTAGGAACTTCCAGGTATTTTTATTTTATTTTTGCAGACTATCTTTACAAAACAAATATGCGTTTCACTGACTTTAAACACGTCTATCACGGACCACGGTCACAAGCAGAACTTTTGAAGTAAAAATTAAAAAAAACCAAATGCTATTTTTTTTAATTTTTATTCGTGTGCTTGCGATAACTCGCTTGGGTTAATTATAATAAATCTGAGAGAAAAGTGACAGCTGCCATAGAGAGCCATGAAGCATTGATACCATCAGCCATAAAGAAAATTGACACTACGGAGAAACAGAAAATCTACGGAGTCATGGATCTGATCAGAACTCCAAATATGAGGCTCAAAACCATCTGCATCGTCTTCAATTGGCTCAAGTGTGGCATGGTGTTCTTTGGTATATAACACTACCTAGGCCACATGAGCGATAACGTCTTGAGCGACCTCGCCATCTCAGGTACAAACTGTCTAAACCTTCTCCATCAATCTGGACAATCTTGAGCTCTATCTTCACAACATGTTTCATCTTTCAGCTGCCTTCCAGCTCCCAGGGCTACTGATAGTCTTCGTCCTGATTTCGCGAGTGTCCCGGCTGAAAATTTTGATTGTCGCGAACGTGCTAGCAGGAATCAGCTTGCTGCTGATAATTCCGTTCTACAACAGCGACATCGCGAAATTGGTACTGGTGACAGTGGCTCTCACCTGCATGACCATCAGCTTCCCGACGATTTTCTTGTACACGGGAGAGCTCTTTCCGACAGTTGTGAGGAACATCGAATTCGCCGTCTGCAGCGTCGCTTCTAAAACCGGGAGCATTTTCGCGCCATTTTTAATTGACTACGTAAGATATCTACTTTTTTTCTATCATTTGAACCACTGCTGTAATTGCCAATTGCAATAAATGTTTGATTGTTTTCAGGTGGATGATCTTGCCTACTGGGTGATTCCTGTAGTCTTTGGAATGGGACCAATCCTGGGGGCGATTCTCTGCATATGGTTGCCTGAGACCATGAACTGCAAGCTGCCGGAGACCATTGAAGATGGTGAAAATTTCAAGAGGCAAGTATTGAACACTTCTCATTACGAACTACTTGAAAAACAAATACTTGTAATTTGTGCTAATTTTGTTTTTGTTACAGAAACAAAGAGAAGAAACCAGCCGCGTCTCCGATATAGTTCAAATTTTTTTTAGATAATTCTTAATAACTAATTATTGTACTGCTAGATAATAATTATCGATGTAAATATTGTTTGTTATTTTTAATCTAGTATTTAAGTTTGTAAATAATTGTAAATACATTAATTGTAAGATTAGGTTAATATTTATCACATCCTGAAGCAATGGTACCCTCAGGAGATAAGGATACAAATGTATACATTTAATGCAATGCTTATAATGCAATTACAAAAAACTATTCTATAACTCTAAACTTTTCTTTCCATACCTTATCCTTTAGTACATTTCTTCTTGACTGCTGATGGTCACGCCGACCTGTTGCAAATGTACCGTAAATGCTACAGTAATTCTAACGGTACATTACAATTTATATAAAACAGCTGTAGATAACCTCAAATAGAAAAATTAAGTACTAGGTATGAGAAATAATGTTGATTTTCAACTCTAATCATAGATTTTAGAGTAGACGCGATCTAAGTACTTTAGAAGTTTTACGTTATTGAAACTGTATGTCTTTTTTAAAATTAAAAGTTAAAAAAGTCATCATCCAAATAATTTGGAACCAATATCACGATCGCCATAGAAAAAGCTTTGGTAGATTATTTTCCAGCGGAAGTTCTGGTATTTCTTTTTTATAACACAAATGGCTGTAGAAAGCACAGGCCATATGGCAAATTCGTCTGTGCAATGAGTTATTGTTCATCTTTATGACTCAGTGTAATAATAAAAGTTAAGATATATGTTTCGTGACTGCATTCAATTAATCAAACAGACACGCAAATGTTGACTCAGAATCGGACATGTAAATCAACGATATCTTGACAGTTAATTAATGTTTATTGGATACAATTCCGTAGATATTCTCTAATGGTCTGAAAAGATTAATCATCAATATGACCTTAAAGGTGGTTAGAAGTAGAAAATCCTTCCTAAACTGACAATATTTCAGAACCACGTAATTATTTAACTTGTTATCGACTATTGATCTATTGTATGACTGACTTTATACAAGTGTCCTATTAACTCGCAAATAACAAAATTATGCGTCTTCGAATGTCTTCTAGATGTACTTTACAAAAGTCTTGACTGTAAATGACTGAGTGTTCTGCAGATAGATTTCAAGAACCAGGACTTTGATCAAATTCGTTGAACTCAAGATAAGAGACACAAGTACCGTATACCGATTAGCTCGTAGCGACAAAACATTATTATTCATATGGTTTTCCTTGCTCAGTATCACGCAATTACGCTATAACAATACATTTAGAAGCGTGACTTTTTTAATGACCTCGTTATCTTATGCGGCCATGGTATGTTATGATGTCTTAGTTCACATTGTTAACGAATGTTGCTGATAGGTTAGGTGAGAAATTTTCAGCCGCTTACTTCTCTGATGAAATTTGTATTAAGTAAAATATCCAGTAGATAGAAAGGTTTAAAAGTAATATGTATATGAGCCAACTTTTATTATACTAGCATTTGAATTTGCGCGCGCAAGCGCGTGCCTTAAATATAGACTTGCATATATTTTCATGCTTATCATATATTTGACCAATCACGTTACGAATAGTTTGATGCCACAGATATTTCATCTCAATTTTACTTTGGGACTAGTATACGTTACGCGCGCAAGCGCGCGCGTTAATATAGAATTAGATATATTTTCATGCTTATGATATATTTAACCAATCACATTACGAATAGTTCATTTACACATATATTTCATCTAAATTATATTTGTGGATAAAAATATACTTATTAGTTTAAATTAGTGATTTCCATAAAAATATACTACCGAAAAAATAAAATTTAAAACGTTTAATTATTTTTAACAACTTATTTTAGGCTATAAAAATAAAACATATAATTTCCAGTAATTAATAGTACAGATAAATATTTTTTATTGTACATAAGAACAATTCGAATAATCTGGTCAAGCACTGGGTACTTTACTCTAAGAATTGCATCATCCATTATCTGACCGTAAATCTCTATTTTATCGACGGAACCCTAATACTTACGTCAGAGAATGTTTATACCGACATTGTGGCAGATGATATTATCATTGCCGGGTTGCCGGTAGGGATGGGCGATATCCGTAAAAAACATCGATATCGAACTATCGATTTTTTTTTAATTTTCGCCATCGAACCATCGATGTTCTTAGAAAAACATCGCAACATCGATTGTTGATATCGATATTCAAAATGAGCGCGAAAATTTAAAAAAATTGTAATTATCTCTAGAATAAACATACAAAAATGATAATTCGAATTTTCAATTTATTTTTTGTTCTAATAATTAAAATCATTAATAATATAAAACAAGTTATCTTATCATAGATGAAATTAAAAATATTTTATTTAAAAATAACAATTATTTATAAACGAATACAAATTTAAAATTCAATTAACAATTATAATTTAATTTATAATTAAATTCAGTAATTAAATATTGCATTAAATTAATAATTTAATTATGCCAAGAAAACAAAGTCTAGCTATCTTTTTATCTGCTTGCCGCCTTTTTAATTCGCTTGCACTATGGAGACTATACACTAGTGTATAGTCTCCGTAGCTCGCACAGTTGAAAAATTATAAAAGAAATTTACCATCTGTAGATAAATCACTTAACGATGTCGATAGTTCAAATTATTCCATCGACTATCGATGTTTCGACCTAGAAAAAATATCGTCTAAAAATATCGATGTTTCCCCCGAAAACAATCGATAGTTAAAACATCGATGCATATCGCCCATCCCTAGTTGCCGGGCTCGTTCATTCTGTCCGATCCTTCATATACAAGCCAATGGTGTTGAGCGTTAGTCATTTAATTGAGCGCTGCTAGCGGAGCGCACGTTTTCTTCTTGGAAAATTAATGGAAACAATATTTCCATAAAACATAAATTATTGTAATGAAGGCATACACGGAGAAAAAAATATAGTCAGAATAACTATTCAAAGTTTATAGTTAAATTAGTTAAAAGACGTATCGTTAATATAGCCAACTGTTTTGTCAAACTAAGGATCTGTATCGCTGAATTGGCTATACAGATCCTCAATTCGAGAAAACAGTCGACTACATCAACGATACGTCATTTAACTAATTTAACTATAAACTTTGAATAGTTATTCTGACTATATTTTTTTCTCCGTGTACCGGATTGAGAGATAGAAGCCTGGATACAAAGGTAAGATTTTTTAACATATTCTAGTACAATATATTCAGTGTCTACATAAATTATTTCTCAAATGAGTTTTTGAGTATATTTTCTTCCCATACCCTTACCTCATTCAGTACGAAAACAGCGCATGCGCTAAATTTTGTACGCTTAGGCTGATCTAGACTGTACATAGCGTCATCTGTTTGTTAAGCACAAGTTGTGCTTTGAAGGTCAAATTTAGAGATACCAATTGGGTGATTGAACTCTCGCGGAAACTATAAATTTGCGTAACAACCTTTAAGTGGCTGATTTATTTGTTTGGTTTTAGATGAAAGCAAGAAGAGTCAACAAAAAAATAATTTATGCTATTAAATTTAAGCACTTGCCTTTTCCGGAGATTGATAAGTACGTATGCGTGCCGTACTCTTGGATAATACATCGACTAGAGGGTCGGCAAGTTCTTGCTGCATACCCGAAAAATGAAGCTCCTTTTGTGACTCGGAATCGCACGAAGAATAGAGAGAAATACAGTGACGAGTGGAGCTTCTATATAGGGTTCATTAAATTTGAATCAGGTAACTGTTGTTTGAATTATTTTTGTAGTTACTTTTGGTTCGATGTGAGCAAGCAATAAGATGATTGTTTTTTTCAGAAAATTATGAGGAAGTTGTGCAATGGATTGAGGAAATGATTGCTAAAGGTGGTGACGACCAGGAAGACGAACCAGAAATTCAAGGTATTAATTTTTCATCATAAATTTGGTTTAAGATTTCTTGTGGGTTGAGTATTTATTTTTTATATTTTTTTTCAGATCCTCTAGCAGAGCCTGGAGGAAGTAGGCAGCTACGTAGTGCCAAAAATCCGGTTTTGTCAGATATATTACCGGAAAAACCACATCTGGCAGTGAAGCCTTATGATAATCCTCGGAAACCGCTACCTAGAATGCTGATTAGACGACCACTACCCCTGAGACCCTGGAAACCGAAACCAATAGAGCCGAGTAAACCTGCTGTCAGTTCTGCAAACGCACCTACGAAAGATCAATCAGTTATTATGGAACATCAAAGCAAGCCAGAATCTGTTGATACTTCAGCCCAGTCTCCACCAAAGCTCCCAGATAATAGACAGCCTTCACCAAAGCCAGCATATGGAAGACAACCGTCACCTGTTCAAGATGAGCAACTTCCGGACACCAATGTCTCTTATGTGAAGATAAAGATTGTAGCTGAATCTGAGCCTGAAGTTGAATCTGTAGTTGAAGAAGAAAGACCACCAAGCTCAGAACAGGCTCAACCTGATCCAGCTTCAGATCATGATTATTCACTTATAGAGTTACGTCTGAACGAAATTCATAATGGACCTCAACCAGCCAATGACACACTGAAAACTTTGCTTGTACAGAACTCGGCAGCTAGACCTCCAAGTAGAGCGAATCCACCTTATGATTATGCTCAACCAGTCAGTGCATCTTCGAAACCTCAATTGCAAAAGACAGTTGGATCCAGCTCTGAAGTGTCTAACAGCGATAAAAACTGGCACCTTCAAGGCCTTGGGAAAACTATACCATCTACTACTTACTATACACCAACTCCAATTAATCTATCCTCTCAGCTACAGATACCTGCCATCAGAAGAAAGTCTTCGGCAGCGATAAATAACCCTGCTGAGAAGAAAGCTCGTGTAGAAAGCATCACCAAAAATATACCTACGTCGCAGCAATCCTTGTACAACAAGCAACCACCGAATTATGCTGGTAATGTTGGAGACCAAAGACATCTTCAAAGTATGAACACATCTGCTGCTCAAAATCTCTCGCACTTGACTCACCAGGCTCGTTTTTATGAACCCTCTCAATTGCAGTACTTACAGCAAATCTCGCGAATGCAAGATATGATTAATCGACCTAACATGCCATACATTGATCAGAGAAGCTACCTCCCAAATCCTATGCCTGGTTATGTTCCACATCAACCAAATCAAATCATCCTCAACCAGTTTCTTCCACGTCAAAATCAACGGCCAATGGTAAGCACATACCAAATCCCCGAGCTGATGCGGCATGTTACTGCGCCTTCAGTCGCAGCTTCGCAAATACAAGACCCACCGAGTTATCAAGATCCGCGTACAGTCAAGCCTCCCGAACCCCAAAGCAATCCTACGCCTCAAGTCGCTGAAAGACCCGTTGCTTCGCCGGAAACAAAGCAACAGGTTTCGAACGATCGAACAAACAATTCACGCAAAGATCTACTTGCAAAGCTAAGCCTGGGTCCCATGAGGTGTATTGACATACTCGCAGATCCTGCAACTTGCCCAGATTCAGAGACTCAGGCTTCATCTGAATCCCAGGAGCCACAATCCAAGGTTCCGGAGAAGAATGTCTACCAACACCCAGAGTCTAAGAAACTGGTGGCTGACCAGGCTACGGAAATGGAATCAGACGATCACCACAATAATGGAACTCAAAGTTCTCCAGAATCAATAGGAAGTGGGTATGAAACAGAGAAACATCCAACAAAAGAACAAGAGTCCCCAGAGGTTCCAGATTCTGGTATGGTCTATGATGATGAACCTTCGGACAACGTTTCTGCAGATGATTCAGACTGCATGATCGAGGATTACAGTGACGAAGATACTCTTGTAAGCATTACAGATGAGAGATCAATGGATGCTCATAATCTTATGCCAGAAGTCCAGGAGAAGCTTTCTAAAATAACAGAGGATGAATTGCTGGAGGTTCATGGTCTTCTTCTTACTAAAATGTACAAAAATTTTCTCAATACCGAAGAATATCATAATAACTTGCGAGTTTCTACTTTGGGATGTCTTAAGCTGTACGAGACACTATTGAACAAGACCGAAAAAATCAATGTTATTGAATCCCTTACAAATCCTACGTCTGAAGCACCAGAGGTTCCACAGGTTCAAGAGACACCAGTCCCAGCGCCAGAGCAGAATTCTACCAGCGACCAAAAAAACAACCCCAGTGTCAAAAACTCGCCGAAAAAAAGCAAACGAAGACACACGTTTGTTCTACCACCGGAGTACGATTCAAACGACTCCAGATGGACTTTAAAGCACCGAGAGCCTGGACCAAACCTGATGGAACTGATACCTCGAAGTCGCGTCTATGTCAGCATAGATGAATACAATAAGTGCATACGGTCATCTAATGACTGCAGGACACTAACAAGGTCGCTACTGACCGCAATTTTCAGCAAGAACGCCCTGAGCGTATGCTCTCCAACAGGCTCAAAAGCCAGAGCGTTCAATAACGTGAAGATTGATGTTAGACCTGGATTGGATAAGGATTCGAGATTGGCCTTGTTGGCGTTTATTGATAAGTATGGGAAGGAAAGGAAATGGAACACCTCAGACACAGCTGGAATCATGAGCAGTATTCGTACAAAAATTCAGGATATGAGAAACAAATATGGTAAAACAAAAATCGTTTAAATTGGACTTGGCTCCAGGCACTACCGAGTCTCTAGATAACAATATTATCATGCAACTGTGCAACTGATTACGGGTTATGTATACAAATTAGGTTAATTAGATTGTATTTTACTTTTAATGAGTTCTGTGCTTATCATGATGTATTTAGAGTAAGCACACCTCGCAGTAAAGGCTGATAGGTATAGTTTGCAAATGCGTATGTTTTTTTGAAAGACACCTGTGGTCATATCAGTGTTTCTACGAAATAACGGGATAATTTTATGCTTATTAGTAAACCCTTAATAAACAACATGATTAGAAATGATTTAACTCCCATAAGGAGCAGTATTTGAAATGATTTGAAATGTTGAAAATTGAATCATTTTTAATCATGTTTATCCCCTTTAAATCATTTTGTTTAATCAGGGAACAATTAAATAATTGTGTATTATGAAATCATTATTTGGTTTTCCTCAAATCCTTCGGTACTTCCCTTTAGAAACAACATAGTAAAATAATATTTCCATTCATAACTAGCACACAAATTAAAGACGCTAACAGCAATTGTCAGAAGTGCTCAATTGAATCTAATGTTCTTGACCTGGTGTTCTTAATTGACTCTTTTCAATTGTTCATGGAAGTACTTCTCTTAACTGGAACAAAACCGGATATTTTATCTATTAGCTCTGTTACTATCGTAGTAAGGACAAACTACAGCACCCTGTACATTGTTATTTCCTGCACAAGTACAAAAAATGATAAGGGCCCTTGCCAACGCAAAAAGTCCCTGCTCTGTACGTACCAGAAAAATACCGAATATAATGGAAGGTCCCGCTGGACAAAGTTAATGCATGGCCTAGTTGTCTCAGTATAGTTGTCAGATTTCTAAATTTACATACAAAGCTTATTATCACGACTGTTATTAAACTTTGGACCATGATAATCTTTGAGCAGTAAATAACAATTTTTCTATCGTAGGTCATATGAAGGGCATTTTTTGTTCAGTTCGAATGCATTCTTATTCTTACAAACTTGACGACTCACGATTATGAAGGAGCAACATGACCTAAAACAAGTTTCTAGGAAAGTTTTGTCACTTGTAGTTATATGCCATCATTAGACTATTGTGAGTAATGATAATTCAAAGAAGTATGAACAAACAAGTTTTTGTAACGCCAAAGATATTCATGAGTTAAAGAAATAGACAAATAATACGCATAAATATGTAAAATCGTGTACCATAAGTCTTTAATCATAATAAATTATAATGCCAAACTTGTTTTTCGAGACTGAACCATGCATAATCAATGAACCAGAATGAATTCGTACAGTCGTGAACAGTTTGAAATGTCGCAACAATCAACATTTATAATTATTTATATTTGAAATCAGCGGAACGTTGCAGGGACGGCTTGATGAGGTCAAATAATCCTGACCTCTTTTGTTGTTTATGTACAGGGACAGATAACCTTTGATAAGAAGGTGACAAAACAAATCTAGAAGCGAAAAGTCTTCTGGTTTGACCACAAATCTTTTGCAAAATAAAGTAAACCAAAGTGTAAAGGAAATGTGTTCTACTTAGTGAATTTAAAAAACTAGTTCTGTAGCATCGCTATGCGTCTGTACAAAAAATATATTCTATGCGTCACGTGTACTGTTATTTTTGTGACCTTATTTCAGAGCAAACTGTATATTAACAGATAACATATTATTCGCTTGCTACCTTATCGACTGAAGGACTATGTTTATTCTATAGTCAATAGCGCTAGCTACCGAGACCGAAATATACCAAAGTCTCCCCAGCGTAACATTTCTCCACGCCATAGTTGTCGATTATTTATAGTCCAGAAATTTCGCGTTATAACCAGAGTGTTTTATTACATTGGTGTGGGCCTTTATTGATCGTAAAGAGAATAGACCAACGTAATATGACTTCCTCTCTCTCTCATAACAACGCGTTGGCTGCTCTTGGTATAAAAACACACATACAAAGTTTCTAATAGTAAACCGCGGCCGGCGGGCGTACGAAGCAAACGTGCTCAAGTGGAATTGAACGTTATTTTCACATTTATGAGCTTATTGTGAGTCAGGATAGAAACAATACTACTACGCCGCAATGCAGGTGAGCGTACAATGTTGAATCTTTAGATTATTTGACTGAAAATCAGTATGAGGCCAGTAAGGTGATTTCAAGGCTACTTCAAGCGCTGCGTCACTGATTTCACGCACAATTATCAGTTTGGTCTATTTAATTTTCCAGTTAGATGCCAAAGAGTATCAATATGCAGTAGTCCGTTTTTTTGAACAACCTTGTGAGGATATCGGTGAATTTGTCTGTGTACCACATTCTTGGATACGAGTACGCAGAGTCGGCAACGAGCAGAGTATCGTCGCGTATCCTAACGAGCGCTCGTCGGTAACACGGAGACGGGTCGAGGACAAGGAGCAGCCATCGGAAAAATGGACTCTCCATCTGGCTGTTGTGAAACTTGAAACATGTGAGTAGTAGACTACTCATTAGCATACTAAATTTAGCATATCAATTTTTGCAGTGAAGTTATTGTAAATCGGTAACTCGATGTTTATTTTTTCCAGATACTTACAAAGATGCTAAGTTTTATATCTTGGAGAAGAAATATGGCGTCGCAGCTGAGGATTTGTGCACATCTGTTGGAAATAGTGGGTGATGTAAATTTAAATTGGTAACATAATGAAATGTTACGATCTTACGCAAAGTAATAAAACTTTTTTTTCCAGGAAATACTTCGCTAAAACGTCCTCGAACGTCAGAATCTCAATACAAGCAACGGGTAGAGAGGACTAATGGAGGTTCTATTCCTAATAAAATATCAGCTAAAAATAAAGCGTTTGTATATCCGTATCTTCAGCGAATACCTGACTATTGTAAAGACTCTGAATATGATTGCGAAAAAATCGTGAAAAAACCTTGTCATATTTCTCGAGAGTTTCTAAACTCCCTGAAAAAACACCTTCTGAAATCGAGTAATGAAAATCAGGTTATAAACATCAATGATAACAGTGAAATTCTAAAAGCTTCAGAAGTTGATCAAGACAATCCACAAGTTCTGCCTACAGGAAAAGACTCTGAAGAATCTTCAGTAGCAGAGCCCCCCCAACTTTCGCATGGGTCCCAGGGTTCAGAAATCCAGCCAATGATCGTCGATGAGCCAGAAGGAAATGAAGATACAGTGGAGGTGTCATCGGCGCGAGATGATGATAGTGATCGAAGCGGTTCTCCAGGAGTAAGTACAGAAAATACAGCCCCGCCAGTTGGTCATCCAACAGATAGGATCCGCACTCAAGCCAATTTTATAGCTCGTATTTTTGAAAAGATGGAAAAATGTGAAATAAATTCTTCAGAGAGGGTTTTAGAGGTCCACAAATCGTTCGAGCAGTCTATAAAATTGGTAAAACGCATTAGGAATTCCTCCAGTTCAAAAAAATTGGAATTAAACAAAGAAAAACAAGATGAGGCGGAAACTCCTGATGTAGAGGTGCGGAATGATGTCAAAAGCAGTAGCAATGATGATAAAGATGAAGATGAAGATGATATTGAAGATAAAGATGAAAAAGCTCCGAAGAAACCACGTAATTTGCGAAACTTTGTCCTACCACCAGACTACGATCCAAATGATACTCGATGGACTTTGAAGTACCGCGAAAATGACCCGGAACTTGGTCTTGAAGAGCTTATCTCTGGAAGTAAGGTGTTTATTAATTCTATAAGGCTGGCACACTGTCTAAGGGTGTCTAAAGATTGCAAAACGCTAGCGCGAATGTTACTTGTCGAAATATTTTCACAGAGTGCGTTGGCTGTTTGTTCATTAACTGGCGCGAAAGCAAATGCTTTTCACAACAACGGTACGTATGTGAGGCCTGGGTTGGATAAGAATGCCAGGGTTACGATATTGACATATGTTGAACGTCATTCTCGCAAAGAAAAATGGACGACATATGATAGGCAGAGTGTCATCAATAGCATTAGGAGCAGAATTCAGGAGATTAGAAATAAGCATGCTAGAACATAGTGATTGTCAATAAAATCTATTGTCAGTTGAATATAAATACGATATTGACGATATCAAAAAATCGTTTTTTTTTTACCCGACCATGAGCAGTTTGATGAATGTATCGCTATAATGGACTATTGTCAGTTGACCTTCAGTTGCTGACTCATCGGTCTGTCAGCTTTTATCTTGACAAGAAAATTAGTTTGATTACTAACCCAATTTTCTTGTCAAGCTGATTAGGCAATAAAAAATTTAACCATGCGCACTGTTTTTTATTGCGAAAATACTGGGAGAATTCCAAACACTGTTTATAATTGTACAGGGAGCGTTAAATGAAAAACAGATGTTATCCGAAATGATTTATTATGGCTGAGTAATGGCATTTTCGTAAACAAGACATCACATCAGGTTCATAACATATATTCAGTGGATTTTGATATTCTAAAACATTTAGGCGCTAAAGAATGACCATTTATTGTGTTGGATGGCTATGGTTCTATGCTGAATCATAATGGTTGATAAATAGTGAATTTTATGGTATCTGAGAGCTTACAAATCTGTGACTAGTTCGCAAATTTGTAAGCTTTTTTAATACTGAACAAAAGTACTGAATAAAATAGAGTTTGTAGGTCTCTAAGTATATTTCTTCTTTGTTTTCTACAAACTGTCGGTTCGATTTTCATTAGAGTCCATCATGAACTCCAGTCAGTTTAGAATGGATTCATGTATACGTATACAAGCCAAAAAATTCAAAAACAAAGTTACTAACTTTCAGGTTAGAGTATTTTTCTTGTCAAAGGCCCGCGCAGCACTGAATTAACCCAACAGGTCGACGTGGCACCGTCGCAAATCCAGCTACTTTAAGTTACGTAATTATAAAAATATGAGTTTTTAGAACCGTTGGGGTCTTAGAGACCCTACCTTGTATGTGAAGGGTTAAAATAATCACATTGGTAGAACAAAAGTCTTAACATTTTTAAAAATTACAGATATCTAATTAAATAAAAACTAAATTCAACCAAAAAATTTTAGTAAAAACAAAAAACCTACAATAATCACAATATTTTTCACAGCATCTGGTGCAAAACTTTGTTTTTAGTGTTTATTTATTTATTTAGTAATTCGTACCATCCAAACGACTAGCCGAATTTCTATTCTTGAATTGTCTTAGTTTATTACTCTTCTTCCTGACTGTACGTACTCGTAATAGCTTTAATATTTTGATGGTGTCCGAATCGTCAGTTAAACAATTATTATAATTAAAAGGTGACGATTCGGGCAAGTTGTCCGAATAAATTGTGTCCGAGACGTCAGCAAGCCGCGATTTAATTAGCGTCGCAGAAAGACGGTCTTGTGCGCCCCCTGGGACACAATCAAGGCCTTTTCGTGAGCCAGATATCCCTGAATACCGCATACAAGATCTTACTTTTAAGAGAGAAAAAAAAAGAAACTCTGAGATTTGTCGACGTGGAAAAGCTGTTTAAGAATATTAATGATACTCGTATTTTCTTTGATAAGACAGCCACCGATACGCGATTTATAATACTTCACTCGATACAATTTAAACCCAAAATAACCTCTAAAACCGTAATAATATGTAGGTCTTGAAACAAACTTGAGGCAGTAAAATTCTCGAGTGGCGACCGCGCACCGGAAAACGTAGCGTTGGCAGCCCTCCCACGCGGTGGATCGATGACCTGGTGAAGATCGCGGGAGGCCGCTGGATGCGGGCAGCGCAGGACCGGTCGTCGTGAAAATCCTTGAGGAAGCTCTTTGTCAAGTCGTGGACGTTTTTCGGCTGATATGATGATTAAAATAGGTTTAAAAATCAATCATAAGTTAAATATTAATTTCACATCTATAGAATTTTGATATCTTATGCAAATAATTTTTAATAATCTAATTCATTAAGAAAGCACATCACAAACAAAAGATTCGATATGACGCGCTATTGCTTATTCTTTTACTCTCTATTGGAAAAAAAGGGAGAACCGAGGCCCTATGGCACACCTAACTGCCTTAAGGACACCTCCGTCCCTAAAATTAGCAACTCGAAATTTTAAATTTCAAATTTCATTTATTTGTGATTATATGTTACAAAAGATGTTAAGTGAAAATTATGTCCTATTATATAATCTGTCATTTGACGTACAAATTGAAAGTAACAATAATACAGTAATAAAAACATATCAATACAGTCCTCAAAAAAAAAAATATAATTACATAACTAAATTGTCACAATATTACATTATAACTAAATTGTCACAATATTACATTATAACTAAATTCAACATAATATCACAATAAAAGATAAGATGTAAATATTTTTTTAAATAAGCAAAACATGTCTATTACCTTATACATACTGATGAATTAATTATAATTAATGATATCGAATTCTATTATAAACAAATATATCAAGTAGATTTATCATTAAAAAAAATCAGAGTAGTACGCTTTATTTACGATGTTTCAAACATCGAACGCAATAGCTTAGAAATGAAGTTCTTGTCAGCTCGTACTGCAACGTGGCTGTTACGTCAATCGCTTAGGACGATTGGATAAATAATCGTTAATTGAAGAAAAAAGCGGTTACAAAGTTGGTCATTTGAAAAAAAAAATTGAGTGCGTTTGACTGCAACTCACCTGATGGTAATTGATGAGTCGAGGATGGTACACGCAAACTCAAATAAAGCCTATTCACTCTTGCCTTGAAGATCCCCAAATTATAGTAATCGGGAAACATTGACGCAGGCGTTGACGTTGGCGACGGTGTAAGCCTTAAAAAAAGGAGGGCTGCCCAGGGTCTGCACTCTGCATCACTCTCTCGGCCCGACTGGCTGAGCCCGCCGCAGATAGGACGAGTGAACACGTGATTAACGGAGACCCCATTAATCAACCAACCTCATTCCCTCCTCTCCATTTCATCATCGGACAACCAGGCGCGGAGGGCGATTCCACCCCTTTGTCGTCAATATTCCACCTTTACGCACGAAGCGTTTTGCGTCTTCGTTCATCATGCAAACGGCCAAGGAGTGGAATTCCCTTCAGGCGTCTTTTTCCCCGATTCGATAATTTAGGAATCTTCAAGGCGAGAGTGAATAGACACTATTTGGGTTTGCGTGTCACATCCTCGGCTGCATCGGCACTTACCATCAGGTGAGGTGCAGCCAAACGCACTAAAATTTGTAATAAAAAAAAAACCCACGCCGGGCTTGCTTTTGGAGTTTCCATTACTTTGCTTTTAAATTTACTACCTAACTAAACACTTAAACTATTTGTAAACATATTCTATTAAATACTATCAGAGTCTAACACCAAGTCTTCTGACCAGTTGCACTGTCTCCTCCACTCAGCCTCTGATATGGCTCTTGATGACGTCTTGCTATAGAACGTGTCATATGGGCAGAGCAACCCATCACATCCTTCAAGACGAAGGTATGTTTCAGGTTCTTCTGGTGTTCTAAGGTAGACCGACTGTAACAAAAGAACTATTGGAAGATTTCGAGCGTCGTCGATGTGGTAACGGCTAGGGCCACTACCTCCTGTTCGGAAGGCCACGGTTCGAATTCTGCCACGTACCAATGTGTTTATCCGACGCTCTTTCGGTGAAGGAAACATAGTGAGGAAACCTGCACACGCGTGCGTAGAAACTCAAAGATTGTGTGTGATTTCGACCAACCCGCACTGGGCCCACTTGGATGACTAACACCCGATCGCCCAGTATTCACAGTAGGCTCGAGCCACGGTAGGCATTCCAATTAAATTAAAAAAAATACAGGGTCGCAGAAGGATCACCAGAGAGGCCACAGCCACTGCGCCAATGCGCCACTTGGGTCACAACAGGGCTAGTCAGTTCCAACATCACCCTCTCTGTCTTTCTGGGTAAAACTGCAGAAACGTGACCAGGAGAACATCGCTGATGCATTTATAGGTTGAACCCTACTTGCGCATAACGGAACCTCAATGCTAGGTTTAAGTTTAGATCTTTCCTTCTTCTAGACAGGTTACAGAGACTAACGAGACCCATCTCCCCAATTTTCCAGGGACTGAACAAGAAAAGCCTGATAAAAAGGATCTTACCAAAACCACGTATTCCCCAGTCTTGATCACCCTTCTTAACTCCAAGGCGTACAGCGCTCCATAGTCCGGGACACCTTGCTTATCCACCACCCCCGTAATAGCTTCGAACGCGACGATATCCACATCATGGGCTGAGTACACCCTGATCCTCTGTGTTGGCTGTCCAGCCATCACTTTGGCTGCTTCTCTGAAGAACTCGTTCAATAATTGTCCTGGAATAAGAAAATTTAAAGAACAGATAGAGCGTTATCTTTAAATCATCATCATCAAAGGCAGGCCTCTCACGCGGTAGACCGAAGACCTGGAAAAGATCGCGGGAAGCCGACGGATGCGGGCATCGCAGGACCGGTCGTCATGGAAATCCTTGGGGGAGGCCTTTTTCCAGCAGTGGACGTTTTCCGGCTGATATTTTTACATGTTGTAGGTTAAAGACTAAACTGACACTGCAGAGACCGAGCGATCTGATTCACACCAGAATGAATGAAAATCGATCGTCGCAAGAAATCGGCTAAATAGTCGAATGGGTTTGTCTGTTTTATCGTATAAGGTTAAGCGACCCAAAGAGGATCTTAGCCTCCGACACCAAAAGTCATCACTCGTCCATGTTCTGCGCCTCCTCACGCCAATTGGGTCGCTGGAGGGCGCTTAGGTCCTTCTGCACTTCATCGTTCTAGAGTACCGGGACGCCCGACCGGACGCTTATAAGGTTTATCTTTAAGACGAGGTATTGATCGGAACAGTTGTCTCTGTTTTTTTCTTTACGTGTAAAGAGTAAAGAAAATAACCCCACTTTTCCAATGGTTTTTCGTTTCAATCAAAAAATACAATGAAAGTAATTAAAAATAATAACATTACTCACTTTGTATTATCATAACAAAATATTGTTGTATGTGCATTTTTTTAATTTATACTTTAAAATATTAGTCATAACTGGAGTTGAAAGTAACAGTATAGACCTATCTTTATATGTATCATCAATAATTAGGGTATTTTTTTCAACCTTGGGTTTTTTATTGTTTAGGAGTAATTGACGTCAAAAATAACGAAGATCTGTAATATTACCGCCAGGTTGCTATTGTCAAATCCGATCAATTATTCCGCCGATACCGTGTAATGAATCGAACTAGAACCGTTTTGAATCAGAGGTTGGGAGAGCTGTAATGAGACGAACGACCCACGATGATCACGTCCGCGTCTCATAGCCATGAGATTTTTTATCAACAATTGATAAGCTCTTGGCATCATCTCCCTTGATGATATGTGTCGATGATGCCGAAGATGAAAGCGGACTTACCAAGACTTGGTTATCTCCAAGCCAGAACAAATCAATGCTGTTAACATTGATGTTTGGCTGCTAGACTTAGATATGATGGTGGTAGCTAGCTAGATGGGCTCAGAAAATGCTCTACCATCAACCAAACCGAGCTTAGACAGTTAGACCTCGCCGGAAATCAAAACCGCGACATCCTGGTGTGAAGCGAATGGACTAACCATTACGCCACGGAGGCGGTTCAGACAAAGATGAAGAAGATTTAGGTAAAAAGTTTGAAATTCTTTAAACTTTTATACTCATCGTTGTACTAACATCAAAAGAAAGCCGAGATCTGCATGTGAAAAGTTGCACCAAAAATTTAGGCAGCTGATTCAATGACTTTTCTAAAGCTTGGCCTTCTCCTCATAAGTTTGTTCTCAGGAAGCCAGTTGCGCGTTGGAGTCTTGTAAGACTGCTTC
The DNA here is from genome assembly GCA_947284805.1 of Coleophora flavipennella. Classification (NCBI taxonomy): domain Eukaryota; kingdom Metazoa; phylum Arthropoda; class Insecta; order Lepidoptera; family Coleophoridae; genus Coleophora; species Coleophora flavipennella. The sequence goes on along the minus strand of OX369255.1, from coordinate 19,601,584 downwards.
TTCCTTTAGTATTCTCACTTCATCATCATCATCATCATCATATCAGCTCATATACGTCCCCACCGCGGGGCTCAAGCCTTCCCTGAATTAGGACGATTCTCACTTACCTTAAAGCAAACTAGTCATGAATAAAAAAGATTTCACGTCGTAAGTACTTTGCTTAATTTGCATTAGATTTTTTAATGGCTAGAACTAAATTGGTCCATTTCCATAAATTCTCATTATATTCTAGTGAATTGTGAATTATAATTCTATCCCCGATTCCTCCACCAATTCCCTCCCACTACCCCTGCCATTCCCTCTTCATCTCCACATCACCCCTGCTATCCTTCCCGTTCGGAACTAACCTGATACTAAATTGAGATACTCCTCTGGTGCGTATAAGATCTGTATGGCGTCACCAGCAGCTTCTTTCAGCTGCGGCATCAGCTCCAAGAGTTCAGGGGCTAAGTCGTAACCGATGCTTTTCTGGAAACGTAGTATCTATTTATTTATATGACATGTTTTAGAGATTTAGAGGATAGTACCCATGAGACTTTCGACAAGGAATGTACGGTTTTCCTTAGTTCATAGACCAGCTGATCAAGGCTAAAATCTTTTTTTGTCTTTGGGTTTCTGATTTCACGAGTAGAAACCTCAAAACACAGTATTTAAAGTAACCCAATGTACTTTACATATTTTTTAAATTTCCAGGCTAAATAATAAACAAGCTGATCACAATAATTATTACTGTATTAAGAGAAGTCTAACATTTTTTTGAGAATTGCCCATTGGTTCCTACTTAAGGAAAGTCGTTCGTTTTCATTAATTAATTTACCAACCAACTTAAGGCGGTATATTGGCAAACAAGCAGTGAGAAACGCTTAGCAAAAAAATCAGGAAAATTATTTCCGCTTAATTTATCGGCCTAAAAAAAATTATATTCAAGTATATTACCTAGGGCTCTTGTAAGTTCATTACACGATTAGATTAACTTGACTCGATCATAAAAAACAGCCTGTAAACATTTGTAGAAAAAAAAAATTAAATTAGATATCCTATGTCATAATTTTCTTCTTTTCAAACAACGTAGTCTATCTTTATTTAAATTTAATTAAGTTCACTTTTTCGAAACTATTCAAGGAAAAAACATTGAAAAAGTACAAAAGTGTGGTTATTTTCTTTACTCTTTACACGTAACGAAAAAGACAGAGCCAACTGTTCCATTAATGCCTTGCCTTAAAAAAGGAGGAGGTTATCAATTCGACTGCAACTTTCTCTTTCATGTGTTTGTTATTCGATTCGCCAAAATAGATTATGTCTCGAGGTTGGTCTCGTCAAAATTTTGTTAAAATCGGTAACTTACAATAGTTTTTTCAAAAATTAACTAAAGTAAAGTAAATAGCAAAATTGTATTTCATGAACCGTGATAGCTAGACAGTTGAAATTTTTACAGATGAAGTATTTCTGTTGCCGCTATAACAACAAGTACTAAAAAATAGAATAATATAAATTTTTAAGGGGGCTCCCATACAACTAGCGTAATTTTTTTTTGCTTGTTTTTTGATATCGGCAAGAGGTAGACGCTTGAAATATACACAGACAATTGAGTTGTATTATTCACTTTAAAAAAATATATATATATTTAAGGGGGGCTTCCATATAACAAACGTGAATTTCAAACCCTTCGTGCGCGAGTCCAACTAGCATTTGGCTGGTTTTTAATTTTTTTTATTCACAATTGGTAAGCCCTTGGCATCATCTCACCTGATGGTAAGTGACGATGATGCCGAAGATGGAAGCGGGCTTTACAAAGATTCTCCAACGCAATGGGGATCTGGCTATCTTATCTTCAAGCCGGAACACATCAATGCTGTTAACACTGATATTGGCAGCAAGACTTAGATAAGATGGTGGTAGCTAGCCAGGCGGGCTTAGAAAATGGCCTACCACCAACCAAACCGAGTCTTACAAAGCTGACCCCGCCAGGAATCGAACCCGCGACCACCTGGTGTGAAGCGAATGGACTAAACATTACGCCACGGAGGCGATTACGGTTTAGCGTTTCCTATTATTTAATTACAACTTACAGTAACATTAAAATCATTAAAACTAAACATTAAATCAAAGTCACGGCGGTAGAAGGTAAATAAGAGCCCTATTATTTTTTCCAGCTTTTTCCTATAGAGCCATTGGGACATTTTTTTCCCACAGACCCATTGAACACCTTTTCCCCACAGACCCATTGGAACATCTTTTACCCACAGACCCATTGGAACACCTTTTACCCACAGACCCATTGGAACACCTTATGGTGAAAACGCAAACATTGTTGACCTCAACAATGTTTGCGTTGAGGAATTCCAAATTCTCCTTGGGAAAATTTGTTAAGAAGGAAGGAACTTCCGAAAATTCGTAATTAGTTAAATCTTCGTGACAGTCTAAACAAAAAAAAAGGATTGTGTGGTTTTATGAAACCACGGTAAAAGTGAAACTTTTTTCACATTATAGACATTTACAGAGGATGAAACGATCATGGCTGCTCTCGTCTTGGAGCTACGGTACAGAGGACAAAACGATCATGGCTGCTGTGACGAGCGCTTTTCACTTTATCCCTACTCCGCGGCCGACCGTCACGCGACATGCAACACACAGACGAAAAAGTTTGAGACGGTGTAATATAAGTTTCACTTTAAAACAAAACGGCCAAGTGCGTGTCGCACTAGTACTCCGAGGGTTCCCGTACCACCAAATCTCTTCACACAACTATAATAATGTCAATGATACCTGTTCACATTACAAACAAAAAACATCAACGCGAGCGACCAAAATATGCTTTTTTTGTCGTTCAGACCGGACTACTTAGCGCGAGTACTACTCACACTTAGCCGATTTTTATTGCTTGTTGTTTTACCTCAGTATCAGTACTATAACCACATTAAGTTTTACGCTTGTGTGTATTACCCTTTTTACGATAGAGATAAAACACTTCTGAAGTCCTCAAAAAAACAGGTTCTTTGTATGGAGACGCCTCTTATTTTTAGCTTTTTCAAATTTTTAGTATTCATTGTTATAGCGGCAACAGAAATACACATTCTGTAAAAAAAATCAAATGTTCACCTATTACGGTTCATGAAATACAACCCGCTGACGGACGGACGGACGGGCAGACAACGGAGGCTTAGTAATAGCAAAGTACATATATTAGTACTAACATACAGTATGGACACTCCCTGCCGCTCTCTAGATTGCGACCTCACCCCCTCGTCACCTAGATTGATACAGATTGGTTACCGTTTGGTTGTTTGTTCCGTCATTCGTTTTTTGAAATGTCATTTCTGGCCCGTTGTATGAAGTGTCCAGGGTGTGGTCATAGGGCCCCGTTGGTCAACCATTGACCAATATTTAATGGAATAAATGTAACATTATTAGCCAAAGAACGATGTGAGGAATGACTGCAAACAAACAAATTATGTTTCCAATAGGAGCGAACGCAAACTTCCAAATTGTACTTTTAATTATCATCATCATATCAGCCGAAGGACGTCCACTGCTGGACATAGGCCTCCCCCAAGGATTTCCACGACGACCGGGTCAGCGCTGTCCGCATCCAGCGGCTTCCCGCGACCTTCACCAGGTCCTCGGTCCACCGAGTGGGAGGCCTGTCTACACTACGTTTTCCGGTGCGTGGTCGCCACTCGAAAACTTTATCGAAAACTTTATTACCCTAACGGCCATCTGTTCTACGAGAAATGTGCCCCGCCCACTGCCACTTATGTTTAGCAATTCTGAGAGCTATGTCGGTTACTTTGGTTCTCTTACGGATCTCCTCGTTTCTGATTCGATCACGCAAAGAAATTTCGAACATAACACGCTCCATTGCATTTTAAGTATTCAACTGTCTATTAATTTTAAATATTCATATTTTCTCATGTAAGTGACTGTTGTCTTTATACGAATAAATATCTTTAAACCTCTGGACTGTCACTTCAATTAAGAGGTTTCACTAAAATTGCGAATTTTTGGAACGATGATGTCATTTGATCATAATATTATGCTCCTTGAGGAAAGTTGTTAAGAGTCACGAGCCAAAATATCGGGTACTTAGCACTTTATCACACGATGAAGCAGGGTCTGTGGCACTATTTGTAACACAAGTATCACAGTGTCACAGACGTTGAGTCGTCGTGTGACATTTATACGGAAATCTGACAAATCACAAACATTGAAATTAGGTACTTATATACAATTGTCGTGTACAACTTTTGCAGTTGTACTACAGGTCATTAAAATAAATATTTCAAAAATAGGTATTCCAACAGTTAGACCATGGATACATATAGTATTCCGTCGTAAAACCAGTTGGACAAAGCAGTTAGACCACGGGTCGGGAGCCCTTGAAACGTATAGAAAATCTCAAACTCTTTGATTAATAATACAAATAAGTAACTCCCAAACTTTGTTTGTATGGGGCTTGCGGGGAACTTCTACAAATTAAAAAGATCGTCTCTTGTCTGTGGAGCAATCACCACTTTGAACGGTTCTGTGCGAGTTACTTGAACTCTTGCTACGACACGACGCCAGCCTAGGGATACTCCTATACTCCTCTGTGGTTTTAATTACTGAACGGCCTTTTTTAAAGAAACCTGCTATATAAATCTATAGCTGTCCCGGCGAACTTCGTATCGCCTCACACTACTCTACACTACACTACAGAACACTTCACTACACTGCCGCTACCGCTACACTACCACTACCACTACCATTACCACGACCACTAACACTACCACTACCACTAACACTACCACTAGCACTACCACTACCACTACACTACCACTACACTACCACTACACTACCACTAACACTACCACTACCACTACACTACCACTACCACTAACACTACCACTACCACTAACACTACCACTACCATTACCACTACCGCTACCACTACCACTACACTACACTACTTTTTGTAGATATTACAGGAATTTTCAGCTCAGTTTTTACACCTTGGGTTACATTTTTTAAGTTTTAGAAAGGATCCCTACTTTTTTGAAAATATTATACAGCCTTTAGCAACCGCGGATAGTCTAGCTGTGTGAAAGAATTTTTAAAAGCGGTCCAGTAGTTTCGGAGCCTATTTAAGACAAACAAACAATCAAATCTTTCCTCTTTATAATATTAGTGTAGAAGTGTAGATGTAGATATCAAGATAGCCAGTTCCTCATTGCGTTGGGGAATCTTGGTAAGCCCGCTTCCATCTTCGGCAACATCGTCACTTACCACCAGGTGAGATGTTGTCAAGGGTTTACCAATTTTGAATAAAAAAAAATAAAAAAAAGGTTTATAGCCAGACTACAGCCGCCGAAGTGAGCTCGTTGAGCCCCATGAGTCCGCCCACAAAGCGTCTGACCGGGCACTCCTCCAGGATATGGACGAATGTTGGTTGCGGTGCTGCCAAACATACGCCAGAGACTTCCTGAGCTCCCAAAATCCAGGATCGTTGTGCAGAAATTGCATCCGTACCTCCCTCTGAGTATAGTGGATATATACTGTGATAGTGGTTTACTTTTCCATCGATAACAAAGGGGCAAAGAGTATATTATACTATAAACATAAAAATTAGTTACTCTTTCAATTAAGGCCTTAAGATAGGTCAAAAGACAATATTCAATTGAAATTATTGGAAAACTGTGTAAAGCTATCACGATGGAAAAATATGTAATATACATAAAGTAATAAAAAATCGATTTAATTGAATACAATTTAAAAATATTACCACTTTTTTTTAAAAATAAACTGCAGACCCCTGTGTTTGGCATTGATTGCAAATTTTCTCGAAAAAAAAAACAATCTGACTGACCAGAGTGGACGTCTTTCGGCTGATATAATGATGATGATGGGTCCCTCTCTCTCTCGCTTATCGTGTGGCACAATTAATTAACCATGCTATCCATCCAAGAATATCACTCGTGGTCATTTAGATTTACACCTACGGACGTGTGCAACGCGACCTTCATACACATCTGGAATCAGATGTGCAGGTTTCCTCACGATGTTTTCCTTCACCGTTAAAGCATCCGGTAAGTATATGTACGTAAGTTTCTAAAAACCCCTTAGTACACTGGCCCTCTGGATTTGAACCCAGGACCTCTGGTTAGGAGGACCGAGTCGTTACCGGTCGAGCCACCGATGCTTCCGGCACACCCTGGACACTTCATACAACAATGACATTTCAAAAAAACTAATGACAGAACAAACAAAATGTTGGCGAAATCCTATACGTTCGACAACCAAACTGTAACCAATCTGTATCAATCTGGGTGACGAGGGGGTAAGGTCGCAATCTAGAGAGCGGCAGGGAGTGTCCAATAGTGTCGATAATGTATGTTAGTACTAATATACATACTTTGCTTCCAGTCTATGGATCTATCGATGGGTCCCTAACAATCTTCAATGCTTACCAAGCTAACAAATGCGTCATAAGCAGCACAAGTACGGATCGGGTACCTGGTGAAGTTAGTGCCCGTGTTTTCTGACAACTTCTCCAGAAGTTCTGAATATTTCTTCGTCATAGAAGCTGAGGTACCGTACAGCAACTTCTTGCTCAGCTCCATGTATGTTGGGCAGTTGTAGTGGTATAGAAACTGGAACATTAAAACCAATAAAATTATTTTGTTACAACTTCTTACACCTTCAAAGCGAGAGTGAATCGGCATTATTTAAGTTTGCTTGTACCATCCTCGATTGCATGAATGAGGCTGTATTTCATGAACCGTGATAGCTAGACAGTTGAAATTTTTACAGATGATTTCTGTTGCCGCTATGATAACAAATACTAAAAATTAGAAACTAGCGCCATCTAGTATATTGGTACGGAAACCTTTATGCGCGGTTCTAACTGACTCTTTGCTGGTTTTTTTGCCCTTGACATCATCTCGCCTGATGGTAAGTGGCTTGATTGTAGCGGCAAGACTTAGATAATATGGTGGTAGGTAGCCAGCTGGGCTCAGAAAATGTACTACCACCAATCAAAGTTAGTTTTACAAAGTTATCACCACCAGATTCAAACCCGCGACTTCCTAGTGTGAAGCGAGTAGACTAATTATTACGCCACGGAGGCAATGAAAGAGGCCTTTATATTAAAGCAGTTAAAACTTCAAATAAACTGTTAATTCAGCAACCTCCCTCCAGTCTGTTGTTGAAGTTATCATCCCCCCTAAGATCTGACAAGTGACTCACATAATCGTACTTCGGCGGGAGTGTAGTGTACGGCACTGGCACCCAGTCCACTTTGGAACTCCAGGTGTCATCAACAGCTGGATAAACAGCTGACATGGCGGTCAGAGCTGTCATTTTCGCCCGGTTGGCGTCCGTCGACCTGATGTAGATCTCCGAAAGATTATACCGCAAGGAGAGGTACTCGTTGTATCGATGTCTGATGAACAGGCCGGTGTTGTATCCTCTCAATAGTCCTTCCTGGATTGTTTCCAAACATTTATTTAAATTTCCCTGTCATAAGATTATTCTATTTTAGTCCCCTTGACTCATTTCTTTCAAAATTGTTCACTAGTGATGAGCAAAGCAAGACCAAGACCAAGACTCGGATAGTCTTGGTTCGGTCTTGCTCATTCGTTCTTGGTCTTGGTCTTGCTAAAATACGTACGGTCTTGGTCTTGATCTTGGCCTTGGTCTTGTTTATTTAGTCATGGTTTTGGTCTTGCTTATTCGCAAGACCAAAACGTTTTGATCATCACTATTTTTGACGTGATAACGTCTTATAAATCGATAAACTCCGGCTGAACTCACGAAAAAAGCACTACTCATTGTCACGTCCTCATTTGACACGTCACGCCTGAGCCGAGAGTGCAAGCGAGAGCGCGGAACTAGCGATAGAAAGGCACGATCGATCAGCCTAAGGGTTCGGCTTGTGACACGTTATCACGTAAAATTATCGTCCATAAACCGACTTTACAGACAAACAGTTTTTTTTACTTATGAAATGAAATGAAATGAAATGAAATTTATTTTTAACAACATTTGTTGCAAGTCTACTACTACACTCAATGTAGTCAATACTACACAAAAATACACAAAAATGCTAATGCAAGAATAATAAAAATAAATGTCAGGAATTTGATACAAAAAATTTATAATTGATATGTAAAGTAATACTTATTATTAATGTACTAAAATAACTGCAGACCCTACGTGAGCTGGAGCTTTGTCTGCAAGAATTCTTTTATGTCATAAAACTGTTTTTCTAGAAGCCACTCCTTAAGTCTGTTCTTAAAACAGTGGGTAGAGGGTGCATCCCTGATGTCGTCTGGTAGCCGATTAAACACGGCTGGTCCCATAACATACACCGACCTTTCGCTCTTTTTTAGTGTGTGCGGCACAGACGCAAGACGGCTGCTATGTTTATTACTCCTTAAGTTAAAATTTTGATTAATTTTACGCGTTTTAAATAAATCAATGTTTGTGTATGTAAACATAGCCACCTGCTGAATAAGTATGCAGGGCAATGTTAATATTTTAAATTGTTTAAAATACCCGTGGGCGGACTCGTCGTCAGGGATTCCGGCCATTGCACGGATCGCGCGCTTCTGCATCACAAAAACCCGATGCCAGTCTGCAGCATTAGCCCACAGTTCGGTCCCGTACGATATGATTGAGTGTACGGTAGCAAAGTAGCACGATCGTACTACCTCACTGGTTGCTGTCGCTGCGAGGCGACGCAATGCAAAGCACGCCCGACCGAGCCTCGCGCATAGCCCCTCTATGTGAGAGTCCCATCCCAGTGCGCTGTCCAAGCAGAAGCCCAGTAGCCGCGTCTCTGTCACCTGCTTTATCTCGGTACCGCTAGCCAATATCTTCATAGACTTCGGTGGATGTCCATTGAGATAAAAACGCATAAAATACGTTTTATCTCTATTGAGCGCCAACCCGTTTAGATGGAACCAATTACAAAGGCGCTGCACCGTGTCACTAGTTTTTTCTTCAAGTTGCTGATTTGTATTGGCTGAGATGACCGCGGTTACGTCATCCGCATACATATATATCTCTGACCCTACGACTACCTGGGGGAGATCGTTTAGAAGGATGCTAAACAGAGTGTTGGACAGGCATGAGCCTTGTGGGACACCCAGTAAGTTTTTAAGCTCGGACGACCTGGCACGTCCGCCATCGCCCACCACAACCTGTGACCTATCAGACATGAAGGACATGATCAATTTTAAAGCAGGTCCGCGTATTCCGTAATAGGCCAGCTTGTCCGCTATAAGGCGATGGTCGGCAGTGTCGAACGCGCGCGAAAGGTCGCAGCACACTATTGCGACTTGGCGGCCCGCCTCACGCGCCCTTAACACGGACCACTGCACTTCACGAACTAGATCGGTGGTAGATCTACCTGATCGGTAGGCATACTGTCGCTCTGATAAAATAAAAAGGGGGTTCCAGTAGGCTAACACTCTTTGATTTATACCCACCTCCAAAATTTTGCTAACAGCGGGAACGAGGGATATAGGACGATATGATTTAAGGGAGGCTTTAGAGCCTTTGCCTTTGTACAGGGGTGCTATCTTTACTTTTTTGAGCTCTGTAGGAATTATGCCTTCTCGTATGCAACAATTATATAACTCGGAGAGCACGTAACATATGGGTCCACTGACACTCTTTAACATGCTAGCCGATAAATTATATATGTCGCAGCTATTTTTACACGCAATGTGGATATTCAGTATTCTGATAACCTCGTCCGGGGTAAAGGGCTTCAGCCTAAGAGAGCGGTCGCAGGCGGGGGCGCAGGCCTCCAGCGCCGCCAGGCAGCGCGCGGCGTCGGGCGCGGGCGCGCCGCAGAGCGCTGCAGCCGTCACGAACTCGCGGTTCATTGTATCGACTGCTAGTTGTTTGGATGGGAAAATTTTACCTTGATTGTCCCTTACTAACTCTGTAAAATCGACTCGACTGTTGTTTTTTCTACCAAGTTCGCTGTTAATCACGTTCCACATGCATTTACTTTTGTTAGGGTCGCGCTTTATCATTCTACTGTAGTAATCGATGCGTTTATGTTTAATTGTGGAATTATATTTGGCTGATATTTTTTCCGCGGCATCAGCGAAACGTATATCCCATGGATATTTATTCTTAAGTTTAATTGTGTCAAATAACATTAATTTTAAATTAATAGTTTCCGTGTCCACCCACGGAGTCCTTTTAGCGCATATGTTTGGTACTTTTTTCGGAAAACATATTTCGAACTTATTTTGCAATATATTTATAAGGGTTTCTGACAGTTTGCCGCAATTACTATCGCACTTTGCAACTATTTCCGGCCAATCCACTGATAACAGCGCGGCATAAAATGTATTCATATTATTCCTATTGATCACCGGCCGTGGTGCGGGCGCTCGCTCGGCGCTCGGGCACTGCGCGACAACCAGTCGCTGCGCCGAGTGATCACTCAGGTGGGTGACGACGCGCTCGCGCGACACACGGTCCTCGTCGATGTTGGAGTACGCGTGATCGAGCAATGTTGAGGAACACTTTGATTCTCTAGTAGGAAAGTTAATATGTTGCTTAAAATTATGGCATGATAATATATCCGAGACCCTTTTTTGGATAGAAGAGTTTGCTAAAAGATCTATGTTTATGTCGCCCATTATAATTGTACTCATAGCCTCGTTATTTATTCTACGTAACAATTTTTCAAATAAGTCAAGATATTCGTTGTCATTTGTACGGTTTGAATGATAAATTCCTACGATTAACAGGTCTAGGTCCAGCAAATGTGTCGCACACACATCGAATATTTGTTGAACAGACATGCCGCTATAGTCAGGTCTATTCAAAGCTTTTATACCAGACTTAACAAAGATGCAACTACCACCATGTAAGATAGTGGGTCTGCAGTAATACGAGATAAGGTCATAATTATGTAACGTCACTGATGTAATTTCTTCGTCAAGTAGCCAGTGCTCGGTCATTACAAGGACATCACAGTTTAATTCTTTCGTGAGTAATACTTCCAATCTCTTTGTCTTGTTTGTCAGACAACATACATTTTGATGACAAAGTGTTAGCACTCTAGGAGTTCCCTGTCGCGTCCGACTAGCGCTTTGCATCCTTGACGTCAGTGTGTAGTGTGGTGACGCAGGTTGTTTAGTTGTTAGGCACGGCGGCGGCGGCCCCAGCGGTTGTGATGGCTGTGGCTGCGGCAGCGGGGGCTGCGGCAGCGGGGGCTGGACGCTGTTGCTCGTGTCGCTCGCGCATACTTGCGCTCTGGCGATGGAGGGGCGCGCGCTCGCGCCCCGCGCCCTGCCGAAACCACTCGCTAACCTCTGTACCGGGTGGCCAATTCTCAGCTAGCATAAAGAAATTGAAGGTACTTTCCGGCAATGTTATCGAAAATGATGCATAGTGTTGGTGCCTAAGATGCAGTTTTTTTACATCGTAGGCAGGGCAATTCTTCTTTTTCTCCATGTATTTTCGAATCGCCTCTGCAGTTGTGTCGGCTTTAAAGAAACAAGTGTGTATTTTCTTGATGCGTTCAGTTGTTTGTAGTGTCTCATCGGTTGGGCCAGTTCCAGTGATAGCTACACGGGTTCGTCTGTGCTGATTTTTACGCTTATTAACTAATTTCCAACTACTACCCTGAGTGAGTTCGTCATCGTCTTGACTCGTCAATACCTCGGTGTCATCTATGGTCCCAGTTTTATTTTGGAAGCACCTATCTGTGGTACCTGTCTTATGATGATGATTCGCTGTTTGCTCAGTCGAAAGATGAGCAGATGCAACCATACCAGCAGCGGCGGAAGAGCGGGTGGTGAGCGGCGGCGGCGCCGGCGGCTGCGGAACGGTGGCGGCGGCGGCGGCGGCGGTGGCATGCCGGCCAGCGTTCGAGGCTGCAGGGAGGGACACTCTCCGTGTGCCCGTGGTGTTTTGTTGCTTACCCTCAATTGCCGAACGGTGATTTCTTGCCGGGATCGTCGCTGCGGCACTTTTTGTTACAGTTGCGGTGACACGCGGTCCATTCGGGTGAAAATTGCTTGATAGCGCTTGTGGTGCTTGGTTGGTGCTACCGTCAAATTTAGTGCGCGCCTCTTCTCTTCGTTCTAGTATTGATATTTTGTCATCTAATTTCTTAATCTCCGTCAGAACACATAAGATTTTGGATTCAATTGGTTCCAAGTACTTTTTTATAACTTTTTCGAGACACTCAATTGTAGATTTCGCCATGATACTATTTTTCAACACAAAAAACACGACGCAGGCGATGTGAACCGTGCACAGTTGTTAAGCCGCCTATAAAATACTTTATTCGTATTATGTGAGAACTATACTAGAATTTGGTAGCGTTATATGGAATCGTCGATATCAAGTAAATAAAAACCATTTAGATAAAATACAAAACATATTTCTTAAATCATTATGCTGTAGAACTGGTATTTATTTCGAAAGAACCATTGAATCCGCACGGTTTTTCAATTTACTATCATTAAACAGCAGAAGATCATATCTAGATGTTAGTCTCTTTTATTAAATACTTATAAATTTTATAAAGTGTCCTTATTTATGTACTAGAAAAGATTTATGTAACCCCCGTTATTATTAAAAATTTATCTAAGAATATTATTTTTATGTCATAAGTAGCGCAAAAATGAATTGACTTATTACATTACATTAAATTACATTTAAATAACAACTTTAAAAAAATATTGTGCTCAAATGCTTACTGTCTTAAGTGCCTTATTAAGGAACCACCAGGTCTACTTTAGCTACATACTTTAAGTGTCACAGAGACTTGACCGCATTGGAACACCTCTTGTAAGATCCTGGAAGCCTAGTACTTTTAATCTGTTGACAAACACAAATACGTGTTTTCCTTACAAGAATCGACCGCATTGGAAACACCTCTAGTAAGATCCTGGAAGCCTCTTACTTTTAATCCATTGACACACACAGATACCTGTTTTCCTTACAACAATCAACCGCATAGAAACACCTCTTGTAAGATCCTGGAAGCCACCTACTTTTAATACATTGACACACACAGATACGTGTTTTCCTCACAGAAAACGACCGTATTGGAACACTTCTTGTAAGATCCTAGAAGCCTAGTACTTTTAATCCATTGACGCACTTGTTTGACGGTTTGTCCGTCCATCCATCCGTCTGTCCAAGTCCAAGTACTAGTATAAGTATAACTCTTGCTTGCACGTTCGGCTCAGGCGTAATGCGACAATGACGTCACACTGGCGTAACGTTATAATGAAGTCACACTTTTTCGTGAATGCAGCCCGTGTCATGAATTTATAAGACGTTATCATGTCAAAAATAATTATATGTTATCAGCCCTACTGACTCATTCACTGAATGACTGACACTGTAGATAACACTGTAGACACTGTAGATAATATATTTGTCCCAGAATATATTTGTTTTGCAACGGGTGGCCTAGGCGCCTTACTAGTCTAGTCTAGTTTTTAGCCTAGGTTGATCATAAAGGTCCATGACATTACTGGCGTAAGGATTCGGCCAACGCGCGCGACTAATGCTCCCAGCGAATTGGTGCGAAAATCGAAAGTTTCGCACACTCGCGACTCAGTCGTCTGCGGGAAATTGTGCAGTGCGGTGGAAAGATATTCTATATAAAAATGCCTTATTGTGTTGTTAGAGGCTGTAAAATCTTGAAAGAAAGGCCAAAAAGAAACATGGAATGTCGTATCATCGTCGTTAAATAACCTGACATTGTATTTTTTCTTGTAAACAAGTTAAATAAACGAATTTTTAAAACGAAAATTCTACCAAGGTTCTTTTTAGCGTGGCACCGTCGTCAACTCTCGCCCACGCTAGTTCGTACGAGTTATGTCAGATGGCGCTGCTTTTTGCTTGTATCAAGAAAATCTGAGTAAAATATGGAGACGGGCGGATCCTGTGGTCCATTGTAAATATTGGTGATAGAAATTTTGGAATCGGATGAGTAATTTCGGAGATTACCTGCATGCAAAATATTATTGAAAATGGATTTCAAGAAAGTAATGAAGTTTTCGTACATACATTGGTTAGTTGTCCGTACCCCCATGGTGCTACTAGGCCAGCAACTTTGTCGAAATCCACAGCATCCTTCACTATGTAGAGTGCATCGCTCACCGGCGTTCTGTCGCCGTGTCTGTGTACCTAGTAAAACATACAATGTTGTTAGTAAGTCTAACCTATTATTATATAGAAAATAAATAAACCGATAACATTCTGTTTTATTTTTTCTTGAAAATATTACTCTCCTTGTTTTTATACTAATAAAATTTTTGGCAGCCCTATCGATATTGTAGCAAATGTATGAAACCAACATCAGATTGGTGCCAATCTTCGCCTACTATAGTTTCTTTTTAAAAATACGACTCCATGGTGCTAGTAATAAGGGTTCTATTCATTTAACACTTTACCGATGCACTATGTTGGTATAATGCTAAAAAATGTCCAACATTGATGCTACGGCTGTCCTAGGCGAAGTTGCGAAAAAGATCCCGTACTTCGCCTAATACATTTAGTATCAATTATTAGTCGATTAAACAATGAAGTTTAAATGTTTTACTGTGTGTAATGATAGCCAGATATAAGTAAATTTGTTTTTTAACAAAAACGGTCCAATATATTCCTAAATCAGAAAGATTTTTAGGTAAACGTATCAAAATCCAGGCGTAGTAACGGGGCACGATGGTAATAAATATTGCCAAAAATTTACAAAAAGTATACATTTGTCGCTCGCGTTGATTTCTTTTGATTGTAATGTCAGTAAGTATCATTGCCATTATACTATGTAGTTGTGTGGAAAGGCGTGGTGGTATGGTAACCTCGGAGCACTGGTCCGACTTCCACATGGCCGGGTTTTTTATTTCTCGATTTCTTTTTCAATATTTGTTTTGTGTCTTAAAAAAGATAGGTTTTCCTTATTGTAAAAAGGTTGCAAGCGGTCGTAGCTCTGTCGCTTGCGTGGTTGCGTCGATCACACATGTTGATCCACCTAAAGCACGGTCATTGCCTCGATGGGTTTAACTGTTGGTGTTTTTTTTTCTTCGTGCTTTGCTAGGCACGTTAAGCCGTTAGTGCGCGTTACTATCACTAGATGGCAGTCGTTAGCCGTGTAAGATGCCTTATAGGCTTGAAAAACTTCTGGCAGAGAAAGGCTGGCGGAGAGAGGGCAACGGCTGTATTCGTAGATAGAGAAAAGTTGAGAGGGAGATATAAAGCAGGTACTTAGCCTGGGTTACCCTTTCCACTTGTCCGTTGAAGTTTCACTTCTACTATGTGTCCCAGCACACGTTTCGATTTTTTTGCCACACACTGTGAATGCTCTTAGTTGATTTCAATTTTAATCGATTTTGATTTGATCTAGGCATACAAACAAAACGATAGTATGAATGACGGACGTATTTACTGAAGTGAATAAAAAGACGAAACTAAAAATTTTTCTTAAGGAATCTACGGTCTCAGCCGCTTCAGCCGCGTGGATGTAGTTTTTATGACTGTTTCAAGGTTGCGCTCGTTGCAAGCGTGGACTTAGGTTTTTCCTAGTTTCCTCGAAAACTATACATTTTTCATGATCGATTTGTACTTACCATGAAAGCTAACTTCAGCTCCGTGCCCTCTATAACACTGTCCGGTGTGAAACTTCCACAGCTCCCAAACAAAACAATACAAAACAAAAGTAATATCTCTATTTTTGCATCACACAGCTTTCGTATACCACGGAAAATGAATGAATGAATGATAATAAGTGTTTAATCAACATTCTAGTTTATAGGGTTCCGCATCAAAATGAACCTATTACTAAGCCTATGCCTCCGCTGCGCCGCTGTCCGTCTGTCTGTCCGGCTCTCTATCTATCGGTCTTATTTTTATATTTTTTTTCTATAAACCAGTTATTCAAAATTCAAATAACTCTTTATTGTACATCAAAATAAATACATATGCAAAATTTAAATTAAAACTAAGAGACGTACAATTTAGGCGGTATTATTGCTGAGAGCGATTTCTACCAGACAACCAAGTGCTCGGAGAAAAAGCAAGGAGACGTAGTACGCGAGCAACAAAAACAGAAAAAAAATGAATTATGAATAATAATTTTAAACGTATACTAAAACATATAAAGCTATTGTCACTTTTTATATAAGGTCTAACAAAATTAGCTGAAACTATTTTAAGGGCAAGTTCAGCAAACGAAACTGAACAACTTTTTCTTCAGCGACCATACTGAAATCTAAGAAAAAAAATCTACAATAAAAAAAAAGAAATCTTAATAAATCCGGCACTGGCCATCGTACCGTAGCAGTCCACGCGCCTGACGCGCCTCCGCCACAAGCCACGCCAGATAGTATGTACAAGCCGTGTCTTCCGTCGCGTCGGACACATATTGGGTAGGTATCTAAACCCTATTTGTTTGGAAATAGCCAGACATGTAAACAAAACATGAACTTCAATAAACTAGTTTCAATTGGTTTTCAAGTCTTAAATGAACTAAAACACAGTATTTATGTCAATAAAATCCTTGATGTCCAAATGTAAGTGATTAAGCTAAAATCATAAAATGATTTGTTTACATGTTTGGCCATTTCCAAACAAATAGATTTTTCTTTAATGTGACTTGTCCGCAAACAGGCTAAGGCGAACTACCTACCTACTTGCTTCTTATGTCTCCGGTGATTTTCTTGGTTGACCGGCATCTACAGGTCGTGGCATACTCGTAAAAGTACCGTAATCCCGGAATCGCTGCAAAGCACCTTGAAACATGTTCCTGGTGTCTATTAGGTTGTGGTTACAAACTTCATAGCACACCGCCATGTCCAAATATTGTTGTACATGGCATTTTCACAATGAAACACTTAACTTAGGCACTTAGGTCACAATCTGTAGGTTCGGCCAGGCGTCCGTCACTTGCTCAAGGCCACCCGTTATATGCCTACCGCTAAGCGTATCGGAGACGATACAACGGACAGTAGGTTGACGCACGCCCGCCTGAGTGCTCGAAATGCCGAAACCACGCAATTATTGTGCAGTGGATGGGTGTCACAGTCAAAAGACAAATGATAATTTTACATTTTTTTCATTGCCGAGAGACGAACAAAGGTACCTAAGTTAATAGTATTTTAAATCTTTTGTTTTTTTCGAATTCCCTTTTCTCATTCCTTTACAAATTACCATAATTTATTCCTTAAACTTAGAACAATGGTGGGTAGGTACCTACTATGTTAATCGTCGTAAATTAAGGATTTCAGGTATTATTTATGTGTTTTTTTATATAAATAACAGTTACCTACTTAATGTCAGAACATAGTAGGTACCTAGCGTCGTCGTCGTGATTTATGTAGGTATGTCATAGAATAGAAGTACTAATGCGCCGGCCACTCGGTAGCTGGGGGGCACTTCTATAGCTGTAAATAAACCGTTTAAAACCAAAATCCAAGGTATAACTTGTCAAGTACCATTACGTCATCGAAATAACTCCATCAAGCCCCGCCCCCCCTGCGCGCGCCGTCGACTTTTATTACCAGGACGAATGTAAACGAAAAAATCTCAAGAACTTAGCACAGCTTACTAAATAGTTACTTCGTAAACTATAGCTTGCATTCACAAGCCGTTTTTTGTTATGACTTGTAGATAGTAACAGAAAAACTATTTTTGTTACGTTTTTACCTAGCTTTCACTTAAAATAACAATAATTCAAGCTCACAATGAGACCCTCTTGGGGAATGTTTTTGTATGAATATTAGGTATAAAATTCTCCGTCAACTCAAGTAAAAAGCCAACTGTGATTTATTTTTCTCCGCTTTGCTCCTGGTTCCCTTTTAATTATTTGTTAAAATTATATACGAGATTTCGAATATTTTCGACATTAAAATTTATTAATCGGGAATTCAGGGAAGGGAAAAAATGCATCTATCATTTTATTAAACTCAAACATATTTGATCGACAAATATAAAATAATTGATTTTCTACAACATTCGTTTCATTACCAAAATCATCATAGGTACAACCCTAGCACATTCGCTCGATGACGCGCTCGCACGTGGGTCGCGCGGCGGGCAAAACAATCTCAACTCTCTGTATGCGTAGTTATGGCACATTTCTTCTCGCTGCAAACAGCTGGTATTATTATTAAGATTTTGTAGGCTAATATAGCGTAGGTATTTAAGCTTTTGTATGGGAGTGATGTATCTGTTACGAAGTAACTATTTAGTAATCTGTGGTTCGGCTTTGAGAACGTAACTCAATGAGTGCGCGAGAGTAACTGAGATATTTTTTTCGCGCACGCATCGCACACTTGTTTGTAGGCGAAATGTACCTACGAGCGAGCAGCAAAATAGTTCAATGGTCAATGGCCTCAACGCTTCAAAGAAGCCGCTCAATTTCTTATTTTTCGAAAAGTGTAAATACCTGTTAGGTTGTATTTTACTACCTACATCTAAAAGGGGAACTATAAGGTTTTAAATAGGTAATATTAGTTTTTAAATAAGAATTGATTGAGAGAACTACCAAAGGTCAACGGCCAGGCACAGCGCAGTGTTTCGTTGCGGCAAGGCACGAATCCAGCGAAAAGACAGGACCGTTCTACAACACGAGAATATTATAGTGGGCAATAATGGAATGTGGCAATTTTTTTTAGAATTCGGTATGGTCGCTGAAGAAAAAGTTGTTCAGTTTCGTTTACTGAACTTGCCCTTAAAATAGTTTCAGCTAATTTTGTTAGACCTTATATACTAACAAACAACAGTTATGTTGAAGTTTTCAATTCAACAAGGCAGCAAACTCCAATAAAAAAAAAATGTACAGACACGCTTTGCATACTTATCGCGTAGCCGTCACCGTCTGGCATAGACAATAACCTATATTTTTTTGTGAATTTTCAACACAATTGTAAAATATAGTCTTCATCATCATAATTTAAGAGCCGTGCTCGGGTCGGTGTAGCTCTTTCCAGGTCTCTCTCTCCCACACTATCTCCTTCATTTCTTTATACGTTTCCACCTTCAGTTTCTTCTTAACTTGGTCTTTTAACGGCCTCCGTAGCTCAGAGGCAAAGTTCACTGGCTTTACACAGGAGGTCGCGGGTTCGATTCCCGGCGGGGTCAATTTAAGACTCAGTTTGGTTGGTGGTAGGGCATTTTCTAAGCCCGCCTGGCTAGCTACCACCATCTTATCTAAGTCTTGCCTCCAAATATCAATGTTGATATCATTGGTGTGTTCCGGAATGAAGATAAGATAGCCAGTTCCTCATTGCGTTGGGGAATCTTGGTAAGCCCGTTTTCATCTTCGGCAACATCGTCACTTACCACCAGGTGAGATGTTGTCAAGGGTTTACCAATTGTGAATAAACAAAAAAAAAATTTGTAATTCTAGGTCTTCCTCTTCCGCGCTTTCCTTCGATCTTTCCTTCTATTATGGTCTTGATAAAATTATCGTGTCTAATTAAGTGTCCTATCATCTTCCCTCTTCTGTTCTCAATTACGTTCCTCTTATCGTTATATTGTATGGAATAAAAAAACAACCAACGTTAACAACTTAACCAATTCAATTAAAAAATGTCTAAATAAAAACATAACTCCTCTTTTTTGGACAAACTGGTACAATATATCTCATGTCCCTTGCGGGATCAAGACAAATGTAGAGCACCACACACATATTACATAACACACATTTTTTTTATTATCACATTCATTCTATTATTTTTGGACAGATAAAACATTTATCTTTGATTTTTAGGTTTCCGTACTAGATAACAGGACCCAAAATTACAAAGCCTACACTGTCCGTCTGTCTGTCCGTCCAACTTCTAAAAGTGTAGCGACATGTACTACTTATTTTATTTGCGCTGCGTAAGCAGCTAACCAATGCATTGGGCTTGGCTCGCCAGTCGTTCCCCATTCGCGCTTCGCTATACCGTGAATGTCAAATTTGGTTTAATTGTAATAATAGGGATGACGACAGCATCAGAAATAAATTATGAACTCTTGATCACTAAATTGCCCTCCTACTTAAACTTCGGAAAACCTTACTCGTTTTGTTTTCCATCAATCTTCGATTTTTGATTCACCAAATTCACAAAACGAGTACATAAATGACGCTGCAAAACTATGACGTCACGCCTAGGTTTTTTCAAACATTTTTAGAACAAAATTTCGTTTTTGACAGATGATAAAAAGTAAATCAGATGACTAGCATTCGTCATCCCTATTGCTCTATATTAAAAAAAAAGAAAAAATAGGTAATAAATAGTTTTCTAAAATTGTGTTGTGATAGGCACGGACGGAACCCTCAGTGAGCGTGCGCGACTCCAGCTGGCACTTGGTTCGTTTCTTATAATATGAGTAATGTTATTATTACTGATAAGACATTTATCGTTGATTTTTAGGTTTCCGTACTAGATAACAGGACCTTAAATTACTAAGCCTACGCTGTCCGTCTGTCTTTTCGTCCAATTTTTAAAAGTGTAGCGACATGTACTACTTATTTTATTTGCTCTGCGTAAGCAGCTAACCAATGCACTGCGCTCGGCTCGCCAGTCGTTCCCCACTCGCGCCTCGCTATAGACATAACCTAGGATACAACCTTAGATTCTTCATGTAAAGTTATTGTTTTAAATCAAAATAAATTCGGACATTCGTAAACTGCTAACTTAGCCACTTTTCATCATCTCCACGCAACTTTCAACTTTCGTACAACCGTAATTATAGGTAATTTCCCGTTACAAAAGTATCTTTTGGACCGTGATAGGTAGCCGGCTGATTTTTTCTACAAAATTTCTTTATATTTGGGACAATACTAACAAATAATAAAAATGAAAAAGTAAAATCAATTCAAAAATCTGTTTTACAAAGGTTTTTTAAATTTTTACTCTATCGTTTAAATTACTACACATACAAGCGTGAAACTTGGTGTGTTTGTAGTTCTTATCGTAAAGTATAATAACAACAAATAATAAAAAAGCCGCCAAATGTGAGGTGTACCGCAAAGAAGTCTGAGCTGAATGAGAAAAACACATTTTTTCTGTCGCTTGTGTTCATGTCTTTTGTTTGAAATGAATAGGTGTTATTGTTATACTTGTGTAGAGAGGTGTGAGGCTGCAGCGGCTGGCGTTACCTTCACTACGACGTCGTCGCTCGCACGAGATGGAAGATGAATAGTTGATGATGGAGGGAGTGTCAGGGCTCTTTTCAAAATATATAAATCCACCAAAATAAACTGAATATATTTAAAATTAAAACTCGTAGAAGAACCAAAGAAAGAAACTCGAAGGTTGTGTGTGAAGTTGACCAACCCGCACTGGGCCCGCGTGGTCGACTAAGGCCCGATCGCCTTAATTCAGGGTAGGCTCGGGCCCCTCGGCGTGGACGTATATATGAGCTGATGTGATGATGATGATATTTAAAATTGGTTATAAAAATGGAGAATATGGAAAAATTTACGAATCGTATTGATAATGAGGAGGAATCTGTATGTGGCAATTTCAAGTCAAAAAAAAAACGATGAGTTGCACTCCGGGATTGCCGGCAGAAGTGAAAACTTGAATATTAACGTTGTGCATTTTTGATATTTTGGAATGGTTAGGGAATAATTTTGCACAAATTGCTTTGATTATCAGTATAAAAGTACTATAATTTATGTGGTAGAATACAATATTTATTTAT
This sequence comes from Coleophora flavipennella, assembly GCA_947284805.1. Classification (NCBI taxonomy): domain Eukaryota; kingdom Metazoa; phylum Arthropoda; class Insecta; order Lepidoptera; family Coleophoridae; genus Coleophora; species Coleophora flavipennella. Next base: position 19,579,921 of record OX369255.1, on the reverse strand, counting down.
TGCGCTATCGTACACAAACATGACAATTTATATTACATTAAAAAGTTTATATCTCAGAAAATACAACAAAAAATCAACTCCATCCGTCTTACGAATTTTCGAGCAGGTCACGTGTCCTGACGCGAGTATAACATTTTTACCCATTACAAAACAAGTGCACAACGCCGCTAAAGAAGTTTTCACTTCAATAATAATAAAAAATAAAAATAGACGAAAAGATGACATACAAGCAGATAATAAAAAAAAACAAAAAGATTGATTTCGTCACAAGGTTGTACGGAATCTTCGGTGCAGTAGTCCGATTTGCACTTGGCTGGTTTTTTGTAGATAATCCATTATTATTAGTTATTTAATTACATACCTATACTGACACAAAGTCAGTAAAACAAGGATCGAGTGACAGTGTTTTGTTTTTTAAATCTATTAAGACTTCCCCCCCAGGAGGCACGAGTTTCCATACAAACGTAGTTCCGCTTTAATACAAAAACTACAAACCGTATTAAATCCAAACTTTGCAAATACATTGAGTAGACATATATCGATGTTGTAATTAGTTTTCGATGTACTAATATAAAACGAAAAAAAATATAGAAAAGGTACAACTTTCAGTACAAAACTAATTTAAGCCTTCGTTTAGTTATGTTTAAATTAACTACGATGTTAACTAATAACAAACATCGACATATGTCAACTCAATATTTTTGCAAAGTTTGGATTCAATCCGGCATGTAGTTTTTGTGTTAAATTGGAACTACGTTTGTATGGAAAATCGAGATTCTTGGAACTTTGGTTTTTCATTTCAAGCGATGTCATTGGTACCTAGCTCCAAAGTTATTAGAAATTCTTGTAATCTCAAATCTCAAACCTGACGCCCATCGGTACATTTATGAGAAAAATGACTCCCCTTCCTGACATAATAATAATATATAGGCTTGAGCATATCCGCAAAGTTGCCTGTCTTTCGGTATTCTATCGAATTCATTTCGGAGATTGTGCGCAAGTACTGCATGACCTCATTCCCCCAACTTCATTCCACCTTCGGTCAACGAGACGCAGGGGGACATTCCACCCCTTTGTTGTTGATATTCAGCCTATACGCACGAAGCGTTACGCTTGCTCATTTATTATGCGGACAGCGATGGAGTTGAACTCTATGCCTGCGTCTGTGTTTCCCGACTCCTACAATTTGGGGAACTCCAAGGCGAGAGTGAATAGGCATCCACCATCCACGACTACATCTTCACTTACCATCAGGTGAGATATAGTCTAATGCACTCAAACTTTTAAAAGTTAATAATAAAAAAAAAGCGTCGGTGGCTCAACCGGTAACGACGCGGTCCTTCTAACCAGAGGTACCGGGTTCAAATCTGGATGGCCAATGTACCAATGAGTTTATCAAAAACTTACGTACATATATTTACCGATTGCTTTAACGGTGAGGAAAACATCGTGAGGAAACCTGCATACCCTAATTCAGGGTAGGTTCGAGCCCCTCGGTGGGGACGTATATGAGCTGATATGATGATGATGAATAAGAAAAAAATCTACCCACATGTACAAAGTTTTTGAAATTGTTCTTTCCAATCCTGTTATTAGGCATTTCTTGCCAACTTAATATAAACTCTGTCATTAAAGTCAATTGAAACAAAATATGTTGCCGGGAAAACTCACTCTCAGCCTTTTTGTTATTTGTGGCTGTAATTCTGCATGTCATCTATTTATTTGAAACTCCAAACAGTATTTTCTACGATTTATAGTTTCTATTTACGATTTTTACTTGAGTTGTTTATTTAGTTTGTTGCGGTGAAAGTCCAAAAAAAGTGTTTATTGCGTTTTTTTTTTACAATAAACAATAAACTCCTAAGCAATGCATACTTACACTCTTTCCTACTTACAGTTAGGTGGGTCTAACTTCGAGAAAAGTTAATCACACACAGCAGTTATATAACGTTAAATATAAAAATGAATATTTCCCTTGGTCATCGCATCACGCGTGAACGGCTGGACCGATTTCGCTAATTCTTTTTTTGTTGAGTTCGTTATTGTCAGGAGAAGATTCTTATGTATGGTAGAGTAGGCTAGTGTAGGGTAGGGTAGGGTAGTGTAGAGTAGAGTAGTGTAGGGTAGGGTAGGTTGTGTAGTGTAGTGTAAGGTGTTACGAAGTTCGCCGGGACAGCTAGTAACGTTATAAAAAACGATAACATTTTATAACAGTGTGTAACATTTCGCTACAAAATGCCAAGAATTTTTGTTGCAACTTGTTAAATAACAATGTTTTATAACGTTATATAACTGCTGTGTGGGAGCACCTCCAGAAATCAATCGTCGAATCCAACTCGGCTGGGCAGCGTTCGGGAAGCTTCGCAATATCTTCACGTCCCAAATACCGCAGTGTCTCAAGACTAAGGTCTTTGACCAGTGTGTGTTGCCAGTGATGACATATGGAACTAAGACATGGTCGTTTACTATTGGCCTCATAAGAAGGCTCAGGGTCACTCAAAGCGCGATGGAGCGAGCTATGCTGACATAGCTTAACTTAGGTTGCAGTGGGTGGTACAGATAGCTCGTAGAACAGACGGCCATTAGGTTATAAAGTTTTCGAGTGGCGACAGCGCACCGGAAGACGTAGCGTGGGTAAGACTTCCACTCGGGGCGCAAGCCGTTCGCTAGCGAGGACATGAGTTCAGGATCTATATCGGGCTATTCTGTTTAGCAGTCTTTATCACTTCCCACCTCCTCAACCAATTCTTGACAAAAAATTCTCCGACGTGTGCGAGCGTGGAAAAGAGTTTTCGCTAAATGTTTCAGGAATAATATCAGGACATGCTAATTAGTAAATTATGTAATTTCCCACCCCCTCAACCATCTCTGTGCAAACAATCACAACATTCCATTGTTCCGTTGCGATGTTAAAGAAAGTAACCAAAAAAAGAGTATATTTTCAGTTCCTTTAGATACTCTTTTTTGCTTTCGCATTAAATAAACAAATGATGATGCAATAGTTTTTGTATTACGATGTACGATACGACTACTCATAGAGTTTAGTGTACACTGCTATTTATAAATTTGACATTATCTAGTGGATTACGTATAATTAACATCGTACTAAATTGTTATCCAAACCAAATATTTCCTCTTTTGTTATCTGTATAGATTAAGCATGAAGGTAGAGTAACTATCTGTTATTGATTTAAGTGTTTCGAAGTGGGTATTTACCCAGTATATCGAAAACTAAAGCATTCAGGTATTTCTTTTCAGATAAAATTATTACCGTAAAATTTGGATCTCTGTAAATCACACAAAAACGGGTGAATCGATCTTGATGAAATTTGGCACACAGACACAGGTGGAGTTATAATAATCTAGCTAGCTTAACATTAAACCGAGAGGACCATGCCGAATGCAATGCACACGCAGACGAAGAAAACAACAGATCAACCATAACACCAGACAATTTTGAACAAAAAAAAACCGACTTCAAACAGGAAACTAAGGTTTAACCTCGATTTATCTGTGATGTCATCATCAGATCCTGGTTTCCTTATCATGGTACCGTCGTTGGGATATCTCCTTTTCAACAAAAAAAGAATCATTAAAATCGGTTCATAAACTACGAAGTTATCCACGAACACACATTAAAAAAATTATATATATATACGGTCGAATTGAGAAACCTCCTCCTTTTTTGAAGTCGGTTAAAAAATAAAGGTAACTCACCTTCTCAAGAGGAACCAGAACGAGTACACACAACAAATAAACATTTATTTAATTCAGCAATGTCGAAAAGTTAAAAAATTATGTCGGTATCAATAAAGGATGTTACAAAATAATAATAATAAATGACGAAGTAATTGAAAGAAGCAATAATCATGCATACAAATAAATTTTTATACATCTTTAGAGGATCCACCCTATTAACCAACATTTTTTTTACTGTATTACATTAAAACACCTTTACACAATATGTATATTGAACAAAACAACTTTCCCAAAAAAAAATAATTAAATCTACAATAATTGGTAAGCCCTTGGCACATGAAAAATGGGCGCGTCGGTCGCTTGGTTGCAGAAACCAGCTTGTTCCTCACTACAGATTAGACTAACCACTTTTCACCACATACAGATGATTAAAACCCGTAGTTGATCCGGAAAAAAAAATATTTCTTAAAAAAAAAACATTGGTTTATCAGTCGATTGATTTGTATACAAGTGAAAAAAAAATGCAATATTTGTATGGGCAGCTTGAGGAAAGTCGTTCAGTTTCATGAGCGGAAGCTACAGTTAATAATTTAAAATTTAGGTACTTTTCAAACACCACGAATGTGTCCTAAACTGAATTCTCGTAGATCTATTATTATGAACGAATGTCGTTACATTTGGCAACGGGTGTCGAACTGTTGTAGTGAGATGCTGGAGCCCTTGGTGATGCTTTCGAAGGTGTGGTAGTCGCAGAGGTAGCCTCCGCAACCGCGCACCCTGAGGTACACCACCGGCTTGCCGGGTTTTGGCTGGTAAACAGGCTGAGGAGATAAAGTACATAGTGATATCAGAAAGCAGCTATAGCTGAGTACAACTTACGTACACGGCACATAACTTTAGATGTTATTAAATACACCCGACCAAAGGGGTTTGACAATTTCTGTATGGAGACTGGCATAGTAACAGTTCCACTATTTTCAGAAGACCGTCGCACAACTAAACCTGTTTATTTTCATCATCATCATATCAGCCGAAGGAAGTCCACTGCTGGACATAGGCCTCCCCCAAGGATCTCCACGACGACCGGTTCTGCGCTGCCCGCATCCAGCGGCTTCCCGCGACCTTCACCAGGTCATCGGTCCACCGAGTGGGAGGCCTGCCTACACTACGCTTTCCGGTGCGTGGTCGCCCCTCGAGAACTTTACTGCCCCAACGGCCATCTGTTCTACGAGCAATGTGCCCCGCCCACTGCCACTTAAGTTTAGCAATTCTGAGAGCTATGTCGGTTACTTTGGTTCTCTTACGGATCTCCTCGTTTCTGATTCGATCACGCAGAGAAACTCCGAGCATAGCACGCTCCATTGCCCTTTGGGTGACCTTGAGCCTTCTTATGAGGCCCATAGTAAGCGACCATGTCTCAGTTCCGTACGTCATCACTGGCAACACACATTGGTCGAAGACCTTGGTCTTAAGACACTGCGGTATCTGGGACGTAAAGATATAGCGAAGCTTCCCGAACGCTGCCCAGCCGAGTTGGATTCGACGATTGATCTCTTTCTCGAAGTTGGACCTACCTAACTGGACTGTTTGTCCCAGGTATACATATTCGGTAACAACTTCGAGTGTAGAGCCTCCAACCTTCAGAGGAGTAGGTATGACACGGACGTTTGACATAATTTTCGTCTTGTCCATGTTCATTCTAAGACCCACTTGTTGAGAGGCTCTACTGAGGCCATCGAGCATTGTGCCTAAGTCGTCCATAGTCTCAGCCATGACCACGATATCGTCAGCGAATCGAAGGTGGGTGATGTACTCGCCGTTGATATTGATGCCGAGTCCACCCCAGTCCAAAAGCTTAAAAACATCTTCCAGGGCGGCGGTGAACAGTTTCGGAGATATAACGTCTCCCTGTCTCACCCCTCGCTGCAGCTGGATAGGTTCCGAGTTTTGATCCTGGAGGCGAACCGACATGGTGGCGTTTTCATACAAACACTTCAGCACTTCGATGTATCGATAGTCAATTTGGCACCTCTGGAGAGACTGTAACACAGCCCAGGTTTCGACCGAATCGAAGGCTTTCTCATAGTCCACGAACGCCAAGCATAGTGGCTGATTGTACTCTTCGGTCTTCTGTATAATCTGCCGCAGCGTATGTATGTGGTCTATGGTACTAAATCCTTTTCGGAAACCGGCTTGTTCGGGAGGCTGGAAGTCGTCAAACCTGCGTGCGAGACGATTCGTAATGACCCTCGAAAACAGTTTGTAGACATTTATTTTAATAGAGAACATTTAGGTGAATAAAAAATGTCATATACATACTATTATATCCTAAAACGTCGCGTTACGAAAATAATTGGACTTAGTTGATAATTTTGATTGTAGGTTCTTCGTAGAACATTGAATCACACATTTTGGTATATATTTACACTAATTCCACATATAAAAGCAAATAAAACTACACTCATAAGTTGTCAACGACAGGTTTCAAACACCATCTTCAGGCAAACTGTTTGTTTCACGGTGAGATTCAATGAATTGGATATTTATTTTCAATTAAATTTATAGGTTCACATATTACTCATCGATTGCTTTAACGGTGAAGGAAAACATCGTGAGGAAACCTGCACACGCCTGCTAAGAAACTCGAAGGTTGTGTGTGAAGTCGACCAACCCGCACTGGGCCCGCGTGGTCGACTAAAGCCCGATCGCCCTAATTCAGGGTAGGCTCGAGCCCCTCGGTGGGGACGTATATGAGCTGATATGATGATGATGATTATGAAATTTATAGGTGACGGATGCTCTGCGGACGGTGAATTTTATAGCATAAGCAATAAGGTGCCGGAGATTATTTTAGTAGTTTTAGTCGTAAGCATGGGCTATGAACCGACCGTACACATTTCTCGGGCCCAGGTGTGAAATCAGTGCCCTCACACCTCCGCAGACACTGCGCCGCCTGCCCGGGACCTCAGTCACACTCTTGGACTAACTGGCTAAACCCAGAGGAATGATGAGTCTCTCTTTTATCGTGTGGCACAATTAACCGTGCTATTCAAGGGATAGACGGTGGTTGCAAGGTGTTGCACTTAGCATCACCCGCGGTCACGTGCAGGGCATTTGTTGCATTTACACCTAAGGACGTGTGCTACGCGACTTTCATACACATCTGAAATCAGATGTGTGGGTTTCCTCACGATGTTTTCAAGCAATCGGTAAGTATATTTACGTAAGTTTCGAAAAACTCATTGGTAAATTGGCCGTCCGGATTTGAACCCGAGACCTCTGTTTAGGAGGAACGAGTCGTTACCGGTTGAGATATCACCGACGCTTTTTTAAGGATGACTTAATAAGTGTAAAGCAAAGTGCGCCACATTTTCAGGTTGTGCCAATGACTTTTATAGAAAATAAAGAGTTGTGCGGATAATCCAATGTTGGGTGTCCACTAAAAGTGGCCTTTAAAATAAATAGTTGAAGGTTGCGTAGAGATAACAAAAAGTGACGAGGTTTTCAGTTCACGAAAGCTTGAATTTATTTTGAGAAAATTTAATTGATTTACAGAAGAAAGTTTAAGTCCACAGTGAGACTGGTGAGCCGAGACAGTAATTTTTTTTTAAATCACAATTGGTAAGCCCTTGGCATCATCTCACCTGATGATAAGTGATGAAGAAGCCGAAGATAGAAGCGGGCTAACAATTTTCCCCAATGCAATGGAGAACTGACTATCTTATCATCAAGCCGGAACACAGCAATGTTGTTAACGTTGACGTTTGGCGGCAAGTCTTAGGTAAGATGGTGGTAGCTAGCCAGGCGGACTATGAAAATGCCCTACCAAACCAAATCGAGTCTTACAAGTTGACTCCACCGGGAATCGAACCCGCGACCTCCTGGTGTGAAGCGAATGGACTAACCATTACGCTACGGAGGCGGAGACAGCCACAATATATTAGCAAGCTGCCCACGTAGCGCAAATAAAAACCCTATAAGTTTAATCTGTACCTCGCTCCTGTAGGAGTTTTTGGTGTTTTCCCTCTCTAAAATGAGTTACCAACAAATGCTAGTGTCTCCCGAGTCTAGTGGACAGCTAATCGTAGATGATGACCTAGCTGGCAGGTTTTAAGAAATACATAACATAACGCCGGATATCAATGTTAACAGAACCGATGTATTTCGGTATGAAAATGACTAAGCCTGGTGATTTCAAGTGGTAAGCACTCTTTCCTGCTGGTACAAGGGTAGTGGGTTCGGCTACAAACAGGTTTGTTTGTGTGTAGTATTATTGTTTGTTTGTAAAGTTTTTATTGTACAAAATTTACACTTAAAATAATATAAAAAAAAAGTTTAAGTACAAAGGCGGACTTATCCCTTAGAGGGATCTCTTCCAGTCAACCTTTGCAATAATAAATAGAGGACTTAACTAGGACAAAGAAACACTTAATTACGTACAAACCAATAAAATAACATGAATACAACTATTATTACATTATATTATGTGAGTTTAATGATGATTAGCTGTTTCTGTCACAGACTCACCTTGCTTGAAGTGAAATTTTTAAAAAATAATTTACGAAAAACTCAAAAGCTTATAGGTAAAAGTTTTTTTACGATCAAAGTAGTCGTCAATACGAATCAAACGAGCCTAAACTCAATGGGGTTGTGTTGTTTAATTGTGGAGTTCCTATGGCCACCTTTCAGCACCAGCAAGTGGGTCAAGTTTAACTTGCAAGATTTCACTACAGACACCGGGACAGGTGAAACTAAATAGCTTGTACCTGCCAGCTCCAGCATCAGATCAGCTCTATGCCATCGTAATATAAAATTGTCACGCGATAAACATATGCATGCAAAATTTCAGCTCAATCTGAAATCGGGAAGTGGGTCAAGTTTAACTTGCAAGATTTCATTACAGACACCTGGACAGGTGAAAGTAAATAAAAGCTTGTAAAAAGTACCCCTTACACTTTAAAAATGGTAGGTGCTCTTGCTGCCAGTAGGTGAGTTCTGCGTGTGGGGGGGAGTGCAGTTTATTAAAGTAAAACTTTTATTACATCGTCTCAAATTTTTTCGTCTGTGTGTTGCACGTCGCGTGATGGTCGCTTTCGTCTGACGGTATGATCGTTTCATCCTCTGTACCGTAGCGAGAGCAGCCATGATCGTTTCGTCCTCTGTAAAGTTTCACTTTTACCGTGGTTTCATAGAACCACACACTTACTTTTTTTTTGTACAACCATTCAACTCCTTGCCTCTAACTGGAATTTTATAATGATACTTACAAGAACGACCAGCTCCCCAGTTTTGATGATACGTCTCAGCTCCAAGGCAAAGAACGAGCAGTAGTCGGGGACTCCCTGGGGCGGGACCGCTTCAGACACCCATTGCATGGCATACACGTTGAAGTCATGAGCTGAGTACACTCGCATTTTCTCCGTAGAAGTGTTATTGTTGATTTTTGTCACAGTGTTGAAGAAATCGTTTAAGAGTACTCCTGGAAATGGGATGTGATCAATATTCACTAGGATTTTAGTCAGTATTTTTTTATTATTATTAATACAACTGTTGTTTTTCAAAGAAAGGAGTCGGCTTGGCCCGCGCGGACAACGTTTCTACGACTTTTCGAGGGTGCGCAGTGCGTAAAAAAAGTAGCCTATGGTCCTAATCTGTCTACCTACCAAATTTCAGTCAGATCCGTTCAGTAGTTTTTGCGTGAAGAAATAACAAACATACACACTCACAAACTTTCGCCTTTACAATATTAGTGTGATTATCATTACAGAAACTTCTCACTTACACATAGTATGCAAATATTCATTGATTAATTACTATGTACTTGTTAATCTCATAGAACTTTCAGGAAATAATTAACATTTGGTTGGTGGTAGGGCATTTTCTAAGCCCGCCTGGCTAGCTACCACCATCTTATCTAAGTCTTGCCGCCAAATATCAATGTTGATATCATTGGTGTGTTCCGGCATGAAGATGAGATAGCCAGTTCCCCATTGCGTTGGGGAATCTTGGTAAGCCCGCTTCCATCTTCGGCAACATCGTCACTTACCATCAGGTGAGATGTTGTCAAGGGTTTACCAACTGTGAATAAAAAAAAATATTTTGTTGCTTTTGTTTGTAGGAGTTCTATTTATTTTTCAGAATTATGTTATAACGAAAAGTTCCTGAAAGTTTTTTCATTCGGACTACTGATATTCAGCTATTCAGCGTCACATGTTAGTAGTTAGTAGGTGCAGTGTTTATACATAGCTGGGGTAGTCGCCCCTACTTCACCAAGCCATATCATTTCCTTTGCTTGTTTTACTATTGCCATAGGAAACCCACTTGAAAACTTAAAATATGGATAGGTGCTCAAAAGAATTACCCATAAATTTAGTAAAAGTAAACATATCATATAGCCAAGGACAGGTAAAAACTAATTTTAAGTCCTGTATTATTCTTTGGCGTGAAATAAAGTATATTATTTTACTTACTAACTTACAGGTAAGGTAATGGAGTAGCATAGTATCTATATAATTTCACACAAAGCGCAAATAACATTGTAAACTCGTGTAAGCGTGTTTATATAAATGTCATTTATAAACATACATTTATATGCAATTTTTAAGATACAGGCACTAGGATTTATAAGTACAAAATTATTAAGTACTAGCTGTTTCCCGCGGCTTCACCCGCGTGGACAACGTTTCTATAACTTTTCGAGGGTGCGCAGTGCGCGAGCCGCAAGCGGCTCGCGAGCGTGGAAACTCAGGTAGCCTATGTCCTTTCTCAGGGTCTAAAGATTGTCTGTGCCAAATTTCATCAAAATCGGTTGAGAGGTTTAAGCGGGAAAGCATAACAGACAGACAGAGTTATTTTCGCATTTATAATATTAGTATTAGTATGGGATTAGGCATAACAAGAAATGTCGCACAAGAGCCTTTTTTAAACTGAGTTTGGCAACAGTTAGGTTTTAGCGCGTATTTTTAAATGGCATAAACTAAAAAGCGCAAATACAATCACAGTCCTTCGTGGCATCGATTATTAATAACACGGTATAGGTTCAAAGCTAGGAATGTCTTAGAGTAAAGGAACGTAACTAGGAATTTCCTTAGTGTAAAGGAACGTAACAAGGAATGTCCTTAGCGTAAAGAAACGTAACAAGGAATGTCCTTAGTGTAAAGGAACGTGACAAGGTATGTCCTTAGTGTAAAGGAACGTAACAAGGAATGTCCTTAGTGTAAAGGAACGTAACAAGGAATGTCCTTAGTGTAAAGGAACGTAACAAGGAATGTCCAAACACATGCCAAAAGGTTGATTTATACCTAAAACTGATCGCTGTAATGTAAACTTAAGTTCCTGTTAAAAATTTCTAAGAAAAATTGGTTTCGAACATTAAAATTTAATTACAGATAATCTCATTATTGTGACATTTCTTGTACCCTTCAATTGCTATAATTATGTACTAACTACCTGCCCAAAATGTGCAAAGGAGGCTCCAGTTTCCATACAAACGTAGTTCCGCTTTAACACAAAAACTACACGCCGGATTGAATCCAAACTTTGCGAATATATTGAGTAGACACATATCGATGTTATTAATTAGTTTTCGATGTACTTATATAAAACGGAAAAGAATAAGAGCAGTTTCGAACTTTCAGTACAAAACTAATTTAGGCCTTCGTTAAGTTACGTTAAAATTTACTACGATGAAAACTAATTACAAACATCGATATGTGTCTACTCAATATATTTAAAAAGTTTGGATTCAATCTGGCATTTAGTTTTTGTATTAAAGTGGAACTACGTTTTAATGTAAAATCGAGCCTCCTGGAGACTCTTAAATAGTAGGCAACTTGGACCATTTAGGATTTATGAAACATGCACTTTTATCAAGATTAGAAAGTTAAATAACAACGAACGCTCTTTTTTGCAAATAGAAATCGTAATGGTTCTTAGAAGAAATAAAAATGAGAGGTATCTTACCCGTTTCCATCGGCAAGTATTTGTTTTGACCTAGCAGAATCTCCAGTATGTCTCCTGAAACTTTTTCCGACTCTGGTAAAAGAGCTTTGATTTCTGACTTTAGTTTGTACCCTACATTTTGCTGTGGATGACAAACATACGATTTATTTAAATAATGTTGGGGTGAAAATTGAAAGTAAATTCAAAGTTTTGTTAGAATATAAAGAACTCTGCTTAGATAGCCAGTAGGCTCGCAGATAGCCAGTTCTCCATTGCGTTGGGGAATCCTGGTAAGCCCACTTCCATCTTCGGCATCATCGTCACTTACAATCAGGTGAGATGATGCCAAGGGCTTACCAATTTGAATAAAAAAAGGACCCTCTCTTTAAAACACTGGACTCCAGATCCCAGATTAAAAATAATGTAGATATTAGGTTTCATACAACATTTATAACAAAAACTCTAACTCAATAATTTTCTAAAAACCTAAAAACTTTTAGGTACAAGCTTTTTACATTGCATTGTCACGCGATATGCATATGCCTGCAAAATTTCAGCTTAATCGGAAACCGAAAAGTGGATCAAATTTAACTTGCAAGATTTTACCCGAACAAACATACATACATTGCAAGTCAATTAAAAGCTTGTAAAAACTTAAATGCTTGTTCTATTATACAGGGGGTAGCAAAATTGGTGTAGGTCCCGTTAACTGGGGCTTCCACTCATTAAACTGAACAACTTTTGTTCACGACTTTGCTGAAATCGCAAAAAAAATTAACTCTTCATACAAATCAATTAGTTGATCGACCAATTTTGTGCATTTTTGTATGGTCCAATTTTTTTTTAAGATTTGCCTATGGGTTCCTTAGGGAAAGTTCTTCAGTATGATCAGAAGAATCCCCAGTAATGGGTCCTACACCAATTTTTTTAAACCCTGTATACGTAAGCATCTTTAGCCTAAGTGGTGATCTCGAATAATGTTTCGACACGTGATAAGTCCTATCCTTCACTGTAATTGAGACAGGTGCATTTGAAGCATGTTGCAGCACATTTCGGCATGCTTCCGGCATGGAGCAAATAGACTAAAGTTTAGTTTAGTACTTTAGTCTATTTGCTCCATGCTTCCGGTAAGTCTGCCAACGCGTGACTGTAAGCAAAGCTCTGCTCCGTCGTGGTTGGAGCAGAGTTTTTTATACACCGTTTTCAAAGCGGTAACACTACATCCATCTTTTATTTTTGATCTGAGCTCCGTTACGTCAATAGATATAGTACTTTATAAAAACATTTATATTTAAGTACTTCAAGGAACTAAAAACTAAAAAATAGTTAACACTTAAACAGTCGGGTTTTCGGGGGTTTTGTTTTTAATAAAACTGGTAATACAAACGAAAGTATATACAAGAACAGCAAGGCACCGGGTGATGATAGAATTACGGCTGAACTTCTGAAAGCAGATGGATCACCGGTACTAAAAGCTCTTCAGAAGTTATTTAATTCCGTTATACTCGAGGGACAAACGCCTAAGGCATGGCACAGAAGTGTGGTCGTGCTTTTCTTCAAAAAGGGTGACAACACCCTGCTAAAGAACTACAGACCCATCTCACTTCTGAGCCATGTCTACAAGCTGTTTTCGAGAGTCATTACGAATCGTCTCGCACGCAGGTTTGACGACTTCCAGCCTCCCGAACAAGCCGCCCAAGCCGGTTTCCGAAAAGGCTTTAGTACCATAGACCACATACATACGCTGCGGCAGATTATACAGAAGACCGAAGAGTACAATCAGCCACTATGCTTGGCGTTTGTGGACTATGAGAAGGCCTTTGATTCAGTCGAAACCTGGGCTGTGCTACAGTCTCTCCAGCGGTGCCAAATTGACCATCAATACATCGAGGTGTTGAAGTGTCTGTATGAAAACGCCACCATATCAGTTCGCCTCCAGGACCAGAACTCGAAACCTATCCAGTTGCAGCGAGGGGTGAGACAGGGAGACGTTATATCTCCGAAACTGTTCACCGCCGCCCTGGAAGATGTTTTTAAGCTTCTGCCTGGGGTGGACTCGGCATCAATATCAACGGCGAGTACATATCCCACCTCCGATTCGCTGACGATATCGTGGTCATGGCTGAGACTATGGAAGACCTAAGCACAATGCTCGATGGCCTCAGTAAGGTGTCTCAACAAGTGGGTCTTAAAATGAACATGGTCAAGACGAAAATAATGTTAAATGTCCGTGTCGCACCCACTCCTCTAAAGGTTGGAGACTCTACACTGAAAGTTGTTGACGAATATGTATACCTGGGACAAACAGTCCAGCTAGGTAGTTCCAACTTCAAGAAAGAGATCAATCGACGAATCTAACTCGGCTGGGCAGCGTTCGGGAAGCTTCGCAATATCTTCACGTCCCAAATACCGCAGTGTCTCAAGACTAAGGTCTTTGACCTGTGTGTGTTGCCAGTGATGACTTACAGAACTGAGAAATGGTCGCTTACTATGGGCCTCATAAGAAGGCTCAAGGTCACCCAAAGGGCAATGAAGCGTGCTATGCTCGGAGTTTCTCTGCGTGATCGAATCAGAAACGAGGAAATCCGCAGGAGAACTAAAGTAACCGACATAGCTCACAGAATCGCTAAAATGAAGTGGCAGTGGGCAGGGCACATAGCTCGTAGAACAGATGGCCGATGGGGTAGTAGAGTTCTCAAGTGGCGACCGCGCACCGGAAAACGTAGCGTAGGCAGGCCTCCCACGCGGTGGACCGATGACCTGGTGAAGGTCGCGGGAAGCCGATGGATGCGGGCAGCGCAGGACCGGTCGTCGTGGAAATCCTTGGGGGAGGCCTTTGTCCAGCAGTGGACGATTTGTGGCTGATATGATGAATACAAACGAAAGTATAAAAAATATCTTACTTACCAAGCTTTCATAAGCATCATACAAGTCATATGCCAAGATTGGTCGTGAAGTAACATTAGTACCAGATATTGTGGTTAGTTTCTGGAGGAGGGTCGGGTATTGCGCTGAGATCGACGGGTACGACCTTTTGAAAGTGTTCTCTAAATATTTTTTAAATGGCGAACATTCCTTATAAAAGTTCAGCTGAAAAAAAAGAGGTTTTAGTGAAAGAGGAGGACATTTAATTCAGGGTTGATGGGGAGATGTAGAGGGAATGGCAGGGGTAGTGGGAGATGTAGAGGGAATGGCAGGGGTAATAGTGAGAGATGTAGAGGGAATGGCAGGGGAAGTGGGAGATGTGGAGGGAGTGGTAGGGGTAGTGGGAGATGTAGAGGGAATGGTAGGGTAGTAGGAGATGTCAAGGGAATGGCAGGGGCAGTGGGAGATGTAGAGGGAATGGCAGGGGTAGAGGGAGATGTAGAGGGAATGGCAGGGGTAGTGGATGATGTAGAGGGAATGGCAGGGGTAGTGGGAGATGTTGGGGAAATGGTGGAGTCAATTCATTAAAAAATATCGCAGAACTGTTTTTGGACCCCCTGATGAATTAATAAAAAAAAGTGTCACATACTTTTTTTGGACCCCTTGATCAATCCATTAAAAAAAATTATCGAAAAACTTTTTTTGGACCCCCTGATTAAAAAAAATATCGAAAAACTATTTTTGGACCCCTGATCAAAACATAAAAAAATATACTTTATTGGCCAATCAAGTAACGAAATTAGTAAGAGAAGGTTAAAAAATACAAATTAAATGAAGCAGTGGGTTCGATTCCCACCCGGGGCAAAAAATTCGTGTGACCAACAGATTTGTTTGCTCTGTGTCTGGGTGTCTAATTTTTGTGTATGTTTGTATTTATTATTAAAATATAAGTATCTAAGTACCTTTATCAGGCTTTGGTTCCCATAGTACCTACAGGCAACCCTAGCTTAGGGCTGATGACCATGTATGATATGTTATATGCATTTATTTTAAAAAATATATACTACTAACTATTTCTCGCGGCTTTGCCCGCTCAGACCTAGGTGAAAAAATAGACAGATTTCCATGAAATTTTCTGTGTGTATTCGGTAGGTCTAAGAATAGGTATAGAAAATTTTTTTCCCCGGGATCTGAGCGGGCGAAGCCGCGGGAAAAAGCTAGTTTATATATATTTATAAAATTTTCGTGTCACGGTGTTAGTTGCCATACTCCTCCGAAACGGCTGGGCGGATTTCCATGAAATTTTCTGTGTATATTCGGTAGTTCTGAATCTAAATCTATCTATTTTCAGACCTACCGAATATACACAGAAAATTTAATAGAAATCCGTCCAGCCGTATCGGAGGAGTATGGCAATTAACACTGTGACACGAGAATTTTATAAATATAAGATAGATGAAAGTGTCGTTTGATTTAACTAAACTTATGACAGAAAAAACGCAAAAGATGTGAATTAATTTGCAAACGGTACTTTTCTAGCTTCTGCCGAAAATCTTATATTTTCACTTACGAACATCTTAGAGTTTCATATACGAACATCTTAAATTTACACTCACGACTTTAAAAGTGTTATTGATAACACAATCCGGCACAGGCTGAAAGAGAACGGTATTGTTGTGGACGAAGCTCTCGTCCGGATAGAGTCCAGCCATCTGGAGCTGCAAGGTCTCCTTCGTCCTGGTGTTGTTGCTGGCCCGGACGTAGACCTCGGAGGGGTCGTAAAAATCCGATAGCAGGCCGTCGTAGCGGGAGCGGAGGGACTTGCCTAGTTCGTATGCATGCTTCTTGCCTTTCTGTATAAATAAATATCACATCATCACATCAGCTCATATATGTCCCCACCGGGGGGATCGAGCCTACCCTGTATTAGGGCGATCGGGCCTTAGTCGACCACGCTGGCCCAGTGCGGGTTGGTCGACTTCACACACAACCTTCGAGTTTCTTCGCAGGCGTATGCAGGTTTCCTCACGATGTTTTCCTTCACCGTAAAAGAGCGTCGGATAAACGTACATATGAAATCTAAATTCGAAAACACATTGGTATGTGGCAGGATTCAAGCCACGACCTCCCGGACAGGAGGTAGCGTTCCTTGCCATTACGCCACTGACGCT
Organism: Coleophora flavipennella; assembly: GCA_947284805.1. NCBI lineage: Eukaryota > Metazoa > Arthropoda > Insecta > Lepidoptera > Coleophoridae > Coleophora > Coleophora flavipennella. The sequence goes on along the minus strand of OX369255.1, from coordinate 19,563,245 downwards.
CTTAAATAAATATACTTAGTTTAAAAAACTAAAAAACAGGCTTTTAAAGCACATCAAACTAAAAAGGGGAAATTAATTCTTAATATAAACTGAAAACAATAATGAACGAAAAATACAAGTAATATTGTGAAAAAAGCGTGGGTTGCTCGATATACGAAAAATATGACACAAAGCGCCCCACGCTTTTTTCACAATAACACTTTTAGTATTTTTTGGTCATTATTGTTTTCAGTTTATATTAAGAATTATTTTTCACTTTTTAGTTTGATGTGCTTTAAAAGCATGTTTTTTAAACTATTTTTATTTTTCAATTTTTAGTTCAGGATAATGAGATAAACTTATGAAATTATTGTATTGTCACTGATTCTTGATACATTTACAAAGTTTGAATTAAATCTGTCCGTTTAAAGTGGGTCAAAATCGAATGCAAAAAAGTCGGTTAAAAACATACATACCTACATACAGGTGAAGCTAATAAAAGCGTGATAAAAATGGCCAACTCGGACGTAAACGTCAGTGAGTCGACGAGAGTTATTACAGAATATTTTTTTAAATCTCAATTGGTAAGCCCTTGGCATCATCTCACCTGATGGAAAAAAGGAGTATGTTCAAAGAAATCAATACCTATTTTAAATGTTGCTAGACAATTCATAAACATTTGGTAAGTTCGTAAGAATTTGTATTTATTTTCCAAAAACAGTGACAGGCATAATTTGAAATTAAGAAATGTAAATAAAATAGATATAGCTTATTCGAGATTGAGTAAGGTTAAAAAGTCATTTGTGGTGCAGTGTGATTCTACAATGAAATTTCAGAAAATGTAACTATGTAGTTTGTCAGAGAATAAATTAAATGCTCATGTCAAAAACTGGTTGGGCTCTAGAGGATATTATAAAATAATGGACTATGTAAATGACAAAGATATATGGTTATTAACAAATAACCTGAGACTGTAATCTGAATCGTGAAATTATTTGTAAGAGACATTAAGTTTTTTTTTGACTATTTAAAAGTGTAAACACCTATTTGAAATAAAAATGTTTGAATTTGAATTAGGGTATCGTAGTCCTTGTTAAAAAGTCGGTCCACGCGACAAGTAGGGTTTCATAGTCTTTATAAAAAAGTCGGTCCATGCGCCAAGTAGGGTTTCATAGTCTTTGTAAAAAAGTCGGTCCATGCGCCAAGTAGGGTTTCGAAGTCTTTGTAAAAAAGTCGGTCCATGCGCCAAGTAGGGTTTCATAGTCTTTGTAAAAAAGTCGGTCCATGCGCCAAGTAGGGTTTCGAAGTCTTTGTAAAAAAGTCGGTTTATGCGCCAAGTAGGGTTTCATAGTCTTAAAAAAGTCAGTCCATGCGCCAAGTAGAGTTTCGAAGTCTTTGTAAAAAAGTCGGTTTATGCGCCAAGTAGGGTTTCATAGTCTTAAAAAAGTCAGTCCATGCGCCAAGTAGAGTTTCGAAGTCTTTGTAAAAAAGTCGGTCCATGCGCCAAGTAGGGTTTTATAGTCTTTGTAAAAAATAAATGTGTATTTGAATATATTATTTTTGGGAGTGTCGTGGTGTACGTAACGGCTAGGGCCGCTACCTCTTACGTACCAATGTGTTTTAGAATTTCGATTTCAGTACGTTTATCCGACGCTCTTATGGCGAAGGAAAACATCGTGAGGAAACCTGCGAAGAAACTCGAAGGTTGTGTGTGAAGTCGACCAACCCGCACTGGGCTAGCTTGGTCTACTAAGGCCCAATCACCCTTATTCAGGGTAGGCCCGAGACCCTTGGTAGGGACACGCATATGATCTGATATGATGATTATTTTTGCAGTTGGTATTCAACATTTTCAATGGAAAATCTGTGTACTTTTTACAAATCCAACTCTTACATCTTAAGTTGGTCGACTATTACTTCTAAACTAAGAAAGCCGTAGGGCCACCACAGTATGGTCAGTTATTTAATCTCCTTTCTTCAAAAATATATAAACCATCTATTTTAAAATTCTCCTTTAGAATTTTTGCTAGTGCATGAATTTCAAAACGCACTAGTGCGGTAAAATACATTTTGCACACAGTAACGTAGCTTGACTATTATAAATAACTATTTCAATAATGACATTGCATTAACTTAATTGTGTACTTAAACTTTTGCCACAATACCTCAGTGAGCTGTCCATATCCATATTTCGCTATTTTCTTCTTGGCGAGGTCCATGTCCACACTGTTACCAATTGCTTTCAAGGTTTCTTTCTCTGGTGATCTGTCCCCGTGCCTGTTCACCTGAATCATTATTTTTCATCATTAACATCTCACAATTAGTGCATGTGACTCATCCTAACAATTGCAGTAATTTAAGTGACACCCTGGACACTTTATACAACGGGCCAGAAATGACATTTCAAAAAAGGAATAACGGAACAAACAAAATAGCGGTGAAATCCTATACGTTTGACAACCAAACTGTAACCAATGTGGGTGACGAGGGGGTGAGGTCGCAATCTAGAGAGCGGCCGGGAGTGTCCATACTGTATGTTAGTAATATATACTTTGCTTAAGTCGTAACTCACACATTAAAGTTCGGGTACGTAGAAGTAACGCGCCACTTTGTTCTTGCTTTATTCCCTCATCATCATCATCAGTCGAAGAACGTCCACTGCAGGACATAGGCCTCTCCCAAAGATTTCCACGACGACCGGTTCTGCACTGCCCGCATCCAGCGGCTTCCCGCGACCTTCACCGGGTCATCGGTCTACCGAGTGGGAGGCCTGCCTTCACTACGTTTTCCGGTGTGCGGTCGCCACTCGAGAACTTTAGTGCCCCGATGGCCATCCATTCTACGAGATATGTGACCCGCCCACTGCCATTTAAGTTTTTCCCTTAAGTTCCCTACTCCTTGTCTATATCATAAAGGGGACCTTTGTGCAAAATTTCAGCTTTCTACCTGGAAAGCCTACCTACCTTTCTACTTCTCTACCTTTCTTTCTTTTCCTTTGCACCTGCGAGACCTTGGACTGGGCGTAGATGAATGAGTGAGTGAGTGAGTGAGTGCACCTGCGTTGTTTTAGATTTTACCGTGGAATTAAGACGTTTTCTCGGGGTAAAACGTAGCCTATGTCCTATTCCAGGACCTTACCTATATGTGTTCCAAGTTTCATCCCGATTCGTGCAGCGGTTGAAGCGTGAAAGAGTAACAAACATCCATACGTACACATACATACAACATACATACCGCAAGCGGCTCGCGAGCGTGGACATGACTTTTCTCTAGATCCTTCGGGAACTATGTCACGATATGCTTATTAGTAAATCGTGTCATTTCCCACCCCCTCAACCATTCCGTAGCGATGTAAATTAACCAAAAATGAGTATATTTTCAGTTCCCTCAGGAACTGCATCGGACTATGCTATTTTTACGGGATTAAAAGTAACCTTTGTCCTTCCCAGTGATACAGGCTACCTGTATGCCAATTTCATCAAGATTGGTTAAGGTGTTGAAGTGTGAAAAGGTAACAAACAAACTAACAAACACATTTTCACATTTATAATATTAAGTAAGGATTATTTTTTGATGACTTGATTTGAATTTATTTCATTTTGTTGTGAACTGAATTTTCTGTTTGAGGGTCCGTGGTTGCCTGAATAAAAAAATATTTATTTAACATTTATAATATAAGTAGGATTAATGTACTGATCGTGTCAGCCAGAAAACGTCCACTCTTGAACATGTACCCTCTTTCAGCACGATTTCACACGAAGCCACACGCATCCAGCGACATCCTGAGCCTTACCAGATTATTACTCCACCTGGGGAGCTGCCCAACACTACGTTTTCCGTCTCGTGGTCGCCACTCGACACCCTTTCTTTAGATAGATAGATGAAACATTTATTCTTTACCACAACACAAATACAGTACAGTAAATTAACATTATTACACTTATGTAACTAAAAAGCTATAGTTACAAATTTAGTAGTTTGCAGTTGCTTAACAGACACACACCAGTCGAAAGTGTTCGGTGAATAACATTACTGTGCCGTAGCAAAGAAAAGGCTCCGACTCAGCATATGCCGCTTTCAGCTTTCAGCTTTCTACGAGCTATATGCCCTGCCCATTTCCACTTCAACTTGCTCATTATATCAGCTATGTCTACGGTAACAATTTTACAATCAGCTTTAGGCATAATTTTAAGCCATCTTCTCTGGACATAATTAACGTGTTTTTTTTTATTCACAATTGGTAAGCCCTTGGCATCATCTCACCTGATGGTAAGTAACGATGATACCGAAGATCGAAGAGGGCTTACCAAGATTCCCAAAATGATGAACTGGCTATCTTATCTTCAAGCCAGAACAAGTAACTATTTAGTAATCTGTGCCAGAACACATCAATATTGTTAACACTTACCACCAACCAACTAAACCGAGTCTTACAATTTGACCCCACCGGGAATAAAACCCGCGACCTCCTGGTGTGAAGCGAATGGACTAACCATTACTCCACGGAGGCGGTTAAACATTTATTGCATGACCAAATAAAAATCCTAGTAAAAGGTTTCTTGCTCGACATTGGCTTAATCACTCTTCATTTAGTTTCTCAAAAACGGCTTTAACGATTTGCTTGAAAATTGGTATACGGGAGTTTATGGGAGCGAAAAATCGGCATCGGCGAGATGTCTCAACTCTGGGAAAACGTAAAAATCCCGTTAGTTCACATGCCTACAAGATTCCGAGCATCGCTTGGTCGCCCACGTACTCACTCTTCATAGGAGATGTGGATAGTCAAGAAGAAAAAGATGAAATTAAAAAAAAATAAAAATCAGTGTTTCAGGCCAAGTGCATATGAAGATAAATCTCTGAAGTTCTCCTGCACAACACTTGGACTGGAAATGCAAGATTTTTAAAAGAATCAACAAAACATATATGTCGGTTGTTTTTAGGCTGCAGGTAAGTCTCCACTTTCTATTGATTAAACGACTTCAAAAATAGACGAGGTTTCTTAATTCGACCGTAATTATTTTTTTTATTTGTGTTCGCGGATAACTTCTTCGTTTATGAACCGATTTTGATGATTATTTTTTTGTTGGAAAGGAGATATCCCAAGGGTGGTACCAGCAAAGCGATCAAATCTTAAAAATTTAATAGGTAATTAAGTAGCTGTGTACTGGTACCGACCTTAAAAAAAAATTGTAGTCCCCTAATTTGATTCGTACCTATCTTTGATTTCACTATTGTTGGTTAATTTCGTGTATTTATATGTATAAAAATAATGTTTCATACTTCCGAGTATTTTCTTTTTTGAAGTCGGCTTTTAGTTTTTCAAAATTATTTTGTCACTCTGACACAGTGGTACTCGTTTCACTTAGCTCCAACGAAGGATCGGTGTATATGGGTATGGCTGAGCCTGTAGAATAACCGGTTTGATAGATATTGAAGTGCGTGAAGTCGTTACATTCGTATTGATCCACTGAGTATGTGATAGGGAAAACCTCTCTATATAGCCCCTCTCGATTTTTTTGAAGTAAAACTTCTTTACGCACGCTAGACTTGGGGAGTACGCTAGTGAGTGCGTTACGCGAACGGTGACTTTTAGCGTTACGAAAAGTGTAGTCGGGCGAGGCGCACGGCACGCTTGACTTTGGGAGTACTTAAAGATGGACTGGAGGGGATACTTGGGGATGCGTTACGCGAACGGTGATTAAGTTTTACTTCAGTCGTGTAGTCTGAAGCACACTCGTTTTTTAGTCTTTGGTGATATGTATTTTAAACGGTCGTGTTTTTAAACATCAATCTATACATAACTACATCTACATTAATATTATAAAGGGGAAAGTTTTTTTTATTTACAATTCGTAAGCCCTTGGCATCATCTCACTTGATAGAAAGTGACGATGATGCCGAAGATGAAAGCGGGCTTACCAAGATTCCACAACGCAATGGACAGCTGGCTATCTTATGTTCAAGCCGGAACACGTCAATGTTATTAACATTGATGTTTGGCGGGAAGACTTAGATAAGATGGCGGTAGCTAGCCAGGCGGGCTTAGAAAATAACCTACCACCAACCAAACCGAGTCTTAGAATCGAACCCGCTACCTCCTGATGTGAAGCGAATGGACTAACCATTACACCACGGAGGCGGTTAAAAATATTTGCATGCATTTTTGTTTGAAACGAATAAACTCAATAACTACTGGAGCGATTTCAAGAATGGAAAGAAAGGAAAAATGGCATTAAGTATAAGAATTGATCAGGCGTATTCAAGTTTAGAAGTCGATGTTTATTAGGCATGCTGAAAATATGAACGGTTTTTCTTCATAACCGTATTAGCACGCCCAACATGAGATCAATCGACGAATCCAACTTGGCTGGGCAGCGTTTGGAAAGCTTCGCAATATCTTCACGTCCAAAATACCACAGTGTCTCAAGACTAATATATTTGACCAGTATGTGTTGCCAGTGATGACATACAGAACTGAGACATGGTCGCTTGCTATGGGCCTCATAATAAAGCTTAAGATCACCTAAAGGGCAATGGAGCTTGCTATGCTCGGAGTTTCTCTGCGTGATCGAATCAGAAACGAGGAGATCCGCAGGAGAACCAAAGCAACCGACATAGCTCACAGAATTGCTCAACCGAAGTGGCAGTGGACAGGGCATATAGCTCGTAGAACAGATGGCCGTTGGGGCAGTAAAGTTCTCGAGTGGCGATCGCGCACCAAAAAAAGTAGCGTAGGCAAGCCTCCCACGCGGTGGACCGACGACCTGGTGAAGATTGCGGGAAGCCAATGGATGCGGGCAGCGCAGGACCAGTCGTCATGGAAATCCTTGGGGGAAGCCTTTGTCCAGCAGAGGACGTTTTTAGGCTGATATGATGATGATGATGCCCAACATACACCTACTTCCCAAGATAACTTACCACAGGGTATAAGAAATAAAGTGTTAACCAAGAGAACCATCACCCGGAGTCACTGGCACCAGCTGTACCTATACAGTCATTAAAACTATATCTACGCGGGCGAAGCCGCGGGCTGAAGCTAATATTACAAATGTGAGAGTTTGTATGTATGGATGTATGTGTGGATGTCAGTTACTCTTTCACGCAAAAACTACTGCACGTATCTGGCTGAAAGTTGGTAGGTAGACAGATTAGGACCTGGATTAACATATAGGCTACTTTTTTCCACGCTCGCAAACCGCTTGTGGCTTGCGCACTGCGCACCCGCGAAGACAGTCATAGAAACTATGTATACGTGAGCAAAGCCGCCGGCAAAATCTAGTGTATTATAAAACAAAGTCCTCCTGCCGCATCTGTCTGTCTGAACGCGATAAACTCAAAAATGACCGAACGGATTTTCATACGGTTTTCACCAATTGATAGATCGATTCATGAAGAAGGTTTACATGTGTAACTCCTCGCGAGCCGCTTACACCGCAGATAACTTATTAACGCTCAGCCCTTGGACCTAGAAAGCTGAAATTTTGCACAAAGGTTACGTTTTATTTTTATTCAAAATTGGTAAACCCTTGACAACATCTCACCTGGTGGTAAGTGACGATGTTGCCAAAAATGGAAGCGGGCTTACCAAGATTTCCCAACGCAATGGGCCTGACTATCTTATCTTCATTCCGGAATACACCAATGATATCAACATTGATATTTAGCGACAAGACTTAGATAAGATGGTGGTAGCTAGGCAGGCGGGCTTAGAAAATGCCCTACCACCAACCAAACCGAGTCTTACAATTGACCCCGCCGGGAATCGAACCCGCGACCTCCTGTGTAAAGCCAGTTAACCTTGCCTCTGAGCTACGGAGGCGGTTTATGATTGAACAAGGAGTTAGACTTCCCGAAATGCCTACCAGATAGGGAACACGGGTGGAGCCGCGAGGGAAAGCTAGTATTCAATTGAATTGATTTGGTTTTCCTTACAATAAAAGTGAAGACAAGTTCCGTGCCGTGAGTGATGCGGTCCCCTGAGCTGCACTGGAGAGCCGCCAGCAGTAGCAGCATCAGGTAAAGTGGGGCCATGTTGTCCTTTGGTTTCTACTTTCTGAAATAAGAAAAGAGTAAACATCTATGGAGTTTCTATTTTTTTGTCTATGGGTGCGAATATTGAAAATCTTCTTTTTTTAATCACAATTGGCAAGCCCTTGGCATTATCTCACCTGATGGTAAGTGACGATGATACCGAAGATAAAAGTGGGCTTGCCAATATTCCTTAACGCAATGGGGAACTGGATATCTTACCTTCAAGCCGGAACACGTCAATGTTGTTAAAACTTTTTGGCAGCAAGACTTAAAAAAGATGGTGGTAGCTAGCCAGGCGGGCTTAGAAAATGCCTTTTCTCCAACCAAACCGAGTCTTAAAAAGTTAGACTCCGCAGGGAATCGAACCCATGACCACCTGATATGAAGCTAATGGCCTTAAGCATTACGCCACGGAGGTGGTTAAAATGGTTCATGAGTGTATCGAAGCACAATTATTGATTTTAGTTTCTCATGTAACACTTTTCAATACCTTCAGTCGTGTGTTATAGTAATTTTTTTTTTAAATTTTAACAAAAATAAGACGTCCATATATAAAATAAAAAAAGATTTTTCGATTGATCCTTTCAATCTGAAAACCGTTTTTTTAATCACTAACTATCATCAACTAACTTTTTCGTAATTTTTATTAGCCATTATATTAACTTGGTATTGTATTTATACTAACCATTTATTAAATTGTTATTGTATTTTTATTAACATTTTAGTAAATTTCTCTTGTGTTTTTTATTGACCATTTTATTCAGTTTTTTTGAATATTTAAAAGTGTGTGTAAACACCTATGGTAAACACCCATAAAAAAATAAATTATATTGATTTGAATTGATTCAATTATTTGTTGGTGAACATCCATTTTTTGAGTTGTGTCCATTTTATGGCTTTTCTAAGAAAATGTTATTAATAAATGTTTATAATTATTTTTTTTAATTAATTTTTGTCATTTTATGGCTTTCTGTTTTTTGTTTGATTTTTAAAATGTTACATTAGCTGCAAGTCTTCCTATTAAATAAATAAATAAACAAATAAATAAATATACTTTTAGGAGTTATAATTTGAACTGCTTCAATTACCCACCTAGTTTAATCCTACTTCCTACTAATATTATAAACGTGAAAGTTTGTAATTATGCATGGATGTATGTTTGTTACTCTTTCACCCAAAAACTACTGAACGGATCTGGCTAAAATTTGGTAGGTAGACAGAACACATAGGCTACTTTTTTCCACGCTCGCAAACTCGAAAAGTCATAGAAAAGTTGTCCACGCGGGTGAAGCCGCGTGAAACAGTTAGTAAGTCATAATAAGGACTCACAATATCCCAGCATTACATCCCTGACATACCTAAGTGAAGGAGTAGAGTTCTACTAGAATGCGGACATAAAGCTAGAGTTACATAGCCTTATTACAGCCTTCAGTTGTTTGTAGTCCGATGTTATGCCATAGAGAACATTTTTTCCCGACTGCAAAGGAAAAGTATTGTTTTTTGCGCGTATCTTGTATGTAATATTCTTTATAACCTCATATCTCCAGAACCGCTGAACGGATTTCCAAAAACGAAATTACTTGGATATAAAGTTCTTGTCAGCTCGTACTGCAACGTGGCTGTTACGTCAATCGCTACGGACGAATTATGCTAAATCTGTGGTTTTTAACTCATTACAAATAAAATGAGAAGAGTTTCCTAAAACGAAATTACTTGGATATAAAGTTCTTGTCAGCTCGTACTGCAACCTGGCTGTTACGTCAATCGCTGCGGACGAATTATGCTAAATCTGTGGTTTTTAATTCAATGCAAAAAAATTAGAAGAATTTCCAAAAACGAAATTAGGTGGCAACGTGGCTGTTACGTCAATCGCTGCGGACGAATTATGCTAAATCTGTGGTTTTTAATTCATTACAAATAAAATGAGAAGAATTTCCAAATAGTTAGAAAACAAAATCATTTTATATTGTTTAATTAAGTAGTTCATAAATTATCATAATGTTTCGATTAAAATTGCAGCATTGAAAATCAAAGTCACTCCTAATATCCTGTATTATACAAAAAAAAAAAATTCGATAAAAAATTCTTATTTGAAGTAAAAAGTGGTTACAAATTTGGTCGTTGGCGGCGGTATAAGCCTTAAATAAAAAGAAAAAAAAATCGAGCGAGACCTACAGTACTCGCATATGATGTGTAACACTAACATGTGACAAAATACTTTATAAAAGGACGGCAAAGATACGGCAGACTAGGCTGTATGGTCATAGATACCTTTGCCTTTTCCGCGCTTTTAAAGCCTGAAAAAACGCGACTCCCTGTTACACATTTCCGTCCCATGGGACACTTTTCCGTCCCATTTCACGATATCACTCCCACAAATTGCAGGAAAGCGAGAGCAAAGATGTTACACATCAAAAATACAGTCACAGTTCACGGGCTGTGGCAGAATAACCAGTGCATTGTTCGCGAGTATTCACTGAGTCATGGCTCTTTTGTGCCACACTAACATACACATGATGTAATTCACTGTTTGAGTTGTATTTATTTAATTTGTTTGCTTTTTGTATAGGTACTGCTTTTTGAAGTGTAATAAATATATTTCCTCTCGCTTTCCTGCAATCTGTGGGAGTTATGTTGTGAAAAGGGATGGAAGTGTGTAACAGAAAAAATGAGTTTTTTTTTTCAGTCACGAAGCCTAAGGAAGCATGGCCATTCCGCCTAATTCAAGCTCGGAGGCCGAGAGGCTGGTAGGTTTATTACTTATTTTATGTCAGATGTTAAACATCAAATGCGACTACTGTAAAGCTCGCTCGTTATTTTGTAACTAGCTGTTTCCCGCGGCTTCAACCGCGTGAACATCGTTTCTTTGACTTTTCGTGGGTGCGCAGTGCGCGGCGAGCGTGAAAAAAGTAGCCTTTGTGTTAATCCAGATCCTAATCTGTCTACCTACCAAATTTCAGCCAGATCCGTTGAGTATTTTTTGCGTAAAGAAGTAACAAACATTCACAGTCACAAACTTTCGCCTTCATAATAAGTGTGATAGTAATAAAAATAATGACAAATAAACGTGTTTTGTAAATATCTACATTTGCAGAGTCTAATTAACACTAGCTAGAGTATATGCGCGGCTAGACCAAGGAAACTTAATTGATTATGGTTTTTTTTTATTCACAATTGGCAAACCCTTAACAACATCTCACCTGGTGGTAAGTGACGATGTTGCCGAAGATGTTAGCGGGCTTACCAAGATTCCCCAACGCAATGGGGAACTGGCTATCTTATCTTCATGCCGGAACGCACCAATGATATCAATATTGATATTTTGCGGCAAGACTTAGATAAGATGGTGGTAGCTAGCCAGGCGGGCTTAGAAAATTCCCTACCACCAACCAAACCTAGTAATACAATTGACCCCGCCAGGAATCGAACCCGCGACCTCCTGTGTAAAGCCAGTGAACTTTGCCTCTGAGCTACGGAGGCGGTTAAAATGGTTTTTGTAGTTCGCGCGCAAAAACGTAGTGTCTCAAGGATGTACGGCTCCACAGTTTGCCACCAAAACTACTGGACTACCATCGCAGTCCATGCCAGTATTGGCGAAACAAAACAGAGTGAAACTATTTTCGCCACTTTTCAACCAACTTCCAAAAAGAAGGAGGTTTACAATTCAACTGTATGTTTGTGTGTGTGTTACTCGATATCTTCGCAGATTGTGAACCGATTTTCATGATTCTTTTTTTATTCGACAAGGTATTCTCTCGAGTTTGTTCTGTATAAGTTTTATCAATATACATTTTATGGAGATTAATAAAAACCAAAATAATGCAATATTGTACTAAGTTGTTGCGATGGAAGTGTTTTTTTAACGTTTTTAGCGTTGTAAACTCACTAGTGACATTACAATAACACTAAGCGACGTTAATAACATTTAAGTTTGGTCAGGTTTGATTGATTGAATAGTCAAAGAGGCTCCTAGCCCCTGGGTAGCAGAATGCTTCGCAGAAAAAATTATCGGTTTTATTCGGATGGGCCGTAAAATTTTTAGCCGATTATCAATTTACCTTCTAACTGAATTTAGACTCGGTTTGGTTATCTGCGGTGTCTATTTTGCCGGCGGCTTCGCTCGCGTAAACATAGTTTCTATGACTGTCTTCGCGGGTGCGCAGTGCGCAAGCCACAAGCGATTTGCGAGCGTGGAAAAAAGTAGCCTATATATGTTAATCCAGGTCCTTATATATAGTCCTTAGATAGCCATTTCCCCATTGCGTTGGGGAATCTTGGTTAGCCCGCTAACATCTTCGGCAACATCGTCACTTACCACCAAGTGAGATGTTGTCAAGGGTTTACCAATTGTGAATAAATAAAACTGAATTTAGTGTAGTGAGATTGTAATAACGCGGTTTTGACAATATCCCGGCGATATAACTTTGTCTTAAATCATAAAAATTACTTTTGGCGTTTGGACGGAGTAAAAGAATTGTTGCCAAAATCACAGAATTTACAAAAGCTTTGATTTCTTTAAGATTTTTTTGTGTCAAAATTAATAGTAATAATTATAAAAAATACTAAACAACACGTACTATTTACATCTACATAAATAATAATAATAATAATAAATAATAAATTTTATTTCATTACCAAAAACACAGTTAAACGATAATACAGTAATACATGCCGTGCGTTAGTCTCGCAAAAACTCGAAAATGGCTAGACCGATTTAAACAATTTTGTTTTGTTGTGTTCATAACTGATAAGACAAGCTTTGTATCTGCAGGCCCCTCTACTATTACATTTGGTCCTTCGATTTAGATTTAAAAGAGGTCAATTAGAAAGGCTCTATTTACGGCAAGGGCCGCTACCTCCTATCCGGGAGGTCGTGGTTCGAGTCCTGCCACGTACCAATGTGTTTTCGAATTTCGATCTCATAAGTACGTTTATCTGACGCTCTTAAGGTGAAGGAAAAACATCGTGAGGAAACCTGCACACATCTGCGAAGAAACTCGAAGGATGTGTGTGAAGTTGACAAACTCGCACTGGGCCCGCGTGGTCGACTAAGGCCCGATCGCCCTAATTTAGGGTAGGCTCGAGCCCCTCGGTGGGGACGTATATATGAGCTGATATGACTTGCAATTTTTCTTTATCTGATACTGAATAACAACATCCTTTGAAATGTAAGATGGCTCGTTTATCTGCAGCAAGCGTCGGGTGGAAGAGCCTCGGCCTTATCGCATACCACGAAGTTCACGTTCCACGTCAGACTTGCATTTCTTTGTTTTTTGTAGGGTTCCCTTGTAGTTTCGCAATGTCTCTCTGTCTGTTCGTCTGTCCGCGGCTTAGCTCAGAGACTATTAGTACTAGAAAGCTGTAATTTGGCATGGGTACACATTTTAAACACTTCGACAAAGTTGTCCAATAAAATCTTGAAAAAATTTTTTTTGTGTAGGTACCTACTCTACATGTTACGATGTTGATAAGATCGTCTGTCCGCCTGTCTATCCGCGGCCTAGCTCCTAGACTATTAGTAGTTAAGAGCTGAAATTTGGATAATAATAACGCGGAGAGAACTGTAAAAAAAAATTGTTTTTTTTAAGGGTACAAGTAAAGTGGGGATATTTTTTTTTTCTCGTCAAACTCAGTCGTTGGTTAGAGCTTAAAAAATAGTTGTTAGTCTTTTAAGACCATTTTATAATTAAGGGTTCCGTTTTCGAAAAAATAGGCTTGAAAGTGCTATAATTTTGTTGGAGTCGAGTGTCACTACCCCCTAACAATTAAACCGTTTTATTTGGAAATTCGAAAAAATTCATGAAAGTAGTCTGTAAAATGAATTTAAAAGTAAAACTATATAAGCTAATAAGGCTTTTCTAGTTGACGAGCATTAGTCGATCAAAAAAATTCGTATATACAGTAACCTGATCAAAAATGTTGCTAGCGCGTTTTCAAGCGACTTCCAAAAAGGAGGAGGTTCTCATTTCGTCTGCATATTTTTTTTATGTTTGTTACCTCAGAACTTTTGACTGGGTGCACCGATTTTTATGATTATTTTTTTATTATACAGTTGCAATGCTTCATCCGATAGCTGTACTACATGACTACAGTATCTTGATTCATGCAGTACAATAACCACAAAACTCTATACTATTATCTGTACTCTATTTAACCGCCTCCGCGTGGCTTAATGGTTTGTCCATTCGCTTCACACCAGGAGTTCCGTGTTCGATTCCCTGTGGGGTCAACTTTGTAAGACCCGGTTCAGTTACTGGTAGGACATATTCTAAGCCCGCCTGGCTATCTACAACCATCTTATCTAAGTCTTGCCGCCCCACATCAGTGTTAACAACATTGATGTGTTCCAGCTTGAAGATAAGATAGCCAGTTCCCCATTGCGTTGGGGAATCTTGGTAAGCCCGCTTCCATCTTCGGCAACATCGTCACTTACCACCAGGTGAGATGTTGTCAAGGGTTTACCAATTGCGAATAAAAAAAAACGTAACCTTTGTGCAAAATTTCAGCTTTCTAGGTCCAAGGGCTGAGCGTTAATAAGTTATCTGCAGTGTAAGCGGCTCGCGAGGAGTTAAACATGTAAACTTTTTACATGAATCGATCCGTCAATTGAATAAAAAAAAATTAAAAAAAAAACGAGACCTACAGTACTCGCATATGATGTGTAACATGTGACAAAATACTTATGAAATTAATTAATTATCGGGTCGTACATTCACGGGCCGACCCTTCGAATAGTAGTATGTCATCTTTGCCTTTGCCATCACACTAGGCGGCATGGCTATGACAACCTTAGTTTTCGAGAATTAAAAAACGTTCGCATTTCCTGTTACACATTTCCGTCCCATTTCACGAAATCACTCCCACAAATTGCTGTGCGCGAGTCCGACCCGCACTTGGTCAGATCGAATAGCGCGCGCTTTCGCGACTTCCTGTTACATCTTTCCGTCCCATGTTACACATTTCCGTCCCATTTCACGAAATCACTCCCACAAATTGCTGTGCGCGAGTCCGACCCGCACTTGGTCAGATCGAATAGCGCGCGCTTTCGCGACTTCCTGTTACATCTTTCCGTCCCATGTTACACATTTCCGTCCCATTTCACGAAATCACTCCCACAAATTGCTGTGCGCGAGTCCGACCCGCACTTGGTCAGATCGAATAGCGCGCGCTTTCGCGACTTCCTGTTACATCTTTCCGTCCCATGTTACACATTTCCGTCCCATTTCACGAAATCACTCCCACTAATTGCAGGAAAGCGAGAGCAAAGATGTTACACATCAAAAAGCTTTTAATGTTGCATTGTAATACATATGATATACATATGCACGCAAAATTTCAGCTAAAGCCGGAATTGGGAAGTGGGTCAACTTTAATATGCAAGATTTCATTACAGACACCGGGACAGTTTGCACTAATATAAAACTTGTAATTATTGTACAGTGAAGGGCTCCATAAATTTTGAGTATCGCATTTTGGCATTTTATTAAATATATATTATATGATTTTATTATCCCTTTATCATGTGCCATAAAGTAGCCAATACAAGAGATAATTTTAAGCTCCTTGTATACTTGGCTATGCTGTACACAGGCTAATTTTCGATAAAAATACCTACCTAACTTTTCATCATTTTTTTAAATACACAGTTGGTAAGCCCTTGGCATCATCTCACCTGATGGTAAGTGACGATGATGCCGTAGATGGAAGCGGGCTTATCAAGATTTCCCAACGCAATGGGGATCTGGCTATCTTATCTTAAAGCCGGAACACATCTGTCAACATTGATTTTTGGCGGCAAGATTTAGATAAGATCGTGGTGTCTATGGCCTACCACCAACCAAACCATGTCTTACAAAGTTGACCCCACCGGGAATCGAACCCGCGACCTCCTGGTGTGAAGCGAATGGACTAACAATTACGCCACGGAGGCGGTTAAATCGTGATCATTTGAGTGTTTCAAGGGTTTATGTAGGTAGATATTTGTGAATGATATTGTAACTTTTACTTTGTGTTGTTTTCGTAAACTTTTATTTTGTGTTGTTTTCGTAAATTTTAAATTATGCTTCTTAATTCATTAACCATTTTTTTTATTGGTTCATTGACAATGATATCGTTAATTTACTTATAAAGGCTAAGATTACAAGTTGGAACAGCGTTTCTGACAAGTTAAAAAAAGTATTAAAAAAAAGACTTCCACTGCATGACAAGGCCTCCCATAAGGATTTCCACAACGACCCGTCCTGCGCTGCCCGCAACCACTGGCTTCCTGCGAGCATCACGTGGTCGTTGGGCCGGCCTACACTACGTCTTCTGGTGCGCGATCGCCACTCGAGAACTTTACTGATACAACGGCCATCTGTTCTACGACCTATATGCCACTGCCACTTAAATTTAGCAGACATCTGTGTTGGTTACTTTGGTTCTCTTACGGATTTCCTCGTTTCTGATTCGATCACGGAGCGAAACTCCGAGCTTAACACGCTCCATTGCCTTTTGGGTGACCTTTACAATGATTAAAAACGCTAAATGCGTTGAAAAACCGACTTCCATCGCATCAACTTAGCACAATTTTGCATTATTATTTTTGGTTTTTGTTAATTTTCTAATAAAACAGTACACCGATTTTGATAAAATTTATATGAGACCAACTGGGGAGCTCACCCTATCGAATAAAAAAAAAATAATTATGAAGATATCGACTAACAAACATAAAAAAAACATACAATCGAATTGAGAACCTCCTCCTTTTTGAAGTCGGTTGAAAAGATACTCTAAATTGCAGCTTGGTTTATTTAATCTTTTAAATAGCCTTTACTTATTTAAAAAGTAAAAATAGATCACATTTACATGGAATTTTTAATTTAAGAAATTATTAAAAAATGGGCTCTTTTTGCAATCAAATACCTAGCAATATCTTTTTTCGTAATAGTAACAATGATAAGTATTATACCATTTCGAAATCTGCATAAAATGCACAACTTTTTAAATAGGCCATATTAGCGTAGCACATTTTTTTTACAGCATAAACTGACAAAAGTTGCGCTATTAAAATTTGTACAGATTAAAACTAAAAAGGATTCTTGTTAAAAAAAAATGTGACAATTTCGAAAAAAAGTATTTGGTATGCACTTGATAACCTGATCCTTCTGTAACATAAGACAGAAAAATTAAATCTCATAATACCTTTATTCTAGCTGTAGTATCTCAAGAAAGGACTGAAGTCAACAACTTTAGGAAATTTAATAAAACCGCCATATCTCGGAAAACGTTAGGGTTTCACATGACGTTAAATTTTAAATTCTGAAAGTTCACGATCTGATCTACCTCCAGTTTCAATATTTACCTGTACCTGTATAATTGCAAAAATAAAAATCTTATCTTATCTTATCTTTACTTATATTTTTTGTCTCAGCCAGTCCTATAAAACTTAAAACATGTTATCACATAAAATACAATTCAAAATTCGTTAACTGTCAGAAAATAATTGAAATACTTACTTTTGCGACTGCTATATCTCCACTACCAATCTGCTTTAAATTCTCAATTTAAAAGAAAATTTGCCCGATCAGTCGTATGTTTTATATGTTACTTTGTTTGCTTTATGTATGTATGTACGTAATTAAAATATAATAAATAATGATTTTTAAACAATTGTTCAAATAGACACCATACAGGTGTTAAATTGGTTGTTAAGCGAGTCATTTGGTTGTTTTGTTATATTTATGTAAATTTGAGCAGATATCCACTTTTCGTATTCCCTATCGGCGAGATCTGCACATCTTGTCTCTTTTTTTTATCTACAATTGGTAAACCCTTGACAACATCTCACCTGGTGGTAAGTGACGATGTTGCTGAAGAAGGAAGCGGGCTTACCAAGATTCCCCAACGCAATGGGGACACTTCTATACAATATCCTTTTTAGGGTTCCGAAGTCAACAAGGAACCCTAATAGTTTCGACATGTCTGTCTGTCCGTCTGTCTGCGGCTTAGCTCAGAGACTATTAAAACTAGAAAGCTGTAAAATTTTAACTATAAAGCGTGGTTATACATATTAATCACACCAACAAAGATGTACAATAATATTTTGAAAAAAAAAATTATAGTACTTCCCCTACATGTAAAGAGAGGGTGATGTTTTTTTGCTAATGTACCCTATCGTGTGGGGTATGGTAGAATAGATCTCTTAAAACCACTGAGGATTTGCTAAAACTATTTTTGATGTGTAACATCTTTGCTCTCGCTTTCCTGCAATTTGTGGGAGTGATTTCGTGAAATGGGACGGAAAAGTGTCCCATGGGACGGAAATGTGTCCCAAGGAGGCGCGTTTTTTCAGGATTTAAAAGCGCGGAAAAGGCAAAGGTATCTATGACCATACAGCCTAGTCTGCTGTATCTTTGCCGTCCTTTTTTCAGGCTTTAAAAGCGCGAAAAAGGCAAAGGTATCTATGACCATACAGCCTAGTCTGCCGTATCTTTGCCGTCCTTTTTTCAGGCTTTAAAAGCGCGGAAAAGGCAAAGGTATCTATGACCATACAGCCTAGTCTGCCGTATCTTTGCCGTCCTTTTTTCAGGCTTTAAAAGCGCGGAAAAGGCAAAGGTATCTATGACCATACAGCCTAGTCTGCCGTATCGTTGCCGTCCTTTTTTCAGGCTTTAAAAGCGCGGAAAAGGCAAAGGTATCTATGACCATACAGCCTAGTCTGCCGTATCTTTGCCGTCCTTTTATAAAGTATTTTGTCACATGTTACACATCATATGCGAGTACTGTAGGTCTCGCTCGAATTCTTTTTTGATTCAGGGATCTGTTTGTGAAATATTATGCTTCAAAGTGCAAATTTTTGTTCAGTTTCCCCCCCTGCAAATTAATCCACTATTTCAGGACATCTGATTTGTTTTAAAGAGTGGGACATATAATCTATAATTGTAAAGGAAAACTATCACGGCTAAGTAGGTTTTCCTAGTTTAGGAGTAATAGTCGACCAACTTAAGATTTGTCAAAAGTTCATAGATTTTCCATACCAAATGTTCTATTAAAATAAACGTTTATTTTTTTAAAAGACTTACCTTACTATGCGTGTGTCCGACTCGCACTTGGCCGGTTTTTAACTATCCTCCCTCCTACCTTACAAATACAAAATCCTAATCCTTGAGATCCCCTCCCACACTTCCTTTACCTAATACAATTTCTTCATCACATCAGCCGAAAGACATCTACTGCTGGACAAAGGCCTCTCCCGAGGATTTCCACACCAACCGGTCCCGCGCTGCTCGCATCCAGCGGTTATCCTCGACCTTCACCAGATCAACGGTCCACCGAGTGGGCGGTCTACCTACGCCTTCCGGCGCACGGTTGCCACTCAAGAACTGTACTGCACCACCGGCCATCTGTTTTACGAGCTGTGTGCCCTGCCCACTGCCACTCAAGTTCAGGGATTCCGAGAGCTATGTCGGTTATTTTGGTTCTCCTATAGATCTCCTCAATTATGATTCGATCACGCAGGGAAACTCTGAGCATAGCACCACAGTAAATATATTAGTACTAACGTAATAGCACGGTCCATTGCCCTTTGTGAACGTGAGCCTTCTTCATCATATCAGCTCATACACGTCCCCACCGAGGGGCTCGAGCCTACCCTGAATTGAGGCGATCGGGCCTTAGTCGACCACGCGGGCCCAGTGCGGGTTGGTCGACTTCACACACAACCTTCGAATTTATTCGCAGGTGTGTGCAGGTTTCCCCGCGATGTTTTCCTTCACCTCAAAAGCAATCGGTGAGTGTATGTACGTAAGTTTCGAAAAACTCATTGGTACATTGGCCGTCCGGATTTGAACCCGGCACCTCTGGTTAGGAGGACCGAATCGTTACTGATTGAGCCGCCGACGCTTCTGGGCCTTCTTATTAGGCCATTAAGTAAGTAAGTAAGTAAGCGACCATTTGCATTAACTTAGAATCCTGAATTTTCACTAGTCCTATGGACTATATTATTATGTGCCTCAGTATTTAATATTAATTTTAACTTGATACCTACCCCCCTTTTCTGAGGTGAAGGTTTTGACAGACAGACAAATGAACAACAGAGTGGAAAAGTTAAAAAAAAACGGCTAAGTGCGAGTCGGACTCGCGCATAGAAGGGTTCCGTAAACTTAAAAAAAATCACGTTTTAAAAAACAAAAATAAATTAGCAGTTAGTATTACAACGATTTGTATGGAAAAAGTATGTTTTTTTTTTAAAACCCACTGCACATCTTAAGTTGGTCGACTTTTACTCCTAAACTAAGAAAGTCTACTTTGCCGTGATAGTTTTTCTTTTAAATTAAGTTTGTCCTATTATTTAAAAAAAATGCAGATGCCCTGAAATAGGGGTTTAGCTGGTACGAGGGGGGGAGGGGGGGGGGCACTTGACGGTAACAAAAATTAACCGCCTCCGTAGCTCAGAGGCAAAGTTCACTGGCTTTACACAGGAGGTCGCGGGTTCGATTCCCGGCGGGGTCAATTGTAAGACTCGGTTTGGTTGGTGGTAGGGCATTTTCTAAGCCCGCCTGGCTAGCTACCACCATCTTATCTAAGTCTTGCCGCCAAATATCAATGTTGAGTTCCGGCATGAAGATAAGATAGCCAGTTCCCCATTGCGTTGGGGAATCTTGGTAAGTCCGCTTCCATCTTCGGCAACATCGTCACTTACCACCAGGTGAGATGTTGTCAAGGGTTTACCAATTGTGCATAAAAAAATAAAAATAAAAAAAACTTTAGATCTTAACTATTTCGCAAACCAATCCCTGAATTGAAAAATGGCTGTCGCAAACCCTCAGTATTTCTAAAAGACCTATTCAACATTACCCTACACGATAGATTACGTCAACGAAAAAAAATATTCACCCCCTCTACATACAAGGGATGTACCCTAAAAGTATATCTTTTTCAACAATTAATTGTACCACTTTGTTGGAGAGATTAACATCTATATTCACGCCAAATGACAGATTTCTAGTACTAATAGTTTCTGAACTAAGCCGCGGACAGACGGACAGATATAAAGACAGACAGTCATGGCAAAACTATAAAGGTTCCTTGTTGACTTCTGAAAGCTAAAAAGGTAAGTTATCAAAGGCTTTTTTTTATTTATTCACAATTGGTAAGCCCTTGGCATCATCTCACCTGATGGTAAGTGACGATGATGCCGAAGATGGAAGCGGACTTACCAAGATTCCCCAACCCAATGGAGAACTGGCTATCTTATCTTCAAGCTGGAACACATCAATGTTGTTAACACTGATGTGGGGCGGCAAGACTTAGATAAGATGGTTGTAGATAGCCAGGCGGGCTTAGAATATGTCCTACCAGTAACTGAACCGGGTCTTACAAAGTTGACCCCACAGGGAATCGAACACGGAACTCCTGGTGTGAAGCGAATGGACAAACCATTAAGCCACGCGGAGGCGGTTAAATAGAGTACAGATAATAGTATAGAGTTTTGTGGTTATTGTACTGCATGAATCAAGATACTGTAGTCATGTAGTACAGCTATCGGATGAAGCATTGCAACTGTATAATAAAAAAAGAATCATAAAAATCGGTGCACCCAGTCAAAAGTTCTGAGGTAACAAACATAAAAAAATTATGCAGACGAAATGAGAACCTCCTCCTTTTTGGAAGTCGCTTGAAAACGCGCTAGCAACATTTTTGATCAGGTTACTGTATATACGAATTTTTTTGATCGACTAATGCTCGTCAACTAGAAAAGCCTTATTAGCTTATATAGTTTTACTTTTAAATTCATTTTACAGACTACTTTCATGAATTTTTTCGAATTTCCAAATAAAACGGTTTAATTGTTAGGGGGTAGTGACACTCGACTCCAACAAAATTAAGCACTTTCAAGCCTATTTTTTCGAAAACGGAACCCTTAATTATAAAATGGTCTTAAAAGACTCACAACTATTTTTTAAAGCCAACCAACGACTGAGTTTGACGAGAAAAAAAATATCCCCACTTTACTTGTACCCTTAAAAAAAACATTTTTTTTTTACAGTTCTCTCCGCGTTATTATTATCCAAATTTCAGCTCTTAACTACTAATAGTCTAGGAGCTAGGCCGCGGATAGACAGGCGGACAGACGATCTTATCAACATCGTAACATGTAGAGTAGGTACCTACACAAAAAAATTTTTTTCAAGATTTTATTGGACAACTTTGTCGACGTGTTTAAAATGTGTACCCATGCCAAATTACAGCTTTCTAGTACTAATAGTCTCTGAGCTAAGCCGCGGACAGACGAACAGACAGAGAGACATTGCGAAACTACAAGGGAACCCTACAAAAAACAAAGAAATGCAAGTCTGACGTGGAACGTGAACTTCGTGGTATGCGATAAGGCCGAGGCTCTTCCACCCGACGCTTGCTGCAGATAAACGAGCCATCTTACATTTCAAAGGATGTTGTTATTCAGTATCAGATAAAGAAAAATTGCAAGTCACATCAGCTCATATATACGTCCCCACCGAGGGGCTCGAGCCTACCCTAAATTAGGGCGATCGGGCCTTAGTCGACCACGCGGGCCCAGTGCGGGTTGGTCAACTTCACACACAACCTTCGAGTTTCTTCGCAGATGTGTGCAGGTTTCCTCACGATGTTTTTCCTTCACCTTAAGAGCGTCAGATAAACGTACTTATGAGATCGAAATTCGAAAACACATTGGTACGTGGCAGGACTCGAACCACGACCTCCCGGATAGGAGGTAGCGGCCCTTGCCGTAAATAAAGCCTTTCTAATTGACCTCTTTTAAATCTAAATCGAAGGACCAAATGTAATAGTAGAGGGTCTGCAGATACAAAGCTTGTCTTAACAGTTATGAACACAACAAAACAAAATTGTTTAAATCGGTCTAGCCATTTCCGAGTTTTTGCGAGACTAACGCACGGCATGTAGATGTAAATAGTACGTGTTGTTTAGTATTTTTTTTATAATTATTACTATTAATTTTGACACAAAAAAATCTTAAAGAAATCAAAGCTTTTGTAAGTTCTGTGATTTTGGCAACAATTCTTTTACTCCGTCCAAACGCCAAAAGTAATTTTTATGATTTAAAAACAAAGTTATATCGCCGGGATATTGTCAAAACCGCGTTATTACAATCTCACTACAATAAATTCAGTTTTATTTATTCACAATTGGTAAACCCTTGACAACATCTCACCTGGTGGTAAGTGACGATGTTGCCGAAGATGTTAGCGGGCTAACCAAGATTCCCCAACGCAATGGGGAAATGGCTATCTAAGGACTATATATAAGGACCTGGATTAACATATAGGCTACTTTTTTCCACGCTCGCAAATCGCTTGTGGCTTGCGCATTGCGCACCCGCGAAGACAGTCATAGAAACTATGTTTACGCGAGCGAAGCCGCCGGCAAAATAGACACCGCAGATAACTTATTAACGCTCAGCCCTTGGACCTAGGAAGCTGAAATTTTGCACAAAGGTAACGTTTTTTTTTATTCGCAATTGGTAAACCCTTTACAACATCTCACCTGGTGGTAAGTGACGATGTTGCCGAAGATGGAAGCGGGCTTACCAAGATTCCCCAACGCAATGGGGAACTGGCTATCTTATCTTCATGCCGGAACACACCAATCATATCAACATTGATATTTGGCGGCAAGACTTAGATAAGATGGTGGTAGCTAGCCAGGCGGGCTTAGAAAATGCCCTACCACCAACCAAACCGAGTCTAAATTCAGTTAGAAGGTAAATTGATAATCGGCTTAAAATTTTACGGCCCATCCGAATAAAACCGATAATTTTTTTTGCGAAGCATTCTGCTACCCAGGGGCTAGGAGCCTCTTTGACTATTCAATCAATCAAACCTGACCAAACTTAAATGTTATTAACGTCGCTTAGTGTTATTGTTATGTCACTAGTGAGTTTACAACGCTAAAAACGTTAAAAAAACACTTCCATCGCAACAACTTAGTACAATATTGCATTATTTTGGTTTTTATTAATCTCCTTAAAATGTAGCTCACCGATATTGATAAAACTTATACAGAACAAACTCGAGAAAATACCTTGTCGAATAAAAAAAAAAATTAGTTGTCTGTAAAGTCGGTTTACGGACGATAGTTTAACGTGACAACGTTATAAGAAAATAGTGATGGAATGGTTTCATAATATCGAAAGAATCATTACATTTATCGCCGCAATTATCGTAGCTATAAACAATTGACACCACATTCACTTTTCACTGCACTTCATACTTGACGAAAACATGTAAATGTATTAATGTATAGCAGCTGTCCACGCGGACGCATCGCTCACTCAAGTAGGAGAGAGACAGATGTCGAACGCAGCCGAACCACAGATTACTAAATAGTTACTTCGTAAGCCGAACGCGGAGGCTGATTGTGCCTCTTTGTCGCTCATTGCGCGCTCTCGCTTGCACTTCAAGCCTTAAATGGAACGCCTCAAAGCGAGGTAACGCCGCATGCGTCATGTTTTTTCGTGCGTGCAGCCGGCTCCATCGAATTATAAGACGTTATCACGTCAAAAATAATTTTTCAACACACTTGCTCATAAAGTGGCTCTAATTTTAACGCAATTAGGCTCATAATAATACCTGTAATCAAACTGTGATTTTTTCATTGCTCTTAATCACAAGTGAGTCATAGAGTTTTATTTTATTTTATTGGTTGAATTGCTTTGTTCTTAAAAAAGTTTCGATACAAAAAAAGATCGTGTTCAATAGTGCAAATAAATGACTGTACCTATTGCTTACTCATTTCATGCAACTTCGTATTTAAATAGAAAATTTCAACTTGTACATCATCACTATCACTATCATCACTATCACTATCATCACTATCATCACTACATAGTATAAAACAAAGTCGCTTTCTCTGTCCCTATGTCCCTTTGTATGCTTAAATCTTTGAAACTACGCAACGGATTTTGATGCGGTTTTTTTTAATAGATAGAGTGATTCAAGAGGTAGGTTTATATGTATAATAACATCCATTACATAGTGGAGAAGTACTGTTATTTTTTAGGTTTCTAATGTGATGTCGTAAATAATTACATTTTTTCCGCTTACATTGCAAACGCAGGCTGAACCCTACGAGTTTTATCAAAATAATGTACTAAGTATTGTACACATTGAAAAGGTCTACAGAAAAGTCCGTGATGGTATATGTCTATCTCTTATGGATAACCCACAATAACTTTTTTTTGTCATTTACTTTTTACGACAAATAATGGCTAATTTTCGAAGCGATTTTAACCAATACAGCATTAATCCTTAACCAATTAAATACCTTGAATACATTGTTCATTTAATATAGATCTATATGGCTCGTTACACCGTATGATTTAAGTGAATATTTTCGAAGATATTACAGATTTAAAAATTGCGGGACGTAGCGTTTGCGGCGGTACCGCCGGCCGCACGTTCTCAGTTTTTCTGTAGTGTATTTAGTATCAGCATTGCACCCGTGCGAAGCCGGGGCGGGTCGCTAGTGTATAATAAATAAAACTTTCACTCAAATATAACTTTTTTTTTCTGTAATAAAGAAAACTTATAATTCCCCATTTTGTACGTGGCTAAAACGCTATCCGCGGAAAGCAAAAAACAAACAAACCTCATTCTAGTCTATGGCCGATCGCCATTGTTAGATGAGCGCGCATAGGAAAACTGATTATTTTTTCCCGCCATAGCGAAAAAGCAAAACATGTAGATGTACTATAGTATAGCAGCTGTTCACACAGACACATCGCTCACTCAAGTTGGAGAGAGACGGATGTCGAACGCTGCCGAACGTAAAGGCCGATTGTGCTTCTTTGTCGCTCGTTCGCGCTCTCGCTTGCACTTCAAGACTTACACGGAACGCCTCAGAGCGAGGTAACGACGCATGACGGATCGCCTCAGAGCGAGGTAACGACGCATGCGTCATGTTTTTTCGTGCGTGCAGCCGGCTCCATCGAATTATAAGACGTTATCACGTCAAAAATAAAAATAAAAAAAACTTTAGATCTTAACTATTTCGCAAACCAATCCCTGAATTGAAAAATGGCTGTCGCAAACCCTCAGTATTTCTAAAAGACCTATTCAACATTACCCTACACGATAGATTACGTCAACGAAAAAAAATATTCACCCCCTCTACATACAAGGGATGTACCCTAAAAGTATATCTTTTTCAACAATTAATTGTACCACTTTGTTGGAGAGATTAACATCTATATTCACGCCAAATGACAGATTTCTAGTACTAATAGTTTCTGAACTAAGCCGCGGACAGACGGACAGATATAAAGACAGACAGTCATGGCAAAACTATAAAGGTTCCTTGTTGACTTCTGAAAGCTAAAAAGGTAAGTTATCAAAGGCTTTTTTTTATTTATTCACAATTGGTAAGCCCTTGGCATCATCTCACCTGATGGTAAGTGACGATGATGCCGAAGATGGAAGCGGGCTTACCAAGATTCCCCAACGCAATGGAGAACTAGCTATCTTATTTTCAAGCCGAAACACATCAATGTTGTTTACACTGATGTTTGGCGGCAAGACTTAGATAAGATGGTGATAGCTGGCTAGAAAATACCCTACGACCAACCAAACCGAGTCTTACAAGTTGACCCCGCCGGGAATCATCACTTACCACCAGGTGAGATGTTGTCAAGGGTTTACCAATTGTGAATAATAAAAAAAAACGAACCCGCGACCTCCTGGTGTAAAGCGAATGGGC
This sequence comes from Coleophora flavipennella, assembly GCA_947284805.1. NCBI lineage: Eukaryota > Metazoa > Arthropoda > Insecta > Lepidoptera > Coleophoridae > Coleophora > Coleophora flavipennella. The sequence goes on along the minus strand of OX369255.1, from coordinate 19,536,500 downwards.
TAACCATTACGCCACGGTTCTTTTTTTGAGGTAAGGAACTCTAAAAACGAACATAATAAAAAGCAAATTTTATTGTATTTACAATAGATAGGTATATTTTCAAAATACAATCATATTGAATAACATTTATTCTATTCTTAATATTAAAAAAATATTTACAAATCGCCAGTATGAATTTATTCATACATACAAATGAAAACAAACTTATTGAAACTCTTCTTACAGTCAATATTTTTATTCGGGAATAAAAACACAGTAAGAAGTAGCAGGCGTCACAGTGAAACATGGCGCTCTGTGTCGTAAATAAACTTCAAAATATAACAATGTGGTCTTAAGGGGAGTGTATTCCGGGCGCGCTCCGTACACACGAAGTTTGGTTCATCAATCATGGGAGGCAAGCGGGACAGTCCCTTTCTCAGGCACTGGAACTCTACCCATACGAGTTCATGAGCAGTGATTTTTAATTTCAATAGATAAATTTAATTTAATTTTGTAAATGTGTAATTTTTGACATTTTTAATTTGTATACTAATATTAATTTTAAGAATTTCATGATACTAACCTTAATAAAATAATTGATAAAAATAATTAAAAATATATATTAATCAATGGAAGTTATTGAAACGGGATTTAATGTTGAAAAGGCATGATCCATTTTTTGTTGTGTCAAAATTGTGTCGCATGATTGTACCTTACCTGTATATTTAGATATGAGATATACTCACAAACAAAAATTAAATTTAGCACAAGATCCTAAAACGTCACATTTAGGAGATAACTGGACATGAAATTGCAGAATGACTCGAAACATTTTCATTACGTTTAAGGATGTAATGTTAAATGTCATTTTTTGTCTGCCTAAATTGCCATTATTAAAATACACAGATTTAGTTGTGCAACGCTGTTTAAAAAATGGCGGACCTGGTACTAAACCTGTCTCCATACAAACATTTTCAGACCCCTTTGTGAACTTGTGTTCTAAAAACTAATATTGTAAGAGTCGAAAATTCCGTATAAAATGGACAGATTATATGATGATTTATATACATTCTTTTAATAAATTTGTATTATTTTATTGGAAATTGACAAAACACAGACACAGATGTTTTTTGATTAATTAATAAATAAGAACCAAACTGTATATGAATGGAGCGCACTAGGAATACACTCCTCTTAAGCTATTAGTACCTGTAAGTAATAATATTAACTTTCAACAATAAACAAACAATAACAATCAACCCACCTACCTATATCTAACGCAAAAACTAATTATATTTTCATACTTAGGAACTACATTCTTACATTTCATTTCTTCAAAAGGTTCAAAAACAAAATGATATTTTTGGAAAGTTGCATTTTAATAATTTTCAAACAATAGAGAGTATACAGAAAAGTGCGGTTATCAGAAAATTTAAAAATAATATTAAGAAAAAAAATACACATACACACTTAATCTAATATTTTTTTATACAATAACAGAAACATTACTTGTTTCATTCATTCATTTTTTTATTAAAATTAATTTCCATATTTCCAAGGCAAGCTAAGCCATTGATACCGGTGTTACTTTAACTAGATCCCAGTCGTTAAGACGTGTCGTGTGTTAAGCCGTTAAGCCAATAAGGCTTGAAAATTTTTGAAAATGGGGTTTGCCTCTAGCCCTACAACCTCCATTAATGTGGACTTGGAGTGTGGCCTAATGTTGTCAAGTTTGATAAGAAGCCCGTACCCCAGCTGTGGGGAAGACATGAGTGGTTTAACAATTTATTAAAATCACAAAATAAATTCGTATAAAAAAACCTTAATAAAACGTTACACGTACTTGTATGACTTTTTATTTGTGTAATACAAACAATCTCAGAAAAAAATAGCATTGTGATACAATATGATGAAAAGAGCATTGTGACACAATATGATTAAAAGAGCATTGTGACATAATATGATTAAAAGAAAATTGTGATACAATATGATTAAAAGAGCATTGTGACACAATATGATTAAAAGAGCATTGTGACACAATATGATTAAAAGAGCATTGTGACACAATATGATTAAAAGTAACTCTGATTGCTCGAAGTGGAAAATACCAGATTACAAACCGTACGAGTATGTTGCACGGCTCAGATTAGCGTGACAGAGTCGATTACGCAAATACGCAAGTTATGCGACTAAAAGCACGGCTAGTAGTAGTAGAGATGGTTTTGACTGTTAGACGCCTATCAACAACTACTTCCGTACTTGCAAGACACTTTAGGTCGTTGGTGTCGGTTGCTTTTTTGACTGTAGTTACCCATACAACTTCCACCAATCCGAACTTGTCTCTCGTGTGGACCAAAAGCGAGTAACAACCTTGAAACTACTAAATAAAGCGTCAAATTTGACAAATTTTAACAACATTTTTACTAAGTCCATTTTTCATAATATATTTCAAAATGGCCGCCAGTCTTATTTCATATAGGGTAAAACCAGGATAGTTGCCCCAGGGGTATAGTTGCCCCTATTGTAATTACTCTAGTTTCGCGGATGAATCGCGTGCTATTTAATAGATTAATAAATCTATCGAAAGATTCTCCAACTACCACTTAGTTGACCGTGTCTCATGTCTGTGCGATTGCATGGGAAGGCAAAATGCAATCAAAGTTTTTGCAGGATCCTGTTTCTCGGCGGAGCATCTATACTTACATACTTACTTTTTTCTATATTTACATGTATTAGGCAACTATCCCCTATGTGGGATAGATGTCCCAAAAAATAAAGGTCCGCAAAAATGGCTAATACTCTAAAAATATTGAAGATAATGTATTTTATTATTCATAAATTTGTAGACAAAAAACCAATCAGTTTTACAAATAAAGTATTTTGCTTTTTGTACTGAGAGATATAGGGTGATTTCAAAAAGTGTGACAACTGTCCGACTTTTACCCTACTGAGTATAACAAAATTGGTCTAGGAACCGTTAACCGTGGCTTCTATTCATCATACTGAACAAGTGTTCCAAAGAGATCCATTGTCAATTCGCAACACAATTTAGAACTCTTCTTACAAATCATCAGCAGAATGACCAATTTTGTGAATTTGTTTTTTTTTAATCCACAATTGATAAGCCCTTGGCATCATCTCACCTGATGATAAGTGACGATGATGCCAAAGATGAAAGCGGGCTTACCAAGATTCCCCAACGCAATGGATATCTGGCTATCTTATCTTCAAGCCGGAACACATCAATGATGTGAACACTGATGTTTGGAGGCAAGACTTAGATAAAATGGTGGTAGCTTGCCAGGCGGGCTATAAAAATGTCCGACCACCAACCAAACCGAGTCTTACAAAGTTGACCTCCTGGTGTGAAGCGAATAGACCAACCATTACGCCACGAGACGGGTCAATGGCGACGAATAGGTTTTTTTTGAGACCTGACTATGGGTTCCTTGGGGATAGTCGTTCAGTATGATGAGTAGAAGCCCCAGTTAACAGGCCCACAACCAACATAGTTACAACCAATGAACCTTGAAAACTTGTGACTGAAGTTTGAGCTGGCGAAGTTTTAGTCTTCTTTGTGTCTCAATTCATAAAAAGCCGTCGATGTGCTAAGTATAAGGACTAATTATCAATAATTTCTCTTATCCATAATACTGCGGTCCATGGTAGTATTTGTCGGCCCGTCGATCTATCACGATCAAGTTGGCCGTCTTAGCTGGATGCCCGTGGTGGTAGATCCACTTCTTGCCGGAATCCTTGGCGCCGTGGTGGAAGGAACTGGTGCCGTGCTTTCCGTGGCTGTCATGGCCAGCGGCTGACTTGTGGCCCTGTGGGTTGGAAGGTGGTATGGTTAGTGTTTTGTGTTTGAGCCGGGAATCTTATGAATCTTGTCATTATGACACTCGGGAAATGAAGAAGAACTTAACGAAACCTGTACAAAACCTTATGAAAAAATACGAGTGTGCTTTAGACCACACGACTGAAGTAAAACTTCTTTAGCTTCATATATGTTTGAAAGTAAACACTTGTCTTCAGGAAATAACCATATCTTTTTTGTCATATGGCGGTATAGACAGTTTATGAAAAGAGTTTTATTATCCTCTGAAAATGATTAAATCTTTTTTTATCTTATACGTTTGTTTTGATTGTTTTGACAACCGATATTGTTGGTAAACAAAAATAAATAGTATGTCTCTTTCTATCTTAACTAATTTATATATCCCTCTGAACTTCCGTTCGCCTCGCCCAACCACACTTCCGTAACGCTCTCGTAACGTACGTAGCTTACTCCCCAAGTCAAGCGTGCGTAAAGAAGTTTTACTTCAAAATGTACCTTGTTTCCATGGCCATGACCACCCTTGACGAAATGCCCGGAGTCGCCCTTGAGCTGTCCATTGAAGCCGGAAGCAAGATCATTCTTCTTAAAATGGCCACCCTGTAAAAAAAAAACATTTGAAATCATTTGTTAGGTATAAACCTTTTAAAACATCATTCAAAAATTTATTTAAAATTAAAATCAACATAAATAGAATATTATGTAAAGACTAATATGGACTAATAAAACTAATTGCTTTAGGATGTGTACATCAAGCCCTTTCATTGGGCTCTCAACCCAGATGACCTATTTCTTTTGTTTTATTCACTATTGGTAAGCCCTTCTCATCGGATGGTAAGTGACGATGATGCCGAAAATGGAAGCGGGAACGCAATGAGGAAACTGGCTATCTTATCTTCAAGCCGGAACACATCAATGTTGTTAACACTGATGTTAGGCGGCAAGACTTAGATAAGACGGTGGTAGCTAGCCAGGCGGGCTTAGAAAATGCCCTACCACCGACCAAACAGAATCTTACAAGTTGACTCCACCGGGAATTGAACCCGAGACCTCCTGATGTGAAGCGAATGGACTAACCATTACGCCACGGAGGCGTTTCTCCCTGTTTTTGAGTTTCATTTTAACTGGGTTAATATGACCGAAAATCTTAGGAAATTTTACGTTATAAAATTAAACGTATATATTTACAACAAGTGATACCCCACTTTTTGTTACTATTGTTGTATGAAACTTCTTGTCTTATCTTGTGGCGCAATTAACCGTGCTATCCAAGGGATAGACGGCGGTTGCTTGGTGTTGCACTTAGCATCACCCGCGATCACGTGTAGGGCATTTAGATTTACTCCTACGGACGTGTGCAACGTGACCTTCATAATACTTACCGATTGCTTTTACGGTGAAGGATTACATCGTGAGGAAACCTTTTCACTTGATTCCGGATGTGTATGAAGGTCACGTTTGCACGTAAGTTTCAAAAAACTCATTGGTTTATTGGCCGTCCGGATTTGAACCCGGGACCTCTGGTTAGAAGGGCCGAGTCGTTACCGGTTGATCCACCGACGCTTTTTTTGACTAAAACCTTTGAAAGACCTTTCAGCAGCATTACCCGTACCGAAAAACTAAATTTAAGACATTCTACGTCAAAAAAATCTACGAACTTTAGGTATACCTGCAAGATTTTATTTGATAGAAGTTTATTTTTTATTTTTTATCAATCGTAAAATATTCAAGAACCTCAAATATTCAGTGTGATAAATGTAAATATGCAGTGTAATAAATGCATGGCTCCAGATTCAGCAAAAGGCAAGATGAATAGGCATAGTATTAATTGCTAAGACTCGATTGAAAACTGTTGCGACTAGCACCGTCGCGTCGCGTTTGTGCCCCACCACCTAACAGCGCGGCGGCGACCTGGCGGGGAACGCTGCCCTTCGTGGACCACGCCCGAACCACTACCACCATACAGATCGAAGCCAATAGAAAACTATTTTTTTAAAAAATCTACATTTGATTAGCCCTAGACATCATCTCACCTAATGGTGTTAGTAACGATGACACCGAAGATGGGAGCAGGCTTATCAACATTACCTAAAACGCAACGGGAAACAGGCTATCTTAACATCATACCGGAAAATGATACCTGTCAACATTGATGTTTGGCGGCAACACTTAGATAAGATGGTGGTAGCTAGCCAGGCGGGCTTAGGAAATGCCCTATAATACAACCAACCAAACCGAGTCTTACTAGACACCGGCGGAAATAGAACCCGCGACCTCCAAGTGTGAAGCGAATGGACTAACCATTACGCCACGGAGGTGGTTAAAAATTTCTTAAGCGTGCTACGACTGGTGTTATATCGAAGGGCGAATCACATAAGTTAAATATCTTTGTTGATCTAACGACAACTGTTTCATTACCGTTAAGAGAATCTCGGCTGTAGTTAAAACATAAGTTTTTTTTTAATTTATTTTTTTATTAACAATTGTTAAACCCTTGACAACATCTCACCTGGTGGTAAGTGACGATGTTGCCGAAGATGGAAGCGGGCTTACCAAGATTCCCCAACGCAATGGGGAACTGGCTATCTTATCTTCAAGCCGGAACACACCAATGATATCAACATTGATATTTGGCGGCAAGACTTAGATAAGACGGTGGTAGCTAGCGAGGCGGGCTTAGAAAACGCCCTACCACCAACCAAACCGAGTCTTACAATTGACCCCGCCGGGAATCGAACCCGCGACCTCCTGATGTGAAGCGAATGGACTAACCATTACGCCACGGAGGCGTTTCTCCCCGTTTTAATATGACCGAAAATCTTAGTGAAATTGTAGGTTATAAAATTAAACGTATATATTTACAACAAGTGTTACCCCACTTTTTGTTACTATTGTTGTATGAAACTTCTTGTCTTATCTTGTGGCGCAATTAACCGTGCTATCCAAGGGATAGACGGCGGTTCCTTGGTGTTGCACTTAGCATCACCCGCGATCATTGAGCATTTAGATTTACTCCTACGGACGTGTGCAACGTGACCTTCATAATACTTACCGATTGCTTTTACGGTGAAGAATAACATCGTGAGGAAACCTTTTCACTTGATTCCGAATGTGTATGAAGGTCACGTTTGCACGTAAGTTTCGAAAAACTCATTGGTTTATTGGCCGTCCGGATTTGAACCCGGGACCTCTGGTTAGGAGGGCCGACTCGTTACCGGTTGATACGCCGACGCTTTTTTTGACTAAAACCTTTGAAAGACCTTTCAGCAGCATTACCCGTACCGAAAAACTAAATTTAAGACATTCTACGTCAAAAAAATCTACGAATTTTAGGTATACCTGCAAGATTTTATTTGATAGAAGTTTTTATTTTTATTTTTTATCAATCTTATATGCAAGAACCTCAAATATTCAGTGTGATAAATGTAAATATGCAGTGTCATAAATGCATAGCTACAGATTCAGCAAAAGGCAAGATGAATGAATAGGCATAGTATTATTGGCTAAGACTCGATTGAAAACTGTTGCGACTAGCACCGTCGCGTCGCGTTTGTGCCCCACCACCTAACAGCGCGGCGGCGACCTGGCGGGGAACGCTGCCCTTCGTGGACCACGCCCGAACCACTACCACCATACAGATCGAAGCCAATAGAAAACATGTTTTTTTTTAAATCTACATTTGATAAGCCCTGGACATCATCTCACCTAATGGTGTTAGTAACGATGATACCGAAGATGGGAGCAGGCTTATCAACATTACCTAAAACTGAACCTAGAACTGGCTATCTTAACATCATACCGGAACATGATACCTGTCAACATTGATGTTTGGCGGCAACACTTAGATAAGATGGTGGTAGCTAGCCAGGCGGGCTTAAGAAATGCCCTATAATACAACCAACCAAACCGAGTCTTACTAGACACCGGCGGAAATAGAACCCGCGACCTCCAAGTGTGAAGCGAATGGACTAACCATTACGCCACGGAGGTGGTTAAAAATTTCTTAAGCGTGCTACGACTGGTGTTATATCGAAGGGCGAATCACATAAGTTAAATATCTTTGTTGATCTAACGACAACTGTTTCATTACCGTTAAGAGAATCTCGGCTGTAGTTAAAACATAAGTTTTTTTTTAATTTATTTTTTTATTAACAATTGTTAAACCCTTGACAACATCTCACCTGGTGGTAAGTGACGATGTTGCCGAAGATGGAAGCGGGCTTACTAAGATTCCCCAACGCAATGGGGAACTGGCTATCTTATCTTCAAGCCGGAACACACCAATGATATCAACATTGATATTTGGCGGCAAGACTTAGATAAGACGGTGGTAGCTAGCGAGGCGGGCTTAGAAAACGCCCTACCACCAACCAAACCGAGTCTTACAATTGACCCCGCCGGGAATCGAACCCGCGACCTCCTGATGTGAAGCGAATGGACTAACCATTACGCCACGGAGGCGTTTCTCCCCGTTTTAATATGACCGAAAATCTTAGTGAAATTGTAGGTTATAAAATTAAACGTATATATTTACAACAAGTGTTACCCCACTTTTTGTTACTATTGTTGTATGAAACTTCTTGTCTTATCTTGTGGCGCAATTAACCGTGCTATCCAAGGGATAGACGGCGGTTCCTTGGTGTTGCACTTAGCATCACCCGCGATCATTGAGCATTTAGATTTACTCCTACGGACGTGTGCAACGTGACCTTCATAATACTTACCGATTGCTTTTACGGTGAAGGATAACATCGTGAGGAAACCTTTTCACTTGATTCCGAATGTGTATGAAGGTCACGTTTGCACGTAAGTTTCGAAAAACTCATTGGTTTATTGGCCGTCCGGATTTGAACCCGGGACCTCTGGTTAGGAGGGCCGAGTCGTTACCGGTTGATACGCCGACGCTTTTTTTGACTAAAACCTTTGAAAGACCTTTCAGCAGCATTACCCGTACCGAAAAACTAAATTTAAGACATTCTACGTCAAAAAAATCTACGAATTTTAGGTATACCTGCAAGATTTTATTTGATAGAAGTTTTTATTTTTATTTTTTATCAATCTTATATGCAAGAACCTCAAATATTCAGTGTGATAAATGTAAATATGCAGTGTCATAAATGCATAGCTCCAGATTCAGCAAAAGGCAAGATGAATGAATAGGCATAGTATTATTGGCTAAGACTCGATTGAAAACTGTTGCGACTAGCACCGTCGCGTCGCGTTTGTGCCCCACCACCTAACAGCGCGGCGGCGACCTGGCGGGGAACGCTGCCCTTCGTGGACCACGCCCGAACCACTACCACCATACAGATCGAAGCCAATAGAAAACATGTTTTTTTTTAAATCTACATTTGATAAGCCCTGGACATCATCTCACCTAATGGTGTTAGTAACGATGATACCGAAGATGGGAGCAGGCTTATCAACATTACCTAAAACTGAACCTAGAACTGGCTATCTTAACATCATACCGGAACATGATACCTGTCAACATTGATGTTTGGCGGCAACACTTAGATAAGATGGTGGTAGCTAGCCAGGCGGGCTTAGGAAATGCCCTATAATACAACCAACCAAACCGAGTCTTACTAGACACCGGCGGAAATAGAACCCGCGACCTCCAAGTGTGAAGCGAATGGACTAACCATTACGCCACGGAGGTGGTTAAAAATTTCTTAAGCGTGCTACGACTGGTGTTATATCGAAGGGCGAATCACATAAGTTAAATATCTTTGTTGATCTAACGACAACTGTTTCATTACCGTTAAGAGAATCTCGGCTGTAGTTAAAACATAAGTTTTTTTTAATTTATTTTTTTATTAACAATTGTTAAACCCTTGACAACATCTCACCTGGTGGTAAGTGACGATGTTGCCGAAGATGGAAGCAGGCTTCCCAAGATTCCCCAACGCAATGGGGAACTGGCTATCTTATCATCATGCCGGAACACACCAATGATATCAACATTGATATTTGGCGGCAAGACTTAGAAGATGGAGGTAGCTAGCCAGGCGGGCTTAGAAAACGCCCTACCACCAACCAAACCGAGTCTTACAATTGACCCCGCCGGGAATCGAACCCGCGACCTCCTGTGTAAAGCCAGTGAACTTTGCCTCTGAGCTACGGAGGTGGTTAAAAGAAACTTGGAGCTGTGGTGCTCTTCTTGTGATGCTATAAATTATCAATTTATTGATTTTTTTTGGACTTTAGTTATTATTTTTGGGACTTTTATTGATACATTGACAAATTTTGACAGTGATGAATTTTATTAGTTTTTTTTTTCGTAAGTTTCTTATTTAACATGACATGAATTTACATGAATTTAGATTGTTGACATGCCTTTCTTTACCAAATTTTTAAGTTTTATGGGATTTATCTTAATTAAGTATGGATTTATGATTATGATAATTGTTTTCTTGCATATCATGCTATAAGATTGTAATTGTGTTCAAATTTAGTTTTTCATTATTTTGTATTTTATTTTTATCTGTACATCATTGTAGTTTCACAATTTCAAATACAATGTTATAACTGAACTGAACTCTAATTAATTCTAATAGAGTCTCTTTTATAAAAATTAATGACAAACCAACATTTAAATAGCCTAGGTTTTTAATGAATCTGTTGATAAATACAGCCCAAAATAATAATTCAGGAAATCAGTTTTTGACATTATTAGATCAAAATAATAAAAATAACGTAGCGTAGGCAGGCCTCCCACGCGGTGGACCGACGACCTGGTGAAGATCGCGGGAAGCCGATGGATGCGGGCAGCGCAGGACCGGTCGTCGTGGAAATCCTTGGGGGAGGCCTTTGTCCAGCAGTGGACGATTTCCGGCTGATATGATGATGATGAATAAAAATAAACATACATACTCACAAACACACACACACACACACATACACACACACACACACACAAATACACACTAACACTAACAAACAACACATCTCATGTAGTCGATTGCATGCGGATGGATAGATTTGAATAAATTTGATAAATTTTAAGAACTTGAAATTTATTTTTAAGTTTGGGTACTGTAGATTTAACGCTGTAATTTTTAAATAAATAAAATAAACAATTTATACGACCAAAGTACCAACATCGATGTTAGATCCTGTTCAAACTTAAATTGTGAAAGATCGATTCCTACCGTTTCAAATCAATAAAACGTCGCAGACTCTTGGACTGGGGCCCTGACCGAGAAGTTTTTTAGTTTCTCATCAATACAAAACTCGGAAAAAAACCGACACGCTGTGTCATCGACACAAAAACCCACCACTACTGACCCAGACTTTAACTAAAAACTAGAACTATCTAAATTTCGTCATCCCAAACACTAGGCCTAGACCCAGAAACACTGATTAGAAGTTCTGTTCAATGCCTAGAACATACAAATTTTAATATATATATATATCCTTTATTGTATACAAACATTTTAATGACAAGAACTTAGAGGGGACGTATACTAAGGTGGACTTATCTCTATAAGAGATCTCTTCCAGCCAACCTTACCGGGTGTTAGGAGATATTAATATCCTTTTAAAAAGGTTTCAGCCGCCGTTTTCAGGTTTCTGCCATTTAACCGCCTCCGTGGCGTAATGGTTACTCCATTTGCTTCACACCAGGAGGTCGCAGGTTCGATTCCCGGCGGGGTCTACTTTGTTAGACTCTGTTTGGTTGGTGGTAGGGCATTTTCATAGCCCGCCTGGCTAGCTACCACCATCTATATATATCTAAGTCTCGCCGCCAAACATCAGTGTTAACAGCATTGATGTGTTCCGGCTTGAAGATAAGATAGCTAGATCCCAATTGCGTTGGGGAATCCTGGTAAGCCCGCTTCCATTTTCGGCATCATAGTGACTTACTACCATTCCCTCCCGTATATCTACCAGATACGCTAAACTACCAGGTTTATGATATAGCGTCCCCACTTCGGAGGATTGATAGACCTACCGTAACTGGTCCTTGTCTTCACCTTATGGTGTTGGCAGGAATAGCGGCCCTCACTATATGCCCAAGGGTAGTGACTTACTAGCAGGTGAGACGATGCCAAAGGCTTACCAATTGTGAATTTTAAAAAAAAACTTAAAACTTGATTGCCATGAAACGAACGAACAGTGCCGTTGACAGGTGAAAAAATTAGCCTACAAATCGATTTATCATTGTTTGCTGCAGACGGATTATTGTTTGGGCAACGATTTCAGAGTTTTCTAATTTAAATCAATTTGATGCGTGAAGTATTTCGCACAGATAAAGTGATTTGAACGAATCGAATGGCGATGCGAAGAACTGACTGATTGATAGGAGTGACCTTCGCTGGACCTTCGGGTTTGGTCGTTTCAACACAGACATTTTAACCCCCTCCGTGGCGTAATGGTTAGTCCATTCGCTTCACACCAGGAGATCGCGGGTTCCATTCCCGGTGTGGTCAACTTGTAAGACTCGGTTTAGTTGTTGGCATTTTCTAAGCCCGCCTGGCTAGCTACCACCATCTTAACTAAGTCTTGCCGCCTAACATCAGTGTTAACAGCATTGATGTGTTCCGGCTTGAAGATAAGATAGCCAGTGCTCCATTGCGTTGGGGAATAGTGGTAAGCCCGCTTGCATCTTCGGCATCGTCGTCACTTACTCAGGTGAGATGATGCTAAGGGCTTACCAATTGTAAATAATAAAAAGATAAAACTAGAGGCCACACTCTAAATACCTAATTGAAGCAAAGAAATATGGCCTTGAAATGTCTCGTTACCGCTCCGCCTCTTTTCAATTAGCGGGTGTGCAAGAGCTTTACCTATACACGTCTTGTTCACACCTTCTATTTAGAAAGAGACGGAGCGCTAACGAGAAACTTCAAGGTCATATTTCTTTGCTTCCATTAGGTATTAAGAGTGTGGTTTCCAGATTTACCAATAAACTTCTTGGTAAAAAGCTAAGTAACCACTAAGGAAAAAAACTAGTTTTTAACCTAAAAATCGTGTATTTATTTAGGACAATTGAAAACCTAAAACCTTATAGGTAAAAGTCTTTAATATCGCATTGTCACGCGATATACAATATGCATGAACAATTTCAGCTCAATCGGAAACCGGGAAAGATTTCATTACAGACACCGGGACAGGTAAACCTAAAAATATTGAAAATCTAAAAATTTTTAGGATATACTCGTACATATGCATGCAAAATTTCAGCTCAATAGGAAAGGGAGAAGTGGGTCAAATTTAACTTGCAAGATTTCATTACAGATACCGGGACAGATGAAACAAAATAAAAGCTTGTAATAAAAACTACTTTTCGGCCTATAGTTGGTGGGATTTTTTAATGTTTATACTGTTAACGTTTGTGAGAGTCACACTTGCGCTAATGAGCCCGAGCTGAATGGAAAAAAAACATATTTCTATACCTTTTTTTGATGTCATTTAAATAAAATACCTTAAGATGAGTCAAAAGACAAAATTTAATTCAAATTATTGAAAGACTGTATACTGCTATCACTATGGAAAAAATATATTATATACTTAAATAAATAAAAAAATCGACTTAATTGAACACAATTTTAAAAATACACTTTTGATGTAAAAAAAAATACTGTAGACCCCATTTTTGGCATTAATTGCAAAATTTCTCGAAAACAAATAGTTAATATTAAATGAAACCAACACACAAAAGTCGGTGACTTTAACACCTTTCATTTAAAAAAAAACATTTTTTTAAACTTTTTTAAAAGTTAAGAAAAATATTAAAAATATATAAAAATCGAGAATTGGGCGTTCGGTTCCAACGTAACAGCCGCTTTGAAGCCCGCATTGATTTGAACTTACGTTCGATATTAATTTAACACGTTTCAAACTACTCGGATTGAGTCATCTTAAAGCCTTAATATTTTAAAGATCTATCTAGAGGTGTGGTGGTACGAATATCCGACTCCCACTTGGCTGTTTGGTCGAAAATTAAAAAAAAGATTAGTTTAATCTAACTTATCCGCCTCAGTGCCATAATGGCTAGTCCATTCGTTTCATACCAGGAGGTCATGAGTTCAATTCCCGGCAAAGTCTAACTTTGTCAGACTCTGGTTGGTGGAAGGGTATTAAGTCTTGCCGCCAAACATCAATGTTTACTACTTTGGTGTATTCTGGCTTGGAGATAAGATAGCTAGTTCCCCATTGCGTTGGGGAATCTTGATAAGCCCGCTTCCGTATTTGGCATCATAGTCACTTATAATCAGGTGAGATAGCACTAAGGGCTTACCAGTTTTGAACGAAAAACCGGCCAAGTGCGAGTCGAGGGTTCCGTACCACCACACTTCTACACGCATGTATAATAATGATACATGCATGTAGAAAAATGCTTTTTTTAACCAGTTCAGACTTCTTGGGGTAAGTACGACTCACGATTGGCTTGTTTTATTATTTGTTGATTTACTTTAGGATTATTAGTATATATAGTGAGCGTCGGTGGCGCAATGGCAAGGGCCGCTACCTATTGTCCGGGAGGTCGTGGTTCGAATCCTGCCACGTACCAATGTGTTTTCAAATTTCGATTTTATAAACGTTTATCCGACGCTCTTACGGTGAAGGAAAACATCGTGAGGAAACCTACACACGCCTGAGAAAAAACTCTAAGGTTGTGTGTGAAGTCGACCAATCCGCTCTGGGCCCGCGTGGTCGACCAAGGCCCGATCAGGGCCAATTCAGGGTAGGCTCGAGCCCCTTGGTGCCGACGTATATGAGCTGATGAGTACTATAATCACGAAAAGCTTAGCGCTTGTTTGTATTACCGTTTTTACGATAGAGAAAAAAAAATAAACACGTTTCATACCACTTTATTTATCACTTTTTCATCTTTTTTATTATGTTTTGTAATTGACATAGCTCACAGAATCGCTAAAATAAAGAGGCAGTGGGCAGGGCACATAGCTCATAGAACAGATAGCCGTAAAGTTCTCGAGTGGTGCAGTAAAGTTCCCGAGAGGCGACCGTACACCAGAAGAAGTAGCGTAGGCAGGCGTTCCACGCGGTGGACTGACAAATCGCGGGAAGCCTCTGGATGCGGGCAGCGCAGGACCGGTCGTCGTGGAAACCCTTGGGGAAGTCCTTTGTCCAGCAGTGGAAGTCTTTCGGCTGACATGGTGATGATGATTATTATTTTTTGGTAATCTAATATTTTGCGAAATTTTCAGCCAGTTTCCTGTTCAGGTTCCAAGCACAGATTTTTAAAGGACGGAGAGCGTAGGCTTAGTAATAAGGTCCCGCGTTACCTGCTACAGAACCCTAAAACTGTAATTAATATAGCACTTGCTCAAGATACGTAATTTATTACTAAAATTGTAAATATCATCCTAATATTAGCATATACTTTTTCTCGGTTAAGTGACTTTCATAATGGTCTAAAGAAAGAATAAATGATCTTTTAACCGCCTCCGAGGCGTAATGGTTAGTCCATTCGTTTCACACCAGGAGGTCGTGGGTTCGATTCCCGGTGGGATCAACTTGTTAGACTCGGTTTGGTTGGTGGTAGGGAATTTTCTAAGCCCGCCTGACTAGCTACTCTTATTTAAGTCTTGCCGCCAAACATCAGTATGTGTTCCGGCTTGAAGATAAGATAGCCAGTTTCCCCATTGCCAAAGCAATTGCCCAAAGGTAATCTTGGTAAGACCGCTTCCATCGCGGCATCATCGCCACTTACCATCAAGTGAGATGATGCCAAGGGCTTACCAATTGTGAATAAATAATAAAAAAAAACTTTGAACTGACGTGATTCAGTGTAGCCAGTACATATTGAGTTTAAAATTTGTCCACTGATTTCAACTTTATCCTGTATTCTTTATCCTTTATCCTTTATCACGCTTCTCTTAATCACAGTAACAAGTTCACTTTAGAACACCACGATGAGCAAAATAAGGTAAATAAGTTCTCCTCACCGATTCGTGGCTCCTCTCGTGATTGTGGCCTCCGTACTTCTCCTCCTCGGCGGAATCTCCCTCTTCCTCGAAGAACTCCACCTTTTTCTCGTATTCATCCTTCTTGTGGATGTCGTGGCTGCCCTTCGTGCTGTGACCCTTGGAGTGCTTGCCTGACTCTTCGTACTGGAATTTGAGGATATGTGATATAACTTAATTTACTTTCTCATCATCTTAGCCAGGTGCAGACGTCCGGTCTACAATGTAGTCTTCGGAGCTCCCGAGGATCTGCAGAATGTGCTCTTCGACACATTTAAAGCCAGGGAACTAACCTAATGACTGCATTTCATAATTTTATAACTTTTCTTGTTTTCAAAAAAATAATCGTTAAAATTAGTTGACCCGTAATAAAGCCGCTGTGTGTATTTGAACAGTACATTTTCTATGGAAAAGCGAAATTAATTGTGATGCTTTTGAAACAGACTTATTTATTAACACATTAACGGTCCCCATACAAGTGTTTTGAAACACGCCGTATGTTCATATGTGTGAGCCCCTAGAGTAACACAGGGTTCGTGTGCCTCATATAGCACACTAACTCGACGGATTAGTCCTCGTGTACCACACATGGTACACTGGACTGTTAATGTGTTAAAACTACTGATATAGAGTGCCTTGAGGAAATTGATGAAACGAATAAAGGACAACCTTATTTTTATATGTAGGGTGGTACTTAAATCAAATTAAATTGAACCACTATAAAACCATATATGAGGTGAAAGAGAACAATATTTTAATTTTTGAAATCTAAAATAAAAATAAAATCGCTCACCCATTTATAAGATATACATTTTTTTTATTTGCGTAGCGGAAAATAAAAATAATAACTGGTATCACTGTTGTCCAATGCTGCGTTTTTGTTTTCGTGTCAAAAAATGTACTAAAAAGAGATAACACCTTAGCAATTTCATTACGATTTCTCTGTCGTACAACTTACAAAGATTTTTGAATGAGGTAAAAAAACGTACTACTGACAAAGTGATCGACTGTCACTGTCATTTGACTATCACAACCAAAGAGCATTTAATCACTACTAAGTCTAAGTCACTAACAAAGAGCATTTAATCACTACGTTATGTATCACTACTGTCACTGACATAATCTGTCTACCATCAAGTAATGCTAAAAAGAGACAAAAGATGTTATTGAAGTATGTTAAAAAGAGATACACAATAAGCTATAATCAAAGATGAACTACCAACTGGATTAGGGGTACGTTCGTTTTATTAAGGTATGTTCGTTTTATAGTGATTTTCTTGAAAAACATTTTTTGTTAACGGAGGGCTTAAAAAATAAAGTAATGCTGCATCAGAATTACGTAAAGGTTATATAATTCTTTGGTATGGGTCAATACAGTGGTTCAATTTAATTTAATTTTAGTACCCACAATATTTTTGTCCTTTGTCTTTATATAGATTATTCTTCACTGACAACACACACATTGATTATGACCTTTCGTCTTCTTGCACTTTACCTCAATATTTTATTCTTCAAGTGCAAACGAAAGAAACAAGCCCCTCTCATTACCTTAATTAATACTCGATTTACCAAGCTTCTGGTTGTGATGGCTGTGACCCTGCCAAGACCGAGAGGCGAAGGCAAGGACCACCTGTAGTAGGTCTTAGGCTATGAAAGAAACGGTACCTTAGCGTGTTTTTTTCCGTGTTCCTCGTGGTGATGGGCCCCATAATGGTTCTTTTCATCATGGTGGCTCTTGTCGCTGCCCCCATGGTCGTGGTACTCGCCGTGGTGGTCCTCCTTATCATGATGACCTTTTTTGGTCTTCGAATCCTTATGAACGCCCTGTATAACAAAATTTGTATTAGCTGTGTTTTCCAAAGATGATGACGTCATGATTAAACTGAAAATAATAATAAAGAGTGTTCAGTGACATGTTTTTTTTTAATAATCGCATCAAATAGGGACACAAACTTTAAAAAATAGGAAAGTTTATTTTTAGTTAAAAACACAGGGACGTATTAAGGGGTGGGTAAATTCTTAATTTTATATTTGTGTATTTTTATTATTTTTGTTACATACATTCTGTTACTTGTTGACATGTTGTTGGTGTTGTCTGATTTAACAATTTGTGTTAGGCACAAAATAGAAGACATGATATTAAATACACAATTTGTGGACACCTGTAGCCAAGCAAAGTTGGCCTATTGGCATCTAACCTTGGTCTTTGCAGGGTCTCAGCTCCGCAAGGTAACGGCTGCTATAACTGGACATGGTCTTATTAATAAACACCTATTCGATCTAGGCATCACGGATAGCCCACTGTGCATAGCGTGTATGGAAGATGAAGAACTTCTGCTTACATACCCGTGGATTGCAAGGAGCTAGCACAGGTTAGGGTCGTAAACCTCCATGATTAGAGGTCGCCCCAGGGAGTTGACAGCGACCCGAAGTCACTACTGGACTTGAGCTACGACCTGGATTGGCAGTGATGCCGACCAACTTACGCAGAATGGGCGCATCGGTCACCGGGTTGCGGAAACCAGCCCGCTCTTAAGGCGGTAATATAACAGATTTTCCTTATTTTTGACGTCAATTACTCCTAAACGATTGAAAACCCAAAGTTAAAAAAAATATATCCTTATTGTTGATGATGTTCCTTAAAGTAAAAAGTTATTAGAAACATAATTGAGCAGTTTTTGCTCGATAGAAAGAAATCACAAATATAGGTCTTCACCGTTACTTTCAACTCTAGTTTGAAGTATAAATTTAAAAAATATATACAGAATTTTTTATTATGGTAGTACAAGGTGAGTAATGTTATTATTTTTTATACTGTCATTGTAGTTTTTGATTGAAATGAAAAACCATTGAAAAATACAAAAGTGTGGTTATTTTCTTTACTCTTTACATTTAAAGAAAAAGACAGAGACAACTGTTCCAATCAATACCTGCCTTAACTATAACTATATAACATGGTATTATTGAAATATACCGAGGCCTCTGATCGTGAAACTGATCACTTTTTTTAATACATAATCACTATTTATTTATTACCGAGGCCTCTGATCGTAAAACTGATCACTTTTTTACTAGTAGAAGTTCATAGTGAAAAGTTTTCCTTTTTTTTATTTTTTTTTATTCACAATTGGTAAACCCTTGTAATAAAAGAAGAAAAAATATGTTTTATTTCACGAGCACAAGTCTAGAAAAAAAAAACTTACAACATAAGATCCTACACACACAACACACAATTGTAACAAAAAAATTTAAGGTAACTTTACTTTACAACATCATGTTCCTAGCAAACTTTTACAACACCATGTTCCTAGCAAACTTTTACAACACCATGTTCCTAGCAAACTTTTACAACACCATGTACCTAGCAAACTTTTACAACACCATGTTCCTAGCAAACTTTTACAACACCATGTTCCTAGCAAACTTTTACAACACCATGTTCCTAGCAAACTTTTACAACACCATGTTCCTAGCAAACTTTTACACCACCATGTTCCTAGCAAACTTTTACAACACCATGTACCTAGCAAACTTTTACAACACCATGTTCCTAGCAAACTTTTACAACACCATGTTCCTAGCAAACTTTTACAACACCATGTTCCTAGCAAACTTTTACAACACCATGTTCCTAGCAAACTTTTACAACACCATGTACCTAGCAAACTTTTACAACACCATGTTCGTAGCAAACTTTTACAACACCATGTTCCTAGCAAACTTTTACAACACCATGTTCCTAGCAAACTTTTACAACACCATGTTCCTAGCAAACTTTTACAACACCATGTTCCTAGCAAACTTTTACAACACCATGTTCCTAGCAAACTTTTACAACACCATGTTCCTAGCAAACTTTTACAACACCATGTACCTAGCAAACTTATACAACACCATGTTCCTAGCAAACTTTTACAACACCATGTTCCTAGCAAACTTTTACAACACCATGTACCTAGCAAACTTATACAACACCATGTTCCTAGCAAACTTTTACAACACCATGTTCCTAGCAAACTTTTACAACACCATGTTCCTAGCAAACTTTTACAACACCATGTACCTAGCAAACTTATACAACACCATGTTCCTAGCAAACTTTTACAACACCATGTTCCTAGCAAACTTTTACAACACCATGTTCCTAGCAAACTTTTACAACACCATGTTCCTACCAAACTTTTACAACACCATGTTCCTAGCAAACTTTTACAACACCATGTACCTAGCAAACTTTTACAACACCATGTTCCTAGCAAACTTTTAAATGCTTTGACCGCTATATTTAGACGATGAGTTGTGCTGCATTCATTCATTGCGCACTATAGTCATGTTTTAATTAAAATCGCTCGAAATCTCCGTCTGTCCACTAACTTTGTCTTCCTTTGCATCTGAATACAGATAATTGAGTTGGCAAAGTTATAGAGTGCGCGCATCGCTGCCTACCAGACGTTAGACAACGATAGTCAAAGAAATATACTAGAAGTATAGACAAGACAAGTGAAAGTAGAATAGTGAAATATAAAATTAAAAGGAACCTATTCTGGATTCGTTAATTATTTTAAGACTCCATACACATTTTTTTTAACAGCTGATTGATTACATCCTACTAATATTAAAAACGCGAAAGTTTATAAGAATGTATGGATGTATGTTTGTTACTTTTTCACGCAAAAACTACTGAACGGATATGGTTGAAATTTGGTAGGTAGACAGATTACGACCTGGATTATTTTTTTCACGCTCACGAGCCGCTTGCGGCTCACGCACTGTGCGTGTGCACCCTCAAAAAGTCATAGAAACTTTGTCGACGCGGGTGAAGCCGCGGGAAAGCTAGTTACATTACGTTTTTCATTATCAATTTATATTTTATTTTTAAAGAATTAAGATTTGGGTTTAGAAATTTATTCAGGAGCCTCTTGTTTTCGGAAGCTGTTTATTTTGCTCTTAATTTTTTTATATACTATTCTCTTACTTTAATTACATTATCAATATTTAATTCACGTTCGTGATTATTATTAATTATTTCATCTCTTAATGATACTTGAATTGCAGTTGTATCACGCTCAGTATTTTATTCCGACGTTTATGAAATAATTTTGTTAGGTTGATACTTCTGCATAATATTTAAGTAACAAAAGAATAAAATCCTGAATTATAAATTTACAACAACGTAATAATGTGATAAAAACATCTAACGTATTTCTGACAAAGATTTTATCAGACTGAAAGGAACTTACAAAATTCAATTTAACTGATTAAAGACTCAGTTAAAACAATGCCGTGACTGCCGTGTCGTCACGATACACAACTTAACTTTCAACATTGGCACCTTAAAATTTAATTATTTTAATACCAGCGCAATATCAGACTTAATTAAGTAATCTATTAGCTTAAATTGTTTTTAATACTCAATATTAGCGAAACAAAAATTAGGTCTGCCTAAGCCTTACGCTATAAAACAGAATTGTGTAAATATTTCTTTTTAATATAAAATTATAAAAAAAATATATAAAAAATTTGGATGTAGCACTCAAGCTCAAATAGTGCCTATTCTTTCTCGTCTTGAAGATTCCTAAATTATACTACTCGGGAATACAGACGCCGGCAGGGAATTAAACACCTTGGCGGTTCGCATAATGAACGAAGAAGCAAAATGTTTCGTGCTTAAAGTAAAGGTGGAACATTAACGACAAAGGGTGGAATCGCCTTCTACAATAACAATTCATAATTTTCATTTGGAAATGTTATTTTGTAATTTCAGCTGTAAATAATAAACAAAATATTCATGGATCTATATTAACACTATATAAAATCACTTATTATCACTTAAATGATCATTTTGATGTTACTAATGTTAATTTTCTATTTTATTTTGGTGAAGGTTTGTAATTAGCATAGTTTTAAATTTAATTTTGTTACTTATATATAATATTAAGCTGTAAATCTTCCGAATAGCAAATAAATAAATAAATACTTCAAACTTAGCGAAACATTTCAAAAGTGTCAAAACATAAAAAAAAACTTAAAAACATGTCTACGTTTTTTGAATTCTTTTAATTTTGTCAATTTATTTAAAAGTGTTTGAGTTTAAATGTTTACGAGTACTGTCGATTTTAAGCCATTACATTAAAATTTGTGAACCCTCGACCCACCTGATAAATCAAATAAAAAAAATACATTTTTCTATTTTAAATAGGTGTTTACAAACAATTTTAAATAGTCAAAAACCTTGATGTCTATTACAAATAATTACATGATTCAGATCACAGTCTCAGGTTATGGTATTTGATGGACGATCAATAATTTTCTTAATATCCTTGTCATTAACGTAATATATTATAATATCCTCTAAAGCACAGGCATTTTTAGCGGTTCCGTAACACAAAAGGTAAAAACGGAACCATTTTACGATCACTCCTGTGTCTGTGTGTCCGTCTGTCACATTCGGTACACATATGTAAATCGGTGAGTCAAAGACGGACGTGTTACGTAAATAGATGATTTTTTTAACACTTATGGGGGTAAATTAGATTGTTTTAAGTTTTTCAAAATATATTGTAGGACATATCAAAAGAAAGGACATATTGTAAAAAATCCCAAATATATTTTTTTAAATTAATTTTATGATAAATAATTTTGAAGTTATTTAAGAAAATATAGGCGAAAATTGACCATACTCCCCCTTATCTGCGACACTACTAGGCCTGAAATTGACCATACTCCCCCTTATCTCCGACACTACTAGGCCTGAAATTGACCATACTCCCCCTTATCTCCGACACTACTAGGCCTGAAATTGACCATACTCCCTCTTATCTCCGACACTACTAGGCCTGAAATTGACCATACTCCCCCTTATCTCCGACACTACTAGGCCTGAAATTGACCATACTCCCCCTTATCTCCGACACTACTAGGCCTGAAATCTTAAAGAAACAACAGTATATGAGATTGATACATAGATAACAGAAAAATCTATAAAAAAATCTAAAGTCCTTCCATTCCCACAGGAAAAATGAAATTTCTTAAACCTAGAATAAGCAGACGCCTATTTACCCAGAGCAAAGTATGTACTAAGAGGTCTTGTTCTGTTGATAGTTTAAAGTTTTAGTGCGGGACCCTGTTTGTGTGGCCCCGAGTCACACTTGGCTGGTAATTTCCTTTATTCTGTAACGACTCACGGAATAGGTCTTTTTTTGCATATTAAAAATAGTTTCTATGTCAGCCGCATGCTTGTACAGTAAGATGCCAAAAGACATTATACTTTGGAAAAATACACTAGGGTTGCAGTAACTACGTCCATTAACTGTCTTATTTTCTTACCGGAATAAGCAGCTGAACTAAGTGTGTTCAGTTCAGCTGCTTATTCCGTTAAGAAAATAAGATTCCGTTAAGGCGAGGCACCGGTTTGCTAGATCACATTTTTTGGGTAATTACCACTAAAAGTCGGTGTTGCAAAAAATATTGGACATACTTAAGGATATTGTCTGAGGACTGTGCTAATATGTTACACGATAGTGTGTACTTTACTCGATCATAAAAAATCCCAAATACAGGTCTAAAACGTCTAGAACAAAGTCTAAAACGAATAAAATAATTAATAAAATTTCTATATTTGCACATAGTTTTTATATGAAGATATTTCTTTTTAAGTACTACAGAGAATCTGCTAAGTTTTAGTTTTTAAATTGAAGTCTTAAGAGAAATAACAACGTAAACATTGAAAAAGTGCAAAAGTGTGGTTATTGTCTTGACTCTTTACACGTAAAGGAAAAAACAGAGACAACTGTTTTACAAATGCCTCCTATTAAGATAATTAGTTGTGACTAATACACATATTATTGGCCTTTGTACGTCTACGGTCTACGTCCATGAATTTGCAGTATTCATTGCACAAAAACGTGTTGTTCATGATCATTCATAAATTGTTTTAAAGTTAATACTATAAATAACTAGCCGATATGTTATGAAAACACTCTATTTTAGACAATAGACTGCATTTAAAATCATAAATAATTATATCCAATCCAAAACACTCTTTGTTTAATTAAAGCACGACTCATTCGTGTGAACATTGAACAATAATTTTTTATATGTACAAATTAATTACATGTACTGAAGACAAGGCAGTATGGACAATGAGCCTTAACCTGCCCTGAAAAGGGCAAATAAACAAAAAAAAAACACTCTGTGTAGTACTTATTTATTTATATCATGGAACACCATATCATTTTAGCTGAAGGTAGATTACCATACTCTTTGTTTGCCACAATAGTCACTAACTTTAACCGCCTCCGTAGCTCAGAGGCAAAGTTCACTGGCTTTATACAGGAGGTCGCGGGTTCGATTCCCGCCGGGGTCCATTGTAAGACTCGGTTTGGTTGGTGGTAGGGCATTTTCTAAGCCCGCCTGGCTAGCTACCACCATCTTATCTAAGTCTTGCCGCCAAATATCAATGTTGATATCATTGGTGTGTTCCGGCATGAAGATAAGATAGCCAGTTCCCCATCGCGTTGGGGAATCTTGGTAAGCCCGCTTCCATCTTCGGCAACATCGTCACTTACCACCAGGTGAGATGTTGTCAAGGGTTGACCAATTGTGAATAAAAAAAAAAAAAAAAAAAAATGGTTTTATTTTCTCAGTATGATTTGATTTGACGCCCTTTCAGGCTAGTAATCCATTAGAAAATTATGTAATAATTTCGCTTTCATCTTCGGCATCATCATCATTTAGCATCAGGTGAGGCGATGCCAAGGGCTTACGAATTTTAAATAAAAAAAACTAATTAACACATTGTTATACTTTTCATAAAAATGGATAATATTATGATATTTGAATGAGGTACCTATCTGTTGTTTTGTAATTATAACTGTAAATTTTTCTGACCGCAGTTGTCATTTGGTGTTGTGTTGTTTTGTATCGAAATCAGCTTCCATGTTTTTAACATGTTTAAAAGGTTAAATATAGTCACTGAATGTCACTAACTGCAGCAAGCAAATCACTTTATGGTACTTACCCTAGGGAAAGTACTAGAAAAAAGGACGTCCCAAGAGAAGATGGGAAGATGACATCCGTCTGACCCTGGGACCTTGCTGGACAAGAGTTGCAGCAGATAGAGTGCAATGGAGTCAATTGGAGGAGGCCTATGCCCTTAGGCACGAGCTAAGGGACATTTTGTAATATTTTAAGATGAAACTGTAATATTCATTAGTTCGGAAATAAAAGGCTATTTTATTGTATTGTATAGTCACTGTAATTAATAAAAAATAAAAACTGAAATATTACTTTCCAGAGACGAGGATGTAAAAGAAAGATATGTAATTTTCCGAAAATTTGTGTTCAAGATTTTGATGAAATGTACTCTTTTTCACTTATAGACACCAAAAAAGTGGTCGAGAAAAATTTCTGAATGTATGTGTGTCCGTATCACTGATTTGCGGAGAATCTAGAGGAAAGATTTCGCAAAAAAAAATATTTTTTAAAGTATTTTTTATTTTCAAAATATCAAGAGTAACTCCAATCCAAAAAACACAGAATATGTACGAGTATGTGTTATTCATTATAGAGGATAATTTTACTTCAATGGGGACCTTACATTGAAAATTAAGCAAGCAGGAAGGCTTACTTTAGCTGCGGCAGTTAAGAAAATAATGACAGTTAAAGCCAACGAAAAACGACCAACTTAGTAACCGATTTTTACCTGAATTAATTATTTTTTTATCGAAAAAGAATTGATTTGTAATTTAACGGATGTGAGGAGTGATTTTAATTTACTCAAATTCAATTTTAATACACAGCACTAAAGAAAAAAATATCCCAATGCAACCTTTTTTTTTCTTTTTGTAACCTTAGCACTGCTGCAATTTTAATCGAAACATTATGATAATTTATGAACTTCTTAACAAAACAATATAAAATGATTTTGTTTTCTTACTTTTTGTAAATTCTTTTTATTTTATTTATATTGAATTAATTTTCGCACGATTCGCCGCAGCGATTGACGTAACAGCGACGCTGCAGTACGAGCTGACAAGAACTTTATTTCCAAGCTATTGCGTTCGATGTTTGAGACAATGTTAATCGAGTTTTGCTAATTTTAGGAACGGAGGAGCCTTAACGGATGTAGGTACGGCGAGTCTAGTGTTTCTAGTTAATTCCATAGTATAATGTCTTCTAGTATAATGTCATCTTACTGTGGCATGCGGCTGACATGGAAACTCTTTCTATCTTGCAGAAAGAGAGCTATCTGCGCTATCAGATGTCGTTACAGAATATATGTTCAAAAAATCAACATATTAATTGATGCTAGTTAGTTTACATATGAAAACATCATGTAATTTCGTAAGAATTTGCAAATATTTCCTAAAAACAGTGACAGGCATAATTTTAATTTAAGAAATGTTTCATGAAAAAATTCAAGATTCATGTATAATGCCTGTACTTACTAAAGAGGATATTATAAATTAATAGATTATGTAAATTACAAGGATTATAGTTATATATTAGTCCATATAACGTAACCTGAGACTGTAATTTTAATCATGACATTATTTGTAATAGACAATATTTTTTTATGTCTATTTAAAAATGTGCGTGTAAACAACTCTTTAAAATAAATGTTTTGAAATTGGAATTTGGATAAAAATAGATAAGGGGGTATACCCTTAGGAGAAACTGTTTTTTTAAGGGTTTTTGTTTTGTCTATCCTAAGAAAGGTAGCATATCCAAGCGTAAAACTTAGTGTGATTACTGATTATAGTAATCCTGAATTAAAATAAAGAACAAAAAAAAACAGCAAAGTGTGATTTGTGCTCCCGCCATGGAGTCCGAACTAATAAAAAAGCAATTTTTTGTTGCTCGCATAAAGTGTAAAATACATTAAAGTGGCTCTCATTCACAATCATTCAAGTTGTTATATTAAATTAACTTGCATGACGTTCAAATACCTAGGAACATAGAATGACTCTTCTACCCTCCTCCCTGGATACGAACCTGCCCTTAAGCACAATTTTAACAACTAAAAATATGTTTTTGTTAGAATAACTACGAAATAAATAATGTTTAAAAGTTTATTTAGACGAAACGGGTAGATGGAAACAGCCAGACCTAATCAGAACTAACTTCAGATTTTCTTAGAAAAAGTCTATCTAGTGGAAAGCAGATAATTGGAGGAGTTATACCTCTCTTACTTATTTAACATTTAATGATTTTATATTGATAAAAAACTTTATTATAGTTGATACGGTGTTTTTTTCTAAATTAAAATTGAAGTTAAATAATTTTTATAAAACAAAAAAAAACACAGGGCTTGTGCCCGAGATACAACCCTTAAATGTTTAAGAGGGTTGTGAACCGGCTACTTTTCATACATACAGCTATGGCGATTTTTACCAATTTTTAATAGGTTTTTGTTTTGACTGACAACCTATCAAAAATTGGTCAAAATCTGTTAACATTTCAGCCGAAAATCGTCCACTGCTGGACAAAGGCTTTCCACGACGATCGGTCTGCGCTGCACGCATCCATCGGCTTC
The DNA here is from genome assembly GCA_947284805.1 of Coleophora flavipennella. Classification (NCBI taxonomy): domain Eukaryota; kingdom Metazoa; phylum Arthropoda; class Insecta; order Lepidoptera; family Coleophoridae; genus Coleophora; species Coleophora flavipennella. The sequence continues at coordinate 19,509,214 of OX369255.1, read as the reverse complement.
CCGCGATCTTTACCAGGTCGTCGGTCCACCGCGTGGGAGGCCTGCCTACACTGTTAACATTTTGGAGGTAAAAATCGCTATCACCGTTTAAATGATAAGTCTTATTTTCACCGTAGTAGGTCACAATCCCTCTTAAGTACATCTGAACCCGGCTCTTTACCAGATCAATATCTAAGAGGTCATTTCTAAAGCTTCATTATTTCAATCAATTAAAACTAATATGACATGAACAATAATTAATGACAAACCATGATTCATTTAAAAAGTAATAATCTATAATCCGATGTCACTTACAAAATTCTGAACCGTCTATCGAACAAAGAAGCATCCACTTCAAAAAGAAATTGGAACGGTACATCAAAATTAAAATACAGATTCAAACTTTGGATTTACAAATACTAGCTTATATACCAAATTTCAACTTTCTAGGACTTCAGGAAGTATCCTAAGAATTTTGATGATCATCAGTGAGTCGGGACGAAATCGGGGTTTTTATAAACCAGCTCATCGCAGGAATTTTTGCCCTGGAATCGAACCCACGACCAAAGTATATATATTAGTACTAACATACAGTATGGACACTCCCTGCCGCTCTCTAGATTGCGACCTCACCCCCTCGTCACCCAGATTGATACAGATTTGGTTACAGTTTGGTTGTCAAACGTATAGGATTTCACCGCTATTTTGTTTGTTCCGTCATTCGTTTCTGGCCCGTTGTATGAAGTGTCCAGGGTGTGCCACGACTCTAGGCTGCTCGGCCTAGCTGACAGGGATGGCTAATAACATGTTATTTAAAATATTAATACAGTAATATAAAACTGTGGTTGATACAATACAAAGTCACGTGACAGAATGATATTACAACATGATAAGACATTTAAATACGTGATACACGGTTAGTGACAACGAGTTATGTTGTGCCACGCCACTCAACAAAGACTTACGTCCATTGCATAACAATAGTACCAGGGTTTTGCGGACGCCGGCTGGTCGGTTAGCGGCAGCCTGAGCGTCATCCTGGTTTTCTTGGGTTCAAATACAAAGATAATATACAGATAAGATTATATTATATAATATACAGATAAAATAAGCGTCGGTGATGTAACGGCTAGGGCCACCGTCTCCTGTCCGGGAGGTCGTGATTCGAATCTTGCCACGTACCAATGTGATTTCGAATTTAGATGTCATGTGTACGTTTATCCGACGCTCTTACGGTGAAGGAAAACATCGTGAGGAAACCTGCACACGCCTGCGGAGAAACTCGAAGGTTGTGTGTGAAATCGACCAACCCGCACTGGGCCCGCGTGGTCGACTAAGGCCCGATCGCCCTAATTCAGGGTAGGCTCGAGCCCCTCGGTGGGGACGTACATGAGCTGACATGATGATTGTCTCTATTAATATAATAGAGCCTAAAAAATAAAAATGTGAGTGTGAGTGTGTCTTTACGTCCGTCCGGTGCTCTAGTTCCATTGTATGTATTTAGGTAAAATTTGGGTAACAGCAATATTATTTTTATATCTCCAGGTGTTTTTTTTTTCAAATTTTCCTTATCTTGATATTTTAGGGTTGCCACCACAGTACAGAAATACTTATTATTTTTTTTACTCAAAAATGGATCTAACGCTTGTGATTGAACTTGGTATGTTACTATAACTAATATGGCCTACAGTACGCGATAGTTCTTTGTTCCAAGAAAAATCGGAATCAGGTACCTCCCATACAAATTCAGGTTGTATTTTACCATTTTTCAAAAATGTCTCTAACCGTTTTAATGAAATTTTGTTAATTATTAGGACTTAGTAGTGACCAACTGCACTGAGTTCTTCATTAATCCAGTAAAACTCTAAGTAAGGTACCTCCCATACAAATCCAAATTACAGTGTAATCTCACTAATCCGGCACTATGAAAAACCGGAGGGTGCCGGATTATTGGAATGTTCGGATTACTGGATTATACTGAAAAAGTCATAGGCAATCAGAGATATGCTATATATATTGGGAGGTAACAAATCTCTGTAGGCATATAGGCAATTCATAGAGGGAATAAATGTATGTAATATATTAAATTAACATGTAGGTACATAAATGTAATTAACTAGTTTCAAAATAATCCTTAATAATTGAGTTCTGCTTTTGTGCAACTTGTAGTCCTTGCTTAAAAACCTTTTCTCGCATGATGAGGGGGGCGCGGGCGGAGGGTGCCGGATTATTGGACGTGCCGATCTATCGAAGTGCCGGATTAGTGAGATTGTAAATTTTTCAACAATTCTGATATACTTAGCTTTAATCTTTGCTACTAACATAAGTAAGTGTAATGTTAATTTTTGTATGTCCGACTACGACAGACGGTGAAGGCTTTGTGAGAAAACTTATACTTATAATCATCCAAACGCACAATACATCAATACAAACGCACTCATATATTTTTTTTTATAATAATATATAGGTAATCCTTTCAATGGTATATCTATTATTAACCGTAATAATAGTTTTTCTTTTGTTGTTTAGATGTAATTTAATATAATTTCGTAAATAATCTTTAAACTGGTTGGTAGGTAAATTTATTTTTGGCGTCACGTCCGCGATACGCGCTCTGCCTAATGTGGGGTCACAAGGCATACTTTATACTGTATGGTACACTTTTCAATGGAAATAAATATATTTGTATGTGTATTACTTTCTCACAAAGCACAGCGTGTCTATACAAGTATACAATTTATTAAATCTAATAATGTTTTGACTACGTATAGGCTGTATAAATATAATGCAATGTTATAACAGCACCTATACCAAAGTATATATATTAGTACTAACATACAGTATGGACACTCCCTGCCGCTCTCTAGATTGCGACCTCACCCCCTCGTCACCCAGATTCATTCAGATTGGTTACAGTTTGGTTGTCGAACGTATAGTATTTTGCCGCCATTTTGATTGTTCCGTTATTCGTTTTTTGAAATGTCATTTCTTGCCCGTTGTGTGAAGTGTCCAGAGTGTGCCTATACCAAGCACAGTACGACGCACAGGTCTCCCCTATCGATCTCCGCTTAGCGCGAGCTGGATCTGCTATTAGATCTTCCGTTCCCAAAGGACACAGCTTACCACCTTCATTACAACCGTTCAAAAGAGTAAGAACCTTTGCGGTGGCTAAGGTATTAATTAATGCTTTCTAAGTATGGCCTGAATGGCTCCTCAGCTGACGATGTCTCGAGTGGTAATCCAGGTCTTAAGAAAATTGCTAATTAATAAATAATAGGTTACACTTCGCTTACTATGGGTCTCATAAGAAAGCTCAAGGTCACCCAAAGGGCAGTAGAGTGAGCAATGCTCGGAATTTCCCTACGCAGGAAACGAGGAGATCCGCAGGAGAACCAAAGTAACCGACATAGCTTACAGCATCGCTAAACTAAAGTGGCAGTAGGCAGGGCACATAGCTCTTAGAACAGATGGCCGTTGGGGCAGTAAAGTTCTCGAGTGCCGACCGTGCACCGGAAATTGTAGCATAGGCAGGCCTCTCACTCGGTAGACCGATGACCTGGTAAAGGTCGCGGGAAGCCGTTGGATGCGGCACACCCTGGACACTTCACAACGGGCCAGAAATGACATTTCGAAAAACGAATGACGGAACAAACAAAATGACGGCGAAATCCTATACGTTCGACAACCAAACTGTAACCAATCTGTATCAATCGGGGTGACGAGGGAGTGAGGTCGCAATCTAGGGAGCGGCAGGGAGTGTCCATACTGTATGTTAGTACTAATATATATACTTTGGAAGCGGGTAGCGCAGAATCGGACATCGTAGAAATCCTTGGGGGAGGCCTATGTCCAGCAGTAGACGTCCTTCGGCTGATGGTTGATATGATGAAATTATACTAGTACTTGAGTAAGTTCAGGCTATAGTTCAAGTTGTGGCGCCGTTTTAGAAAGAGTGAATGAATTTGAACGAACGATTGAACGATTTAGTTAAGTTTCTGAATTTGTTTGTGGAACATTTTTGTTTTATTATTCACAGTTGTTAAACCCTTGAAAACATTTCACATGTTGCTAAGTGACGATGTTGCCGAATATGGAAGCAGGCTTACCAAGATTCCCCAACGCAATGGGGAACTGGCCATCTTATCTTCATGCCGGAACGCACCAATGATATCAACATTGATATTTGGCGGCAAGACTTAGATAACATATTGTTAACAGGTGTTATTTGAACTAGTTAAAGAAACACATATCAGCTCATATACGTCCCTACCGAGGGCTTCGAGCCTACCCTGAATTAGGGCGATCGGGCCTTAATCGACCACGCGGGCCCAGTGCGGGTTGATCGACTTCACACACAACCTGCGAGTTTCTTCGAAGACGTGTGCAGTTTTCCTCGCGATGTTTTCCTTCACCGTAAGAGCGTCGGATATACGTACATATGAAATCTTTATTCGTAATCACATTGGTACGTGGCAGGTTCGAACTACGACCTCCGGACAGGAGGCGGCCGCCCTAGCCGTTACGCCACCGACACTCCTTAAAGAAACACAAACAAATGTTTTTGATTCCTAACTTAGCATTTTCATATATTAAAAAATTAAACCAACGGACCAATCAGTTTCTTTAAACTTGCACACATTTACTTATCGTTTGCTTTAACGATGAAGGAAAAAATAGTGAGGAAACCTCATTATCATCATCATCATATCAGCCGAAAAACGTCCACTGCTACACAAAGGCCTTCCCCAAGGATTTCTACGACGACCGGTCATGCGTTGCCCGCATCCATCGGCTTCCCGCGATCTTCACCAGGTTGTCAGCCCATCGCGTGGGAGGCCTGCCACGCTACGTTTTCCGGTTCGCGGTCACCACTCGAGAACTTTACTGCTCTAACGGCCATCTTTTCTACGAAATATGTGTTCTGCTCACTGCCACTTCAGTTTAGCGATACTGTAAGCTATGTCGGTTACTTTGGCTCTCCTGTGGATCTCCTCATTTCGGATACGATCACGCAGATAAACTTCAAGCATAGCTCGCTCCATTGCCCTTTAGGTGACCTTGAGGCATGTTATGAGGCCCATAGTAAGCGACCATGTCTCAGTTCCGTATGTCATCACTGGCAACACACACTGAGAGCTGAGAGCCACATGTACTTAGTCTTGAAACACTGTGGTATTTAAGACGTGAAGATATTGCGAATCTTCCCGGACGCTGCCCAGCCAAGTTGGATTCGTCGATTGATCTCTTTCTTGAAGTTAGACCTACCTAGCTGGACTTTTTGTCCCAGGTATTTAACATTATTTTCGCCTTGTCCATGTTCATTTTAAGAACCATTGGAAACCTGCACATCTGATTCTAATATGTGTATGGAGGTCGCGTTGCACACGTCCGTAGGTGTAAATCTTAATGCGTACACGTGACTGCGGGTGATGTTAGATGTGATAACAGGCAACTATTTATAGATATAGAGAGAGAAGAATCTTAAGGCTTTTCTTTACTTGCTTTTGTTTGCGAGGGAATTTAATGAATGATTGATGAAATTTGGCATGCAGGTAGCCTGTGTCACTGGGAAGGACGTAGGCTACTTTTTATTTCGTGAAAATAGCACAGTCCGATGCAGTTCCTGAGGGAACTGAAAATATACTCTTTTTTTATAGTTTCTTTAACATAGCAACGGAACAACGGATTGCTGTGATTTTTTGCACAGAAATGGCTGAGGGGGTGGGAAATGACATAATTTAGTAATTAGCATATCCTGACGTGGTAACCGAGAGATCTAGGGAAAACTCATCAACGCGCACGTCAGCGTCGCAACGGAGCTATGGACTGAAGTGGTTTTTTCTATAGAATTGGTTGAGGGGGTGGGAAGTGACATAGACTTCTAATCAGAATAGCCCGATAACATTCCTGAGGGATGTGAGGAACGCTTGCGGCTCGCGCACCACTCACCCTAAAAGACAATCATAAAAACGATTTCCACGCAGGCGAAGCCGCGGGCAAAAGCTAGTAGTTCATAATTATGAAATTATTTACATCTTAGTATCTTTTTGCACTGTTCCCGTACAACAGTTACGTAAAGCGATAGAACCTATTTCACCATAAAGCTTCATATCGATGTACTACGATCCCATATAAGTTTTATGGCGATAGTTCTAACGCGAACCGTTTTATATGCGTTATCAAGGAATTACGTGACGTGTGGTTTTATCTACATAATATTTATTACTGCTGACTTGTTGCCTGTTCTCGTGGGCTCTTTTTACCTTGTTGTTTATAGTGTAACCAAATTCTTTATAGGATTCTATAAAGGCGTTTTAATGCTGCGCTCCACAAAAACCGGCCAAGTGCGAGTCGGACTAGCATTCTGAGTGTTCCGTACCACCATGCTTCTCGACACAACTACATAGTATAATGACAATGATGCCTATTCACAATAATAGCAAAAGACATCAACGCGATCGACAAAAATTTGCTTTTTTTGTCATTCAGTTCGGACTCCTTAGCGAGAGTACGACTCACACTTGGCCGATTTTTTAAGTTTTTTTTAGTATCAGTACTATAATCACATCAAGTTTCACGTTTTTGTGTATTACCGTTTTTACGATAGAGCTAAATCAAAAAGACCTATAAAATTATTTTTTTTGTATGGAGAACCTCCTTATTCTTAAATACGCCTCTCCTAGTATCTCATCTGTGCCTTCGGCATGGGAAGGTGATATTCTAAAGTCACACCACAGGTCTAATTTCGCACTATAATGGAGAGCGTCGGTGGCTCAACCGGTAACGACTCGGTCCATCTAACCAGAGGTACCGGGTTCAAATCTGGACGGCCAATGTACCAATGAGTTTTTCAAAAAAACTTACGTACATACTTACGAGTACCGATTGCTTTAACGGTGAAGGAAAACATCGTGAGGAAACCTGCAACACGCCTGCGAAGAAACTCGAAGTTTGTGTCTGAAGTCGACCAACCCGCACTGGGCCCGCATGGTCGACTAATGCCTAATCGCCCTGATTCAGGGTAGGCTCGAGCCCCTCGGTGGGGACGTATATGAGCTGTAATGATGATGAATGGAGAGCAGTCACCTATCTACGTACGGACTATGTGCAATGAGACCATCCCTTTATCCTGATCACATTTTTTTTCATCAGCTTTGTCAACCATCTATAACGGGATCGACCGAGCTTATCTACATACTACGTACAGCCATGTACTTAAGTGGTGACGATTGGACGTTTTTGTTAACACTTATCACACTAATAATAAATATTATAAAGGCGAAAGCTTGTGAGTGTGAATGTTTGTTACTTCTTCACGCAAAACTAATAAACGGATCTGACTGAAATTTTGTAGGTAGACAGATTAGGACCTGGATGAACACATAGGCTCTGCACACCCTCAAAAAGTCAAAGAAACGATGTCCACACGGGTGAAGCCGCGGGAAACAGCTAGTTTGTTTTAAATGCAATAAAGAGTTTACAAACAAACAAACAATAACTTTAGGATTTCATTAAAAATTAAAAACCCGACTGCGAAAAAACTTAAACCCCCTTTTGGACCAGTCGGGTAAAAATGTATCCTATGTCATTCACGGGATCAAAACGAATCTAACGATACCTCATACGTTAAAACCCTTCAAGCCGTTCAGACAGTAGCAGGGAACATAGAAATCTACATACATTTCAGTACAGGTGAAATTGAAATCAGTTTATATTTATTGCTTACGTGAGTACTTTCAATTTTACACTCAGGTTATGTATATGTCGTAGCGATATCATAAAATTGACGATTTCATGAAACGGTTGAACAATTTATGAAACGGTTAAACATGTCATGAAATTGTCAACTAAAACTGACCATAACGTTTGATGATACGTAAATTCACATTTAGCCAGATCATGGAATGCACGACCATTTGATGCAATGGTTGACCAGAATAAATAAATAAATAAATATTCTGGGACAAATCACACATGGTCATCTGGCCCCAAAGTATGATTCCCTGTGTTATGGGAACCAGAGACTGATATACATACTTATATACGTTTAAATACAGACATATATAGATATATTTTAACACCCAGACACAGAGCAAACAAATCTGCTCATCACACAAATGCTTGCCCTGGGTGGGGATCGAACCCACAACCCGCGGATCAGTAGTCAAGGGCACTAACGACTGAGCCACCGAGTCACTCAATATGAATATGAAATATTTTTAGGTTATGTTTGTTTAGCATGATAATAAATTGTACGTAGTATGTAAAAAACATCTAGACAAATCATCTAAGTTTAATGGTGTAATCTAGATGATTGGTTGTTTTTTTTTTGTTCTTATTTTGGTATTAAAAAAAGTTTTCGACAGTGTCACCATCAAAGCTAACGAACCTAAAATCGCACGCTTCGTTCGCTCAATTCAAATCCGCCCGGGCATTTCATGATCTGGCCAGTTAAACTGTTTTTATCGTCAAACGCTGATTCATTCATTGATTGATCCGTCCAGACCGTACAACTACATCTAATGTCATGAAAAACAACTATTTTATGATCTAGTCAACCATTTCATGAACTGTTCAACTCTTTAACATCGCCACGACATATGCACTTTTTCACCTGAGTGTACATGTATCCTATATTATCCCAATGTATTTTTTCCAGTAAAAGGTGGTAAAAAATCGTATTTACTTTCCGAAAGCCTACCTTTTCATTCAATTGGCGTTTAATCCGATTTTCCCTTAGGATTTACAAAACTGAATTAACCTACAGTCCAATCTTCTGTAAATACATTTTTATCAAAAGCTTTGCGAAATTAATCCTTCATTATTTTTACTGGGTTTTATTTTTTATGGATATTTACTTGTAATTTTATGATAACACTTTAGATTGTTTTTGTGACGGCTTAAAAGCAATAAATACAATAGTCATTGGTGTGTTCCGGCATGAAGATAAGATAGCCAGTTCCCCATTGCGTTGGGGAATCTTGGTAAGCCCGCTTCCATCTTCGGCAACATCGTCACTTACCACCAGGTGAGATGTTGTCAAGGGTTTACCAATAGTGAATTAAAAAAATACATTTACAGTCAAGTACATTTAGTTGAAAGTTTTGTTTTTGTGACGGCGTATAAGCAATAAATACAACAGTCAAGTACATTTAGTTGAGAGCTTTGTTTTGTGACGACGTGCAGTAAATACAATTGTCAAGTACATTTAGTAGAGAGCATTGTTTTTGTGACGACGTATAAGCAATAAATACAATGGTCAAGTACATTTAGTTGAGAGCTTTGTTTTTGTGACGGCGTATATGCAATACATACAACAGACAAGTACATTTAGTTGAGAGTTTTGTTTTTGTGACGGCGTATATGCAGTAAATACAATGGTCAAGTACATTTAGTTGAGAGCTTTGTTTTTGTGACGGCGTATATGCAATAAATACAACAGTCAAGTACATTTAGTTGAGAGCTTTGTTTTGTGACGACGTGCAGTAAATACAATTGTCAAGTACATTTAGTTGAGAGCTTTGTTTTGTGACGACGTGCAGTAAATACAATTGTCAAGTACATTTAGTTGAGAGCTTTGTTTTTGTGACGGCGTATATGCAATACATACAACAGACAAGTACATTTAGTTGAGAGCTTTGTTTTTGTGACGGCGTATATGCAGTAAATACAATGGTCAAGTACATTTAGTTGAGAGCTCTGTTTTTGTGACGACGTGTAGTAAATACAATGGTCAAGTACATTTAGTTGAGAGCTTTGTTTTGTGACGACGTGCAGTAAATACAATTGTCAAGTACATTTAGTTGAGAGCTTTGTTTTGTGACGACGTGCAGTAAATACAATTGTCAAGTACATTTAGTTGAGAGCTTTGTTTTTGTGACGGCGTATATGCAATACATACAACAGACAAGTACATTTAGTTGAGAGCTTTGTTTTTGTGACGGCGTATATGCAGTAAATACAATGGTCAAGTACATTTAGTTGAGAGCTTTGTTTTGTGACGACGTGCAGTAAATACAATGGTCAAGTACATTTAGTTGAGAGCTTTGTTTTTGTGACGGCGTATATGCAATAAATACAACAGTCAAGTACATTTAGTTGAGAACTTTGTTTTGTGACGACGTGCAGTAAATACAATGGTCAAGTACATTTAGTTGAGAGCTTTGTTTTTGTGACGGCGTATATGCAATAAATACAACAGTCAAGTACATTTAGTTGAGAACTTTGTTTTGTGACGACGTGCAGTAAATACAATGGTCAAGTACATTTAGTTGAGAGCTTTGTTTTTGTGACGGCGTATATGCAATAAATACAACAGTCAAGTACATTTAGTTGAGAACTTTGTTTTGTGACGACGTGTAGTAAATACAATGGTCAAGTACATTTAGTTGAGAGCTTTGTTTTTGTGACGGCGTATATGCAATAAATACAACAGTCAAGTACATTTAGTTGAGAACTTTGTTTTGTGACGACGTGTAGTAAATACAATGGTCAAGTACATTTAGTTTACAGCTTTGGCCTATTAGCCCATGAAGGAATGTAACGTTTTCGGGTGTACGATGTACGAGTATGTATGTTGTTTTGTGCTGAGTCTATGGCCAAAAATTTTGATGGATTTTGGAGAGTGAGGTGTCGTTGGATTCGTCTTGATCCCGTGAGTACTAATGACGCCACCCTAGCGCGCTTCATATAATTATTAAGATCGAATTTTCGATGAATTCATTCACACAAAATCACAAGCCACAACGAACTGAGGGCACTTAAGGTACAGCTTAAGTCACAAACTCCTACCAATCCAATTTGTGGGGCTCAAAATCTATAATGTCATTTTGAGCAAGCCGGCGCGCTATTGTCCAAACTGAAAATCTTTATGATGGCAACAGAATATTATCCTGTAGACAATTTGTTTGAAAACAAGTAACAACAGCGTCGGTGGCGTAATGGCTAGGGCCGTCGCCTCCTGTCCGGGAGTTAGTGGTGCGAACCTGCCACGTACCAATGAGATTTCGAGTTTAGATTTCATACGTACATTTATCCGACACTCTTACGGTGAAGGAAAACATCGTGAGGAAACCTGCACACGCCTGCAAAGAAACTCGCAGGTTGTGTGTGAAGTCGACCAACCCGCACTGGGCCCGCGTGGTCTACTAAGGCCCGATCGCTCTAATTTAGGGTAGGCTCGAGCCCCTCGGTGGGGACGAATATGAGCTGATATGAATGAATGAACAATAAAAAGTGAAATGTTATAAAACAATCGATATCTATAAATATAACCAATCAACTTGTGCCTAATGTGAGTATAGATAAGAATTATAAAATGACATGTAATTTATAATAAATTATAAAAAAATTGAATTGCAATTATAATTTGACCAGTCCGAATTTGTGAATTGTTATTTTTATTGATTAAATCATTTAATAAAGCTTGTTTTTAACATCTCCAAATCCAAAGACTGTTTTTTATAAAATATTTTTATAAGGAATTTAGAATTTCACTGTCAATTATTTTGTGACACTTCACTGGAAGAGAATATTCGTGTAACGATAAACAAAGAATGACAGGTTTGTCAACATTACAATTTGTGACGGCGACGTCATTGAAATAAATATTATTAATAAAAAAAACGCTATTTTCCGTAGTCCTGTATAAGAGGCATATTATACTATCATAGATATGATCATAGATGTTGCATAATGATAATTTTTGACAGCATACTGTAAAATATGATCCTACAAAAGCGGCAATGTACTAGATCTAGGATCATATATAAGACTTAGTGTATTATCTGTATTAGTCTAAAATTCATCGCCGGCCGTAACTTTACTCGCAGCTACACAACAGGATGTAGCAAAAATGGCGTAGAACCGATCACTTGGAGTTTATCTTCATCATGCTTTCCCAATAAAGGAACATATAATTTATCTTAAAAAAACTACATATTTGCATCTCTATATAAAAATGAACAACAATGACCAAATAGCTTAAGGCCTTAAGAAAGTTCAAATGAGAATATCCAATTAAAACTATTGAAAGACCGTGTAAAGCTATCAGTATGGAAAAAATATATAATATGCTTAAAGTAATTTAAAATTAAATTTAATTGAATACAATTTTTAAAATATAACCACTTTTGATGTAAAAAAAATCACTGTAGACCCTGTTTTTGGCATTAATTGCAAAATCTCTCGAAAACAAATAGTTAATTTTGAATGAAACCAACACACAAAAATCGGTGACTTTAAGACCTTTCATTTTAATTGAACACATTTTTTTAAACTAATTTGAAATTGAAGAAAAGTAAAAAAACACGTAAAAATCGAGAATTTGGCGGTCGGTTTCAACGCAACAGCCGCGTTGAAGCCCGCATTGATTTGAACTTAAAATAAATACACTCACGTTCGATATTATTTTAACACCTTTGAATTTTAAAGTCTTAAAGGTTAGCTCTTAACCTCCTCCGTGGCGTAGTGGTCAGTCGACTTGCTTTACGCTGGTGGTCGTGGATTTGATTCCCGTTGAGATCTAACTTTGTAAGACTCGGTTAGGTTGGGACTGGGCATTTTCTGAGCTCGCCTGGCGAGCTACTACCATCTCCTGGAAGTCTTGCTGCCAAACATCAACATATCGCCATTTATCCATTAGGTTGAGACCTTGTTAAGCCTGCTTCCATCTACGGTATCATCGTTACTTACAATCAGATAAGACGACGGCAAGGGCTTACCAATAGGGATGACGAATGCTAGTCGTCTGAGTTACTTTTTATCATCTGTCAAAAACGATATTTTGTTCCATATTTATTAACATTTCACTCTGATATTTTGCATAGTTACTTACACATTATCGTCTTATTAAAATATATTTATGGGCTTCATACTTACCAACTGGCCTTATTTGCACCTATATACTATATACACATACTAATACATATAAATGCATAACACAATATGATATTCATTTTGCCTGGTTCGAGTTTGTTTCACAGAGGTGCGCACATTTTACCTCTCTTCGCTGGTCTTGGCTGAAAAACAGCGTTGCGCATGTATACTCTGCATGCACAACATTATGCTGAGCCTAGGCCTTTTTTTCTGGCTAGGCAGTTACCTTTTAGTTTTTATTAGTGTTTTCATTATCAGTGTACTCTTTTATGAATTAAGTACTTATAATGTTTTATCTCCATCGCTTGTTTGATGTATGGTGCTGTTTTGCTAGAAAAATAAATGAGTTATCTATCTATCTATCTATCTTGTTCTAAAAATTTTTGAAACACCTAGGCGCGATGTCAAAGTTTAGCAGCGTCATTTATGTACTCATTTTGTGATTTTGGTGAATTAAAAATCGAAGACCTGATGGAAAACACAACGAGTCAGGTTTTTTGAAGTTTAAGTAGGAGGGCACTTAAGTGATCAAGAGTTCATAATTTATTTGTGATGCTGTCATCATCCCTCTTGATAATAAAAAATAGCTGATCGATATTTTTTTTCGATTGTCTATAGATCTCTTTGGGAAAGTTGTTCACTAAGATGAATAAGTAGAAGCCTTAACAAACAACTCTTACACCAGTTTTGTAAACGCTTTCCAACGAATCTAGTCCAACGAATCTGTGTATTATAAATTGCAACCCGTCACCTTCAAAGGGCGGAAATAGTCAAAGTTGAGCGAGAAAACCCATTTCATTCACGTGTTGCCAACTTAAAAAACCGACTTCCATCGCAACAACTTAGTACATACATTTTTGCTTTATTATTTTTGGTTTTTGTTAATTTTCTAATAAAGTACTACACCAATTTTGATAAAATTTATATGAGACCACTCGGGAAGCACTAGCTTTCAAATAAAAAAAAATAATCATAAAAATTGGTTCACCTAGTCAAAAGTTCTGAGGTAACACACATAAAAAAAAACATACAGACGAATTGAGAACCTCCTGCTTTTTGGAAGTCGCTTGAAAAATAGTCATTCTTTGTACGCTTAGGTGTTAGGTGCAATGAACTATCTGCGTCAGTAGCCAGAGTACTTCTTGGATATTCGCGAACTGAACGTTTCGCGACGCAATTGAATCTTTGGCGAAACTATGACGAATTGGACCCGACTTTAGCGATTGTACTAATGGGTTATTTGCTAATTTGATTTTTTTTCTTCACAATTGATAAGCCTTTGACATCATCTCACCTGATGGTAAGTGACGATGATGCCGAAGATGGAAGCGGGTTTACCAAGATTCCCCAACGCAATGGGGAACTGGCTATGTTATCTTCATGCCGGAACACATCAATGCTGTTATCACTGATGTTTGGCGGCAAGACTTAGATAGGATGGTGGTAGCTAGCCAGGCGTGCTTAGAAAATGCCCTACCATCAACCAAATCGAGTCTGGTAAACTGTCTTTGACTCTCACAGGACAGGCTTTGCCTAGTGTGGGGGTCGCTAGTAAACTAATATTATGTATCTATTTTTGGCAAATAAACTTTTTATTCTTTTTTTTATTCTTACAAGTTGACCCTACCGGGAATCGAACCCGCGACCTCCTGGTGTGAAGGTAATGGACTAACCATTACGCCACGGAGGTGGTTAAAATATGTGATACTTTTAACTGCATAAAATTGTAACTTTACCGATAACAGGGAGCATCAAATCTTAGAAGAAAGGAAAGTGATTAAAAAGGTGACATACTCACCTCGTAAGCTTTTTTGCCGTGTTCCTCGTGGGTCTCCTCGTGTTGAGAGTGATGCTCCCTCTCTCCACCTGACGAAAGAAAAGGACGTCAATTAGTCTTTTGAAACGATAAAGCCTCACTTATTGTTGACAGTAATTATTTCGTTTCGAAGCGTCGGTGGCTCAACCGGTAACGACTCGGTCCTCCTAACCAGAGGTGCCGGGTTCAAATCCGGACGGCCAATGTACCAATGAGTTTTTCAAAAGTTAGGTACATATGCTAACCGATTGCTTTAACGGTGAAGGAACACATCGTGAGGAAACCTGCACACACCTGCGAAGAAACTCGAAGGTTGTGTGTGAAGTCGACCAACCCGCACTAGGCCCGCGTGGTCTACTAAGGCCCGATCGCCCTAATTCAGGGTAGGCTCGAGCCCCTCGGTGGGGACGTATATGAGCTGATATGATGAATTATTGCGCCTACATTTCCATCAGATAAGCAAAACGAAGAACAAGTCAGTTTTGCTGGAAAGCTACCAAATTAATCTTTCACCCTGAATTTGGGTAGTTGTAATGGCACAAAATAGTTAACACGTTAAAAGTTACCAATGTCAATCGCAACACTACAATAGGGGATCGAACTGCATCAAAAATAAATTCTGAAGTATGATTTCATCATATCAGCTCATATACGTCCCCACCGAGGGGCTCGAGCCTACCCTGAATTAGGGCGATCGGGCCTTAGTCGACTTAGTTTCTTAGCAGGTGTGTGCAGGTTTCCTCGCGATGTTTTCCTCCACCGTTAATGCAATCGGTGAGTATACTCGTATGTACGTAAGTTTCGAAAAACTCATTGGTACACTGGCCGTCCGGATTTGAACCCGGCACCTCTGGTTAGGAGGACCTAGTCGTTACCGGTTGAGCCACCGACGCTTCTGTATATATGATTTACTAAATTGCTATCCTCTTGAAGTTTCAAATTTTTAATTGATCAAATTCACAAAATAAGTTCGTCAATGACGCTAAAAATCTATGACGTCACTTGTGGGTATTTCAAACCATTATTAGAACAAAATTTCGTTTTTGACAGATCATAAAAAGTAACTCAAATGACTAGCAGTCCGATCCCCTATTTGACGTCGCACTACACCGTTTCCGTTAGTTTTTCTTGTTGTTTTTGTGTTTATATTGTTTATACATATGTTATGTACTATTTTTATGTCTCGCATAATCTGTGTGTTTGTCTCATGTAAAAATCTATGTATTATCTATTTTCTAAACAGCTTAAAGGATTTTGGAGTGCGAATTATCGTTAGATACGTCTTGATCCCGCGAGTGACATAGTACACATTTTACTCGACTTCCTAAAAAAGGGGAGTATTTAATGTTTTTATGCAGTCGTGTTTTGTTATTTTTTTTTAAATTTAAAATTATTTTTTATATTTTCTAAAAGAAGTACTAAAGGCATAATCTATCAAATAAAAAAAAACATAAAAATCGGTCCACAGTCGGCGATAAAATTAAATCGCGTCACTTATTAGGTCAGGGAAAAAGTTTCTTCGTGTTTTGTATGCAAATTTAGTGCACCATGCAAAAGAGCTGCATCCTGATCGTTAAGGTGGTAATATTACAGGTTTTCGTTATTTTGGACACCGAGCAAGTTGTTAAGGCGGTAATATTACAGATTTTCGTTATTTTTCACGTTAATTACTCCTAAACGATAGAAAACCCAAGGTTGATAAAATATACCCTTACTATTCATGATGTTCTTTAAAGTCAAAAACTATTAGAAACACGATTGAGCAGTTTTGGCTCGATAGAAAAAAAAAACCAAAGATAGGTCTACACCGTTACTTTCAACTCTAGTTATGACTAATATTGTGAAGTACAATTTTTTAAAAATATACAACAATATTTGGTATGATAATGCAAAGTAAGTAATGTAATAATTTTTACTTTCATTGTTGTTTTTGATTGTAACGAAAAACCATTGAAAAAGTGAAAAAGTGCGGTTATTTTCTTTACACTTTTCACCTAAAGAAACTGACAGAGACAACTGTTCCAATCAATAGGTACCTCGCCTTAAATATCCAGACAAGAAACGCTTGAACTAAGTTTGTGCCAGTGAAAACTGATTGATTGATTGATTGAAAACACTATATTGAACAGCATAAGAGAAAAAAAAAATGATTAAGGAACTTGTACATATAGGAGTTCTTATCGCTATCAAGCGATCTCTTCCAGACAACGTTTAGGTGGAGGAAACATGAAAAATCATTATTGTGGGGTATTAGTGATTGAATCCAAACTTTGCGAATATATTGAGTAAGTAGACACATATCGATGTTTGTAATTTAAAATAACATAACTAAACGAAGATTTAAAAAGTTTTATACTTAAAGTTGGATACTTCTCTTATTTTTTTCCGTTTTATATTAGTACATCGAAAACTAATTACAAACATCGATATGTGTCTACTCCATATATTTGTAAAGTTTGTATTTAACCCGGCATGTAGCTTTTGTATTAAAGAGGAACTACGTTTGTATCGAAACTCGAGCCTCCTGGGGCACCCTTAAGTTTATTTCTATCAGAGACTGCAAAAAAGTTTCTTTTAAAACATAAAATCATTTAAGTCGGAGTGCGGCGCGCACATTGTGACAATCGCATAATATGGCGCCGGCGAGTTAATATCTTAGATTACGTTAGTGGGCAGTAGGCAGTCGGAAACTGGGGCATTTTGTGTGACAACCTCTCTCAATGTGACAAATGGAAACTGTAGCCAGTTGAAGTCGGAAAAGCGTTAAGAAGTGAGTATTTCCAGTTGTTCATTTTAATCCTACTTCATCTACTTTCTCAGTGGCAACCGATCAACAGAGTTTTCCAATTCAAGTCATTGATAGAGCAGGAATTTAAGTTTCATATCATCATCATAATATTATCCGAAAAACGTCCACTTCTAGACTAAGACCTCCCCCAAGGATTTTCACGACGACCGGTCCTGAGCTAGCCGCATCCATCGGCTTCCCACGATCTTCACCAGGTCGTCGGTCCACCGCGTGGAAGCCCTGCCTACGCTACGTTTTCCGGTGCGCAGTCGTCACTCGAGAACTTTATTGCCCTAACGGCCATCTGTTCTACGAGCTATGTGCTCAAGGTCACCCGAAGGGCAATGGAGCGTGCTATGCTCGGAGTTTCTCTGCGTGATCGAATCAGAAACGAGGAGATCCGCAGGAGAACCAAAGTAACCGACATAGCTCATAGAATCGCTAAACTTAAGTAGAATTTAAGTAAAGGTTTCGTATACGTAATTTCTTATAGGTGGGTACATATTTGATTTTATTATTATTTTTGTAATAATAATATATTTTCTTATTTATTTCTTTTTCTTTTATCTGTTTGATTTTTGCTAACATAAGGTAGGTACTTACTTGAATTCAACCTAAGTATATTTTGTCAGCAACGACATTAACTAGTGCACGAATAAACATGTAAAGGTTTTTCATGTACTATTATCAAAAAATTTTGTAACATTCTTTTTATCAATTAAATAAAAAATTAAAAAAATATCAATTTATCAGAAATTTTCGTAAATTGAAAGTTGTTGTAAATTGGTAAGCGATGGTGGTCTACAATTTTATGATAAGTAACTATGTACTTATAAGTGAAGGTTTTATTTGGCAAAACCATTCACCCTGTGTATTAATAAAAAATAATCAAAATTCAAAAATATTTACATTAAGGCTCCTCCGTCCCTAAAACTAGCAACTCGATTGACGATGTTTTAAACATCGAACGAAACAGCTTGGAAATAATAATAATAATAAATTTATTAACAGAAGTAATTTACAATAGCATCTTAAACTAAAGGTTTTGGAGATACACGTGTTTTCTTAAGTAATTCACGATAATATTAAGATATTAAGTACGGTAGGCAGGTAAAAGTTAAATTGATACGGCTAATGCCACAGATTACTAAATAGTTACTATGCCTACACTAGGAAGACCTGTGTCGTAGACATCAGCAAACCTTATTGTGTCGCCTTAGGTACAATGCAGGCGTTATCGTGAGTGACAATGAACATTTTAAATGGTCTTATTTCAATGGATAGGGTAGGTTAGTAGGTTTGTAACTGGGTTCTGCTGTTGTGTGTCTTTCTCTGTATATGTGTGTGATATACGTGTGAGTTCGAGTGTAGATAAGTATATAAGTATAGGTATGTAAAAATATGTGATGGTAAGTTATTTTATTTTTGTTTTGTTTTAAATGATAGCTTGCCTATAATACCTGATACCATGGGGAATAGTCAGTTGATAATGAACAAGCTAATCCATTATCGAATAAATAAGTAAGTGCATAAATAATTGCTGTTTTCAATCCAATGTTTTAGTTAGAAGGAATTAGGAGGCTTTCTGTTTCATCGTAGCTACGTCTTTGCAGCCAGTTATACAAGAAGTCCTTACATTGGTATCTGTTCAACGTGTATAAATCTGGGTTCGATTTGCTAACCAAGTTGTACAAATAAGGTCCTAAAAATAATTTAGAGTTTTGAACAAAAGAGGTGCAAACACAAGACAGCATGAATATCCTATCTTTTCTTCTTCGGCGTGAATTCAAATGATTCGTGTAACGTGAATAAAGGAATTTTAAATATTTATACAGAGATATGCTATATATAAGGGGAGGTAGATAGGTTACATGCGTCCAAAAAGTGAAGCAAAAAAAAGATGCCAATTGGCATCTCTTTTCTAAGTAACATTCGGTGCAATAGAAGGGAACTACCTATAACATTGTGTGTGTAAATGGCTTCGATTTTCAAATGTTGTTTGCTAGTGCATAACCCATCTATGGTAACAAATCTCTGTATTTATAGGCCACTTTTGGGGTTATAAAATTTTAAGAAAAATTTTGCAGACGTGTGGCAGCTTATGTTGTGACAGAATCAATTGTTGAATAAATATTTGTCGAACTGTTAGGAATTTGCTTTCTCGATAAACATCCGTCTTGGGATAAAGAAATGGCTTAAATGTCATAACCTTTATAACCGCTCGTTGAGCTCTCTCGAGAGGAAGCATACTAGTTTTATAGGCACCACCCCATGAAGTGATGCAATATGATATTATTGTTTAGCAAAGGCAAAGGTATATTGAATTTACTAAGCCATGATTGGCTATATGTCTCAGTTTTCTGAATATGTAAACAAGGTTACGTACCCGACGCGTCAGCATTTCTAACTGCTTCTTCCAACACAACCTTTCATCTAAAAGAACTCCAAGATATCTAATGTTTTTCGTTCTTTCTATCGGAATACAGTTACAACTTTCTTTAGTGTTACATGTGTGAGCACGAACGGAGAAATTAATATCTGTAGAGCTTCTTGCGGTAATTGAAAAAAGGATGTATTTTGTTTTGGCTATGTTGAGGGATAGCAAGTTACATTCCAGCCATTTCGATACAGTTGCTAGTCCTGTTTCTGCAAGGGTTCGGACCTCCTCCCAAGTTTTGCCACTGAAGACCAGCGCAGTGTCGTCAGCAAAAGTAAAGATGTTCCCTTGGTTGAGGCTAAGATTATAGAGGTCATTAATATATAACAAAAAGAGACTCGGACCAAGGATACTACCTTGTGGGACACCGTAAGTAATAAAGTTCTCGTAAAAAAATGTATGTGTGTGTGTGTGTGCGTCCGCCAGGTGCTCCAGCGCCTTAACTACTGAACAGTTTGGGGTACTATTTGGGTTAGTAAAATATCTCCAGCCGTTTTTTTTCAATTTTTCCCTATATCACTTTTTTAGGGTTGCCACTATAGATAAAAAACACTTTTTTTTCGAAAAAGCTTTAACTATTTTAATGAAACTATGTACGTAAATTGAACTTTGTATGGCCTACTACACTATGAGATTAATTTGTACGTAAATAGAACATTGTACGGCCTACTACACTATGTAGTTAATTTTTTACGTAAATAGAACATTGTACGGCCTACTACACTATGAAGTTAATTTGTACGTAAATAGTACTTTGGATAGCCTATTACACTATTAAATATTTTTTTAAGTAAATAGAACTTTGTACGGCCTACTACACTACAAAGTTAATTATTCCAGAAAAAATTGGCAAGATGTACTTGTACTTCCCAAGTCGGTTTTTTATTTTTTTCTCGAAAATGGATCTAATGATAAATAACACATAACACGAAACAGTACAATACCACGGAAAAGAATAAAATCAAACAAGTAAAACATGAAATATGTATAATTATGTACCTACAAAAATAAGTAATATTGAAAAAATAAATTGGAGAATAACTCATCACATTATTTATTTATGTACAGTAAATGAGAAATACATAAGTTAAAAAACATAAGATATATACTGAACAACTTTCCACAATAAACCCAAAGTTAACTATCAAAAACAATTAATGTTCCACACAAAAATGCACCAAGTCGGGCAAGAAGTTGATCGATATGTATGAAGACGGCAGGAGAACTAAGTAACCGACATAGCTCACAGAATCGCTAAACTGAAGTGGCAGTGGGCAGGGCACATAGCTCGTAGAACAGATGGCCGATGGGGCAGTAATGTTCTCGAGTGGCGACCGCGCACCGGAAAACTTAATGTAGGCAGGCCTCCCACGCGGTGGACCGACGACCTGGTGAAGATCGCGGAAAGCCGATGGATGCGGGCAGCGCAGGACCGGTCGTCGTGGAAATCCTTGGGGGAGACCTTTGTCCAGCAGTGGACGATTTCCGGCTGATATGATGATGATGATGATGATGTATGAAGAGTTACTTTTTTACGAATTGTCTATAAGCCTATTAATAAAAGTTGTCCAGTATGACGAGTAGAAGCCCCGGTTAACGGGTCCTACACCAATTTTGTTACACCCTGTATAGCAAGTAGTACATCATCATCATATCAGGCGAAAGATATACATCTTTGTTAACATATACCTATCTATGTCATTTAAATAATCTATTATTTTAAAATATTCTCTAGAGCTCAAGCATTTTTTGACATGAGTCTTGAATTTATTCTCTGACAAACTAGTTACATTTTCTGGAATTTATTGTAGAATCTTATACACTGCCCCACAAATGACTTTTTAACCTTACTCAGTCTCGAACAGGCTATATCTATTTTGTTTACATTTCTTAAATTCAAACTATGCCTGAAACTGTTTTAAGGAAATAAATGCAAATTCTTACGAACGTACATAAACGTCATGTACGTATGCAAAAGTACAGCTTAATCGGAAACCGGGAAGTAGTTCTAATCTAATGTAGCTTCCAATATTTGCCCCAAACTAACTAAAAGACGGACAAACAAGCAAGTAATAGCAATAAAACTTGTAAAATAAATAGAGTTTAAAAAAACTAAAAAACACGCTTTTAAAGTACATCAGATTAAAAAGTAAAAAAATATTCTTAATATAAGTTGAAAATAATAATTAACAAATTTATTATTGTGAAAAAGCGTGGGGCGCTCTGTGCCATATTTTTCGTCTATCGAGCAACCCACACTTTTTCACAATAATACTAGTAATTTGTTAATTTTTATTTTCAACTTATATTAAGAATTATTTTTTACTTTTTAGTCGGATGTACTTTAAAAGCTTGTTTTTTCGTTTTTTTAAACTCTTTTTATTTTTGGAGTTTACTCCTTAAGAATCGATTTGCATATATAAGGGGCCCGGTATGAGAAAAATGTGAGGAGTAAAATCTATCGATGAATGACAGCGTTACGAAAAAGTTTCGATACAAAAAGGTCGTGTTCAATAGTAGAAATGAAGTGAGTTATAGTTTTTTTTCAAGCGCGAGTAAACTCCAGTCGTGCGTCGGAGCTGACACACACAATTTTTTTTTAGTTCTAACTCATGAAATTATTATATTGTCACTGATTCTTGACAAGTCTACAAAGTTTGAATTAAATCTGTCCGTTTAAAGTGGGTCAAAATCGAGTTTAAAGGAGTCGGTTACATACAAACATACAGGTGAAGCTAATAAAAGCGTGATAAAAACAGTTGTTCATTGTCATTGTGAAACAGATGCTCGCAGAAATCTGCACGAGCTTGAATTGGAACGGGTTTTTGGTCGGGATAAGGGGGAATCCAACCAAACCAAACAACCACCATACCAAATTTCAGCTTTATAGCTGTAATAGTCTTTGGCAGCGTGGCTGAACAATGTATTTCTTTTGTAGAAAATATGCAATAGGCACACAATAAACACAAGAACCAAGTACATGGGCCGATAAAGTGTTTATTAAAGTCATTATCAAAATCCAATTTCGCGGATAAATCTAAAAATTTTACAAAATATTGCCAAAACTTGTTAACCTTCCAAATGCTTGGGCAAATACCTATCGGATACAGATTGATGCCTCGTGGTAAATTGGACCCTCGACCCCGGTGGTCACTCCGCTGTGTGATTTGACGCGGCTCGGATGTCGTAATTCCAATCTGGCGTTACGTAAAAAATTTACGGGACTGTACATAATAAGATTTACATGAAAGTGTGAAAGAAAGTTGGGTTCAGCCGTTTGAATATAGCTTAGCTTGTTTGAAGTAAAACTTCTTTACGCACGCTTGACTTGGGGAGTAAGCTGGTAGATGCGTGACGAGAGCGTTACAGAAGTGGGATCGGGCGAGGCGAACGGAAGTTGAGAGGGATATATCAATTAGTGAAGATAGAAAGAGATGTACTATTTATTTTTGTTTACCGACTAAGTATTAACTTTCATACATATATCTAGATGGAGCTAAATAAGTTTTACTTCAGTCGTGTGGTCTAAAGCACACTCGTATTTTTTTAGCTTTTAGATTTGTTTTACCGTAGTTATTTTTAACCCGCTTAAGATAATGTGTAGAAACTGAACAACCAAGTCACCTGTTCTCAATCAGCTAATCGATCTGTGAAGAGTTGTTTTTTTTTTTTGCAAAATGACGATTAGTCTCTTTGAAACAGTTGTTCAGTATGATGAGTTGATCTCTTAGATAAAGTTTTTCAGTATGATGAGTTGACTATGCGTCTCTTAGAAAAAGTTGTTCAGTATGATGAGTTGGCTAGTATGATTAGTTGACTATGAGTCAATTAGAAAAAGTTGTTCAGTATGATGAGTTGGTGTCTTAGATAATTTTTTTCAGTACATGAGTTGACTATGCGTCTCTTAGAAAACGTTGTGCAGTATGATGAGTTGACTTTGAGTCAATTAGAAAAAGTTTTTCAGTATGATGAGTTGTTCACTTAGAATAAGTTGCTCAGCCTGATGAGTTGACTATGAGTCTCATAGAAAAACTTGTTCAGTATGATGGGTAAAAGCTCCAGATAACGGTGTACACAGGGTGTTAAGAAAATCACAAGTGATTTTTAAGGAGTTACTTTGTATTCAGTATACAATACAGAAATATTAATATCAAAAATCCATCTTTAAAAAAATTTAATTCTAATTCCAATTCATATGGCACTAAGAGGGTGGGACAATCAAATGTTTTTTTAAAGACCTTTCGGTACGATTAAAAGGTAAACTATAGATTACGGGACACCTGTAAGGGAGGGATAAGTACTCCCCTTTTCCCCCACTCGGACCTATATTTATGGATTTATGATTTTTCATAGAAAATGGACACTTAAAGAGGAGCGAAGGGGAGGGGGAGAGACGAGGGGCAGAGAGGGGCGAAGGACAGAGAGTGGGGGAGTCCTCCTCACTTCCACCTTTACCGGTTTTGGAGTTATTTTTTTTCAAAACTCAAACTTAAAAGGATTTATTTATTGACAATTAAAGCCTCTTAAGTTTGAGTAAAAAAGGCTTTATTTTTTGACAAAAAAAGCGTTTTGAGTTTGTGTTTAAAAAAAACATAACTAAAAAACCGGTAAACGTGGAAGTGAGGAGAAGTGTTTATAATTTGATAAACACTTTTTTGTCCTGGGTTACTCTAGTCGTTACTGATTTCGGCGTTTTGTTAAGGGACTATAGCCAACTTTCATGGTTCTCGATAGAATTGGTACCTGTCCTTGGCCGGAGAGATGAAGTTTTGGTTGGTGGTAGGGCATTTTCTAAGCCCGCCTGGCTAGCTACCACCATCTTATCTAAGTCTTGCCGCCAAACATCAATGGTAACAACATTGATGTGTTCCGGCATGAAGATAAGATAGCCAGTTCTCCATTGTGTTGGGGAACCTTGGTAAGCCCGCAGCCAAGGGCTTTCCAATTGTGAATAAAAAAAATTAAATTGGATGAACGAGAAACATTGCAGTATAATATGAATAAAAAAAGTCAAAATTTCTATTTTCGAAGTTATCTTATCTAATAAACACAAGTTAACTGTGACCCCACACTAGGCTAGGCCTGTCTCGTGGCGGTCAAAAGAACATAAATATAAAACAAAGAACCCCGTACCAAAAGTATGGAAAATGTGGTTTCAGTTAAATGTTCTGAGATTTTGATATAATATAGATTTTAACGTCCTGAACAAAACCCTCTATGGGGGCTACCACTGTTGCCGAGTCCCTTTCAGAGTTACGACTGATTTTTTATCAGACAACAAATCATTAATTAGATGCAATTACCAGCTATTTATTTAAACAATTGACTCTTATGATTAAATAAGATTTAACGAGTAACACTATTTTTCTTTCTTCATTATACCCGTTATTAATAGTTTGTTTTGTCTGGTACTACTGTAAAAATATGCGTGCATTAAAATGCACAAAAATATGTTCCAATGATCTGTGTGTCGTTGTAATAAGAACTTCGTAAAACATTTATGAAACGATTTATTTTGCACTTGAGAAAGACGCTGGAGGTGTCCTATTACTGATATTACTGTCACTGTGACAAGGTGCGAATCGGTACTAGAGTTGATTTCCTTGAGGGTACAAAATCAGTCGTAACTCTGAAATGGACTCGGCAACAGTGGTAGGACGTTAAAATCTATCTTATATCAAAATCTCAGAATATTTAACTGAAACCACATTTTCCATACTTTTGGTACGGGGTTCTTTAACAGGTGGCGGCCAAGCAACTTAACAGAAACTAAGTAATTATTACAAGGACTGGAAGACAACAAAATGATTAAAGACAAATAATATAAACAAAGAACAGATAACAGAACATTGTGTGAGTGTGTTTGTGTATGTTAGTGTGTGTGTGTGTGAGTGTGTGTAACAGGAGTCTACTATGTATTTAACTGAACAATTCTTAGAAGACTCTTCACGTCATCATATAGCTATTGTGTTCAGTTTGCAAATAAGTCAAAATATCTGCGAAGTGATATTGCTATTCAGGCTTTTTTTCTTGAATTTCTCTAGCTTTATTTTGATGTCCTCATAAATTTTATCCGCATTTTTAGGGTTACGAAGTCAACGAGGAATCTTCGTAGTTTCGCTATGTCTGTCCGTCTGTCCGTCTGTCCGCGGCTTAGCTCAGAGACTATTTATACTGGAAAACTGTTATTTGGCATGGTTAATTACGCCGACAAAGTTGTGCAATAAAATCTTGAAAAAAATTTTTTTTTTATGGTACTTCTCCTACATGTAAAGAGCGGGTAATTTTTTTGATGTGTAACATCTTTGCTCTCGCTTTCCTGCAATTTGTGGGAGTGATTTCGTGAAATGGGACGGAAATGTGTAACAGTGATTTGTTACACATCACATGCGAGTACTGTAGGTCTCGCTCGGATTTTTTTTTGATAACGTACCTTACCGTGTGGTGTATCGATATCGTTGAATAAGTCTTTTAAAACAACTGAGTGTTTGTTAAAACCGCTATTTTCGGACATCTGAAATAATTTGTAAATAGTAGGACATATAATCAGTTTAAAAGGAAAACTATCACGGATAAGTAGACTTTCTTAGTTTAGGAGTCACAGTCGACAAACTTAAGATGTGCAGTTGGATTTGTCAAAAGTTTTATAGATTTCCCATACAAAATGTTCTTTTACCAACTGTGAATATAACTTTGTTTTTTAAAATAAACATTTATATTTTGAAAAGATTTTGGAACCCTAGTTTGCGCGAGTACGACATGCACTTGGCCGGTTTTTTTTTTTAAATTACGTTGCACTTCCTCTCTTTGACTTGCAATTGGTGTTAATTTTGTCTGGAAACATGAAGGTTAGCTATCGTGTTTTTGTGGGGAGCGCCAAACTCAGTTTTTGGTGGGACAATTGAACTAACTTTTTGCGATTTCAGCACAAAAGTTGTTCAGTCCCACCAGTAGAACCACCAGAGTTACAAGTTTTAGCCACCCTGTATATATTATCTAGTAAATTTCGAAAATGAGTCTCACATATTTCGTTTTTAAGAATAATCTCATATTATAACCCTTACAGAGTCTGTTTTACCAATAGGGATGACGAATCCTTTATAGTCATCTGATTTACTTTTTATCATCTGTCAGCAACGACATTTTGTTCTAAAAATGATTGAAATACCTAGGCGTGACGTCATAGTTTAGCAGCGTCATTTATGTACTCATTTTGTGATTTTGGTGAATTAAAAATCGAACACTTGATGGAAAACAAAACGAGTAAGGTTTTCCTAAGTTTAAGTAGGAGGGCAATTTAGTGATCAAGAGTTCATAATTTATTTCTGATTCTGTCGTCATCCCTATTCTCGTGAACCTATCGTTGTGAAAACAGAGTTTGTACCAATGACTTCTATATTACAGGCGTAAGGACCCGGCCAACGCGCGCGACTAATGCTCCCAGCGAATTGGTGCGAAAATCTAAAGTTTCGCACACTCGCGACTCAGTCGTCTGCGGGAAATTGTAATTGCGGTGGAAAGATATTCCATATAAAAATGCCTTTTTGTGTTGTTAGAGGCAGTAAAATACACGAAAGAAAGGCTAAAAAGAAACATGGAATATCGTATCATCGTTAACTAACCTTATATTGTATTTTTTCTTGTAAACAAATTAAATAAACATATATATATTTTTTTTTATTCACAATTGGCAAACCCTTGACAACATCTCACCTGGTGGTAAGTGACGATGTTGCCGAAGATGGAAGCGGGCTTACCAAGATTCCCCAACGCAATGGGGAAACTGGCTACCTTATCTTCATGCCGGAACACACCAATGATATCAACATTGATATTTGGCGGCAAGACTTAGATAAGCTGGTGGTAGCTAGCCAGGTGGGCTTAGAAAATGCCCTACCACCAACCAAACCGAGTCTTACAATTGACCCCGCCGGGAATCGAACCCGCGACCTCCTGTGTAAAGCCAGTGAAATTTGCCTCTGAGCTACGGAGGCGATTAAATTATATTTATAAAGCGACAATTCTACCAAGGTCCTTTTAGCGTAGCACTGACGTCAACTCTCGCCCACGCTAGTTCGTACGAGTTATGTCAGATGGCGCTACTTTTTCCATGTATGACGAAAATCAGAGTAAAATATGAAGACGGGCGGATCCTTCTGTCCAAATCTGTGGTTTGTAACACACACATTACTTTGTTACGCCATTAGTACAAATGTATACAAATTATAATTCTATTCTGCGTACATGTCATTATTACATTGAAGATCCGAACGTGTTAATTTGATGACAATTGAGGGGTTATTTGAACCTTACAACGAAGTTTACATATTGTTGGAACCGAACGATAACACGTATAACCTAACCAGTAATACGCATTAAGGAATAGTAATGGCCGCCCACGATTTAATCTGCATGAAATTTGGCATATACGGTCGTGTGTTCAAAATACAAACAAGTTTGAACCTTATTATTATACACTTAGTGTTTTTCTCACAAAGCTATACATCACTTGTATTACATTGAAAAAAAAAGAAACTGATTTTTAAATAAAATTAAAAAAAAAATATAGATTAAAAATAATTGTACATTTTTATTTTTTTTTATTTTTTTTATGGTAATTAATAAACTGTTATGTTATAGTACATACACTTTTGTTATGTATAGGTGTACTGTGGCAATAGAGTTTAAAAAAAATATAGATTAAAAAAAAATGTACATTTTAAGTTTTTTTAATTTTTTTTATGGTAATTAATAAACTGTTATGTCATAGTACATACACTTTTGTTATGTATAGGTGTACTGTGGCAATAGAGTTTATTATAATAGTTTATTGTACACAGGATACATAAAATATAGATTTTATATTTAAACAGTAAGGTGACACAAAGGGTACAGCTAATTTCTAAAGAAATTTCTTCCAGCATACCCGGGAAAGAAGAAAGTTTTGACTGAGATGGCAGACGTGTACACAACTTAATTAAACAAAAAAAAGTAATTAAAGTAATTAAAGGTCCGGCCTGAAAGGGTTAATATGTCTCCCGGTCTCCCGTGGATACCAATAAAATACTTAATACCTATAATTTGCAATTTTTTTGGTAGGTAATTCGCTAAAAAGTACTTAACTGATTTTGATAAAATTTATATGGGACCAAGTAGGACCAACCTATCAATTAAATAGAACATTAAACTCGATCACAATTAGTGCAGAAATCGAATAACATACATACAAAAACACGGCCAAGTACGAGTCGGACTCATGCACTGAGTGTTCCGTACCAAAACACATTTGGGTACGTAACCCTACAAATATAAAAAAGTACAACAATCGGATTAAAACTTAATTTTGTAAAAATGTCTCCCATACATCAATATAAGGCACGGACAATTTTCTAACTGCAATTGTAAGATTGTAACAAAAAACTGGTTGTCTGTGTAAAGTCGGTTTACGGACGATAATTTTACGTGATAACGTGTCACAAGCCGAACGCTTAGGCCGATCGTGCCTCTCTATCGCTTGTTTCGCGCTCTCGCTTGCACACTCGGCTCAGGCGGGACGTGACAAATAAGGACGTGACCATGAGTCATGTATTTTCGGGAGTGCAGCCGGCGTTAACGATTTATAAGACGTTATCACGTCAACAACATGCTGAAAATTTTCAATTTTCGGAATTTTTTCTTTAAAGGTGCCGTCAGACCATGCTTCTTTTTTTTATTCACAATTGGTAAGCCCTTGGCATCATCTCACCTGATGGTAAGTGACGATGATGCCGAAGATAGAAGCGGGATTACCAAGATTCCCCAATGCAATGGAGAACTGGCTATCTTGTCTTCAAGCCGGAACACATATACGTTGTTAACACTGATGTTTGGCGGCAAGACTTAGATAAGATGGTGGTAGTTAGCCAGGCGAGCTTAGAAAATGCCCTACCACCAACCAAACCGAGTCTTACAAGTTACCCCACCGGAATCGAACCCGCAACCTCCTGGTTTGAAGCGCATGGATTAACCATTACACCACGGAGGCGGTTAAAACATTAATTTCAAGTAAACACGTCAACGCGTTAACGCGTTCTTGAGAAAAAAGGGTCCTTTAATCATGAAACAGTGTTGAACAGTTGATCCCAAGAGTTCCGTACTGATTTCTTATTTTTTACTTTTCATATTCAAGTTGATCAGCCTTCGCCTGGTGTTGTATCGTATAAAACGTATGAAGACGGACAGACGGACACATGAGGGATCTTACAAAAGTTTTTTTTTTCATCAAATGTATGAAACGCTAAAACCGGGCCAAGTGCAAGTCGTACTAGCCCACCGAGGGTTCAGTACCACCACACGTCTCAACACGAGTACAACAACAATAATAATAATTTATTTATTTATTTATTCAGGTACAAAAAAAACTTACTACATTTGAGGGGTATAGAAGCAAAGTAACCTCAGTCCTATGTCACTGAAAATCGAGAATCCATCTTTTTTGTTTTAACATGAATACAGTTTGTCCCACAAAGACCGTCGGTGGCGTAACGGCTAGGGCCGCCGCCTGCTGTCCGGGAGGTCGTGGTTCGAATCCTGCCACGTACCAATGTGATTTCGAATTTAGATTTCATATGTACGTTTATCCGACGCTCTTACGGTGAAGGAAAACATCGTGAGGAAACCTGCACACGCTTGCGGAGAAACTCGCAGGTTGTGTGTGAAGTCGACCAACCCGCACTAGGCCCGCGTGGTCGACTAAGGCCCGATCGCCCTAATTCAGGGTAGGCTCGAACCCCTCGGTGGGGTTTGCTGCTAAAGTCGTTTTAAAAAATAGATTTACTCGAGACTGCAGCGTATGCACCTAAAATTTTTTGCTGACATGTAGCCATAGACACAAAGAAAAACTTGACATTCACAGATTAAAAACCACCAAATATGAACTGAGGTAACTTTTCTTTTACACCCCTCATTTTTTTAGTGACTTAGTTTTGTGACTTACCTATTCATTGCAATCGT
This sequence comes from Coleophora flavipennella, assembly GCA_947284805.1. Taxonomy (NCBI): domain Eukaryota; kingdom Metazoa; phylum Arthropoda; class Insecta; order Lepidoptera; family Coleophoridae; genus Coleophora; species Coleophora flavipennella. The sequence goes on along the minus strand of OX369255.1, from coordinate 19,478,326 downwards.
TAGAAATCAACTAGAGCGACAGAAAAATGTTTTTGATTTTAATTATATTTGGCATCCTTAGCGAGGGTACGACTTACACTTGGCCGCTTTTAATTACTTGTTGTTTTACTTTAGGGTTTGTTCTATAATAACACTAAAATGAGAGCTTAAAAAAAAGAACACTAAAATAGTTAAACACTTGTATGTATTACTATTTTTACGATAGAGAAAAAACAAAGAAACTTTAAAAACAAATTTCCTTTGCGAGGCTCCCTCGATAGAGCAAAAACAAAAAAAAACTTTTAAAACAAATTTCTTAAGTGAGACTCCCTTGATTTTTTAATAATAAAATTAAAATAAATTAATCAAGGGGACCCCATATAGGAAATTTGTTAATGAATTCACCAAATAACACATATTCTGTGGGAATTTCAGCCGGCTACATATAACAGTTCAGGAGATACCTTTTATAGGTTGGACAGACGGATTGACAGCGCAGGCTTAGTAATAGGGTCCCGTAACCTTTTGGTACGGAACCCTGGAAATCAGCATAGAATTTGAATCTTTAAATATATCCTGAAACCGTTTTTGCATTATTAACACCAATAAGATTACTTGGGTAGTTACGGGTATCATAAAAAAAATAATCGAAACGTGTGCTGGGACACATAGTAGAAGTGAAAGTTCAACGGACAAGTGGAAAGGGTAACCCAGGCCACTAATTAGTAATCTGTGCCCAGGCTAAGTACCTGCTTTGTATCTCCCTCTCAACTTTCTAACAGCCTTTCTCTGTCTACCCCCTCCACGCGGCCGTGACGCTTTTTCGTGACAGAAAAAAATCGAATACCCCCCGACTATATAGAAGTATCACTTCAATAATATGAATTGTTTGCATTTTCTATACCTAAGGGAGTGTGTTTGTATATTATCGAAATGAGAAACCAATTTTCTGATACATACGTAGGATGAATAAATTAAAAAGTATATCACTTTTGTTATAAGGAGCTTTTGGGAATACCGTTACACTACGTTTCATTTCTCATCTTATCTGCTCTGTTTCCAATTGTTATTTGGGGTCGGTGAAACACGTTTTTCTCTTCCATTTTTAGGGTTCCGCAAACCAACGGGACCCTTTTACCAAAGTATAAATATTAGTACTAACATACAATATGGACAGTTGGACACTCCCTGCCGCTCTCTAGATTCCGACCTCACCCCCTCGTCACCCAGATTGATACAGATTGGTTACAGTTCTCGTACGTATAGGATTTCGCCGCCATTTTGTTGGTTCCGTCATTCGGTTTTTGACATGTAATTTCTGGCCCGTTGTATGAAGTGTCCAAGGTGTGCTATTACTAATCCTCCACTGTCTGTCCGTCTGTCAGTGGGCTGTTTTTCATGAACCATAATAGTTAGGCAGTTGAAATTTTCTCAGAATATGTATTTCTGTTGCCGCCATAATAAAAATACTAAAATATTGGAAAAGTGAATAGACCTATAACAAAAAAAAACATGTTTATTATAGGTCTATAGAAGTATTTTTGGTTTAGCTCTATCGTAAAAACGGTAACACATACAAACGTGACACTAGCTATGATTATAGTACTAATTCTGAAGTAAATAAATAAATAAATATTCTGGGACAATTCACACATGGTCATCTGGCCCCAAAGTAGGATTCCCTGTGTTATGGGAACCAGAGACTGATATACATACTTATATACGTTTAAATACATACATATATAGATATTTAACACCCAGACACAGAGCAAGCAAATCTGCTCATCACACAAATGTTTGCCCTGGGTGGGGATCGAACCCACAACCCTCGGATCAGTAGTCATGAGCACAAACCACTGAGCCACCGAGTCAGTCAAACAAAAAAAAAAAAGTAAAACAAAAAATAATAGAAATTGGCCAAGTGTGAGTCGTACACGCGCTAAGGAGTCCGAAATGATGACAAAAAAGCATATGTATGTACGTAGCTCACTTTGATGTCCTTTGTTTGTAAATTGAATAGATATTATAGTCATTGTACTATGTAGTTGTATGGAGAGGCGTGGTGGTACGGAACCCTCGGAGTGCTAGTCCGACTCGCACTTGGTCGGTTTTTACAAGCTTTTATTCCCTATGTGCAGGTTTTCTTACTCGTGTCATCTTTCATACAACCCATCCATCTTTTCTTCGGTCTTAATCTTCCTCTATCCACTTTCATACTCATCACGCCTTTTTTCAGATGCCATTCATCCCTCCTCATTACTTGACAAACGATTAGCTCTCAATTTCTCGATCACTGATGCTTCTTTCAAACTTCTCTTTGTGCACTCATTCTTGATGATGATTCTCATTCAAGATCCTTGTTTGTCCTTGTGATTCAAAAGCTTGTTACTCCACATCTGTCTTCATATTCTCATTTTACTTCATTTTCATTTTCTCTGCATGTACTCATTCATTTTTATATTGTTTTTCATATTTTTTTCATATTTTCAATTACATTGTCATATCAGCTCATATACGTCTCCACCGAGGGGCTTGAGCCTACCCTGAATTAGGGCAATCGGGCCTTAGTCGACCGCGCGGACCCAGTGCGGGTTGGTTGACTTAACACACAACCTTCGAGTTTCTTCGCAGGTGTGTGCAGGTTTCCTCACGATGTTTTCCTTCACCGTTAAAGCAATCGGTGAGTATATGTACGTGTTTCGATAAACTCATTGGTACATTGGCCGTCCGTATTTGAACCCGGCACCTCTGGTTAGGAGAACCGCGTCGTTACCGGTTGAGCCACCGACGCTTAACCTTTAATTACATTGAATTAAACATAATTAAAATAAATTAATATAAGGAAAAAAGAATAATAAAAATAAAAAGAGAAAGCAAATTTAAAAGATATTACTAGCAAGCATCAATCTTTCAACTACCTTCTGACATTCGGTCATCAATCACCCATAATTTTGAACAAAAAAAAAAACCGACTTCAAACAGGAAACTAAGGTTCCCCTCGATTTCTCTAGGATGCCATCATCAGATCCTGGTTTCCTTATCATGGTACCACCCTTGGGATATCTCCTTTCCAACAAAAAAAGAATCATCAAAATCGGTTCATAAACGACGAAGTTATCCGCGAACACATATAAAAAAATATATATGGTCGAATTGAGAAGCTTCCTCCGTTTTTGAAGTCGGTTAAAAAGAGCTTACGGTGAAGGAAAACATAGTGAGGAAACCTGCACACGCCTGCGGAGAAACTCGCAGGTTGTGTGTGAAGTCGACCAACCCGCACTGGGCCCGCGTGGTCGACTAAGGCCCGATCGCCCTAATTTAGGGTAGGCTCGAGCCCCTCGGTGGGGACGTATATGAGCTGATATGATGATACGTCTTCAAAAACTGAGAAAAATACCCTAAAAAAAATTACATAACTAAAAAAAATACGCATACGAACAATAAAATGAAAACATAGGCATAAAAATAGAGGCATAGGTAAAGCATTTTTTTTATTATATTTGAAAAAAAAAATAATTTTGGAGCAGGAAATAGGGCACTACGAAATTCTGTTTTAGTCAATTTTAGTGCCTATTGTCGATCTGCGCTGCACTTCTCCCTTTCTTGCTGTATACGGAGAGGTTTGGGGGAGGGAGACAGCAACATTTTATTCAAATACCTATAAGTCCGTTAGCTTCACATCAGGAGGTCGCGTTCGATTCCTTGCGGAGTGTAACTTTGTTTGACTCGGCTTGGTTGGTGAAAGGGCATTTTCTAAGTCTGCCTGGCTAGCTACAACCATGTTATCTAAGTTTTGCCGCCAAACATCAATTCTAACTACATTTATGTGTTCCGACTTAAAGATAAGATTGCCAGTTCCCCACTGTGTTGGGAAATGTGTGTAAGCCCGCTTCGGCATCATCGTCACTTACCATCAGGGAAATGATGCCAAGGGCTTACCAATTGTGAATAAAAAAAAACCTCGAGTTCTTCTTCACTAACGTGATAAATTTTAGAGGCAAAAGCACCAAGGGGTTCCTCCTGTATGTCTGGTGTCAAGGCTTGCATTACCTGGACAAAGAGTTAGAGGCTCAAGGCTGACCCTTGTTGCACGCCATCTACGTTTCATTTGTGTTTTATAATTTTTCACCAAAATTAAGGGTTATAAAATTATATTGTTCATCCAGTTAACCCCCCCAGGGTTTAACTGGATGAACAATATAGTTTTTTTGGGTTCAAGAAACCTATACAATCACACAAAAAAAAAGACTAAACATACATAGGTATCTTAGGAGAACTTCAGCAGTATGATGAGTAGAAGCCAAAGTTAACACTGATTTTGTTACAACCTGTATATTAGTATCATATTTTTTAGGTTTGTTTTACAGTTTTTGTCTTGTTGGGCATCCTTAATAACTTCTAGCGTAAATAACAAAATAAGTAGATATATTTTAACACTACATTATTTTAAACTAGCTGTTTCCCGCGGCTTCACCCGCGTGGACAACGTTTCTATGACTTTTCGATAGTGCGCAGTGCGCGAGCCGCGTGGTAAAAAAGTAGCCTATGTGGTAATCTGTCTACCTACCAAATTTCAGCCAGATACATCCATACATCCATACATTCTTACAAACTTTCGCGTTTATAATAAATATTGGTAGAAAGTGTTTTATTCCGAGCGTCGGTGGCGTAACGAATAGGGCCGCTACCTCCTGTCCGGAAGGTCGTGGTTCAAATCCTGCCACGTACCAATGTGTTTTGAGTTTCGATTTCATATGTACGAGAACGTTTAACCAACGCTCTTAATGGTGAAGTAAAACATCGTGAGGAAACCTTCACACGCCTGCGGAGAAACTCGAATCTTGTGTGTGAAGTCGGTCAACCCCCACTGAGCCGCGTGGTCGACTAAGCCCGATCGCTCTATTTCAGGGTATGTTTAAGCCCCTCGGTGGGGACGTACATGAGCTGAAATGAGGATAATAATGATTTATCCCCATTCAGGGGGAATAAACATATCTATTTTATTCGAAATTTGCTTTGTAGTTTTTTAATGTCTTAGATATTTCTTTTATTTTTTTTTACCTTATTGTGATTTTATTTAAGATTCAAGATATTTATTTAAAATAGGTGCAAATTACACTCTTTCTGAAAGTAATAAAATAGTGATTACATAATCAAGAAATAAACAATCATTAGTTAATAACGTCAAAATCCAATCCGTGATTTAAAAAAAAAACAAATGTCATTAGAACATGAAAACAACATGACACGAGAAGTTATACATTAAAATCATTGAATGTCATGAACGCCTTTGACAAGTGTAGGCCAGTTCGCACGGACAGCACCCGGTCACGAGTATAACGCGAGAGTCAGCCATCGCTCTTCTCAACCATATTAGAGGGAAAGGAACGACCCGGCTCCCAATGTGCCATCATCCGCACGAACATTTATGGCCCAGTGGTACCTAAAAATCCACTTAAACAGGTTCTTAGAATTCATTTTTGAAGTAGTTAACAGTCAATTTAAAATCTAGGAAAACATATTGGTATTATTGAGAATAGCTACGAGGGACTATATGTAATGGAAACACGATTTAATAAAGTTGACTCGATAGAATAATTTTGCAAAGGTAGGTACCTCTTTTCGAGCCATTTTATCGTCTATTTTCGGTTTTATTCTTAAAATTAATAATTTGATAATATGATTTATTTACTAAAATAAAGTTTATTGTTGACTGAAGGGAAAACATCGATTGGATTTTTATTTAAGATAAATATGATGAAAATAAAAAACAAAAGTGTGCTTAATTTCTTCCCTCTTTATACGTAAAGAAAAAGACAAAGACAAATTTTTAAGTACCATTGGGTCTAAGGCGAGCTCATTTTGAAGTGGGCTCACTACAAATAAATGATTCACTTACTCATTTACGAAATCTAAATCAATTTGTTACTACAGTTGGCATTGGAGTAAAAGAAAAAACTACGAAAAAAGTAAAAGTTGTTGATTGTCCGATTATATTCGGTTGGATGCGCGTGCTGTTGCTTCTCACGACACTTCGTCAGTGACGCTGTTCCGCTATGTACCGGAGATTAGTTCAACCAGGCCGAACGTAATTTTTTTTAAAAATTAACAATTGGTAAACCCTTGACAACATCTCACCTGTTGGTAAGATGGAAGCGGGCTTACCAAGATTCCCCAACTGGCTATCTTATCTTAATGCCGGAACACACCAATGATATCAACATTGATATTTGGCGGCAAGACTTAGATAAGATGGTGGTAGCTAGCCATTCGGGCTTAGAAAATACCCTACCACCAACCAAACCGAGTCTTACAAATGACCCCACCGGGAATCGAACCCGCGACCTCCTGTGTAAAGCCAGTGAACTTTGCCTCTGGGATACGGAGACGGTTAAAAATCAATAAGACCTAGTGTCCGAACCGAACATCATCGGGGAAATAAAAGCAGCTCGACTTCGCTGGCTAGGACATTCCCTCTCGTATACCTACCAGATACGCTAAAACTACCAGGTTTATGATATAGCGTCCCCACTTACCTACCCTTGGGCATACAGTGAGGGCCGCTGTTCCTGCCAACACCATAAGGTGAAGACAAGGACCAGTTGCGGTAGGTCTTGCCGCCAAGACGCTTGTCCCGGTATTCTGCAAGGCGAGTGCCTCGTGGAATAGAACCACTGCCTACTGTCCAGGTAGGTCCTGGACCTAGTACATGTAGAGAGAATGGAAGAGGAGGAGCAGCCAAAAGAGCATATCTTGGAAAACGAATTTACCATGGTATCACTGGAAAGATGAAGTCGCCAAAGACCTCAAAGAGTTGGGAGTTCCCGAATGGTTAAACTTGGCACAAAATAGGATAGAGTGGCGCACTTTAATGTCGGAGGCCAAGATCCACTTCGGGTTACTCCAAGTTATTCGTTTACAACTCATAAAAGTCCTCACTTCTGGGGTACGGGTCTCCTTCTAAACTCGGAAAGGTAAGGCCATACTCCACACATGGGGCCTAAGTCCAGGTTTGTGGAGTTTGTAGGGCTAGCAGCAAACCCTACTGTGAGAAGTTTTTTAAGCCGCTTATAAGGCATTTGACCCGGCTTCACGGCTGCCATCTAGTGATAGCAAACGGCACCAACGGCACAGATGAGATACTAGTTACTTTTAACGGCCTAACCTGCCTTGAGCACATATGAAATACTAGTTACTTTTGACGGACTAACCTGCCTTGAGCACAGATGAGATACTAGTTACTTTCAACGGCCTAACCTGCCTTGAGCACAGATAAGATACTAGTTTATTTTCAACGGCCTAAACTTCCTTGAGCACAGATGAGATACTAGTTACTTTCAACGGCCTAACCTGCCTTGAGCACAGATGAGATACTAGTTTATTTTCAACGGCCTAAACTGCCTTGAGCACAGATGAGATACTAGTTACTTTCAACGGCCTAACCTGCCTTGAGCACAGATGAGATACTAGTTACTTTCAACGGCCTAACCTGCCTTGAGCACAGATGAGATACTAGCTCCATGAGAAAGACGGAAACGGTCGAGAAAAATGCCTCTAACTGTCAAACCTATCCAATTAATGACCATGTTTCAGGTCAGTTAACCTGCATGATCGACTAAACCACGCACCGACCACTTTGAAAGTTATTAACTACATTATATTGATAAATATTCAAGTACTTCAAAGGCACGGAATATCTGTAATTATATAAAAAATGACTCTAAAATACCTACATACTATGATCAACTAAATTGACGATTTGTAAGAAATGTCCAATGTTTTCTTTGAAGAGAGTAATTAAGATTGATATAGATAATAATATAATTGACAGCATCAAAAATAAATTATTAAATGTTTATTTCCTAAATTTCTTTCTGAAATTACAAAAACCGTACCTACTCGTTTTGGTTTTCATTTGTAGAGTTCGTTAGTTAGACTTCAAAGGCATTAAATACCTGTAGATATCAAAAAAAATGATCTCTAAAATACCTACATACTATTATCAACTAAATTGACGATTTGTAAGAAATGTACAATGTTTTCTTTGAAGAGAGTAATTAAGATTGATATATTCGTAGATAATAATACAATTGACAGCATCAGGAATAAATTATTAGATGTTTATTTCCTAAATTTCTTTCTGAAATTACAAAAACCGTACCTACTCGTCTTGATTTTCGTTTGTAAAGTTCATTTATCAAACTAGGAGGAACCCTTATAGTTTCGCGATATCCGTTTGTCCATGCGTGGGTATGACATAGCCATTTTAGTCAAATACTATTTTTACAGTTATAAAGCTGAAATTTGCTATGGCTATACATACAAAAAAGTGACGTCTATGAATATCTATGAAGCGCATCAACTGAGAACGGCTGGACTGATTTAGCTAATTACTTTTCTCGAGTCCGAATAAGGTTGTAAACATAGATTTAAAAGTTTTTTTTTCTTTTTAGGGTTGCCACCGTAGTAAAAATCATTTATTATTTTTTAAATCAAAAATAGGTATAACGACTTTGATGAAACTCGGTACGTTACCACAACAATACATGACCTACAGTACGCCGTAGTTAGTGATTCCAAGAAAAAATTGAATAAGGTACCTCCCACAAGGTTGTTAGTTACTTTTTTCTCAAAATTGCCTCTTACTATTTTAATGAACCTTTGTGAATTCTTAACTAAAACTTAATAAAAAAAAACTTTTATAATTTTTCATAAAGTCTGTATATCTAACTTTATTCTTTGTTACTAAATAAGTATTGTGTTAATTTGAGTATGCCTGACTATGACAGACGGTAAAAGCTTACATAGCGTGGCTGTAAAATGTATTTTCTATTGTCAGGACAGGACAACGCTTATCTCGTTAGCTAGTTTGGAATAAAGCAGTAAAAAATACATTTTGTAAATATTGTTATAAATTAAGTGGAGGTTTCGTTAGAGTTACATGTCCCCCCTCCCCCCTCCTCCACCCACCAGCTAAATCGCTATTTCAGATATTCCAAAAAAATATTGGAAATTAAAAGAACATTATTACCGCTGAGTAGGTATTCTTATATTAGTTGTAACGGTCGACCAAATTAAGATGTGCAGTTGGAAATGTAAAAAGTTCATAGATTTTTCATAAAAAAATGTTCTATACCAACTACAACAATTGGAAACACTTAAAAACCGACTTCCATCTCAACAACTTAGTAAATTTAAGCATGAATATATTTAGTTTTTGTTGTTTTCTAAAAAAGTACTGTACCTACCGATTTTGAGAAAAATTATATGGGACCAACTCGGTAGCATACCTTATCGAATTAAAAAAAAATAAACATGAAAATCGGATCAAAATCTGTAAAGATATCACGTAACAAAAATATGAAATAATAATAGTAAAAACACAACATAAGGTCGAATTGAGAACCTCCTCCTTTTTGGAAGGCAGTTGAAAATAACTTAGTTTTTTTTAAAGTACACATGTATTTTTCGAAAAGACTGTATATACGAACCCACATTTTGCGCGTGGTCCAACACGAACTTTGCCACTTTTTTATTATTCCTATTCACAAAGATTAGTAGGTAAATCAAAGATGGTGAAAATCTTGGACGTCACCGCCTATAAACAATATTTATGAAACAAAATTTCTTTTTTGACACACATTAATAGGTACCTAACTCAAATGCTAGCAGTCAACCAGACTAATTGTGTTAGTAGGAATCAACGGTGCTAAGTGGAGTACATTGAATACAAAGGAACGAAGTAAGGTAACGCAATGTACTGAAATAGAAGATTTGGTGTAAAATTAACTGACACTACTCTTTACAAATTTTATTATACTGTGTTACCTCGACAAAGTGCATTAGGTTTAAACATTTTGAAATCGTCCGAGTGAGTTTGCTGCCGAAAAAGGTCCACTGCTGGACAAAGGCCTCCCCTAAGGATTTCCACGACGACCGGTCCTGCGCTGCCCGCATCCATCGGCTTCTGCGATCTTCACCAGGTCGTCGGTCCACCGCGTGGGAGGCCTGCCTACACTACGTTATCCGGTGCACGGTCGCCACTCGAGAACTTTAGTGACTCATCGGCCATCTGTTATACGAGCTATATGCCCTGCCCTCTGCCACTTTAGTTTAGCGATTCTGTGAGCTATGTCGATTACTTTGGTTCTCCTGTGGATCTCCTCGTAATACTTATTTGACTGACTTTTAAGACTAAACTCAATTAATGTACCGTTTTTTATATTTATTAAAAATTAAAAACCCGCCTGCTTAAAAACTTAACCCCTCTTTGCAGCAAGTGCCCCACCTGCCCCACCAGGTACGCTAATGCCTTTTTTAATTAATCCAGTCATAATATGCTTCATTTGTTTTCGGTCGTGTCTATCTTGAAGCGCCTTTCTCAAGGCGTCTACAATATTTTGGCATGCATTTCAATCCTCTTCTTGCTTCACGGTGGCTGGAAATGTCTTTATTTGAGATTAAAACCAATTGAATAGCGAGTAATACCTACCTTTATACTGAATTAACAAAATTAGTCACGATTGACTCTGAAAAGACAAGTTTACCTCGTCCATCGATGTTTACGAAAGAAGCCAGAGCTAGATAAAATGTGGTGTCGAAGGTTACGTAAGCGAGGTTGCTGCTTTACTCTTTGCAAGAGCTCAACAAGATGTGTCCAATTAAGCTTGTGTTGCAAAGTAGGTGTGACACAAAGCCGTGTCTCATTTTAATTTGCGAAAGATAGTGAAATACAAATAATTGGATTACAAAAAGTGAAAACTAGATTATTTGATCTCAGGTGTGATAGTAATATTCAGTATTCTTTGATCAAGGATTATCTTTCACTGCAGTTTAGGAACTTATGCTCATACAATTATGTATTAAGTTTCATGTTTTCGGTTAACCTTTAACCACCGTCATGTTTTTTTAAACTAAGCAGTCGTCGCCTTGCGGTCACAGAGACAGCTATATGATTTTGCTCATCAAAATTTAAATATATGAATTTTTCACTTTTTATTTTATTGACGTGATAACGTCTTATAATTCGATGGAGCCGGCTGCACGCACGAAAAAATGCGTCGTTACCATGCGTCGTTACCTCGCTCTGAGGCGTTCCGAAAAATGCGTCGTTACCTCGCTCTGAGGCGTTCCGTGAGGCGTTCCGTTTAAGGCTTTTTTCTTATGACGTTGTCACGTTCAACTATCGTCAGTAAACCGACTTTACAGACAACCGGTTTTTTTTTGTAAACAAAATTGTAATTGAATAAATAAAATACAATTAATTATAAATTTACAGTTATTATATTTTTTTACTGCAACTAACATATTGCACTCGTACATTGAGTAAAAATTTAAGTACATGAGATTGAAAAAAAACCTAAATTAAAAAAAATCACCAAAAACCAACAATAATAAAAGCAACGTACTGATAAGAACATCTGTTGATATACACGTAGTGATTATGTCGCAGGCAAACATTCATAATGGCGTCGTCAATTTTAAAGTTCCGTACCCGAAGGGTAAAAACGGGACCCTATTACTAAGACTCCACTGTCCGTCTGTCTGTCCGTCTGTCACCAGGCTGTACTTCATGAACCGTGTTAGCTAGACAGTTGAAATTTTCACAGATGATGTATTTATGTTGCCGCTATAACAATAAATACTACAGATTATAAAAACTATAAAAAGTGAAAGTCTCCATACAAAAAACGTGTTTTTTTTTAAAACGTTAAGAAACTAGCTCCATCTAGTAATGATGATGATGATAATGATCTATCCGACCGATTTCGGTCATGGCGACCGCTTCGACTCCTAGTCGGGTTGCCGCGCGTGCGCTCGAAGATGGTTTATGTAGCCAATCTTCGCAGCGAAACTCCTCGCGCACTGAGGGCATTTAAGTATGCCACCCTCGTAATTGTATGAAATGGTCGCAGGTGGTCGGGCCTTTAACTGGTCGCGTTTGGTATGCGTCGCCATCTAGTATGATGGTATGGAATCCTTTGTGCGCGGTTCTAAATCGCATTTTACCGGTTTTTTAAACATTCGCTGTATTACGATCTGGGTTCATTTTAGTATCGGGGGTGGTGGTGGGGAAGGACGTGGCTTTTTTTCGTAACTATTAGATCCGGCATCCAGGCTCTTCGACTGTATCATCATTAAACGTAACGAACCTAATATCGCTCGCTTCGCTCGCTCACCACCCAAAACAAAAACAAAAAAACATTAAACATCTGCCCCTAGTAAAAGCGTGAAACTTAGTGTTATTATGTTACTAGCCTTTAGTAAAACAAAAATAATAAAAAATGGTCAACAGAATAAAAAAAACGACATTTTTATGTCGATCGCGTTGATGTTTTTCATTCAAAATGATGAGTATAATTGTTATACTTGTGTGGAGAGATGTGGTGGTACAGAACCTTTGATGCGCGAGTTAGACTCGCACTTGGCCGGTTTTTTTATGTTTGCCATGATCAAGGACGTTTTAATATGGCCATTATATATGGCTTGGCACTAGTACTAGTGGCTCTGTTAGCTGTATACCTCGCAAATTAATCTGGATGGCTTGAATATGATATTTTTTACGTTTTAAACCCTTATTGCTTCGCCGCTACGAGAATTGTTCGAGAAAGGAGAACAGTCGGACCGAGATACGAAAGCATTTTTACCCAAACTAAAACTACGTAGTAATATTTAGTACTAGCTTTTGCCAGCAACTTTGCCCGCGTGAACATAGTTTAGAGGCTCGCGAGCGTGGAAAAAGTACCCTTTATGTTAATCCAGGTCCTAATCTGTCTACCTACCAAATTTCAGCCAGATACGTTCCGTAGTTTTTGCGTGAAAGATTAACAAACATTCATCCATACATACAAACTTTCACATCTATCTACGAATACACATATAATAAAACTGTAATTTGGCATGAAATATTTTTGGAAAATAATAACTGTGGTGAACATTACTAACGATAAAGAGGCCAAAACAACAACTTTTTGGAATTTTGGTCTGTCTGTCTTTATGTTCGCGCATCACGCAACTACTACCAGGCCGATCTTGATGAAATTTTGTATGGTGGTCCCTATAGCCCGGGTTAACATAAAGGATACTTTTTATCCCAGAAAATTCAAGAGTTGGAAAATTCAACTTTATGTTCGCGCATCACGCAACTACTACCAAGCCGATCTTGATGAAATTTTGTATGGTGGTCCTATAGCCCGGGTTAACATAAAGGATACTTTTTATCCCAGAAAATTCAAGAGTTGGAAAATTCAACTTTATGTTCGCGCATCACGCAACTACTACCAAGGCGATCTTGATGAAATTTTGTATGTTGGTCCCTATAGCCCGGGTTAACATAAAGGATACTTTTTATCCCAGAAAATACAAGAGTTCCCGTGGGAAAATTCAAAACCTCCACGCGGACGAAGCCTCGGGCACACCTAGTTTATAATATGAGTAGGATTCATTGCTAAAACAGACACGCTTCGCGCTCGCTCAGTCAATTACAGGGTGCCGTTTAGTACCTATAGGCTAAAGAACTCTAAAAAAAATCTTTACCTAAGTACATAAATTTGTGGGCGATATTCAGTATGTGTTCAGCTGCCTGTCTGCCTGACTTCTCATAAAAAGTACACTTTACCAAAGTGCACTTATATTGTACCAAAGCGTCGGTAGCTCAACGGTGAGGACTCGGTCCTTCTAACCAGAGGTCCCGGGTTCTAATCTGGGTTAGCCCCTACCAATGAGTATTTCGAAAACTACGTACATTTACTTACCTATTGCTTTAGCAATAAACAAAACATCGTGAGATGTGCATGAAGGTCGCGTTGCACATGTTCGTAGGTGTAAATCAAAAATGCCCTATACGTGACCGCGGGTGATGCTAAGTGCAACACCAGGCGACCGCTGTCTATCTGCTGATACGCGATAGGAGAAGAGAATGAAGACTGCATATAAATAACCTACATAACAAAATCAGACATATTTATTATCTAAATTAACATAAAATCAGTTTTAAAATAAATTTCACACTAATTACAATACCTAAAATAAAATACCTGATTGATTGAAAACACTTTATTGCACAACATAAGAGAAAAAAAATGATACAATGATTAAGGAGGTTGTACATATAGGTGGTCTTATCGCTAACAAGCGATCTCTTCCAGACAACCTTAAGGTGAAGGAAACGTGAGAAAGAGAAATCATTATTGTAGGGTAGTAGTGGGCAATAAAAAAATTAATAGAGAAAAAAAAATACAAATAAATATCCATTCTTAAACCACGTAATACACGTAAATATATTAGTAAATATAAACGATATAACTAAAATACATATACATAATACATACATAACATGTATAGTATAGTAAGTACATACATAACCAGATTAATGATGACGATGAAAACAACGAGACATGATATTTATGAGATTATACAGATTTTTTAAATTTATAGCGCTAGGAAGTGCTCTTTAACTTTAGATTTAAAGATATTAAGGGAAGGAGAATTACGAATTGAATCAGGGAGAGAGTTCCACAGGCTTATGGAACGAAGAGTGGAGGAATCAGAGTAGAAATTAGTAGAATGAGTAGGTACAAAGAGGCGAAGTGAATTTTCAGATCGTAGAGATCGTAGAAGTCGACTATGAGAGGAGGAGAGGTATCGGAAACGGTTTTTAAGATAAAAGGGAGCACGGGGGTCAAAAAGTATTGAATAGAGAAGAGCAAGAGAATGGGCGTCCCTTCGACAACGTACTGAAAGCCACTGTAGCTCCCTTCGGTACTCGGATACATGATCATATTTGCGCAGTCCATAAATAAACCGAATGGCTAGATTTTGTAATCTTTCTAGCTTATTAAGGAGATCAAATTAGAGCAAGAAATAAAAAAATAAAGCAACTAAAATATCGAACATGAAACAACTAAAATACCTGAAATAAAACACCTATAATACCTAAAATAAAACACCTGAAATACCTTAAATAAAACACCTAAAATATCTAAAATGGAACATCTAAACACCTAAAATACCTAAACTGAAACACTTAAAATCACCAAAATAAAAAACCCATAAAATCCCCAAAATGAAACACCTAAAATACCTAAAATGAAACACCTAAATTACCTAAGAAAAATTAGATAACAATCAAAAAGTGCAATACATGAACGACAAATTAAATTTCTTCACTGATTAAAAAGTAAACAAAATTTTGACAAAAGAATTTTGTTCATTGAAAAGATTTGAAAGAGTTTAATTTCAAACTGGTCAATGTACCAGAAGACACAAATTGGTATTTAATGAGGCATAACCCAGTGGAATTAAGTTCATTTGAAATTATATTGCAACAAGATTAAAGTAGCGTTACACTAGGTGCAATGAAATCTATACCAGCGAGCGAGCGGTGTGGATAAAACATGATGATAAAACCAATTTAATTTATTGTACGCATAACAAAAAATGTATTGCGTGATCTGTTTAGCGCCAGGTTTGAATAAGTATTGTAGAAGTTGTTTGTAAACAATTGTATTTTACTTTTCTATTTTACTCTACAATTGATCCCAATCAAAATTTCAACTTAATTTTTTCTTCCCATCACATTAACTTCTTCACGCCTTCGTCTCTCGCTGTCAATGGCAGCTAATAAAAAAGATCGGAAAAACCATAAAATTTATAAAGACATTTTTATATATTTTTTTGTTTAAGCTTATCTGTATTTTTGTAACCGTCATTTAATCACCAATTTTTACTACGAGTACAAGACTAACTCTGCAGGTAGCCTTTAATAGATCTATATCCAAGGCCATGATGTAGATGTTACAATACTTTCAGTTACAGTAAGTAACTTATTTCTTTCTTAAGATACATAAAGTTAGTTACGTCTAACTTACGTCTTAACCACCTCCGTGGTGTAATGGTTAAGGCCATTGGCTTCACATTAGGAGGTCGCGAGTTTAACTTTGAAGGACTAGGTTTGGTTAACGGAAGGGCATTTTCTAAGCTCGCCTGGATAGCTGCTACCATCTAATCTAAGTCTTGCAGCCAAACATTAAAATACTTACAACATTGATGTGTCCCGGATTAAGGATAAGATAGCCAGTTCCTCATTGCGTTGGGGATTCTTGGAAAGCCCGCTTCCATCTTCGGCACCATCGTCACTTACCATCAGGTGAAATGATGCCAAGGGCTTACCAATTGTAAATATAAAAAAACCTTCATAATATGATACCACCAGAAAACGCTAAAAGTCAAAACATCTGTTTAGGAATAGGAAGTAAATGCATGAAAACGGTTTAGAAGACCAGTTTTTTTTTTTGTTATCCACATTTCTTAAACCATTGGCATCATATCACCATCGCAAGGTCAAGCACATTAAAAGCCGTCACAGCTTCATTAATGAGGTGGTATCCTCTAAGGATGAAGATGCTTCCAAAGCCAGCTTGAAGATTTCAAGATGTTTATTCAAAATAGGTGCAAATTACACTCTTTCTGATAGTAATTAAATAGCAATTACATAACTATGTGAAAAAACAATTATTAGTTAATAACGTCAAAATACAATCATTGGTTTAAAACAAATTATGTCATTAGAACATGATAACAATATGACAAGATTAAAATAAATGAATGTCATTATACTTTTAACAAGAGTAGGACAGTTTACTCAGACTGTACCCGGTCACGAGAATAACGCGAGAGTCAGCCATCGCTCCCCTCAACCATATTAGAGGGAAAGGAACGACCCGGCTCACGAAGCGCCACCATTCGTACGAACATTCAAGCGAGCATGCACCACTCGTGTCAATGCTAATATAAAAAAAAACTAAATATACATTAAAAAAATACTTGACTTGTCATGTCTTGTCGCTCTGGAAGGACAGATATGGGACTATGCTTCTCCTTCCACAATCTGAAAAGCTTCCTCCTGGACAAGACCTGAGTGGCCGGCATAAAAATCGCTGAATAGACTCAGCACCCAAGTCGGCCGATGTAAGGATAATCTGTGCAAGTGGGGCTACACGGATGATTACAATAACACCTGGGAATGTGGCGCATCCCCACAAACTATGACGCACTTATTATCATGCCCAGCGTGTCCTTATATACCTGCACACGCGAAGACCTGCTTACAGCAGTTCAAAGTGCTGTTCGCGTCGCAGAGTACTGGTGTGACAAAATATAAATTGAAATTAACACGATAGAAGAAGCAAAACCTAATGATTTTTTATTCACAACTGATAAGCCCTTGGCATCATTTCACCTGTTAGTAAGTGATGATGATGCTGAAGCTATAAGCGGGCTTACCAAGATTCCCCAACGCAATGGGGAACTGGCTATGTTATCTTCAAGCCGAAATACATCTATGCTGTTAACATTGATGTTTGGCGGTAATACTTAGATAAGATGGTGGGAGCTAGTCTACCAAACCGAGTCTTACAAAGTTAGAATCCGCCGGGAATCGAACCCGCGACCTCTTGATGTGAAGCTAATGGCCTTAACCATTACGCCACGGAAGCGGTTAAAAGGTTAAAGGTTAGTGTCAACGATGCCGAAAATGGAAGCAAGCTTTCCAAGATTCCCCAACGTAACGGGCGACTGAACTGGCTATGTTATCTTCACGCCGGAACATATCGAAGCTGTTAACATTGATGTTTGGTCTAAAACCAATGGACCAACCATTACCCACAGAGTCGGTAATCATAATCCAATCGTTACTAATAAAGACATTATTTGTCCAAAGGATTGATATTAATAGGTCTTTACCTATGAAATTGCCGATTCAGTTTTTGAGGTTCTATGCCAATTTTTATTGAAAATAACAAAGTTATTGTTATTGATTAATGACCTTATGGTGACACTAACTTATGGTCTCTTATTAGTACCAAGTGGCATGTATTTCATGTTCCAATCCCCTGAGCTATGTAGATACCATTGAATGGAACAATGGCGTTTTCTTAGTGGTCAGTTGGGGCAATTTTTGAGACTTGTTAATTTTCTTGAATTTTTCTATAAGTGACGAAATATTATGAAGGGTATCTTCTTCTAAATATATATAACTCAAAGGTGACAGACTGACTGACATAGTGATCTATCAACGCACAGCCCAAACCACTGGACGGATCGGGCTGAAATTTGGCATGCAGGTAGATGTTATGACGTAGGCATCCGCTAAGAAAGGATTTCGGGAAATTCCCACGGGAACACCAAAAAACAGGAACTGCGCATGTGAAGCCGCGAGCACCCACTAGTTCCCAAATATGACTTAAGTAACAAAGAACGTGTTGCGATAACTCTAGAGCTTTAAAATTAAAAATGTGTATTTTTTGGCCTCAACAAAGGCGATTTTTTCAGGTGAAAAAACCCGACTTCATGAGGTAAAAGCCACCATGCTTTCAAAAAATCTAAACAGTAGGCATATGTTTACCATAATTTAATTTATAATAGTCTAATGATATTTTGAGAATAAATTTTGTTTTAATAACTATTGTTCTTAATATTAATTTTCATCTTCAAACTTTTTTTATACAATCGGCAAGTTCACAGGTAATATCCTTCTTCATCTTATCAGCTTATATACGTCCCCACCGAGTGGCTCGAGCCTACCCTGAATTAGGGCGATCGGGCCTTAATCGACCACGCGGGCCCAGTGCGGGTTGGTCGACTTCACACACAACCTACGAGTTTCTTCGCAGGCTCGTGCAAGTTTCCTCACGATGTTTTCCTTCACCGTAAGAGCGTCGGATAAACGTACATATGAAATCGAAATTCGAAATCACATTGGTACGTGGCAGGATTTGAACCACGGCCTCCCGGACAGGAGGTAGCGGCCGTAACCGTTACGCCACCGACGTGGGTAATCAGGTCATACTATCTTATATTATTTATGACTCCTCCGTCCCTAAAATAGCAACTCAATTAACGATGTTTCAAACATTGAACGAAATAGCTTGGAAATAAAGTTCCTGTCAGCTTGTACTGCAACGTGGCTGTTACATCAAATGCTGCGGACGAATCGTGCAAAAATCGTAGTTATTAATTTATTATAAATAAAATAAGAAGAACTTCCAAAAAGTAAGAAAACAAAATCATTTTGTATTGTTTTATTAAGTAGTTTGTGTTTCGATTAAAATTACAGCTTTTCTATTGTTTTATAACTAGAAAAAAAGGGTGCATTAGGATATTTTTTTTCCTTTAGTACTGCGTATTAAAATAGAATTCGAGGAAATCAAAATCACTCCTCATATCCTGTAAATTACAAAACAATTATTTTTTGATAAAAAAACACCTTAATTGAAGTACAAAGTTGGTCGTTGGCGGCGGTATAAGCCTTAAGTGTGTAGGTAGGTACTAATGTCTTATTTGTTTGACCTAAATTAAATTAAAACATTTTCTGTTATTTTCGACTAAAGTGTCTACCCACCATTTCTTTTTATTTCGCGACCTGTCAAAACTGCCGAAAACGCCGCCGCCGCGAAAAATGTTGTCAGCAACTAAGGGTGGTTTCACATTAGGCGACTTAACAGCACGACTGACACACAGCTCGTAACTCCTAATCACTAACAAAACACACGGAATTAGATTGCGTCAATGAATCAAACATAAAAATCTTAATTTTCTACATGTGGTAATACCGAAGTAGAGGAATCCGCGTCGTTCGCCAGTTACTTAAGAGGATTGTGAAGCTGCGACTTTTTTATTTTTTTAATTATTTACAATTGGTAAGCCCTTGGCTTCATCTCACCTGATGGTAAGTGACAATGATGCCGAAGATGGAAGCGGGCTTACCAATTTTCCCAAACGCAATGGAGATCTGGCTATCTTATCTTCAAGCCGCAACACTTCAATGCTTTTAACACTGATGTTAACAAACGTTGTTAACGATTTTCATCTCTTAAATATTAAACAATTTGGATCAATTTTTGATAGCTTGTCAGTTAGAACAAAAGCTAGGCTTATACGTTTCGTTTTTTAAATAACTGATTATAAATAAACAAAAATTTGCCTAAATTAGTTTTGTATGAAAACACGTGAACGACAATAAAATTAAAGTTATTAACTTTATCGAAAAAACAAAAACGAATAAGCCTAGCTTTTGTTCTGAATGACAACTTTCCAAAAATTGGTCCAAATCGGTTAACATTTAAGAGGTGAAAATCGTTAATGTCGTTTGTATGAAAAGTCGCAGCTTCACAATCCTCTTAACGTGTGCTTCGCTGATTAAGTTCTCTTTTGTGTTTCTTCAGACTTTAACAAATATGATAGTAGTATTAGTGAAGTATTATTTTAATTACTAACAGATGATACAAGTTCCTCTATTTTTAAGCACAATTGTACTCGTAAATATATAGGTTTTTCTATATTTCAACTAACTAGCACCATATTTATCTGCTTTAAGCTTCTGGAGTTACCCCCTTAATCAAACAATCAATAATCCATTTATTTCTGCAGTAACAGGTTAGCTTAATGAGCGTATTCACAATATCGTCTCCCATACAAACTTAAAATTACTATTTCTTGAAAATAGATGGGTTGTTTCTAATGAAAATTTATAAGCAAGTTACGAATTCTAGTTTGTGGATAAGAATAAATTTTGAAAAAAAATGTTGTCACTAGATAATAGCAATTTATGGTTTTCATAGTAATCTTAAAATTCACTTATCTTTTTAAAATAAATTATATCGATTACATTTAATCTATCCACAAACAATAATTTCCTAACGTGATTATGTGTATAAAGTTTGATTAGAACCGGCCCATTTATTTTCAAGAAGTAGGTAGTTATTTTAATTTTGTATGCAAAAAGATTTTGTGAATACGCTATTAATGAAGTCTTAATTAGTACGATAGGTACATAATTACTACGTTATTTAAGTACTTAAGGAACTCAGTCTCATTGTTAATCAATATAATATTCATTAAAAAATCCTGACTCACTCACTCAATGATTGACTCATCAACGCTCATTCCAAACCTTTGGACGTAGAAAGCTGAAACTTTGCCCAGAGACAAGGAATAAGGCTTTTTTAATGACTTTTTAATTTTAATTTCTACTGGTTAGGGAATAGAGCACGAATTAGGACGCAAGAAGTAAGTAGTATCTCATCTGTGACACAAACAGTAACAGGAATATTATGGTTCTATGCCACGCCAGTTGCGCGGCTGTCGCTAAGTCGCCTGTTGTGAACACGCCCTAATGTTTTAATAATTTCAAGGTGTAGGTACCTTTACAAACTCTTAATAGCATTTCTAAAATCCGTTTCAAATTTCAAAATGTTTATTTCTTAATAGTAACACTCTTTCAGATGGTCTTACAATAGCTATTAACGTTACTGTCCAAGTGTGTGATGATTTTAAAAACAAATAAAATAAGTAGTGAAAATAAAACATTTATATTATACAAAAATTTATGCAATGGAATATTAAAATAATATGACACAAGTAATAATTTTAAAAGCGTCGGTGGCTCAACCGGTAACGACCCGGTCCATCTAACCAGAGGTACCGGGTTCAAATCTGGACGGCCAATGTACCAATGAGTTTTTCAAAAACTTACGTACATATCATTACCGATTGCTTTAACGGTGAAGGAAAACATCGTGAGGAAACCTGCACAGGCCTGCGAAGAAACTCGAAGGTTGTGTGTGAAGTCGACCAACCCGCACTAGGCCCGCGTGGTCGACTAAGGCCTAATCACCCTGATTCAGGGTAGGCTCGAGCCCCTCGGTGAGGACGTATATGAGCTGATATAATAAAATAATTTTAAACAAAAAAAAACCGACTTCAAACGCAATAGTCGCCACTACGATTTTCGAAGGTTCCTTACGAGATCTCTTAGATGCCATCATCAGATCCTGGTTTTCTTATCATGGTACCACCCTATAGATATCTTCTTTCCCATTAGACAAGAATAATCAAAATCGGTTCATAAACGACGAAGTTATCCGCGAACACACATAAAATATTTGTACATTCAAATTATTTATTTTGTCGTTTGATTTTGAGTAGGCCAGTTCACACGGACAGCAATCGGTCATGACATGAGTTATACTCGAGAGTCAACCATGAGAGTCGCCATGACCGGAATCGGTCGGATAGATCATCATCATCATCATCATTTTCCCCTTTCTATTCCTCGGTGCAGTAATTTAAATTTAATTTAGCTAAGTACCAACTATTTTTTTTTATTAATGTATGTAACATTCAATGTACGTCGTTTACCAAAGTGTTGACTTATTTCATCTCATTTTAATATTACTATACTAGCTTTTGCCCGCGGCTTCGCCCGCGTGGATATAGCTTTTATGTCTCTTTTTGAGGGTGAGTGGCGCGCGAGCCGCAATCAGTTCGCAAGCGTGGACATGAGTTTTCTCTAGGTACCTCAGGAACTGTATCGGGCTATTCGGATTAGCAGTCTTTGTCACTTCCCACCCCTCAACAAATTCTATATACAAAAAAAACACTTTAAACCGTTGCTCCGTTGCTCCGTTGCGACGCCACCGACGTGCGCGAGCGTAGAAAACAGTTGTCCCCAGAACTCGGGAACTATGTCAGGATATACTTATTAGTAAATTATATCATTTTTCACCTCATCTCTTTGCTAAAAATCACACCAATTCAATTTTTTCGTTGCGATTTAAAATAACTTAACGAACTAAGAGTATGGTTTTAGTTTCCTCAGGAACTGAATCGGGCTATGATAATTTCCAGAGATAAAAAGTAGACTATTTCATTCCTAGTGATGCAGGCTACCTGCATACCAAATTTCATCAAGATTGGTAGAGGTGTTGAAGTGTGAATAGGTAACAAAACAAACAAACACATTTTCACATTTATAATATGAAGTAAGGATTTCTAAATCTTAAATAACATATAGAGCGTCGGTGGCGTAACGGTTAGGGCCACTACCTCCTGTCCGATAGTCCATGGTTCGAATCCTGCCACTTACCGATATCTATACGAATATCGACTTCATACTCGTATGTACGTTTATCCGACGCTGTTACGGTGAGGGAAAACATCATGAGGAAACCTGCACACGCCTGCGAAGAAACCCGTGATTGTCTAAGGCCTGATCGCCCTAACTCAGGGCAGATCGAGCTCCTTGGTGGGGACATATATAAACTGATACGATGAAATAACACATATACCTATATTATCAAAAAACTAATTCAAATCATTATATCAATCTAGTAATAAAATTTCCTAAAAATATTAATATGGGTCAAATTTTCGAGTCGTATCAGCTCCAAAGGAGCCCATGACGCACTTCTCGTTGCCGCGATGGATGGCAATATACAACCTTAGGAGCAGGTAGGACCCGGAGCGGGCGTCACATTTCCTCTCTCGAAGGCGACGGCCAATCTCCTTAATGAAAGCAAAGGCCTCTGAGGGTTCATCAGCCGGTTGTCTCATAGACCAGCGGCACAAAGCAGTAATTTGCCTCCAAGACCGAGTACTTATTATGCTTCTTTCTCACCGCAAATTGAGCAGCAGTACCGTACGGGTGAGGTGTGAGGCAGAAAAAGTAGCGTCCCAAAGCAGGCACGTTCCTCTTTGCCATGGCACCTCTTTAAACCCTCCGCCCTTTTGCCATCAGATGGACTAAAGGCCGGTGGCTGCATCAAAGAATGAATATTCCATCTGGCCGAGACCAGTGCCTTCCGAGTGAGGTCATTATGGAATTGGTGACGCGGGAATCTTCACAAACAACGACCGCAACTCAGTGCGTGATGGACAATTGCCTCCACAGTGGACCCAAAAATACATTGATGAGGTTCACAGATATTAATATTGCAGGCGGAGAGCAACTGCCACACGCAAATAGTCGCCGTCAGAAGAGTTCCATATCTGTGCCTCCTGTTAAAAGATGCTAAACTCGATTTATGTGTTTTTAATTTTTTTGCACGATTGGAATCTGTAAAAAATATCTATGAAACACATCGCTACGTGCCATAGTTCCAGAGTTAGAGTTATGTAAAGTAGCGTATGCTGGAAAATACATACTTAAAAGAAATCCACTCAAAAGTATGAAATAATATTTTAATGTTTTAATACAACTTAAGCGCATTTTATTATCCTGCAGTGCCATCTATTGACATTCTGCTGCTATGATTATAATGTGTGGTATGTGTAGCTAATATGGGGAAAAAAGTACTCTATTGTCATTATTGTAAGTATCAATAGATCTTCTTTCCACGGGACCTCTTTAGTTTTCCGGGATAAAGAATGAAATATACAATGATGGTCAAAACTCCCCATCCCAATGTAAAGGTTTCATATTGATACGTCGAGCCTTTCTAAAGATATTTTTTTTTGCATTCCTGCAGGAACCCTTAATTTTTTTGGGAGTCACAATGTCCCAGTTTTTGTTCGCGATCAACGATCAACGTGTAAAATTTGATTGTAATAGGTCAAGCCACATTTACGTCGTGAGCCATTCTATAAATGAATACTTTTGATTTTCCCACAGGAACTCTTGAATTTTCCGGGATAAAAAGTATCCTATATGTTAACCCGGGCTATAAGGAACCACCATACAAAATTTCATCAAAATCGGCCTGGTAGTTTTTGCGTGATGCGTGAACATACAGACAGACAAAAATTCCAAAAGTTGTTGTTTTAGCCTCTGTATCGTTAGTAATGTCCACCACTGTTATTATTTTCCAAAAATATTTCATGTACAGACACGGCCCCGTTACAGTTTTATTATATTATAGATTATGTTCCCTAACTGCAAAAACCTATTATCAGTCACCTAGTATTATATGAAGAAATTAATCTATACTATCTTGTTTCAAAACTGATGATTTAAAAAAAAAATAAACAAATAAATAAAATAAAAAAAAACTTACCAAAATTACTTGTGCTTCGTCCTATTACTAAATTTATAGATATTAAATGTACTTAGATTAAAAATAATCTAAAAGCCACGTTTTCATGTGACTTAAAAATAACAAAATAACCCTCCTGGGGTCTCAAGAGGACATACACACATAAAACACACACCACCACCACATACATGCTTACAGGCGCGCACAATCTTAATTTTAGATTTAGCGAACTGATGTTGTTTTTTTATATGTAATTTAAAAAAAACAGATAATTTTTTTTTTAGGTGAACTCGATAAAATTGGGGCGCATCTTTCTACTAAGATATTAAAACCTTAACTTTCATACTCATTCATTAAGTTTCATGCGCCCCACGCTTTTAAAGTTCACCTCTAAGCGATGATTGTGGGGATAGTGAGTGTTTAATGTGGGCATGTCCACTTGGGACATCAAGACCCCCTGGGGTTTTTTTAAGGCACGTGAAAACGTGGTTTTTAGACTATTTTTAATCTACATTAAATGTTTTCTTATTTTTCATTTTCTTATGTACCTATGGATTTTGTATAATGTTGTTTTTTTATGATAACTTTCATCTGATATCCATGCCGAGGGGGTCCTAAAGAAACAGGTCGTCAGCTATTTTGTGGAAGCGGCCATATTGGATCTATCGTGATATTGAAAATACTATAATATTGTGTTGTCATCGAAGGCTGTGTACAAAATTTTAGCATCGACGATATCTCACACCACACCGCACCGTAAAGTTCAAACAGCCTTCCCTTGCATGTGCTAGGTTTTATCAAAATTGGTAAGATTTGGTAACTGGAGATCCTATATTTAGTAGTTAAGATGGTTACCCATACATAACCTTTAGCTTCCTCCTTCAAAAATATACAAAAATGGAATTGAACCCACGCATTTCTAGGTCCAGGATCCGCACCATAAAATCTTTTAACGTGAAACGTCTTTGAAATCACATACGGGGTACCAAGTAAAAAATCAAAAGCGTAACGGAAGTAACGAAAGAGGCTTAAATCTGTTTCGGTTTCACGACAAGGTATAACGCTCCATAGCTATACAGCCTAATTCCATACAACGAAGTAACGAACCGTGCTTCGCGTAGGTCGTAGCCCACAACGCTCCCTGTGAGGGCCGAGGCCGAGCTCCGCGTAGGTCGTAGCCCACAAGGCTCCCTGCGAGGGCGGAGGCCGAGCTTCGTGTAGGTCGTAGCCCACAACGCTCCCTGTGAGGGCGGAGGCCGAGCTCCGCGTAGGTCGTAGCCCACGAGGCTCCCTGCGAGGGCGGAGGCCGAGCTCCGCGTAGGTCGTAGCCCACAACGCTCCGAGCGAGGGCGGAGGCCGAGCTCCGCGTAGGTCGTAGCCCACAAGGCTCCCTGCGAGGGCGGAGGCCGAGCTCCGCGTAGGTCGTAGCCCACAACGCTCCCTGCGAGGGCGGAGGCCGAGCTCCGCATAGGTTGTAGCCCACAACGCTCCCTGCGAGGGCGGAGGCCGAGCTCTGCGTAGTTCGTAACCCACAACGCTAGCTGCGAGGGCGGAGGCCGACCTCTGCGTAGGTCGTAACCCACAACGCACCCTGCGAGGGCGGAGACCGAGCTCTGCGTAGTTCGTAGCCCACAACGCTCCCTGCGAGGGTGGAGGCCGAGCTCTGGGTAGGTCGTAGCCCTCAACGCTCCCTGCGAGGGCGGAGGCCCAGCTCTGCGTAGGTCGTAGCCCACAACGCTCCCTGCGAGGGCGGAGGCCGAGCTTTGGGTAGGTCGTAGCCCACAACGCTCCCTGCGAGGGTGGAGGCCGAGCTCTGCATAAGTCGTTGACAAAGTTTTGACCCTGCGAGTGTTCTTCGCGAACGACTAGATCGACAAAATTTTAACCCTGCGGGTGTTCTTGGCGAACGACTAAGTCTACAAAGTTTTGGCCCTGCGAGTGTTCTTGGCGAACGACTAGGTAGACAAAATTTTTACCCTACGAGTGTTCTTGGCGAACGACTAGGTGGACACAGTTTTGACCTTGCGAGTGTTCTTGGCGAATGACTAGATTGACAAAGTGTTGACCCTGCGAGTGCTCTTGGCGAACGACTAAGTCGACAAAGTTTTGACCCTGTGAGTGTTCCTGGCGAACGAGTAGGTCGACAAAGTTTTGACCCTGCGAGTGTTCTTGGCGAACGATTAGGTACACAAAGTTTTGACCCGGCGAGTGTTCTTTGCGAACGACTAGGTTGACAAAGTTTTGACCCTACGAGTGTTCCTGGTACGGGGTCGGTGACGGTTACAGTGTCGCGAGTTCATTGGTTTTTTTCACATCTCAAAAATGCCCCGCGCACCTAAAGAAGTTTTCACTTCAAAAATATTAATTGAGTATGGATCTCTTAAGGAACTTTGTACAGTATTATGAATACAGGTACCTGTGAAATGGTCCTGGCACTGCAAACGACTTGGTTCAATATTTAGATTCAGTAATGCACCAAAACATTTAACCCAGCGAGATGGACGAACAAATACAATTTCAGAAGCAAATAGCACAGTATTACAATATAGCGGCTTACAGTAGCGCAACGAATGTACTTATGCAGCGCAAAGAAAGGGTATTTGCGGGCAGCGAGCGGCGGGGAATAGCCTACCAAACTCACTCGGTCGAGCAGGCGAGATAAGTACCTACACGTGGGCGCGGCCAGCGCGGCCTACTCGTCAGCGCTAGAACGCCGTACAGTCGCCGCCGCAATTCGCGCGCCGCTCGTGTACGCACTTATAACCGCTAAGTCGAGCGGCTTATACCCATCTTTCCGTGCATGTCTGACAGTGGGAATGAGTAGGTAAATAAATGCGTAGGTTTGTTTGTTTGTAAACTCTTTATTGCATTCAAAACAAATGCATTAAATATTTAGACAAAAGAATATAAATTTATTTTAATTTTATAAGGAATTGCAGTATCTGTTACGAAGTAACTAGTATCTCATCTGTGATATGGGCTAGTACCTACGCTGCTGGCGCATCGTGCGACATCAAAGGCGTTGCGCTACTGTAAGCCATATCGTAATACTGAGCAAATAGTGTGGGACCGACCTTTTAGAGGGTATTAAATAGGCCTTACAGGATGTGAAAAATGTGAATGCGAAGTAGATATTATCTGAGGTGGTCAAGATAAAATTAAACAGTTTGGTTGTACAGTTTATGAAGTAATCGTTAACAACGCATTACTCCCCCCCCCCCATCCACTGCTGAGGCACGTGTCTCTTCCCAAACTCAAGTTCGGGTTGATGGAGTGAACCCCACTGTCAGAAAATCAAGCCAGAAAATCAAGCCGTCTGTAAGGCCCCTAACACGGCTTAACGATTGCCATCCAGAGATAGCAATCGGCACCAACGGCTTAACGTGGCTGGAGCAGCACGAAAACGTTCGAGAGAAATGCCACTAACGGTAAAACCCATTTGTAATGACCGCACTTCAGGTCAGTTAACCTGCATGATCGACGCGACCAAGAAAGCCTCACTGAGCCTTCGCGTCGTTCGTGCCAAGCGGGTGACAGAGTGGTCTGAAAAAAAAATACATACTCGCGCCGCACGTCGCCACTTCACAATCCTATTAATTGATTCTTTAACAATTTGCACCTAACTGTTGTTTTTACTTCGTAAATATGAAAAAAACACGGCATGTGATACTTTTCCCCACCCCTCGCAATATATCAGCTCATATACGTCCCCACAGAGAGGCTCGAGCCTACCTTGAATAAGAGCGATTGGGCCTTAGGCATCCACACACAACCTTCGAGTTGCTTCGCAGGCATGTGCAGGTTTCCTCACAATGTTTTCCTTCACCGTAAGAGTGTCGGATAAAGGTCCATATAAAATCAAATCCATTTCATTTCTTCCAATGGGGGTCGTAAAAGTCGACTAAATGGACTTAAAACCGACCGGAGGATAGGCAGCAGCGTCCTTTCCGTGCATTGCATTACACCTGCAATCACACTGCGATCGCCAACCCGCCAGCCAAGCGTAGCGGTTACGGCAAAACCGCCCTATGAATACCACACCCAGAAAACTGCCTCTAGTCCCCGACGGCCCTGCTATTCCTGGCTCCGGTAGCAGTCATAGTAACGGCGGGGCGGGGGGTGCGAAGAATCCCCTGCAGATATCGCGTGTAGCCGATCGATGCGGGCAGCGCAGGACTGGTCGTCGTGGAAATTCTTAGGGGGAGGCCTTTGTCCAGTAGTCAACGTTTTCCGGCTGATATGACGAAATCGAAATTCACAAAACACACTGGTACGTGGCAAGATTCGAACCGCGACCTTCAGGACAGGAGGAAGCGGCCCTAGCCGTTGCGCCACCGACGCCCCCTCCCATCGCCCACAGATAACAAAGAGTTGTCTCGCACTGAGTAACGACCGCTTGAACATAGGGTCATCAGTAAAGGGAATGTAACAAAACGTTCTACTCTTGTACCACTTTCCGAGCTATCTGAAAATAAATTGTAGAGCCATGCTGTGCATACTTTTTCGCGAAACCTTTACCGTCGTACCTGGGCTTACACAAATCCTACTAATATTATCACGGATAAGATAAATAAGGTTGAATTGGCAATAGTCACACTTTTGTTTGAAAACCAGCGTCGTCGCCTGTCTCCTACCCATCAAATCCACTACACAAGCAATAATAAATAACACATATACACGAATTGCGCACACCAATAAACAAAACACACTTAGAAAACAGGGCTGCAATTGTGTCTCACACCATTTCGAGAGTCTGTACGTTACACACAACACGCAAATAAAAAGTTTGAACGCGTGCTTCAGTTAAGTATGATTATCTAATCATACTTGTGGCGCGCCTGCCCAGCGCACATTTCCCATCCAACCTTATTTATTTGATCCGTGAATATTATAAACGCGTCACACTACAGCGCAACACACACTTGCCTCCCATATGTCGCGACGTTGGGTATCTATATACCTTTTGTTGTTTTTTTTTATCTTTTACTTTGTGTACCTACAATTTTTTTGTCTACTCGTGTTATATTGTTTTGTGTTGAGTTGTAGTGTTATGTCTAATAAATATTTGAATCTGAATCTGAAAGTTTTAAGAATGTATGGGTTCATGTTTGTTACTCTTTCACGCAAAAACTACTGAACGGATCTGTCTGAAATTTGGTAGGAAGACAGACTAGGACCTGGATTAATACATAGGCTACTTTTTACACGCTCGCGAGCCGCTTGCGCCTCGCGCACTGCGCACCCTCAGTAAGTCATAGAAACTAGAAACTTAATAAGTTATTTTTTGTAATGGGGGTAAGCCTAACAAATCAAGATAGGGGAAATTTCAAAAACACGCCGGGAGATATAAAAGTAATTACCCTTACCCGAATATCACCCAAATTCGTCCAGTAGTTTATAACTAGAGTACCGGACGGATGTACAAACATACACTTTATATATTTTTGTATATTACAAATTATAAGTCCTGTATTTTTTTTATAGTGCAATTATAGTAGTTTAAGAAACTGTTGCATAATAAGACCAAATTATGTGCAGTTTCATACACTACTTTATCTAATCTCATACATTGGGATTGAATCAACTAAAATACAAAGATCAAAGTTAAGAGTAAGAAAAAAATCCCACGAAATTCAGTAAGTACCTACAATAAAACGTGTCATAGCGCTGAATCCCAGCGCATCACCGCGCTTGCACTGATGCGGACGGTGTCACAGACAGGTAAAAACAATGCTTCCACTGATCTCAGACATTTTTAAACAAGAATGAAAATTATCCACGAAATTCAGTATCTTTCAACTCAGATTTTTGCTTTTCGGTGAGAGGATGAGGCATCCATCGCGAAGCAAGCATCCTGCAAGATGCAAGATGGCGGAAACTATCTGTGATCTCCAATCTTCAGTTCAGCCTCATACTCCCGATGTGTGATGTGTCTACTCTCCCGCAATAGCCACTCTACCCTGATGACATTTTCATGAGTTGCTGCAGTTGGTGGTCGGCCGGGTCTGGGGTCATCGTTTAGGTTCTCTCGACCACGTCTAAATTCTCGAAACCAATAAGTAACGGCTGCAAACGTAGGAGCAGACTCCTCAAAAGCACCTTGTAAATTTTTGTGAGATTCTTTAAAGGTCAACCCTCGTTTATAATCATAGAAAATCATAGCACGACAAGCGTCCCGCGAGATGTCCATTGTTGCAAACAAAAGAAGAGTGACAGATAATCTTTTAAAATATTTTAAAAAAAGAACTACACATAGGTGGCCAATGATTGTCACCAAGGAGATTTGTATTAAATGTAGCAGTCAACTCAAAATAGTTTTAGGAAAAAAGAGATTGTATTTATTCTGTGGCTTACAATTTTCGGAACAACCTAGGTATAATATACGAAACAAATGAAAGGAACTTGTACTATTCTGCAAAATAATAACTTTTTAAAATTGCCAATTTTATGATTTTCAATTGCGCGGTCAGAACAAATGGTGGTGTAATATTGATAATTTACACGTAACAACTACGTGCCTAGCAGTACTTTCTTCTGACCTACATCCGGCTGAAACCTGCGTTTCGCCTTACTAGTATAAATACATACCTGTAATGCATTTGTAAAGTTTATTGATTTTATACTATTTTTTGAGGGCCCTCAAAAAAGCTTATTTTATTCACCGAAAATAGTGAATAAAAAGCTCTTTTAATCACTGTTTTAGTGTTTGAATTTAGAACACACCAATATATTGGACCTCGCATCTCAGCTATACAACCTCCTTGCGCAAAAAATACTCGATACAAACTCCTTATCCAAAGAATATTTGACATACAAACTTCTTTTGCAAATAACTCCTCAAGATGTGATTGTTCGATATTTTCGAAATGGAGTTTATTTAGCATTAGAATAAAAACTGTTTTGTGTTCTGTGCTATCATTTCATTAGTAAATTGGCGCTATTTTCAATACTATTAGTTACTCTTAATTTTGGTAATTGTTTAAATTTTAATGAGCATTTTAATTAATTTAAACTTTCTTTTTTTTTCATCATCATCATCATCATCATCGTATCAGCCGAAAAATGTCCACTGCTAGACAAAGGCCTCCCCCAAGGATTTTCACGACGACCGGTGCTGCGCTGCCCGCATCCGCTTCCCACGATCTTCACCAGGTCATCGGTCCACCGCCTGAGAGGCCTGTCTACGCTACGTTTTCCGGTGCGCGGTCGCCACTCAAAAACTTTACTAACCCAACGGCCATCTGTTCTACGAGCTATGTGCCCTGCCCCACTGCCTATATATTTTCGCTTAAATGTGTCTTTTTCTCGGAGTGCATGGTATAAAGTATAATATGCAACTCTTGAATAAAACGGATTTATATCGAAGACCATGAATTACTCGCGTCACTCAGGATTCTAATACTTGAATCACTCGCTACGCTCGTGACCCAATCATCATGAATCGCTCCCTATGGTCGTGATTCAGTCATTAGAATCCTTCACTTGCTCGTGATTCATCTATGACCCTCGCTTTAAATCCGTCCTTTATTCACTAGTTGCATAATATACTATTATTTATTGGAGCTTACTTCTAAAGAAACGATTTATAGATGGGGAGTGAAACTTTGTTCACGTCACGTTGTTTACTCACGTTTTATGTCAGTTACCTTTTTATCAGGAAGACTAAGACTTCGTGGTCATACAGCCTAAGCCGCGAGGCCGAAGGCCGCGTAGGGATATAAGCACAGAGCACTCCGAGCGAGGTCAGAGGCCAAGCTTAGCGTTGATAAAAAAAAATCGGGATGACTCCTATCGCGCGTTGAAGCTGACAGGCACACTTTTTTACTATAGAGCGAAGCGAGAGGAAAGAAGGTATTGTAATGGTAAAAAAATCGGAGTTGAGATTTTGATGGGGATTGATTGTCTTACACTTAGAGAGTCTAAAAAACAAAAAAAATATATAAAATGTGAGTTTGTGTGTGTGTGTGTGTGTGTGTGTGTGTGTGTTTGTTTACGTCCGTCCGGTGCTCCAGTTCCCAAACTATTAGACGGATTTGTATAAAATTTGGGTGAGGTCAATATTATTTTAATATTTCAAAAATTACTTAAAAACTGCTCTAACGATTTTGATGAAACTCGGTTCGTTACCATATCTTTAGATGGCTTACATCACAGCACATCGGAATAAAGTACCTTATCAAATCCAAATAGTTTGTTACTTTTCTCAAAAATGGCTCTTACGATTTTAATGAAACTTTGTGAAAAATTACGACTTAATAAGTCAGTAGGCACTGGGTACTTAATTATTCCAGGAAAAGTTGGAGTAAAGTACCTTCTTTCTTCTTCTTTAATTTAAGAGCTAGGCTCTTGTCGGTGCAGCATCCATTTCAATTCAGTTGTGCAACTCCCTCTATCTTTCTAAGCCGTTTCTTTTATCTCCTTGTACGACTTAAAATTTATTTTAATTACTTCCCATACAACCCGAAATTATTTGAAAATATTTCATCAAGTCTGATATAAAGCCCGTTCGCTTAGATAGCGTCGCTCGCCCTTTGTAAACACCGACACAGCGCGTGCCGCCGCGCCGCGTGTCAAAGAACGCCGTCTTGACGTCAAAAAAAGCGGATACATGTGTATTACTTGATTTGTATCTGTCATCTGTAAATCGTCGGCTTACTGCAAGACATCATTAGCTGCAAAAAAGTGATTTCGAGATAATCGCAGTTTTATATTTTTCATTATCTTTGCAATAACTTCAAAAGTTGAGGACATAGAAAAAAAAATTAAACACCACCTCAAAGGTGACTAGGTGAGCATCTTCTTTATACGATTTCAATATGGAATACATCCCTAATGCTGCACTTTTTTTTAAAAAGCCGGAAAAAAAAGATAAGGACTTCTTGCGTTTGAGCAATACAAGCAAAACGTGAAAATAATGATTTCTGTATGAAAATCGTTCAAAAAAAATCAATTATTACCATAAAAACAATGAAAATAGTGTTCTTTTTTTATTATTATCAAATTAGAAGCTTTAACAATATTATTTTTGATATTTTCGGGTGACCTAAATCTAATTTAACAACTTAAATGAAAGTCGCTTAAATTTTTGGCAAAAAAAAACAAGTGATAATAAAGGTATAAGATCTACTTATTGTAGACAGTAAAAACATATCATCTAATCAGCCGAAAGAAGTCCACTGCTGGACAAAGGCCTTTCACAAGGAATTCCACAACGACCGGTCTTGCGCTACCCGCATCCAGCGGCTTCCCGCGATCTACACCAGGTCGTCGGTTCAACGCGTGGGAGACCTTCCTACGATACGTTTTCCGGTGCGCGGTCGCCAGTCAAGAACTTTACTACCCCAAAAGCCATCTGTTCTACGAGCTATGTGCTCTGCCCACTGCCACTTCAGTTTAGACATTCTGTGAGCTATGTCGGTTAATTTGGTTCTTCTGCGGATCACCTTATTTCTGATTCGATCGCGTAGGTAAATTCCAAGCATAGCTCGCTCCATTACCTTTTGGGTGACCTTGACCCTTCTTATGAGGCCCATAGTAGGCGACCATGTCTCAGTTCTGTATGTCATCCATCACTGTAAACACACACTGGTCAAAGACCTAAGTCTTGAGACACTGCGGTATTTGGGATGTGAAGATATTGCGATGCTTCCCGAACGCTGCTCAGCCGAGTTGTATTCGTCGATTGTTCTCTTTCTTGAAGTTGGACCTACCTAGCTGGACTCTTTGTCCATGGTTTACATATTCGTCAATAACTTCCAGTGTAGAGTCTCCAACCTTTAGAGGGGTGGGTGCAACACGGACATATTTTCGTCTTGTCCATGTTCATTTTAAGACCCACTTGTTGAGAGACTTTACTGAGGCTATCGAGTATTACACTTAGGTCTTCCATAGTCTCAGCCATGACCACGATATCGTCAGCAAATCGATGGTGGGTTATGTACTCGCCGTTGATACTGATGCCGAGCCCCCCCCAGTCTAGAAGTTTGAAAACATGTTCCAGGGCGGCGGTGAACAGTTTCGGAGATATAATCTCTCTGTCTCACCCCTCACTGCAATTGGGAGGTTTCGAGTTCTGGTGTGGAGGTGAACTAAAGTAGTGGCGTTTTCATACAGATACTTCAACACCGTAATGTATCGATAGTCAATTTAGCACCGCTGGAGAGCCTGTAGCACAGCCCAGTTTTCGACTGAATCAAGGGTTTTCTCATAGTCCAGAAACGCCAAGCATAGTGGCTGATTGTACTCTTCAGTCTTCTGTATAATCTGCCGCAGCATATGTATGTGGTCTATGGTACCAAAGCCTTTTCGGAAACCGACTTGTTCGGGAGGCTGGAAGTCGTCAAACCTTCGTGCGAGACGATTCGTAATGAATCTCGAAAACAGTTTATAGACATAGCTCAGAAGTGAGATGGGTCTGTACTTCTTTAGCAAGGTGTTGTCACCCTTTTTGAAGAAAAGCAGGATCGACCAAACTTCTGTGCCATTCGTTAGGCGTTTGTCCCTCGAGTATAACGGAATTCAATAACTTCTGAAGAGCTTTGAGTACCGGTGATTCACCTGCTTTCAGAAGTACAGCCGTAATTCCATCGTCACTCGGTGCCTTGTTGTTCTTAAGCTGTTTGAAAGCCATTCCAGTCTCGTACAGGCTGACTTTCGGGATATTTTTTATTTATTTATTAACTTGTCGCCAATTTTATAAACCATTACACACATGAATTTTACAATTATTGGTTTTACATTTTAAAAAGCAAATTATGAAATTCGACTAATTGAAATTTAAAAAAAGACAAAGTAGGATTAAACGTAAATTATGTAATAGAAAATAATATTTATAAAGTAAAAATATATAAAACAAACAAAAAAAGTACAATTAAAGAAATAAGAACAAGAAGTTTGAAATGGGCAGCGCAAAGTGTTATACGTTATATATGTAGTGTGTTTGTGGCATGTGTGAATGTTGTGTGTGTATTGTGAGTGTTTGTATGAAGTCGTATAAAAATTAATTTCATGAATTGGTTACGTCGGAGGAAGAATATGTCGAATATCTATATAGCTTCGGTAAAGTGTCGGGTTAGTCTGGCTCTTGAGTCTTTAGCCAGATCGCTGACAGGCAGACGTGTGGTCTTGTACAATTGTCCGTAGAACTTTTTAACTTCTTCCAGCAACTCAATCTTAGAATTCTCAGACTATATGATCATGCCACCTCAGTTTTCGGCTTGGTTAGTTAGCTTTGTCCTCTCGTTGGTTTGATGTCTCGCGAACACTTTTGAGCCTTTGTTGTGCTCAATCGCTTCTTTAATACAATTTGTATTATACTCGCGCTAATCGCGAGCCAGGGACTTAAGAGATCTGCCTGTTTAGTTGTCGATATTAAGTAGCATCTTCAGAGGACTGCAAAACCAATCTGCGTCTTTCTTCCATGAGGTTGCTGGTGAAGTCTGAATTTTTTTTTGTTCTGTTTGAACGGCGAGTTTTAAGAATCTCAGACCCGACCTTTTGGACCATTTCCACTAATTTTTCATTATAATCGTCCATATTCTCGCAGTATCCTAGGCATTCGAAGCGATTTTGCAAATCGAGCTGAATGCTCTCGGGGTTTTGGAGCTGTATGGGTGCAGGTCGGAACGTAGACTTCATCAGTCGGCATCTTTCTAGCTTAATCTTTAGATTCAGTGTGCCTCTTACCATTCGGTGATCGCTTCCTGTTTTTACTAAAATTGATCACAAAGACATCATTGAATATTTGTCTTCTCGTCGATAAGATGAAATCAATCGCGTTCTTCGCTATGCCATTGGGATGCAACTATGTCCATTTCCGCTGTTGTGACTCTTTGAAGAAGAAGTTCATTATAAAGAGGCTCTCTTTTTTCATAAAGTCGGCCAGCATCTGACCACGTGCATTTATTACTCCATATCCAAATTGCCCTACTCTCAGCTCACCATCGCCTCGTTTGCCCAGTTGCACGTTGAAGTCCTCCATAACAATGGTATAATGGGTCTTGGTTCTACGTTTGGTTGTAGAGATTTCCTCATACATTATCTCTACCTCATCGTCGGAGTGTTGCGTGGTCGGCGCGTATACCCGTATGAATTATCGAATACCGTTTTGTGATTCCGAGTATAAAGTATGCTTCCCTTGTCGAAAAGATCATGATCTGGACCACTTTGTTAATGAGGGACTTGTGGACGAGAAACCCGACACCACCCTGGGACAGTTGGTCATCCTCCCGGAATGAGAGCAGGTTTCCGGATTAAAGGATCATGGTGTCCTCGCCCTTTATTTGGACTTCACATAAACGTACGATATCCCACCGTAACCTGCTCAATCCTTCTTCGAGTTCTGTAAGCTTCTCGTCAGTCCGCAATGTACGCGTGTTGTAAATTGCCAGGGCCAAAGGTCGTTGGGTTTGGTAGCCTGGCATCTCCTGGAGATTCTTTGCACCTCCCACCCCATCGTTACCAGGTCTGTTACCGGAGCCAGGAATAGCAGTGTCGCCGGGGACAAGGGGCCGTTTCCTGGGTGTGTAAGCAAGAAGTAGAATTCTTATTTTTAATTCGTGGCTCTAGTTAGCAGATTATAAATTAATATGATGGTTTATAGTAGCTTGTAGCTCTAAGGGTTAATATTTATTGTAAATAAAATAATAGATTATAAATTAATGAAGCAGAAACATACCGGGAGATTTAGATCAACTTCGAGACAAAAGTTGTATTCTGGTCTTAATGTAGAAAGCAAACTGCGGCATCGGTTCCGCTCGCGGCTCGCTTCACCTCTCCCCCTCGCTCGCCCACCGCCTTACAGCCAGCCTTCGCGCATCATAGTGACAAATAAATCGAGTTTCTATTATCCTAATTACTGTTCCCTATATTTTAATCTACATATATATCTACTCTATGAACTTCCGTTTAGTGTCATAAGGTAATTATCCGATAAAAAGAATGGAATTTGTTTGTCAGGACCAACAAAATTCATATTACTTTTGTATCCAGTTTAAGCAAAAAACTAATTAATATGATTATAAAACCTTTTTATATTGTGCAGAACTAACTAAGTACTTTTAGACCTTACATTTTTTGGTGTGTAGATTTGACAGAAATCATTATTGTGTAATTATTAGATTGAATCCATATAGTTCTGCTACTCACGCTCCCAGAATTCATTAAAATTATATAATTTTATACAACAAAAACACTTATTATCGTCTAAAAAAATAAATCACAAAACTTTGTTTTTGTCAGATCTCATTAAGTATTAATTCAAGTGACCAATTTCTATTAAAAGTCATTTTAGTTTTATAATTAGTTTAATAGACAAGTATAATGTGACTAAAAGACAATTAAAGGCATGTAATTATTTTTAACAAAATCATAACTTATATGCATTTCTGTCGTTCGTTTGCTCAGACGTCATTGAAATAAAATAATGACTTTTAGCAAAACGTTATACGACAATTTAAGTACTCTAGGTGTCACTTATGAACTTTATCAACTTAATACAAAATGTAAAGATGTAGTAAGCGATATATTCGTGAAACCTCCTTAAGTAACAAAAATAATTTAATTATTTATAACGAAAATTGTAAGTAGTGAATCTTACTTTTTTAAATTTCAGATGAAGACACTAAGTATCATTAGTGTGTAGTTGTAACGAAAAAAATCTTAATACTCAATATAAGGTACTGTAATGATTGTGAAAACTGAAAATTGCAATCACTATCTTTTTGCCTTAGACATAATGTTCAATTTCTTTAAAAGTATAACACATAGAGAAATAATGATTTCTGATTATTGTAGAGCGTAGCGCGGCCTATACACTGGTACCACAAATGCAGTTAATGACTTTTGGTGAATAATGACTTCTTGCAGTAAGCCGACGAAATTGTCTATTAAAGTAGATTTAACTCTTGCATTTTGTTTAAACGAATGACACTATTTGAGCGAATCGACTTTTACCTTACTGCATTCTTTGTTATACAATTTATTTTAAGTATTTACTTATAAGTATCGCCCTGATTCAGGGTAGGCTCGAGCCCCTCGGTGGGGACGTATATGAGCTGTAATGATGATGATGATTTACTTATTGTTTTAAATTTAAATATTGTGTGTCATAAATGCAGGTACAAACAAGTTTAGTCATAGTCAACGTTTTACTAAGTTACGTCACACCCTGGACACTTCATAGGTACAACGGGCCAGAAATGACATTTCAAAAAAGGAATGACGGAACAAAATGGCGGCGAAATCCTATACGTTCGATAACCAAACCGTAACCAATCTGTATCAATCTGGGTGACGAGGGGGCGAGGTCGCAATCTAGAGAGCGGCAAAGAGTGTCCATACTGTATGTTAGTACTAATATATACTCGTTTACTTTGGTTTTACTAAGTCACGTTTTGACAAAGTAGTTACGTTTTAACGGACCCATGCCAGGTGTTACTAAGCCTATTCTATCCGTTTGTCCGTCTATCCAACCTTCATTTAAAGGGTTTTATTTTTAAGTAGCCGGCTGAAATTTCCACAGAGTATTTATTATATAAGGTCTAACAAAATTAGCTGAAACTATTTTAAGGGCAAGTTCAGTAAACGAAACTGAACAACTTTTTCTTCAGCGACCATACCGAATTCTAAAAAAAAATTGCCACATTCCATTATTGCCCACTATAATATTCTCGTGTTGTAGAACGGTCCTGTCTTTTCGCTGGATTCGTGCCTTGCCGCAACGAAACACTGCGCTGTGCCTGGCCGTTGACCTTTGGTAGTTCTCTCAATCAATTCTTATTTAAAAACTAATATTACCTATTTAAAACCTTATAGTTCCCCTTTTAGATGTAGGTAGTAAAATACAACCCAACAGGTATTTACACTTTTCGAAAAATAAGAAATTGAGCGGCTTCTTTGAAGCGTTGAGGCCATTGACCTATTTTACTGCTCGCTCGTAGGTACATTTCGCCTACAAACAAGTGCGATGCGTGCGCGAAAAAAATATCTCAGTTACTCTCGCGCACTCATTGAGTTACGTTCTCAAAGCCTAACCTACAGATTGTGACCTAAGTGCCTCATCATATCAGCCGAAGGAAGTCCACTGCTGGACATAGGCCTCCCCCAAGGATCTCCACGACGACCGGTTCTGCGCTGCCCGCATCCAGCGGCTTCCCGCGACCTTCACCAGGTCATCGGTCCACCGAGTGGGAGGCCTGCCTACACTACGCTTTCCGGTGCGTGGTCGCCACTCGAGAACTTTACTGCCCCATCGGCCATCTGTTCTACGAGCAATGTGCCCCGCCCACTGCCACTTAAGTTTAGCAATTCTGAGAGCTATGTCGGTTACTTTGGTTCTCTTACGGATCTCCTCGTTTCTGATTCGATCACGCAGAGAAACTCCGAGCATAGCACGCTCCATTGCCCTTTGAGTGACCTTGAGCCTTCTTATGAGGCCCATAGTAAGCGACCATGTCTCAGTTCCGTACGTCATCACTGGCAACACACATTGGTCGAAGACCTTGGTCTTAAGACACTGCGGTATCTGGGACGTAAAGATATTGCGAAGCTTCCCAAACGCTGCCCAGCCGAGTTGGATTCGACGATTGATCTCTTTCTCGAAGTTGGACCTACCTAACTGGACTGTTTGTCCCAGGTATACATATTCGGTAACAACTTCGAGTGTAGAGCCTCCAACCTTCAGAGGAGTAGGTATGACACGGACGTTTGACATAATTTTCGTCTTGTCCATGTTCATTCTAAGACCCACTTGTTGAGAGGCTCTACTGAGGCCATCGAGCATTGTGCCTAAGTCGTCCATAGTCTCAGCCATGACTACGATATCGTCAGCGAATCGAAGGTGGGTGATGTACTCGCCGTTGATATTGATGCCGAGTCCACCCCAGTCCAAAAGCTTAAAAACATCTTCCAGGGCGGCGGTGAACAGTTTCGGAGATATAACGTCTCCCTGTCTCACCCCTCGCTGCAGCTGGATAGGTTCCGAGTTTTGATCCTGGAGGCGAACCGACATGGTGGCGTTTTCATACAAACACTTCAGCACTTCGATGTATCGATAGTCAATTTGGCACCTCTGGAGAGACTGTAACACAGCCCAGGTTTCGACCGAATCGAAGGCTTTCTCATAGTCCACGAACGCCAAGCACAGTGGCTGATTGTACTCTTCGGTCTTCTGTATAATCTGCCGCAGCGTATGTATGTGGTCTATGGTACTAAATCCTTTTCGAAAACCGGCTTGTTCGGGAGGCTGGAAGTCGTCAAACCTGCGCGCGAGACGATTCGTAATGACCCTTGAAAACAGTTTGTAGATATGGCTCAGAAGTGAGATGGGTCTGTAGTTCTTCAGCAGGGTATTGTCGCCCTTTTTGAAGAAAAGCACGACCACACTTCTGTGCCATGCCTTAGGCGTTTGTCCCTCAAGTATAACGGAATTAAATAATTTCTGAAGAGCTTTAAGTACCGGTGTTCCACCTGCTTTCAGAAGTTCAGCCGTAATTCCATCATCACCTGGTGCCTTATTGTTTTTAAGCTGTTTAAGAGCCATTCTAATCTCGTACAGGCTGACGTCCGGGATATCTTCGGTATAGTGTCGGGTAAGTCTAGCTCTTGGGTCTTTAGCCAGATCGCTGACAGGCGGACGTGTGGTCGTGTACAATTGTCCGTAGAACTTCTCAACTTCTTCCAGCAACTCAGTCTTAGACGATATGATCCTGCCGTCCTCAGTTTTCAGCTTGGTCAGTTGGCTTTGCCCAACAGACAGATCTCTAGCGAACACTTTAGAGCCTTTGTTGTTTTCAATCGCCTCTTTAATACAATTTGTATTAAAGTGGCGCAAATCGCGAGTTAGAGACTTAGAGATCTGCCTGTTTAGTTGCCGATACTGAGTAGCGTCTTCAGAGGACTGCAAAACCAATCTGCGTCTTTCTTCCATGAGGTTGCTGGTGAAGTCAGAGATTTTTTTGGTTCTGTTTGAACGGCGAGTTTTGAAAATCTTAGACCCGACCGTTTGGACAATTTCCACGAACCTGTCGTTATAATCGTCCACATTCTCGCAGTCTCCTAGGCATTCGAAGCGATTGTGCAACTCGAGCTGAAAGTTTTCGGGGTTTTGGAGCTGGATGGGCGCTGGTCGGAGTGTGGACTTCATCAGTCGACATCTTTCTAGCTTGGTCTTTAGATTCAATGTGCCTCTTACCATTCGGTGATCACTTCCTGTTTTGACTGAGTTGATCACAGAGACATCATTGAATATTTGCCTTCTTGTCGACAAGATGAAGTCGATCTCGTTCTTGGTTACGCCATTGGGATGCAACCATGTCCACTTTCGCTGTTTAGGCTTTTTGAAGAAGGAGTTCATCATAAAGAGGCCCTCCTTCTCCATAAAGTCGGCCAGCAGCTGGCCACGTGCATTTCTCTCTCCATATCCAAATTGCCCCACTCTCAGCTCACCATCACTTCGTTTGCCCAGTTTCGCGTTGAAGTCCCCCATAACAATGGTGTATTGAGTCCGGGAGCTATTATGTAGAGCTCTAGAGATATCCTCATATAGGAGCTCCACTTCGTCGTCGGAGTGTTGCGCGGTCGGTGCATATACCTGAATAACTTTCAGCGAATACCGTTTGGTAATTCGGAGAATAAGGTACGCTACCCTCGTCGAAACACTCTCGATCCGGACCACATTGTTAATGAGGGACTTGTGGACTAGGAACCCGACACCACCCTCGGACAGTTGGTCGCCCTCCCGGAAATAGAGCAGGTTTCCGGATTTAAGGATTATGGTGTCCTCCCCCTCTCTTCGGACTTCACACAATCCTACGATGTCCCATCGTAACCTGCTCAATGCTTCCTCGAGT
Organism: Coleophora flavipennella; assembly: GCA_947284805.1. Classification (NCBI taxonomy): domain Eukaryota; kingdom Metazoa; phylum Arthropoda; class Insecta; order Lepidoptera; family Coleophoridae; genus Coleophora; species Coleophora flavipennella. The sequence continues at coordinate 19,435,689 of OX369255.1, read as the reverse complement.
TCTGTTAGCTTTACGTCGGTTCGCAGTGTGCGCGTGTTGTAGGTTGCCAGGGCCAGAGGTCTTTTGTGTTGGTAGCCTGGCATCTGCCGGGGATTCTTCGCACCCCATGCCCCGCCGTTACCTTGACCGCTACCGGAGCCAGGAATAGCGGGCCGCCGGGGACTAGGGGCCGTTTTTTCTTTGTGTCGGTCATTTGGGGGGTGTTGCCGTAATCGCCACGCTTGGCAGGCGGGTTGGCGATCGCAGTGTTGCAGATTGGCTGCAAGTCACGGAAAGACGCTGCTGCCCATCCTCCGGTTTAAGTCCCTTAGTCGGCTCTTACGACACCTATTGGATGAAATAGGATGGCCCTATTCTAAGCCGGGAGCCATACGGACTAGTGCCTAAGTTAAGTGTTTTATTGTGAAAATGCCATGTACAAATATTTGGACATGGCGGTGTGATATGAAGTTTGTAACCACAACCTAATAGACACCAGGAACATGTTTCAAGATTTTCATAGCCGTAGACCCCATCTACATGCCATCTACACACAATACTATAGGTGCTTTGCAGCGATTCCGGGATTACGGTACTTTTACGAGTATGCCACGACCTGTAGATGCCGGTCAACCAAGAAAATCACCGGAGACATAAGAAGCAAGTAGGTAGGTAGTTCGCCTTAGCCTGTTTGCGGACAAGTCACATTAAAGAAAAATCTATTTGTTTGGAAATGGCCAAACATGTAAACAAATCATTTTATCATTTTAGCTTAATCACTTACATTTGGACATCAAGGATTTTATTGACATAAATACTGTGTTTTAGTTCATTTAAGACTTGAAAACCAATTGAAACTAGTTTATTTTGAAGTTCATGTTTTGTTTACATGTCTGACTATTTCCAAACAAATAGGGTTTAGATACCTACCCAATATGTGTCCGACGCGACGGAAGACACGGCTTGTACTATCTGGCGTGGCTTGTGGGCTTGTGGCGGAGCCCGGCGGAGGCGCGTCAGGCGCGTGGACTGCTACGGTACGATGGCCAGTGCCGGATTTATTAAGATTTCTTTTTTTTTTATTGTAGATTTTTTTTCTTAGATTTCAGTATGGTCGCTAAAGAAAAAGTTGTTCAGTTTCGTTTACTGAACTTGCCCTTAAAATAGTTTCAGCTAATTTTGTTAGACCTTATATATTATTACGGTGAATTTTACAACAAATAATGAAAACAAAAAAAAGTAAAAAAATGGTTGTCTGTAAAGTCGGTTTACGGACAATAGTTTAACGTTTTAACGTGATAACGTAACGGGACAATGAGTCACCCTTTTTCGAACGTGCTTTTTTATTATTTTTGTACTATCGTAAAAACGTTGAAACCTATGAGCGTATGGTGTGTGTAGGATTTTAGGATTATAAAATCCTAACATAAAATAGTAAATAGTAAAAATCGGCCAAGTGTGAGTCTTACTCGCGCTAAAAATCCCAAACTGAATGAAAAAAAAATCTATAGCTCTCGTGGTTGTCTTTTATTTTGAAATGAAAAGTATTATTATTGTAATCTTGTGGACAGATGTGGTGGTACTGAACCCTCGGTGCACAACTCCGGCTCTAACTTGGTCAATTTTTATTGTCTTAACTGTGATTTAGGGGATTTGTAACTGAGTTATGAACAGCTGCGTACCTTTTTTCGTTTTAAACCAATCCCGTAGTAGAAGAACATTATTGCACCGCCCCTTAACTTATTCTATCGCTGTTTCCCTACCCAAAGGTTGCCTGAAAGAAATTGCTACCTAGCAATTAGGCCGCCTATTGTATAGGCTTTCCTCTTTATTATTGTTTTCTTTTTTATGTTGTGATGCAATAAAGAATATTGTATTGTATTGTAAGAACATATAAATAAAACCATAGTAACAATCAACACGTGTAATCTAAAGTTTCTCACCAACAAGTTCGTACGTAATGCTTTTACTGTTAAAAAGTTATGAGATCTCTAGTAAAGCCGAGCACTCTGCTGAGCTCCGATTTGTACTGCGCATCATAGCCTACGGGGGGCTGTCTAAGTCTAAAGCATTTGTATACAGCATGTAAAAAAAATGGTGTAGGTCCCGTTGACTGGAGCTTATACTCTTTACTGAACAACTTTGCCCAAGCAACCCATAGTAAATTCGCAAAAAAATAATTATAGCCTCCATACTAAAATGCACAAAATTGGTCAATCAGCTGATCGATTTGTATGAAGAGTAAAAAGTTTTTTTTTTGGGTTTTCAGCAAAGTCGTAGAACAAAAGTTGTTCAGTATGATGAGTAGAAGCCCCAGTTAACGGGACCTACACCAATTTTGTTACACCCTGTATAGCTAAGCAACCCATAGCTCTTGACTATACTACATACTATAGATAACAAATAACTCTACCTGCCCTGACTTTACCAACGCAAAAATTAACGCTGTTTTTTTATTACTTTCGAGCGACTGAAAGTTGGGCTAAGGTTTTGTAATGGCATCCAAATCTAAGTAAGTAGTTATTTTGCTAGTGAACGATTCTCTTACCGTGTGTGGGGTATAGACTCCCACCGCTCCCAAGTATGGGGAGAGAGTATGGGAAGTATGGGGAGAGAGTATGGGAAGTATGAGCAGTGGGGACAGTATGGGTTATTATAAACGATGTTTTTTAGAAGCGATCGAAGAAGGTTTTGTGATGGCAAAAAAACTAAGTTTTTATTTTAATGGGGGACACTAATAGTCTAAAAAACTAAAAGTTAAAAAAGTGTATGTCTGCGTGCGTCCGAGGCTCTGGCTTTTAAACTACCGGACGGATTTGGATAAAATTTGGGCAAGGGAAATATTTTTATATCTATAGCGACTTTCTTTTTTAATTTACATTGATTGATTTTTTAAGGTCGACACTATGGTAAAATGACTTCCTATTTTTTTTTCTCAAAAATAACTAGTTTAATAAAACTTTGTACATTGATAACAAGGAAGGGTACCCAACTGTCCGACTCCGATTTGATTTATTTTGATATATGTTATAGAGTAGTCTAAAATAACGGACACGTATTTTTTTTTAGCTGCCCAAACTCAACCTGTTAGGAGAAAATGGCCTTCAAAGTACTGAAAATTGACCAAACCTTCTAATTTCTGAGAGGAGATATGTTCAAAAAAATTTATAATTAATTACTGGTTTCGTTATATGATGGAGAACAATAAAGAATGGGGACGTGTTTTGTCATTTCACCACAAACTCATTTTTTATACAAAAAAAAAATATATAAAAATGATTTTGTATATTAAAAAAAATAATATAAAAAATTAGTGTATGGTGAAATTACAATGACAATACACGTCCCCATTATTTATTCATGTTCTCCAACATATAACGAAACCAGTAATTAATTATAATTTTTTTTGAATAAACCTCCTCTCAGAAACTAGAAGGTTTGTTCAATTTTCAGTACTTTGAAGGCCATTTTCTCCTAACAGGTTGAGTTTGGGCAGCTAAAAAAAATACGTGTTCGTTATTTTAGACTACTCTATAACATACATCAAAATAAATCAAATCTGAGTTGGACCTATGAAGTTTATTATTCCAGAAAAAAAACTAAATAGGATACTATTCCCATACAAATCCAGCATCTTTGTTATTGTTTCCAAAAAGTGGCTCTATAGATTTAGATTTAATTTTTCAAGTTAGAGTTTAAGTTAGAGAAATTAATTCATCAAGTAGTTCTATACTTTATAAAAATCGTTATAATGTACCTCCCAAGTCCCACGCATACCAAGATTATTTGTAAATTTGCCATTAAGTCTGACACATATTTTCTTTGCTACTAGTTAATACGTTTTGAAAACCGGAAAACGTAGCGTAGGTAGGCCTCCCACTTGGTGGACCGATGACCTGGTGTAGGTCACGGGAAGCCGCTGGATGCGGGCAGCGCAGAACCCGTCGTCATGGAAATCTTTGGGGGAGGGTTATGACCAGCATTGGACGTCCATCGGCTGATATGATGAAAGCGTGTTGAATGTTAATCGATCGAGCGAGCGAACGAAGCGTCTCCGTTTCAGCTTGCGCAAAAATGCTTTCCGCCGGATGTCCGGCTGTTCTCCTGTACAGGTCGCATTTCTCAACCGATACTCGTTAAATTTTGTGAGCAGATTCGATAATTATATAGAATTTTTGTCGTTCAGTTTTTGGATTTTTTTTTAAACGGCAGAGCCGTGTAGTTTGAGAACCATAAAAATATCATATTTAAGCCATTTCGAATAACTTGCGGTCTACAGCTCACAGAGCCACTAGTTTTATCTCGACGATCATCTCTACTGATGATTAGTGCAGATAATGCCGATAATGGAAGCGAGATTACTTTAATTTTCCTAATGCAATGAGGGACTGGCTATCATATCTTCAAGCCGGAATAAATAAGATGGTGGTAGCTAGCCAGGTACTAATTAGTAATCTGTGGCCAGGTAGGCTTAGAAAATGTCCTATCATCAACCAAACAAAATTTTTAAACCTAGAGCTCGCCGGGAATCGAATCCGCGACATCCCAATGGACTAACCAATATTTCACAGTAGCGGGTAAGTGAAACTAGAGAGTGAACATGAATAAAACTATAAAATTAATAAAAATTAGAGTGTGCTTTAGAACACAGGACTGAAGTAAAACTTCTTTAGCTCCATTTATGATAATAAATACTTAATCTTCATAAAATAATCAAATCTTTTTTGTCATATGGAGGCATAGACAGTTTATGAAAAGAGTTTTATTATCCTCTGAAAATGATCATTGATCATGATTGATGATAGCAGGACAAAATTTAAACTGAACAGAAATGCCATTTTGTTAAATTTTATACTAACTCTAGAGACTGTTTTTACTTATGTAAAGTATTTGAGAATGGTTTAATTTAGAAATAAGCACAAAATAGTGAGTTTCCTGAATAAGCAATAGTAGATTTTTAAATTTATGTGTTTTTTATTGTGATTTTTCATAGGCGTATCTGAAAATTGTATGAAAATAAAATTTTACAAAGTTCTAACAAAAGTGAAGTATCTGTTTTAAATCCTTGTAATTTAGTATTTAACAATAATATTAAAAATATATTTATATTTTTAGATAGATTAATTGATAAACTAATTAATTATAGCTATTTTATGTTAATCCGTCACGTAAAATTTGAGTAACAATTCAACAAACATAGCGCGAAACCGAAAAAAGCTTGTTCTGAAAAGTCACCTCTACGTTAGTTGCGTCAGTTAGTCAGATCAGCGACGATATGATGTGAAAGAAATGGAACAGACCGATATTCTTAATATTAAAAGCCTTGTCGTGGACAAAAAATGCAAGAAAGATATCAAAGGTGAAACCATCCGCTGGCCCGAGGTGATGGAAATCAGCGTGTCCCATTTAACACCAGATCACCTTTTTTATAGATATAATTTTGACGATGTTCCATCCGAATTAGACACTTCTGAGCCGACTCCAGTGCTGCGAGTTCGTGGCCGCAATCGATGCCGAGGACGAGGCCAAGGTTCAATGTCTTCAGAACAACAACAGCCTGAAACGCTGCCTCAATAAAAGCCTGTATACACTCAGTTGTTACCAATCACAAATGAGTTAAACAACGATCTTCAAAGCTTGTTCAAATCTTCGGCAATGCCTCCCCAAGATGTGTTAGTGACACAAACAATTCTAATGCAATTGATGATGACGACGGTGATAAAAGTGACTAATAATAGTAATTATTCTGATTGTTAATTAGTATTCCTGTACCTGTTTTAAATAAAGTGATTAGAATATATATTTTTGAATTTTTTAAACACCAAAATAATATTACAATTAAAACGATCAGCTTTCTTTTATTTAGTATTGTTTTATTACGTATCAATATTCAAATAAATATTATAAGAACAACCCCGTTACATTGCAATACCGAGTACAAAAAATATCGATTAGACACGAAAAACACAGTAAGGAATTAATGTGCTCGCGCAATTTATTAAATTTTACCTAGAATAACATTGTATTGAAGTCTTACGGATTCTTAAGCATTACAAATTTACACGAATAATATCGTATAAGTCTTAACTGTAACAGATTTTACCTTTTATTTCCGGTATTATTTATTTTCTGAAACAACTCATAATATGACAAGAATGATTAAATAAAGATTAAGTACAAATACGGCAAAAAAAAAGCTTTGATTTGATGTATAAATGATCTTTGTGTAGTAAGTATTTACGAAGTTATTAAAGATTTTCAGTTTTTTGCCTCTCCTGTAAAATTTTGATTATCCTATTACGGGATTATTCTGCGGGGGCGACGAAATCTTTATCTTTATCTTATATGTTTGTTTTGATTGTTTTGACAACCGATATTGTTGGTAAACAAAAATAAATAGTATCTCTCTTTTCATCTTCACTAATATATATATATCCCTCTCAACTTCCGTTCGCCTCAGCCGAACACCCTTCCGTAACGCTCTCGTGACGCATCCACCAGCTTACTCCCCAAGCCAAGCGTGCTTAAAGAACTTTTACTTCAATAAAAATCCAAAAAATGTTTTTCCCACTTCTAACCGCTAATCGAGTGAATGTAAGTCTACGAGTATAGTCGAAGAGCGATAAGAAAAATATAAACATTTGAGTACAATGCACTTACTAGCTGTGGTTTTTTTTTTGACTGCGTTTGATTCGTCTTATCTAAACGTTATTACTTGGAGCGGAAGGTATTCTTTGGTCTTGGTCTTTTATTTTATTAAAAATTAGCTGTGCCTGCAAGTTTGTCCGCGTGGAGGTTTTGAATTTTTTCCACGGGAACTCTTGAATTTTCCGGGATAAAAAGTATCTTATATGTTAAACCGGGCTATAGGGAACCACCATACTAAATTTCATCAAAATCGGCCTGGTAGTTTTGCGTGATGCGCGAACATACAGACAGACAGACAAAAATTCCAAAAGTTGTTGTTTTGGCCTCTATATCGTTAGTAATATTCATCACAGTTATTATTTTCCAAAACTATTTCATGTACAGACACGGCCCGTTACAGTTTTATTATATGTATAGATTTGAGTGCGTTTGGCTACACCTCACCTGATGGTAAGTGCTGATGCAGCCGAGGATGTAACACGCAAGCTCAAATAGTGCCTATTCACTCTCGTCTTGAAGATTCCTAAATTACGTGAATCGGGAAATACAGACGCCGGCAGGGAATTTCACTCCTTGGCCGTTCGCATAATGAACGAAGAAGCAAAACACTTAGTGCGTAAAGGTGGAACTTTAACAACAAAGGGGTGGAATCGCCCTCCGCGCCTGGTAGTCCGATGATGAAATGGAGAGGGGGGAATGAGGTCGTGAAGCTCCAGGTCTCTATGAGATATCCATTTACCGTTTTTACCTACTAATAGTACTAAACGTGAATGTACACACAATAAAGACAATTTGCATTCCATCTATTTTCAACCGACTTCAAAAAGGAGGAGGTTCTCAATTCGACTGTATGTTTGTGAACCGATTTTCAAAATTCTTTTTTTATTTGAAAGAGTATACTCCCGAGGGGGTCCCATTATCACCAAGTCAGGATCTGATGATGGGATCCCAGGAAAATCGAGAACAACCCTCTAATTTTATAGGCACATAATATATTACGTGTTTCATGTATTTCCTAAAACTATTCAAGTTTTGGCTTCTGGTAGTCATCATCTCATCATCATCATCAGATGAGCTGATGAAGGAAGGTACAACTCCTTAACGGTTAGGAGTTGGAGAATAATTCTTTAAAAATTTTACGTAGATACGATACTTGTATTCTTTCAGGTTATTCAGATGAGCTGTTGATGGAAGATTTAACTCCTTAACTTTCATGCTGTTGAAATAATGATGGAAGCCACAGGAATCTGTATGTGTTAATGAAACACATGCATTATGAATTATGATTTGATGGTTCCTATTGGCGAGTGGGTGATTGGGTATAACGTTGTTAGATAGATAGCATTATCACAAAAATAAATAAAATAAAAATAAAAGTTTAAAAACTTCTCAAAAGTGTGAAATAATATTATTATACTTAGATACACGACATTAACCAACAATAACGAAATCAAAGGTGGGTACAAAGTACGCCTAAATTTTTTTTTGAGGTCGGTACCAGCACACAGCTACTTACGTATCAAATGTTTTAGATTCGATGGCATTGCTGACACCGACCTCAAAAAAAAATGTAGGCCCCTAATTTAATTCCCACCCACCTTTGATTTCGTTATTGTTGGTTAATGTCGTGTATTAAGTATAATAATATTATTTCATACTTTTGAGTGAATTTCATTCTTGAAGTCGGTTTTTAAGTTTTTAAACTTTTATTTTTTTGTCAGTTCACATCACTGTTTTAGGGTTCCATACACCATATGTTGACCAACGGGACCCTATTACTAAGCCTTCGCTGTCTGAACGTCTATCCGTCGCGTCGGTCCGTTTGTCTGTCACCTGGCTATATTTTATGAACCGTAATAATAGCAAAGTATACATATTAGTACTAACATACAGTATGGACACTCCCTGCCTCTCTCTAGATTGCGACCTCACCCCCTCGTCACCCAGATAGATACAGATTGGTTACAGTTTGGTTGTCGAACGTATAGGATTTCGCCGCCATTTTGTTTGTTCCGTCATTCCTTTTTTGAAATGTCATTTCAGGCTCGTTGTATGAAGTGTCCAGGGTGTGATAATAGGTAGACAGTTTAAATTATCACAGAATGTGTATTTCTATTGCCGCTATAGCGAAAATTAATGTATACATGTGTTAAAGGTATTTTTGATTTAGCTATATCGTAAAAACGGTAATAGATGCGAGTGTGAAACATTGTGAAGTTATGGTACTAATCCTTAAGTATAACAACAAAAAAGTAAGTGTGGTTTTATGAAACCACGGTAAAAGTGAAACTTTACAGAGGACGAAACGATCATGGCTGCTCTCGCTACGGTACAGACGACGAAACGATCATACCGTCAGACGAAAGCGACCGTCACGCGACATGCAACACACAGACGAAAAAATTTGAGACGATGTAATAAAAGTTTCACTTTAATAATAAAAACTGGCCAAGTGTGGGTCGTCTTAGGAGTCCAAACTAAATAAAAATAACATATTTCTGTCGCTCGCGTTGATGTCTTTTGTTTGTAATTTTAATATATTCATAGTTGTGTGGAGAGGTGTGGTGGTACAGAACCCTCGGAGCGCGGGTGCGTCTCGTACTTGATCGGTTTTTTATTTAAGTGCAAACCTCGAACTGAAAAATATGCAGATAGAATTTTAACTCTTTTACCCCATTTGCCAATTTTGACTCTGTTTATTGAATGTGGAGACGTAATACTATGATAATACTAAATCTGCTTCACTACTTGCATGCTAATATAATAGGGATGACGAATGCTAGTCATCTGAGTTACTTTTTATCATCTGTCAAGAACAACATTTTGTTCTAATAATGATTGAACTACCTAGGCGTTAACTCATAGTTTAGCAGCGTCATTTATGTACTCATTTTGTGATTTTGAGGACATAAAAATCGAAGACTTGATGGAAAACAAAACGAGTGAGGTTTTCCGAAGTTAAGTAAGTAGGAGGGAAATTTAGTGATCAAGAGTTCATAATTTATTTCTGATGCTGTCGTCATCCCTATTGTCCCGATTTTGAACAATACAGTTTTTAGGGTTCCGTACCCAAAGGGTTAAAACGGGACCCTATTACTAAGACTCCGCCATCGGTCCGTCTTGTCTGTCTGTCCGTCTGCCACCAGGCTGTATTTCATGAGCCGTGATAGCTAAACAGTTGAAATTTTCACAGATGATGTGTTTCTGTTGCCGCTATAATAGCAATTACTAAAAATTAGAAAAAGTGAAAGTCTCCATACAAAAAAAACGTGAAGAAACTAGCGTCATCTATTAGGATGGTACGGAACCCTTTGTGCGCGGTTCTGAGTCACATTTTACCGTTTTTTTTAAAATTTTCCGCCTGTTTCGCTATCATTGTTTCTAAGTAAAATAACCAATATAATATTAAACCCCGACTGGTTTACGTGTTTTTATGTCATTGAGGGGATCAGGACGAATCAAACGACACTTCTCACCCATGTGGGGGGTCTTAGGTTAATTAAAAAAAAAGGCTAAAATTAATTATTTCGGAGTAATTTCAAGAAATGTGATGCGGGAGTATATTATATATTGTGTGAGATATCGTTGGAAAGGTGTTTTTAAATGACTTATTGACGCCTTAAGTGAGTATAAAGTTCCTAATATCAGATCTGACGATAAAACACGGGAGCTCCGAAACAGCTGCTATCTTTTTTTATTTTCCACTCTTCCTTTACGTTTGGGTAACTTATTTATAACAAAAACGAGACTTAAACAGTATTATCCTAAGTAAACCTACCAAAGAGCAGAAAGGAGTACTTATATTCTAAACTAAAACCTTTTTCGTAAGTTGACAATCACTTTAGTGAAAATAAAGGAGGTATTATCTTCTCTTAACTAAAGAAAAAGAAGGTTATGTAAATTTCTAAATTGCTTTATCAAGATTATGAATAAAGATTATTTAACTCAGAAAACTATACAAAGAAGTTACACATAACTTACTTGTATTTTTGACACAAACGATAATAACGAAAACTTTTCGTAACTCGAAATTTTGTGTTGTTTTTTCTTATCAAATTTACGATTTTTTTTTGCTGTAATTGATTACTTTTTATATGCTAAAATGATTAACAAAACACTCACCTCTCTCGTGGTGGAAATCTTCATTTTTGGGCACCTCCTTCTTATGATCACTTGGCGCAGGCACCGTGTCATATTCCAGCGCAGAAGGAGCTGACACAGCTTTCGCGAACGACCCGTTAACAGCTAACACTGTAAGCCCCCCAGGACTTGATGCTTCTGCTGAACTAGTCACTTCTGCTGAACTAGTCACTTCAGCTGAACCTGTCACTTCTGCTGAGCCCTCAGAATCTGTTTTGGGGGTTCCAGGAGCAGACGGCGCAGTTGCAAAACTAGATGGCGCTGTCACATCACTTGACGGCGCAGTGTGCGCTGTTGAAGTAGATGACGTGGTGGATGATGGCGAAGACTCTTTAGCCGTTGTATTAGTAAAAGAGGGTGAAGATATCCCTGTTGCTGAGGGAGATGAGCTAAAGCCTGTAACATCGTTCGCAGTAAAATCTGTCTCTGCTTTCTTTACAGTTTCAGCAACAGATGAATCGATCGGATGTGCAGTTGTAGATTTGTGCTTTCTACGTTTGTTTTTCCGTTTCTTTATAAAGAATAACGTTGGTTCTCCTTGTTTTCCGTCATTATCCTGTGGCACTAATGAAATTCGCTCATTATCATGACTTGAATGGTTAAATGAATGAGGAGAGTCAGCAACTGGAATGGCTGTGGTAGTTGTTTTAGTTAGGGAATCATCATAATCATATATCATATAAGCACTAGGATGTTTGAAGACTGATAGCTTTCCACTTTCATATTGTTGTTTTTGTTTCTCCTTGCGTCTTTGTTTTTTACGTTTCGGTGGCCTTGTAGGTGTCGAGTCTGTGGTTGTAATACGTTTCATTGTTCTGATTTTGTATTTGTCTTCAACAGAAATGTGTTCGTCGTAATCGTCATAATCAAGCGGTCTGTGCCTCATGACGTGACCGTATTTGTCGTTGCGTTCATCGGTGTTTAATTTATCCCTTTCAGCTTCTTCTATAAACATTTCTTCCTCTTTAAGCTTTTCTGATAAAAGTCTTTGTTCGTTAGCATGTCTTTCCTTAAGTTGGTCAACACTAGCCAGTATTTTTGCTTTCCTTGCTTCTTGTTCTCGACGTTCTTCTTCACTAACTTGTGGCTTATTTTTCTCTGTACGCTCTTCTTCATAATCATTTTCTTCTTCTGAAACTTGTTTATTTTTTTTCGTATGCTGTACTTTGTTTTCGTTGCTTTTATTTTCATCATAGAGCTCTTCTTTTGGTTCTACTCTTACGGCTTCCTCATTGTTCTCTTCTTTGACATCTTTTGTAACCACGTCTTTGACCTCTTTTTCATTTCCTTGATCGGTTTCTTTTATTGCTGTTTCATGTGTGTTTTTAGTTTTACTTTCTATCTCTGTATTTTTCAGCTTATCGCTTTCCTCTTCTCTATTTTTACTTTTTTGTCTTAGTCGATTTCTTAAAATTTTCCCTCCTGGGCGCTGAGTTATAATGTTCACCACGCCATCTATGTCGGATAACTCTGTGTGTTTCACAGCTGCAACTTTACTGACCTCATCAGCAGGTCTATTTACATCTGACCAATCTTTTTTCTCGTAATAATCATCACCGTCACTTTCTCCTTGTCCTTGGCCATAGTAGTCATCGCCTTGAGGTTCAGCTACAGCTCTTAGAACAAAGTTCGCTGGTGGAGCTAACCGTTTCTTAGGCTTAGCTTTTCGTACCTGTACAAACTCCCCTAACTCTTCGCCTTTCTTATTCTTAAACGGCACCCAATCCGGAAAGAACTCTCCATTAGCATCACGTTTTGTCACGTTCTTGTTTGCGTTGACACCTTCACTCACAGTTCCTATGCTCAAACAGTGGCAAGACACAAAAACAAAGAAGAACACAACGAGCGAGAAGCATAGTCCATTAAATAGGTTCATGATGTCATAACTTTGGGTGTGCACTGTATCGAGAGTGAACCGGGCAGGTTCAGTCGCGGCGACTGCGTCGGACTAACTGTTTGCTTTGATTAACCACTATTATTTATATTGTTTGCAAAACGATTCTCTTCGGCTGCGGCGGCTAGTGGGACGAGAGAATTATGTGGATGCGTCGTTAACTTTCCTACTTATTTCTTGTAAGGATATATATATTTTGGTTAACTACTTCATCATCATCATATCAGCCGAAAAACGTCCACTGCTATACAAAGGCCTCCCCTTAGGATTTCCACGACGACTAGTCCTGCGCTGCCCGCATCCATCGTTTTCCCGCGATATTCACCAGGTCGTCGGTCCACCGCGTGGGAGGCCTACCTACGCTATGTTTTTCGGTGCTCGGTCGCCTCTCGAGAACTTTACTGCCCCAACGGCTATCTGTTTTACGAGCTATGTTCCCTGCCCATTGCCACTTCAGTTTAGGGATTCCGTGAGCTATGTTGGTTACTTATTCGATCACGCAGAGAAACTACGAGCATAGCACGCTCCATTGCTCTTTGGGTAACCTTGAGCCTTCTTATGAGGACTAAGTAAAGTCTCTCAACAAGTGGGTCTTAAAATAAACATGGACAAGAAGAAAATAATGTTAAATCGCACCCACCCCTCTAAAGGTTGGTTACTCTACACTGGAAGTTGTTGACGAATATGTATAACTGGAACAAACAGTCCAGCTAGGTAGGTCCAACTTCAAGAAAGAGATCAATCGACGTATCCAACTCGGTTGGGCAGCGTTCGGTAAGCTTCGCAATATCTTCACGTCCCAAACACCGTAGTTTCTAAAGACTAAGGTCTTTGACCAATGTGTGTTTCCAGTGATGACTTACGGAACTGAGACATGGTCGCTTACTATGGGCCTTATAAAAAGGTATTAATATTATAAAATCTAGAAGTGTGTTTATGATAAGTTATTTTATTTCAATGTAGGTTTATATTAATCAAGTCTGTCATGAATCTTTCAACAGAAATACCAGACTACATGATAGACGTTAAGCTGTATCAGACGCGTAATGGGTGACTTGAGAACTTCTGACAGTAATGTTCGCCAATAGCTACACTTCCTCTACCAATTCAGACTTGACAATAGTTTGTAGAGTTTGGGCAAGCCTCTCCATAATATATGCTACAGTGGGAACAAAATGGATTGTTAACAAAAACAGTTCGTAATAAACTAAAACACTATGGATATGGGCATGAGGGCGATTTTCAGCAAAAGTGCCCTAGTGTCGAGGGTTTTGGGACTACGGGACTGATTGGGATTATAAAAGACGCGTCTCAATAAGGGCTTCAAAATTAAAAAAAATATGAAAAAACTCGGCGAAATGAGATATCGAATAAAAAAAAACCTCTAAAGAGATGACTTTCCGCAAAAACAAATTTCACTAACCTAGTATTTCAATGGTATTCAAATACTTCTATATTCTAACAAATGTAAAGAAACAAGCTGTTTACCATTTAAAATAGCCTACTATTTATGTTACGATTACACAGTTAATAACTATTTCACTTACTATTTTACTAAATGCACCCAATTGCTTTCAATTCAATAAATATCTCAGTCCCATCCACATGATTCTTTAGTGCGCTGCTTGAGCACAGATAGCACAAAATCCTTTACTACCATTGCATACTGGTGCAGTCTAGCGTTTGATTTGCGTTGATGTATTCCGGCAACTTAGATTATGTCAGGGCTTACTGATTGTGAATAAAAAAAAACGTCTAGTAGAACGTATTGACTGATATACGCTCTCAGATTCGTCAAGATTATCTGATGTGTTAAAACTTGAAAAGAAATGATTTTATAAAATTATTATTTTTTTCGCATATTGATTGCCATCTTCAAGATTTAAGGTATTTATTTGAAATAGGTGCAAATTACACTCTTTCTGATAGTCATAAAATAATAATAAAATAATTTCATTTATGAAAAATCAAGAAATAAACAATCATTAGTTAATAACGTCAAAATGCAATCCTTGAAATAAAACAGATTATGTCATTAGAACATGAAAACAATATGACACGAAAAAATATACATAAAAATCATTGAATGTCATTGATACCTTTGACAAGAGTAGGCCAGTTCACACGGACAGCAACTAATGTTACTTTTTTAAGGCCTAAGATATTGAATAACCCAACCAGTTTGATCTAAAAATTTAAAATGCATATTATGACTTTTAAGGGCAGAACAAGAAATATAAAAATCCACTCTAAAATCCATCAAGCCAGGGTAGAGGTTCAGCTAACGAACAGTCGTGCTAACAATAATTTGTGATCCTTAATTGATCTTAAGGTTAATAAATTTATTAATTTACTAGCTTTTGCCCGCAGCTTCGCCTGTGTGGACATCGTTTTTATGACTGTCTGAGGGTGAGTCGCACCCTCTCAACCATCTCTGTGCAAAAAAAATCACTACAATTCATTGTTCCGTTGCGATTTAAAAGAAATTAACCAAAAAAAGAGTACTTTTTCAGTTCCCTCAGGAACTGCATCGGGCTATGCCATTTTCACGGGATAAAAAGTAGCATATGTCCTGCCTAGTAACACATACTACTTGCATGCCAAATTTCATCAAGATTGGTCAAGGTGTTAAAGCGTGAAAAGGTAACAAACAAACAAACAAAAAAAACACATTTTCACATTTATAATATTAGTAAGGATTATATTTATTTATTACCTACCCACCGTACGTACTTATCCTCCTTTGTGGGCAGTCACATCCTAACTATTCCGACTGCCGCGTTTCGTCCGCTCGTCTGCAACTCAAGGCCAATTTTACGAAAGTGATCGTCCCATGCAGTGGTCTTCTTTGCAACTTGAAATTTGGCGGAAAACCAGTGACTGTGAAGCATCGGATATTGAACTTGTCTAGTTTTCTGAGTTTCATCATTATTGACAACTCAAAGTGTTTTCGTTTAGGCACGGGCCTCAATCCAGCTTCGCTGGTAAGTTAGGCCACACTATACACGGGTGCCAAATCCACCAATCTAGAAGTTGTAAGGTAAGCGATATAGGTGAGTTAAATAATAGCTTTTGACACATAAGAGTGCTCTGATTTCATATAAGCGGCGGGCGAAGAGTGATTGTTGACATTAATGGTAGATAAATAATGTTATAATAGACTTTAAAAACTATGTCAATGATACCTATTCATATTTTAAAAAAAAAGACATCAACGCGTGCGACAAAAAAAAATGCTCTCTTTTTCACTTCGAACTTTTTAGTTCGGCTACGACTCGCACTTGACCAGTTTTCATTATTTGTTGTTTTACTTTTTAACCACTACTTTGATCACCAAGTTATATATAGCCTATATGTATTACCGTTTTTACTACAGAACGAGATTAGTATTACCTCTTAAACAATACAAAAACATGATTTTTGTATGAAGACCCTCCACTTAATTTATCACTTTTTTAATTTTCATTATTTTTATTAATTATCGTTATAACGGCAATAGAAAAACACACTCTGAAAATTTTAACGGTCTAACTATTACGAGATACAGCTCGCTGCAATACAGACAGACAGACAGCGGAGGCTTAACAATAGTGTCTCGTTGGGTACACTTATCCCTAAAAAACATGATTACATTCAGGAAATGTTTGATCAAACTGATGTGCTGTTGTTGATTTTTTAAATAAGTTTTTATCTATTAAATCTTTAAGAATTTTGGGAACCATAAATTGCCATGTATTCTTAGCTTCTTTCTTCAAATGGATTCATTTAGTTATTCGTTGAATTTTCTTTTTTTGCTGTTGATTTTTTAATTTTAATCTTGATCCTATTAATGAAAAGCGAATTTCAGAAGCTTGTGTTCTTGAGTCCTCAGGCTGAGGGAGAGAAAGCACTTGTTCACTTACCTGTAAGAATGTAATGAATATATCGTTTAATACACACACACACTCACACACACACACACACACACACACAATGTTCTGTTATATGTTCTTTGTTTATATTATTTTTCTTTAATGTTTTGTTGTTTTCCACTTCTTATAATAATCACTTAGTTTCTGTTAAGTTGCTTGGCCGCCACCTGTTAAATTTGTTTTATGTTAATGTTCTTTTGACCGCCACGAGACAGGCCTAGCCTAGTGTGGGGTCACATTTAACTTGTATGTATTAGATAAGATAACTTCGTAAATAAAATTTTTATGTCTTTTATGTCTTTATGTCTTTAAATTATAGAGATAAGAATATGGATTGCTAGAAACGGAAAAAACTACTTATTCATTTACCTTCCCGAACGCGCCTGTGCCGAAAGTTCGTAATGTGCAGCGGGCGTGGGATGAAGTGGAAGCCAAGGATACTTTGGATCGACTGTTGGGTGCTGCGCTTGGTGCTGCCTTAGCCAGACTCAAGGCGGTTTCGAGGGCAGATTCCGGCGCTTGGCTGCAAGCTTTGCCTTCACCACATATGGGAACTCTTTTTTTTTTCTTTTTTTTTATTCACAATTGGTAAACCCTTAACAACATCTCACCTGGTGGTAAGTGACGATGTTGCCGAAGATGGAAGCGGGCTTACCAAGATTCCCCAACGCAATGGGGAACTGGCTATCTTATCTTCATGCCGGAACACACCAATGATATTAACATTGATATTTGGCGGCAAGAATTAAAAAATGATGGTGGTAGCTAGCCAGGCGGGCTTAGAAAATGCCCTACCACCAACCAAACCGAGTCTTACAATTGACCCCGCCGGGAATCGAACCCGCGACCTCCTGTGTAAAGCCAGTGAGCTTTGCCTCTGAGCTACGGAGGCGGTCTTCTCGACAGCGACTCTTTGCGTCTGGCAGTAGCTCTCCGCCTGAACTGCAATGTCTGTGAACCTCATCAATGCATTGGCGGGTCCACGGTAGAGGCCACTGGCCATCAAGCACTGAGTTGCGGTCGTTGTTGGGGAAGATTCCCACGCCACCACGCCCTCAATGATATTACCCGGAGGGCACTGGTCTCGGCCAATATTCCTTCCTTGATGGAGCCACCGGGACTTAGTCGATCTGATGGAAAAAGGCCGGACGGCTTAACCACACCCCGGACACTCCATACAAACGAGCGAGAAATGATATACATATATATAACTGACGTATCTATAGGCAAGAATGCAGGTAGGGTTGAATCACACCGGCGGTATTGGTCACGAATGTTTGTTAGTTATTTACTGCATGCACACTGCAAGATATATATACTGTGCTGCGAGCAACAATCAACAATTATCTTACATGATTAAGTAACTTACATGGATAACATTGTTCATTTGTTCTTCAAACACAGGAGCTTTTGTCCGTGAAACAATCTCATTTAGCAACCTACAATAATAGTCAATCTCAATCTATAATTCCGAGATCACATTTTATAATATTACACCACTAGTTATTTCTATACAACTCATACTTTCACACCATCTAATCAAATTATTACAAACAATAAATAAAACGAACAAAATATCTCACAAGCCACAATAACAAACTGATATCTGACATATGAAAAACATAAAGGAACTACATTTCTAAAAAAAAAGATACAGCTAGTATGAAGATTCATAGGAACTGATTGTTCTTAGATTTGGTCGTATAATATTGGTGGTCAGCCAATCATGATACGAGGCATCTCAGCGCCGCGGCCGCCTATTGGCGTCGAGCGGTGAGCGGCGCGCAAAGTAAATATAAGTGACGTTAATCGCGCATGCGTAGTTCGTCCTTTACGTTCGGTAACTAGTTGCTTTTTATTCCGGGTACGAAATCACAGCGGCGCGCAAAGTGAATATAAGTGACGTTTATCGCGCTTGCGTAGCTCGTCCTTTGCGTTTGGTACCCAATCTACATCCAATCTGTAGTGATGTCAAAGTGAGGTCGAATTTAGAGAGCGGCAGGGAGTGTCCATACTGTACGTTAGTACTAATATATATACTGTGGCTTAACCCTGGTGCCATGGCAGAAAGGAAAGTGCCTGCTTTGGGATGCCACGTACGTCAGCACTATTGCTGCCTCACAACTCACCCGCACGGTGCGTTTGGCTGGGGCTGTTTCTGAATTCGCGGTGGCCAAGAAACATGTTAAATACTTGGGGTTGGAGGTAAAGTACAGCTTTGTGCCGCTGGTGTGTGAGACAACGGGCTGCTGGGGTTCAGAGGCATTGGCCTTTATGAAGGAGATTGGCCGTCGCCTTCGAGAGAGGGGGTGTGACGCCCGCTGCGGGTCTTACCTGCTGCAAAGGTTGTCTATTGCTCGGCAACGCAATGTGTGTCATGGGCTCCTTTGTAGGTGGTTCTACTCCTTGTTTCGATTATGATTAATATTTTTATTGTTAGTTTAAAATAAATAATTAAGTTAGGTTTAATGTAATTACTTATTAGTAACAAAATTATCAGTAGATACTAAAATATAACTATTTAACTTATTACATATATATCTATCTATCGAGCCAAAACTGCTCAATCTGGTTTCTAATAGCTTTTGACTTTAAGAAACATCATCAACAACAAGGGTATTTTTGATGATGTTATGACGTTATGACTTATATTTTGAAACATAAATTTAAAAAAATATACATCAATATTTTACTATCTAACTTATTACATATATATCTATCTATCGAGCCAAAACTGCTCAATCTTGTTTCTAATAGCTTTTGACTTTAAGGAACATCATCAAAAATAAGGGTACTTTTGATGATGTTATGACGTTATGACTTATATTTTGAAGCATAAATTTTAAAAAATATACATAAATATTTGTTATGATAATACAAAGTGAGTAATGTTATTATTTTTTATACTTTCATTGTAGTTTTTGATTGAAACGAAAAACCATTGAAAAAGTGTTTTATTTTATTTTCAGAATATTTAATTTTCTTAGAGATGAAGTTGGCTTTAGCTGCTAAACAAACTCTTTTAAAAAAATTTTAACATACTCAACAAACTTAAGGTCAAAGTTGTATGTCTTTTGTTCGTAAAGCGAAAACATTTTTTTCTCTACTCTTGTATATAGCTACAGTTGCGCAGTCACTAAACTTGAATTTTTGATTTACATTAATTGTTTTTAATTTGAATATATTTTCAAACTCTGTACTGAGGCACTTCAAAAAATAAGTTGAAAAAACTATTTGGGTCTTGTTGATCTAACATTGAGTTTGGTAGCTTTTGGACAAGTACATCTTTGTACATCTCTAATCTTTGAGTAGTGACAGGTCTCGTTTGAACTGTAATTATTTCTCTACTTCTTTCACATGGAAATAGTACAAGCTGACCACTGTGGCCAGATTTTAAACAGTTTATGATACTTTTTTGTCTGTGTTCGCAATTACAGAAAACATAATCTAAACATGTAGCTGATGTTTCTGTCACTCTAGTAGGCTCGTGAAACAAAAAATCTAGATCAAACGACTTAATAAGCTTATTAATCTTGTTGTTGTTTTTTTTTAAGTGTATCTACATTGAAATCGCCGCAAACAATGATAGATTTGTCACCTTCGCTTAATATACTTAAGACATCTTCTAATACATTTTCGAAAACTAAGAAATTTTCATACTTTGGGGGGGTCTGTACATACATAATATGACATGTTTCTCCAATTCAACACAGGATAATTCAATATTTCTCTCAACCGAAAGCTTGACCATGTCTTTACGTTCTTTGGCTTTTAAGTTATTACGAAGAAAAATAAGTGAGCCTCCACATTGGGCAACCTTTCGAGTGAAGGAACTGGCCATATAATAGTTATCAAAGCTTAACATCGTTTGATTTTCTTTAAGCCAGTGGTCGGTAATACAAAGTGCCCTCTGCTGCGAATTTCTTTCTTTCTTTAACTGCTGGACATAGGTAAATAAACCGGCTAAGTGTGAGTCAGAACCGCCCACAAAGGGTTCCGTACCATCATAATAGATGGCGCTTGTTTCTTCACGTTTTAAAAAACACGTTTTTTTATGGAGGCTTTTACTTTTTCTAATTTTAAATATTTGTTGTTATAGCGGCAACAGAAATAATCATCTGTGAAAATTTTAACTGTCTAGCTATCACGGTTCATGAAATACAGCCAGGTGACAGAAGGACAGACATACAGACTGACGGACCCGTCAACGGAGGATTAGTAAGAGAGTCCCGTTTTTACCCTTTCTTTACGGAACCCTAAAAATGGTTTATCCGACGCTCTTACGGTGAAGGAAAACATCGTGAGGAAACCTGCACACATCTGCGAAGAAACACGAACCCGCACTGGGCCCGCGTGGTCGACTAAGGCCCGATCGCCCTAATTCAGGGTAGGCTCGAGCCCCACGGTGGGGACGTATATATGAGCTGATGTAATGATACAAAATATAGTATTGAAAATAGAGCAACTGAAACGAAGATGGGTCGGACAGGTACCTAGTGACAAGTCCCGAAAAATGGAGTAAAAGAATCGAGATTTAGTCTAGTATCTGCACTCCTGAGATAACTATAATGTTTTTTTTTAATCCACAATTGAGAAGCCCTTGGCATCATCTCACCTAATCGTAGGTGACGATGGTGTTGAAGATAGAAGCGGGCTCACCAAGACTCCCCAACGCAATGGGGATCTGGCTATCTTATCTTCAAGCCGGAACACACCAATGCTATTTGGCGGCAAGACTTAGATAAGATGGTGGTAGCTAGCCAGGCGGGCTATTAAAATGCCCTACCACCAACCCAACCGAGGCTTACAAAGTTGACCCTGCAGGGAATCGAAACTGCGACCGCCTGGTGTGAAGCGAATGGACTAACCATTACGCCACAAAGGCGGTTAAAAGGTCATAAGGTATTTACAGGCCATAAGGTATTTTCCACTAGAAAACACTCAGACTATCGTATCGAGAAAGTTACTCAACAAGTTAACAGCGTGCTATTGATTTTAATTAAAACGTGATTGAACTGTGAAGGTCGAAAAAAATATGAGTTAAAATTAGCAATTAACGCGCTTCGATTAGGGGCGAGGCGGGCGGTGTTAAATATTTAAAGCTATTGTGAAATCGAATAATTCTCTACAAGTTTCGCGTTTGTTGCTAATAAATCTTTTGTTTACAAACGTCTTATTTGCAGCTTCGTTTTTGTTTTATTAAAAAATTGAGCTTCACAGAGAAGTTGCGGTTCACCTAATATGTTTTTCCCAAGAATGTTAATTCACATTTTATATGCTCATATACGTCCCCATCGAGGGGCTCAAGCCTACCCTGAATTAGGCCGATCGGACCTAAGTCGACCACGCGGGCCTAATGCGGGTTGGTCGACTTTACACACAACCTTCGAGTTTCTTCGCAGGCGTGTGCAGGTTTCCTCACAATATTTCTTTTATCGTAATAGCTTTAGATAAACGTTTATATGAAATTGAAATTCGAAAACATTCGTACGTGGCAGGAATGGAACCGCGACCTCCTGGACTATTTCCTTCTCCAGGTATATTTTGAATTATTTTTTAAATTTTTAAATTGTGTACTAATTTGTTTCTTGCTCGTTATTTAGTTTTCTTTCCAGCAATTAAGCAATGGCTGGGAGAGATCCCTGTTTAATAAATAAGTACATGTTACGTACGCCCTTGTACATGTTATTCGTGTTATTCATATTCTGTACCTATTCCTGTTTTGTTGTTCACAATGAAGAGTTCACAAACAAACGAAATGAATGACATATTGAAAAGACATACACGATGAGTGTTGATAGTAGTACCTACTGTTGTAAAGACTGATTAGATAGTGTAACATTGACAAATAAAGCGACTCGGCAACTTTTTGGGGTTTTCCAATTTGCCCTTGTGTTGGACGACATGCGAGTAGGACGAAATGAGACTTAAAATACTATTTGGACGATTCGCGTATTGGATCAACAGCACACAAACCAGCCACACAACCCCCACCAATCCGGACTTGGTCACCGTATGTGAAGTATGAATAGCCTAACCTTATTTATTTATTTATTGTTTATTGTACATAGTAAATGAGAAATATATAAGTAAAAAACATGAGATTTACAATTGGTATGCTTAACTCTGTAAGAGTTTTCTGCCAACAAACCAGTATAAGTGAGAAAGAAATGAAATACGAACGGGTAGAGGCGTGTACAAATTTGTTATAGGGAATGTTAAAATAATTATTATAAAATACTTTAAGATCCTAAGTATTATGTTACTTATAACAGATACGTTTAAGTTAATAATAATATACCTACTGCATACATAAATAACTAATAATAAAAAGATATACTTACTACATACTTAAAATAAATAAAGGCATACATAATAATAATATAATATATACATACAATGTTGCAATATAGGGAAAGCAAGTCAGGTCAAGTAATGCTCTTTTATTTTCCTCTTAAATATGTGTATGCTAGGACTGACGCAAATTTCGTGGGGAAGGGCATTCCAAAGTCGCACCGAATGAACAGAAAAGGACTCACCATAGCGGGAGGAGCAGTGAGAGGGAAATTTTAGCAACAGTGATTTAATACATCGGCAAGGCCTATCTCTAGGAACAATGTATTCAAAGCGATCACGCAAATATGAAGGAGAGGAAGGATTGTAAAGGATTTTATAAAGGAAAGAGAGAATGTGTACATCACGACGACGACGAACAGGAAGCCATTTAAGTTTAGATCTAAATTCAGAGACATGGTCGAATTTACGGAGGCCAAAAATAAACCGTATGCATAGATTTTGCAATCTTTCTAATTTATTAAGGAGCACCTCCGTAGCATCGAGGAAGCAGACATCTGCATAGTCAATTATGGGAAGAAGTAGGGATTGTGCAAGGAGGAGCTTGGTTTCGAAGGGTAAAAATTTCTGTAGACGTTTAAGAGATTGAAAAGAGAAATGCACCTTCCTACTGACTTCATTGATATGGCTGGTCCAGGACAGATTGGTATCAAAGATAACCCCTAAATTCTTGGCAGTGTTAGTAAACTCAATGGGAATAGTGTTGTAAATTACAGAGGGTAATGCGGATATGTCTAGCTGGCTGCGTAACGCAACCCCGACAATAATAAGAGCTTGTGATTTGGAGGGATTCACAAGTAAGCCAAATGATTGGGCCCATTCATTAATTCTAGAAAGGTCAGTGTTAACTCGATGTACAGCATCCAAGGCCTCGTCTACTTTAAAATGGTGGTATAGTTGTAAATCGTCAGCATAAAGGTGAAAATTCGAGGTGATAAGCTTAGTTAACGAGTTTATGAAGACAGAGAATAATAATGGGGAAAGAACACCACCCTGAGGAACCCCCGCAGTGAGATCTACCCAGTCTGACGAATACTGATCTCAGCGAACACACTGCGTACGACCCCTGAGGTAAGAATTGAACCAACTTATAGCTTGAGGGGATACATGAAGAGAGGAAAGAATTCCAAGTAAAATATCAAAATCCACTGAGTTAAACGCGCTGCTAAAGTCCAATAATGTGAGTATGGTTAGTTGTTTTCTGTCCATGGCCTGACGAATATCATCCGAAACTTTAAGCAAGGCAGTTACAGTACTGTGGCCAGGGCGGAAACCAGATTGAAACGTACTTAAAAGATTATTAGTATTGAGAAAATAAAAGAGCTGTTTATGGACGATGCTCTCAAGAACTTTAGATAGAAAGGGAAGAATAGAGATTGGACGAAAGTGAGTAGGTGACGCTGGGTTAGATGTTTTAGGCAAGGGAATAACATGCGCTTTTTTCCATAAGCAAGGAAAGGAGCCAGTACTAAGGGAATGATTAAAGATATGAGTGAGACAAGGAAGAAGTTCGTCTACGAGAAGGTTAAACATCTGGGAACTAAGCTCATCTGCTCCAATCGCTGTGGAAGAAATAGAAAGAAGAGATTTCTTAACTTCATTAGGAGATATTTCACTCAACGTAAATTGACTACAAGAAGGAAGTGGTAGATTAGAGAGATATTGAAGAGTGGAATTTTTTACATGGGTATCTAAACAGAGAGGAGGATTAGAAAAGTGAGAATTTAACACATTCAGGTCAAAAATAAACGGACACTCATTTGACGATTTACCAACTCCAAGAGTTTTGAGGAACTTCCACAGGTGAGCTGGATTACATTGCTCAACTGAGTTGTGAATGTGGCGCCGTTTAGCATCGCGGCACATTCTGTTGCAGCGATTGCGAAGCTTTTTGTAGTCAGCTAAGTTAGCATCAGTGGTATTTTTCTTAAGCTTGCGCTTGGCCTTATTTCGTTTAGTCATAACTCGTTCAATCGTGTCATTTAGCCAAGGTGCAGGTGGCCGTTTAACTTTCACTCTTTTAATTGGAGCATGTTTATCAAACAGTTCGGTGATAATTAAGTTGAAATGGTGAATCTTATCATCAGTGTTGCCCGAGCTGATCACTGGAGACCAATCAAGCCTTAAGGCATCTTCTTTAAGGCGCTTCGGATCAATATTTTTAAAACTACGGAGAAACAAGTACTTGGGTTTGCGCTTCTCAGGCCGGAGTTTGTAGTATATAAAAATTAAATCATGATATGAGAACCTTCCCGACTTTGGAAACATGTCTGACAGTGGCATTTTTTTTGTTTTAAAAAAAATAATAATTTAAAAGCGTAACCTTTCTGACTTTAAGAACATGTGTGACAGTGAATGGCATTTATTTTGTTTTATGCTCCTTCGACAAAAAGCGTCGGTGGCTCAACCGGTAACGACTCGGTCCATCTAACCAGAGGCACCGGGTTCAAATCTGGACGGCCAATGTACCAATGAGTTTTTCAAAAACTTACGTACATATATCATTACCGATTGCTTTAACGGTGAAGGAAAACATCGTGAGGAAACCTGCACAGGCCTGCGAAGAAACTCGAAGGTTGTGTGTGAAGTCGACCAACCCGCACTGGGCCCGCGTGGTCGACTAAGGCCTAATCGCCCTGATTCAGGGTAGGCTCGAGTCCCTCGGTGGGGACGTATATGAGCTGATATAATAATAAATAATAAAAATGCTCCTTCATTGAACCTTCAAGCTGTTAGTCTATGGAACTCCCTCCCTGTGTCCATTGGACAAGCCCCATCTCTTGACTCCTTTAAAACTAAAATTAAAGAATATCTCCTTGCGCACTGACACGTACTGTGTATACTAATATTTTGCGTTTTAATTTGGTTTTTTTTTATACGTATTTAGTAATTATTTTATAATTTATTTATGTATAATATACAGGGTGAAAAAAAAATTGATGGTTAGAACTGGGGGTTCCAATCATCATACTGAACAACTTTCCCCAAGGAGCCCATAGTCAATTCTCAAAAAAAAATAGACCCTCCATACAAAAATGTACAAAATTGGTCGATCAGCTCATAGATTTGTATGCAGAGTTGTATTTTTTTGGCGTTTTTAGCAAAGTCGTAGTACAAAAGTTGTTCAGTATGAGGAGTAGAAGCCCCAGTTAACGGGACACCCACACCAATTTGGTTACGCTTTATATATAGGTATGTATTACAATTTTTATTGTATAGTCCGAGTAGGTTTTTATTTATTTATAATTTATATTATATGGTATTTTATTTTTTTACCTATAAAAAAAAATCCATTGTTGCTCGCATACCTGTCTCTTTGCTTTTTCTCCAAGCACTGGGTTTTCTGGTAGAAATCACTCTCAGAGATAAGTCTAATTGTATGTCTCTTAGCTTTTGTTTTGTATATGACTGTATGTGGAAAGCGTAGTGTAGGCAGGCCTCCCACTCGGTGGACCGATGACCTGGTGACGGTCGCGGGAAGCCGCTGGATGCGGGCAGCGCAGAACCGGTCGTCGTGGAGATCCTTGGGGGAGGCCTATTTCCAGCAGTGGACTTCCTTCGGCTGATATGATGATGTATGTGGAAATCCTTGGGGGAGGCCTTTGTCCAGCAGTGGACGTTTTCTGGCTAATAAAGATGATGATGATGAATAAATTCACAATGAAAATAAAATTGACTCACTCATTATACAAATTAATCAGCTGTTCGGTCAATTATGTGCATTTCTTTAAGGCTTATACCGCCGCCAACGACAACTTTTTATTTCAACTAATGATTTATTTATCGAAAAAAATAATTGTTTTGTAATTTACAGGATATGGAGAGTGATTTTTTTTTCTAGAATTCAATTTTAATACAAAGAACTAAAGAAAAAAATATCCCTAATCCATTCTTCTTTTCGGCTGTAACCATAGAACTGATGCAATTTCAATCGAAACATTATGATAAAATTTATGATCTAAACAAAAAAATATATAAATGATTTTGTTTTCATAATTTTTGGATTTATTTTCTTATTTCATTTATAATGAGTTAAAAACCACAGTTTTGGCAAGATTCGCCCGCAGCGAGTGACGTAACAGCCACGTTGCAGTACGAGCTGACAAGAACTTTATTTCCAAGCTATTTCCACCACACCTCTGCCCACAACTATATTGTAATAAAGACAATGGTACCTATCCACATTACAAACAAAAGACATCAACGCGAGCTACAATAATATACTTTTTTCGTCATTCAGCTCGAACTCCTTAGCG
Organism: Coleophora flavipennella; assembly: GCA_947284805.1. Lineage (NCBI taxonomy): Eukaryota > Metazoa > Arthropoda > Insecta > Lepidoptera > Coleophoridae > Coleophora > Coleophora flavipennella. The sequence continues at coordinate 19,408,507 of OX369255.1, read as the reverse complement.
CGAGTACGACTCACACTTGACCCATTTTCAGTTTTTATTGTTTTACCTCAGTGTTAGTACTATGATCACAGCAAGTTTCATGGTGGTATGTATTCACAGATTTGAACAGAAGGATCCACCCGTCTCCATATTTTAGTCAGATTTTCTTCATACATGCAAAAAGTAGCGCCATCTGACATAACTCGTACGAACTAGCGTGGGCGAGAGTTGACTGACGTGCCGAGTTAAAAGAACCTTGATAGAATTGTCGCTTTAAAAATTCGTTTTTTTAATTTGTTTAGAAGAAAAATACAATGTAAGGTTACTTATCGATGATACGACATCCCATGTTTCTTTTTAGCCTTTCTTTTGTGATATTTACGGCCTCTTACAACACAATAAGGCATTTTTATATGGAATATTTTTCCACCGCACTGAACAATGTCCCGCAGACGACTGAGTCGCGAGTGTGCGAAACTTTCGATTTTCGCACCAATTCGCTGGGCCCATTAGTCGCGCGCGTTGGCCGGGTCCTTACGCCAGTAATATATAAGTCATTGTATGTATTACTGTTTTAACGATGGAGCTAAATCAAAAATACTTCTAATGACCTACATAAAAACACGTTTTTTTGTATGGAGACCCCTCATATTTTGACGTCTAACAAATCGATGGACGCCGGCTGCACGCGCGAAAAAGGATGACTCATTTTCCCGTTACGCTCATTGTCCCGTTACGCTCATTGTAACGTAAGTAAGTATGCAATCATTTCATCAATGTTTTGTAGTGACGTTGTCACGTTAAACTATCGTCCGTAAACCGACTTTACAGACAACCGTTTTTTCACATTTGCAAATTTTTTGTATTTTTTGTTATAGCGGCAACAGAAATACTTCATCATATCAGCCGAAGGAAGTCCACTGCTGGACATAGGCCTCCCCCAAGGATCTCCACGACGACCGGTTCCCACTCCCACTCGGTGGACCGATAACCTGGTGAAGGTCGCGGGAAGCCGCTGGATGCGGGAAGCGCCGAACAGAAATACTTATTCTGTGAAAATTTTAACAGTCTACCTATTACGGTTCATGAAATACAGCCCGCTGACAGACGGACAGACAGCGGAGGCTTAGTAATAGGGTCCCGTTGGTCACCCGCTGGATGCATGGAACCCTAAAAAGCGAGACTGGTGCCTTATGTTATTTTTTCTGACTACCCTCTGATCCGGTCGAGTCAAAAGACAAACAGCTAACGTTGTTTTATGCCACAAAATTGAATTTCGCGGCTCTTTCCTAATCTGTGTTGCTTTATGGTTTAAAGCAGTCTCTTCGTGGATTTGTAAATCAAATTTACAATATCAGACAGCCAGACCTATGTGGAAATCTTGATGCTGAGGGTTTTTGGTTTCCGTACCCAAATGCTGCGGATGAGACTATTTTACAAGATAGTATCTCATCATAATCATATCAGCTCATATACAACCCCAAGGAGGGGCTCGAGCCTAACTTGAATTAGGACGATCAGGCCTTAGTCGACCAAGCGGGTCCAGTGCGGGTTGATCGACTTCACACACAACCTGCGAGTTTCTCCGCAGACGTGTGCAGGTTTCCTCACGATGTTTTCCTTCACAGTAAGTATGTCGGATAAACGTACATAAGAAATCTAAATTCGAAATCGTATTGGTATGTGGCAGGATTCGATCCACGACCTCCCGGACAGGAGGCGGCGGCCCTAGCCGTTACGCCACCGCCGCTCAAAAGATAATATATATGTAAGTAGTAAGCCTTGTGACGACCTTGTAAAGACAGCGCAGGACTGGTCGTTACGAAAATCCTTGCAGTGGACGTTTTTTCGGTTGATGTGATGATGATAATGATGATGATGAAGCCTGCGCCGTGCGATCGTTCGTCCACCTGTCTTTCTGTAACAGAACTATATGTTTAAACCGTTGTAAGAAACTGAAATATGGGTAATAATATTTTAACTGTTTTCCGTTTTAAGTTAACTAGTTAAAAAGTTCAAAGACTGACTCGGTGGTTCAGTTGTTAGTGCTCTTGACTGCTGATCCGAGAGTTGTGGGTTCGATCCCCACCCAGGGCAAACATTTGTGTGATGAGCAGATTTGTTTGCTCTGTGTCTACATATGTATGTATTTAAACGTATATAAGTATGTATATCAGTCTCTGGTTCCCATAACACAGGGAATCCTACATTGGGGCCAGATGACCATGTGTGTTTTGTCCCAGAATATTTATTTTATTTATTTATTTAAATTACAGATGGCCATTGGGAAACTCACCTTGTTAAATAACCTCACCGTGAGGGCGCTGAGCGTCCACTAGCGCCACGCAAAACGTACGCCAGTCTTATTGTAATACACATGGTGAAGGATGTTACAAGATCAAAATACAGAATACTAGCTTTTGCCCGCGGCTTTGCCCGCGTGGACATCGTTTTAAAAACGATATCATCACATCAGCTCATATATACGTCCCCACCGAGGGGCTCGAACCTACCCTGAATTAGGGTGATTATATATAAAACTATGTACACGCAGCCAAAGCCGCAGTCAAAAGTTCTTCTTCTTTTCGAATCGATGGTTTGAATATTGACACTTGTTATTTTATATCTTATTAGGGATGCCCTCAGCTTCGCCCGCGCAGATCCCGATTTTTGCGGTTCCCGTGGGAATTTCCCAAAATCCTTTGTTAGCGGATGCCTACGTCATAACATCTACCTGCAGGCCAAATTTCAGCCCGATCCGTCCAGTGGTTTGGGCTGTGCGTTGATAGATCACTATGTCAGTCAGTCAGTCAGTCACCTTTGAGTTATATATATTTAAATTGGCCTAATAGGTAGCCACGCGTATGCCATTATCACTGCCCCCCACCCAGTCAAATTAGTATTACATAATTAAGATTAATTTGTTCAAAAGTAAAGTGCTCTTTAGTCTGTTACATCAGCTAATAACTAAATTAACATTGGGGAGCCGTAATAAATTATCACAAACTTTGCAGCTCAATAACACAGCGTTGATAAGGGTATCTTCGTTCGTACCCATCAACACTCATATAAATTTTTGCTAATTACTTTAAAAACTTTATTAGCATACAAACATTCGAAATTGTTTTAGTCAAGTACTAACTAAGTTAAAAATTGTGTTTTACATGTGGTGAAGTTTTAAAGCCGCATTAGTTTGTGGTTTTAGATAATAAAACCACAGCACCATGCTAAGTCTTGGACCTATTCGGCATAAAATTTAATTTTAGTTTTAATCTTTAGCTATAGTTTATTTTGTTGTTTATTGTAATTATTTTTCTATTTATTTTTTGCCGAATTAACTATATTTCTTTCTTTGCTTTCTTTCATTAAGGCCTCTGATCGTATATTTCGACTACGTGTTGGTTGTGCCAAACTTGCTGATTTTGGCCTTGATCACATACTTGATGATTGTTGTTAATTCATATTTTATGCAAGGTGAAACCGAATGATGAAAAATTAAAGTTGAAAAAAACCTAAAAACCGACTTTAAAAAGAAATTCACTGAATAGTATGAAATAATATTTTTATAAAATACAAGAAATTAACCAACAATAACGGAATCAAAGGTAGGTGCGAATCATATTAGGGGCCTACAATTATTTTTGAGGTCGATGCCAGCACACAGCTACTTACTTATATCAAATGTTTTAGATTCGATGGCTTAGCTGGCACCGACCTCAAAAAAAATTGTGGGCCCGTAATTGATTAATTAATTTATTTCGTTATTATTGGTTATTTTCTTGTATTCTTTTATAAAAATATTATTTCATACTATTGAGTGAATTTCTTTTTGAAGTCGGTTTTTAGGTTTTTTTCAACTTTAATTTTTCATCATTCGGTTTCACCTTGCAGAAAATATGAATAAATACTATTTTCTTATTTGTTTGTTGTGGAAAGCCAGTTTGTAGTTATATTTTTAATTATAACTATGACTATGTGTGTGATTCATATTTTTTTGATCTGTGCGGTGTAAACGACCATAACCCAATTACTTATATTTAAGTCTTTTTCTCATGTAAGTGACATTTTGTCTTTTATGAAAATAAATATCTTTAAACCGAAGTTGCTTTCCGTGGATAACACCCACTATAAAGAAAATGATGAAATTGCGTGACAACGCCCATGATCAGCGTTGCCAGATTTTTTTTTTGCCAGGTCGGGATTTCGAAAATTTTTGAGTAAAAAAAGCGGGATTCTTTCTTTTAAAGCGGGACATAATAAAAAACCGTGTCGACTCGTAGTCACACCAGATTATAAAGGTATAGAAGTTTTTTAACATTTATCTTTTTATTTGAATTCGTACGTAATCGTGCGTTTTCGCGAAATAGAAATTTATAAAAAAATGGGAATAAGACAATAGAGAAGGCTGTGGAATAAGAAAAGAGTGAAAGAGAAAGAGAATATGTCGCGGCCGCACGAACCGATTTGCGTGACGCACCCCTCTCTCTCCCGCGCGCTTATCATCATTGCGCGCCGAGCGGGGCCGTGCTTTCTCAGCACGCTGTACGCACAGTCGAGTTATCATATCACCGAAAAGCGGGATTTATTTTGTATCACATGACCTACTGATCGAAAAGTTGAGCTACTTTGGTATATGAGGCTTAGCGCTTGATTGGTTTCAATCTTATTTAAGCAATAGAATTCAGGCTGTGAAAATAAGACATTTGGATGAAAAAAAATGTGTTACTTCAACCAAATCTGAATTTATGGTAAATAAATGTGGTGTGCCTCAAGGAAGTGTACTTGGTCCATTGTTGTTTTTGCTATACGTTAATGACCTTCCTGAGGTAACACCACAAAAAAGTATCTTATTTGCTGACGATATTTCCATCATAATACCGTATAATATTAAATCGAAAAATTATGAAACTCACATAAATAATAAAATTAAGGAGGTAATTGATTAGATGGACCAAAATAACTTAATTGTAAATATAACTTAAAACTATTTATATACAATTCGGCACAAATAGACATAACAAATTAAAACTTAACATACATAGCAATGAATCACATATACAAGAGGTTAATAATACAAAATTTCTAGGTGTTGTGTTGGACGATAGTTGTAGCTGGGAAAAACATACAGAGACTTTGAGAGAAAAACTGAATAGATACGTGTATAAGAAATATTTAAACGGTTGAGACTATGCTTTCGGCATACCATGGTTACGTAGCGTCTGTTCTAAAGTGCGGCTTGTTAATATGGGGAAATTCTGTTCATTTTAATAATGTTTTCATTGCACAGAAGAAACTAATACGAGCTATATGTGGCAAAACATCCCGTGAGCCATGCAGGCCATTATTTAAGTCGTTAGGACTGTTACCCTTGCCCTGTATGTATATTTAAGAGGTCGCTACTTTCGTAAAAAATAACTTACATATATTTAAAAAGACGAGAGATGTGCACAAAAGGACTGTTAGAGACCCAAACAAATTAGTTTTAAACAGTATACCCAAACTGACTCATTACAATAGACAGTGTGTAGTTATGTGTGTTAAAATTTATAATACTTTACCTACTGACATAAAATCAATACCTAATATTATACCATTTATACGCAAACTTGTGACATTTCTAAAAGAAAAAATATTTTATTCCGTAAATGAACTCCTAGATAGACATTTTTGACAATTAACATTGACTATGACAATTGCGTTTTATTAAATTATTTTGTAGTGTAATTGACTGTGTGTGAATTTTAAAAGTAATAATTATGATAAGATTGATATTTTCATGCCAAATCTGGTGAAATATGAGAACTTCCTATATAATGTTAACAGCTTTATAACCATGTTTTATGCAAATAAATTTTCATTTCATTACAATTAAAGCTTATTAGCTTGGTAGGTACTAACTTTTGCTTATGATTTAAATCCATAATTCGATTTTAATAGGTATATGTTCTCCAACCGTATCTGAAACTCGCTCTTTTTGTGTGTTTTTAAATACCACAAAACGCCTAAATGAGACACCCTCAGGCCATAGATTGCCATCCAAGAAAATGAATAATTTAAGTTTAGGTACATACATTTTATAGGCATTATAATATCTGTCCCTTTTTATGTGATTTTTTTCCAACGTCACTGATACCTTTGTTTTCTTAAATATGTAGGTAGTGATATCCGTCACCGTTCCGATTCCGTTACTATGCGCTCAGGGGTGATTGACTTGTTGCTGGTCAGTGATTTTTGTAGTAAATTAATTATGCCAACAGGACCACTGTTCAACTCAAACTGATAGCTATCCGATAGATTACGTACTCCTCTTCTCTTGTTTACTTAATTATTTTCACACTCAAAATTATTTACTATTGAGGCTTGTTTGAGGTTCAATAAGTCATGTTTGACCTCCTCAAACTGCTTGATCGACACGTAATTTTAATATCCGTTAGGTCCCTTTTTTTTTTCACAATTGGTAAACCCTTGACAACATCTCACCTGGTGGTAAGTGACGATGCAGAATAATCAGGTCTTTTAAAAGTCTAGTCGCGTCGATGTGGTCAAACGTGACTGGGGGTAGTTTTTGTAAGTCTCGCGCCACAAAAACCGGTACTTCCTCGGGATCAACTTGTTTAAAAAGGTTTATGACATCTTCTAGATCTCTCTGGGTTTTACCTTCTTTCCTGCGGGTAATCTTGCGCTGCGTCTTCACTGAATCAAACAGTAATTGTTTAGCCGCCAAAATATCCTCCGCCGTAAATGATGAGGTATATAATCGAACTATACTATCCTCGCACATCACATCAATTTTGTTTTGTATAAGCGCCAGAATCTCGTTTATAACTATATTACAGTTTTTACATTTCAAAATATTTGACGTCATGGTTCTCACGTATTTATCACACGGAGACGCGCTACACGCATCTACACGCAACGCACCTCGCGACGTTTATGTACTTTACTTTATATGTACTTGCAACTTTAGCCAGGCTTCATACAAAAATGTTCGAACCTCTTTAATTGCAATAGGTTTAGCAAAATTTGCGTGGTGAGCCATTCTAGAAATGCAAACTTTTCATTTTCCCACGGGAACTCCTAATTTTCCTGGATAAAAAGCATCCTGTATGTTAACCCGGGCTATAAGGAACCACCATACAAAATTTCATAAAAATTGGCCTGGTATTAGTACCACAAATCGCTAATAGATGGCACTGTAAGTTTTTTAGAACTCGGCCGAGCGCGGGGTGTTAGGTTTCATTTTCGTTACGGAATTTCTTGATTCGGTCGCCGCGCTCAAAGCCCGCGATAAAAGCTATGCAATAGCTTAAAATATGAATTTTTATTTTACGTTTCTTGTTATTTAGTGCGAGAGGGTGTGATCGATATTTTTCAACGATATTGTTTTTATTTTTACATTCAGTTTTTCAAAAAATCCCGAATTGAAGGAAAAGTAGATCAGAACTACAGAAAGTAACAATTTGTTTCCCACAAAATTAAGCACTGTTTACTCAAAGCATCTGTGATAACACCACACAAGAAATACATAAAATGTTCTGCACTGCCTCATGTAGACGTTTGCATACTGTTTTCAGTACGTATCGGTCGTTTTAATATTTTCTTTACTTTTTACCTATTTATAGCCCATAGTACTGGGAAACACAGTTTGGGACTAGATGAACGTGTGTGATTTGTCCATGAATATTTTTTTCTGTAAGTAGTTAAGTATTTAGTGAGTATCTATAAAGTAGAAAAAAAAAATAGTTTATAAACACAGATAATTCGAAATCAACAGAAAAAGTTTGCTAAGAAACGCATATATTAAATGTTATAAACAGCAAAAATTAATTTCATTTTAATTTCATTACCAACCCACACTGGGCCCGCGTGGTCGACTAAGGCCCGATTGCCCTAATTCAGGGTAGGCTCGAGCCCCTCGGTGGGGACGTATATGAGCTGATATGATGAAACAGCAAAAATTAATTACAGTGGCGCAAGTAAGAAGTTGCGGACTACGGTAAATATAAAATATTACGGTAGAAAATTATTACGTTTTTTTTTGTAAGTACAATGTATTTATGAATAGTGTATAGTTACATTACATTGTATATTGGTTGGTTTTTCCCTTCATCTGGGGTAACAGCCGTGGTCGTATATGTCGCAGCCGTTACGCAGAATCCGCCAGTTTCCAAATGGCGCGGCGCCCAGGGGGGGGGGGGGGGACCTCGCTTCACTAGGCTCTTTGACTGTATAATCAATCAAAAATGACCAAACCTAACATGGCTCGCTCCGCTCGCTTATTTAAATATATGCTACTCAGTAGTTTTTACACGAAGCGGCGTACTTTTTTCTTGCGGCTTACTTCATTTCGTGATGTCGCCGCATTCAAAAACGCCGCCGTTTTACAATCCGGCGTTATTCAGCGCGCTACTTTGCAAAACGACGTAATTCTACAATACGGCTTCCACAGATACATTAGAATGTGGTCATCATGACGTTTCTTTTGATAGAAAACCTGACATGATTATGTTAAAAAATGGGTTTTCTAATTCACTTATGAAATCCGCCATTTTGATATTTTCAAATGCTATATATCTTAAGACACGCGGAGTGAAGGCAAAGATCCAAAGTCACCACATTTGTCAAAATCGTTTAAGACCAGATAAATATACATACATACATACATTTATACACAGAGACTGTCAAAATATAACCCTCCTTTTTCCGTAAAACTATTAAGTAGGTTGTTTTTTTTATTAAAATATTTTTTTTTAGATTTACTGGTTTGTTTCCAAGCCAAGGCAAGCAATTTCCCAAAAGTCTTCAAATGTAATTAACTAATAACAGTAGAACGCCGATTATCCGAACGCTGATTAACCGAATCGCCAATTATCCGAATCGGTCCTAAGCGTAATAAAAAAAATTAAAACCAAGTAATTTTTGTTTTGTTTTAACAAGTTGCAACTCGTTGGATTCCAGATACTTATGTTTAGTATATCTTTTACCCTATCCGTTTTAGACCTAAACTTATCAGATCACACTAAAAACAACAAAAAAATCATTTTTTCAACTTACGTAATATTTTGGTGGCCTGAAATTGCACGGCGGCGGCGGCGTGGGGTCAAAAGTCAAAGCTTTGAATCGGACTAGATGAACCGCGATGCGACGCCGTGCAAAAGTATACCTTGCAACTTACGTATACTCTGATCAAGATGTTCAAGTGTGGGTTATTGTAGAACTGTGTTTGTTAAACTTAATAAAGTTTATTCTATGTGTGACAGTTCATTTTTCTTTATTACCAGTCTATGTCCGATTGTCCGAATTTTCGATTATCCGAATCGACCCCGGTCTCAATAAATTCGGATAGTCGGCGTTCTACCACAAAACAGATAGTTCTACTCTATATTTGTATTCAAATCACATATCTTTTTTTCCTGCTTTCATTATTTTCTCCGCAGCCTATAGCGCCGGGACATCTGTATATTCGATCACTGTAATGACTAAAAAAACACAAAATTCAAAATGAAATATTCCGTTGCTATTTCGTCATTCAACTTCAGTGATGGACGAAACACAAAAGAAGAAATCTTTTGTTGTCGAAACTTGTGGAGTGGCTCGCGACGCAACGCGACGTGCAATATGCTAATCAAATGATAAATGGTTATTTGATATCCGTTTCACATTTCATTTAAATTGTGGAAAAATTGGGAAAAAGAAACAGGAAAAATTCGTATTTTTAGGGTTCCGTACCTCAAAAGGAAAAACGGAATCCTTATCTTATAGGATCACCTTGTTTGTCGTCCGTCCGTCTGTCTGTCAAGACTCTTTATCTCGGGGACGCGTGGAGGTATCGAGTTGAAATTAAAACTATATATTTCAGCTTACAGTCCCTTGAAGCTGTGAAAAAATCAAACTTCTAAGTTAACGTAAAAAAAGATACGGCCATTAAATCCGCAAAAAACGTATATATCAATGCTCTCAAGGGATTCAAAATTCATAGGGTATTTCCTGTTGACCTAGAACTATGTAATTTGGCAAGTAATACCCTCTTATACTGCTAATATAGGAAAAAATCTGAAATCTGTCCATACAAATTGAGTTAACCGTGTCATGTGAGGTGTCGTATGAAAGGGCTTCATTGGCACAAGCTTAAACAGATTTTAAATTATTTTTTTGGTGTATAGTTTTCGATTTATGACGAAGAATGAAAAAAAAAATTTTTTTTTATATGTATAAGTAGATAACTAATAATTTTGGTGTATGTAGTACCAAACAGTTTGCACTGTTATGATTACTTATGATTTATAATATGTACCTACAAATTTGTACGGAACCCTCGGTGGGCGAGTCTGACTCACACTTATCCGTTTTTTTCGGTTTGTTGTAGGTCACAAAGTCTTGATTGGTTATGAAGGGCATTTCGTTACGCTGGTCTGGGTACCCCGAACAAATTAATTAATAACATATTAAAAAAATAACGATTCCCCACAGAGAACATACCTTCTCTAGGAGCGACTAACATTTTGCAATATACAGGTTGAGTTTTTTTTAAAGGTCAGTATGGGGATATTCTTAACTTTTAAAGATAGAGAAAATCGCTCATAAGAACCGTGATCTCAATTGTAATGAAAATAAAAATGGCGTTGTAAAAAAAATCTGAATATGTTCACAGATATGGCTGGTTTTGATTTTTTTTGTTATTTCGATTGTACATACAAATAAAAAATTGTATGGAGACCATAGGTCTAAAGTTGCTAGAATTTGTTGAAATTAACGTTTTAGTTTTCTTTAATAGTTTCGTGAAAACTAAACTTACTGGCCGATTTTCAAATGAAAAAGGAAAAAAATAAAGAACATTCAGATAAAAAAAAACAATATGTGTGTTTCTGTCATTCATTAAATGCATAATTTAGTCAATTAATTAGTTGTGTTGTGAATTCAATGGTGAACTTAATAGGTAAAATGCCTCGATCGTTGTCAAATTCCGAAAAATGGATTTATTTAGAGGGTATCATTTAAGTAACAGGAACCAAAAATTGGCAATTGACTAGTATCGTATTGAATTCCCCCTCCTGAGATAAACGCCAAGTTGCTGTACTTTGACCATAATGTTGAATAATTTACTGAGGTACGGAAGCTTCACGAATCCTCACAACAAAAAAACATTCCTACATCATCAGTCGAGATGTCGAAATAAATATTTTGTGTTTTGTCGAGAGTTCAGAAACTTCTCGAAAGCGATCATGCGAGAAGATGAGCATTCTGTAATTGGGTTATCAACCGTGTAACACGGAACTCAATTCTTTTAAGTCGAATACTTTGACGGTTGAGACTAACTTTTCAAATAATGGTAAACTGAAATTACTTCTCCGATTTATTGTTTTATTTAAGCGTTTTAATTACGTAAACTTATAATGCCACACATCATTTCAGGGATGTATAACCGGCGCAACAACCGTTACTGGTCCACAGAAAATCCTTTGCGAACCACTAAAAGCAGCTACCATATTAGATTATTTTAATTGTTGTTGCGGGATTTTGGACAATAAAGTAGTGTCCATTCAGTTGTATAGTTTTGCCGCCTAGCATAATTTTTGACGCCATTGATGTATTCCGCCCTGAAGATAATCTTATATTCAAAAATTACCAGCTCCTCAATGCGTTGGGAAATATTGGTAAAGCCGCTTTTATCTTAGGCATCACCGTCACTACCATCAGGTTAGATGATACATATTATATGACATGATTATACCAAAGGTTTATCAATTGTAGATAAAAAACTACTTTTTTGGAAACTTTGTACTTCATCAACTGACCAATATAGAAAGCTGCATATCTGATTCCAGAAGTGTATGAAGGTCGCGTTGCCCTACAAAGAACCCTTTAAGATTAACATATTAGGATTTTCTGTCCCAGGGAGTCACACCACTAGTCACCTCGTATATACACCGACCAACGACAACCATGACGAATAATTGATCCCTCGCTATTGCTTTCTATCTTGAGTCCTGCGGATTAGATGAACAGCTCCATTTTAGGAAATATGAAATATTCGTCCGCGTGGACATCGTTTTCATGACTGCTTTGAAGGTGAGTGGTGAGGACGGACCGCGAGCGTAGATATGAGATCTCTACAGATTCCTCGGGAACTGTTCTGAGCTATTCTGATTAGCAGTCTTTTTTTTATTATTTCTTTATTAAAAATTTGAGTGCGTTTGGCTGCACCTCACCTGATGGTAAGTGCCAATGCAGCCGAGGATGTGACACGCAAGCTCAAATAGTGCCTATTCACTCTCGTCGTGAAGATTCCTAAATTATACGAATCCACTCCTTCATTTCCTTCCCTCAGGAACTGTATCGAAATATGCTGTTTTCACGATATAAAAAACAGTCTGTGTCATCTATAAGATACGCTACGTGCATGCCTAATTTTGCCAAGATTGGTTGAGGTGTTGAGGCATGAAGAGGTAACAAACAAACAAACACATTATCATATTTATAATATTACTAGCTTTTACTCACGGTTTCGCTGGCGTGGACATCTTTTTTATGACTGTCTTTGAGGGTAAGTGGTGCACGAGCCTTGGCTGGGAAACAAACCAGTAAATCTAAAAAAAAATATATTTGATTTAAAAAAAAACAACCTACTTACTAGTTTTACGGAAAAAGGAGGGTTGTATTTTGACTGTATGTGTATATATGTATGTATGTGTGTATGTTCATCTCGTCTTAAACGATTTTGACAAATGTGGTGTCTTTGGATTTTTACCATCACTCCGCGGGTCTTGGATATACATATAGCATTTAAAAATATCAAGATGGCGGATTTCATAAGTGAACTAGCTGTCCCGGCGAACTACGTTCCTGATTACACTACACTACCCTACCCTATACTACACTACCCTACCCTACCCTACACTACACTACCCTACCCTACCCTACACTACCTTACACTACACTACAATACACTACACTACACTACACTACCCTACCCTACCCTACCCTACCCTTCCCTACCCTACCCTACCCTACACTACTCTACTCTACCTTAGGCTACACTACCCTACAATACACTACCCTACCCTACACTACACTACACTAAACTACACTACCCTACCCTACCCTACCCTACCCTACCCTACACTACCCTACCCTACACTACACTAACCTACACTACACTACCCTACCCTACACTACACTACACTAAACTACACTACCCTACCCTACCCTGCCCTACACTACACTGCACTAAACTACACTACCCTACCCTACCCTACCCTACATTAGAGCCTTCTCCTGACAATAACGAACTCGACAAAAAAAGAATAAGCGAAATCGGTTCACGCGTGATGCCGTGACCAAGGGAAATAGGGATTCATTTTTATATATATAGATTAGAAAACCCATTGTTTTTTAACGATTAATGTCATGTTTGGTATTAAAAGAAACGTCATGATGAGCACATTCTAATGTATCTGTGGAAGCCGTATTGTAGAATCCGTCGTTTTGCAAAATAGCGCGCTGAATAACGCCGGATTGTGAAACGGCGGCGTTTTTGAATGCGGCGACATCACGAAAAGAAGTATGCCGCATTATATGAGGCGCCACTTTGTGTAAAAACTACTGAGCAGCATATTTAAAATGAGCGAGCGGAGCGAGCGATGTTAGGTTTGGTCATTTTTGATTGATTATACAGTCAAAGAGCCTAGTGAAGCGAGGTCCCCCCCCCTGGGCGCCGCGCCATTTGGAAACTGGCGGATTCTACGTAACGGCTGCGGCATATACGACCACGGTTATTACCCCAGATGAAGGGAAAAACAAAGGCTATGATATCTCTTGAGTACTTTCAGTGAAGATTTTTCTTAGTCGGGTTTTAGTTTTTCATCATCATATCAGCCGAAAATCGTCCACTGCTGGACAAAGGCCTCCCCCAAAGATTTCCACGACGACTGGTCCTGCGCTGCCCGCATCCATCGACTTCCCGCGATCTTCACCAGGTCGTCGGCCCACCGCGTGGGAGGCCTGCCTACGCTAAGTTTTCCGGTGCTCGGTCGCCACTCGAGAATTGTACTGCCCAATAGGCCATCTGTTCTACGAGCTATGTGCCCTACCCACTGCCCCTTCAGTTTAGCGATTCTGTGAGCTATGTCGGTTATGACGCAGAGAAACTCCGAGCATAGAGCATAGCATAGTTTTAGTTTTTATTTGAAGTAAAACTTCTTTACACACGCTTGACTTGGGGAGTAAGCTAATGGATGCGTGACGAGAGCGTTACGGAAGTGTGATCGGGCGAGGCGAACGGAAGTTGAGAGGGATTACATATATATCGATGAGAGACAATACAAACAATTGTTTTTATGTTTAATTATAAGTTTTCCATTAAAGATAGAAATGTGAGATAGATTTTATTTTGCAAAGGTGAAATAACGGTTGAAACGTGTTCACATGTGTTATTTACGCAAAAAATGGTTTCAACCTGAATTTTGAATGTCATTCTGATATTGCCCGATGCACAAATTTTGTGAGTTAGTAAAGTTCTTTATGTGGCATACCGTTAAAAATACAATAAACTGGAGATCTTTTGAAGGAGTTATAGGATCCCGATCACTTTTTTTTATACTCTTGTAAAATTTACCTTTAATTTCATTTTTACCTCTTCCGAAAACTTTGAGAGTTAATAAAAAAAAAACTTAATGGTAACTGCCAGTAATTAAAGTGCACATCAAAATAAAATTTAGTCTTTGAAGGTACACCCAATAGCATTTTTAAAATGCAAGTTTAAATGCAGAATTTTGGATTTTCTTTAAAAACAACAATAATTGAAAGCAACAATAAATGAAGCTACAAGGAGAATTGACACCGCCACATCACTCCCACCCCTCCAGAGACCATCTTAGGATGGGCGTAATAGTCAGACAATCTGACCTTTCTCCCCGAACATTTTTTCTTGACCACAACGGACGTCCTCATCACTACGCTAGTCTCCCTAATAATATATAACTTTTTTGTACTGCTTAAATTCTTCTTTTGTATTGACAAGCATCGTACCTTTTTAGCAGTCTGTGTTGATTTATTTATTTTTGTCACTTAATGTTTGACATTTTATTTATTTTATCTTCATTGTGTTTTTATAATATTATTTTATTGTATAAAACTTAAATTATGGAAGACGCCCTTTCTCGCGCGCTGAGCTTTCTGCCCGTAGTCGAAACATGTTGCTTCTGCATCAAAAACATTAAAATAGGGGCCATTATTTCAAGTATTGTGCTCTTTTTTTATCATGCTTCTACTGGGACTTCACTACTTTTCGGGTCCAGTTACCGTCACAAGGGCTCCGTCATAGCCATCATTCAGGCTATAGTGTATTATATAGAGGCTGTAATTAGTATTGTGGCGTTTGTATTAAACATCATCGTATTCTTTACGTTTTGCATGGAGATGCGCATTGTGTGGGGACTGCTGTATGTGCTGTTGTCCCTGGTGGAGTTAGCGTTGAACACTATCTACACTCTGCTTATCCTTATACGAGCATTCGTCGACCCCGGAATAATTCCTTGGCCAACGCTGAACATGACTAAGTGCCCTAAAGCTAATGTGTCTGGTGTGTTTACATTTTATATTTTAATACATTCTTCTCGCTACTTCGTCGGTGTTGATATTTAAAAATCATTAATAAAAGATTAATATAAAATATTTTATGCCCAGTTTTACCCTCTAATTGGTTGAAATTTTAAAAGTCCTTTCCGAGTACCAGTATTGTTAATAAAAAAACACGTCTGAATAAAAACACATACCTCTCTGTTTTAAAAAGTCGGATAAAATATATCCGATGTCACTCACGAAATGAAGACAAATCTAATGATAACTCGCACTTTAAAATTTTTCATGAAGTTTAAAAGATAACGAGCAATAAAGAAATATACATACATACATACACATATACATCCTACATTAGACCTGAACAATTTTCATTTCTTTTTTGTGGGCAGTCATTTAAAAAGGAACCCCTTCCTAGGCCTAGACAGTTTTGCAGATAAATCACCGCTATGCCGAAAATTCCTTCCTCTGGTCTGTCCTGCGCACTGTGACGGTTGCGGTACGTCACAGAGCTTGCAACGTATGAACCAGTACTGACCGCAACGCCGTACGTGCCTCTGGTCTGCCCTGCGCCCTTTTGTGGCCGCGGCAAGGCACAGAGTTTGCAACGTATGAACCAGTACTGACCGCCACGCCGTACGTGCCTCTGGTCTGCACTGCGCCCTTTTGTGGCCGCGGCACGGCACAGACCTTACAATGTGTGAAGCAGTACTGACCGCTACGCAGTAAACGCCTCTGGTCTGCCCTGCCCCTGTTGTGGCCGCGGCATGGCACAGAGTTAGCAACGTATTAACCACTACTGACCGCCACGCCGTACACGCCTCTGGTCTGTCCTGTGACATGTTGTGGCCGCGACAAGGCATAGAGTTTGCAACGTACGAACCAGTACTGAACGCGCCTCTGGTCTGTCTTGCGCACTGTTATGGTTGCGGTACGTCACAGAGCTTGCAATGTATGAACCAGTACTGATCGCCACGCCGTACACGCCTCTGGTCTGTCCTGCGCCCTTTTGCGGCCGAGGCACAGCACAGACCTTACAATGTGTGAAGCAGTACTGATCGCTACGCAGTAAACGCCTCTGGTCTGCCCTGCCCCTGTTGTGGCCGCGGCATGGCACAGAGTTAGCAACGTATTAACCACTACTGACCGCCACGCCGTACACGCCTCTGGTCTGTCCTGTGCCATGTTGTGGCCGCGACAAGGCATAGAGTTTGCAACGTATGAACCAGTAATGACTTCTACGCCGTAACCGCCTCTGGTCGGTCCTGCCACTGTTGTGACCGCGGCACGGCACAGAGCTTGCAATTTATGAACCAGTAATGACCGCCACGCCGTACGCGCCTCTGGTCTGTCCTGCGCCATGTTATGGCCGTGACAAGGCATAGAGTATGCAACGTATGAACCAGTACTGACTACCACGCCGTAAACGCCTCTGGTCTGTCCTGCCTCTGTTGTGGCCGCGGCACGGCACAGAGTTTGCAATTTATGAACCAGTACTGACCGCCACGCCGTAAACGCCTCTGGTCTGTCTTGCTCCTATTGTGGCCGCGGCATGTCACAGAGTTAGCAACGTAATAACCAGTACTTACCGCCACGCCGTAGGCACCTCTGGTCTGTCCTGCGCCCTTTTTTATAGCCGGTATCCAATATTTTGAACTTGCAAAAACGTACGAAAAACGAATCAAATTCCTCTTAAATTAAACTTTTCCTTACTTTTGCACACAAATACTTAATTTAAAATTGAGCTACAGAAAGTGATATGGCCATTTTTCACAGTTTTTAAGAAGCAGGCTTCCAATCATCACATTTTAAAGCGAGAAGCGGATATTTTACTAGCTCTTAAGTCACAAATACCGAGCACCCAAACAGACCAGCACTGCTTAGTCTGACCTGCGACCAAATTTTTGCTATTTATCTTCATATAAACCGTTATATTTCAAAGCAAAAATGGAACTCTAAACTCTTTATTCTCAAACACACCCGTCATTTCTATGACTCCTTTGAACAAAAATAAGTAGGTACCTACTCCGGAAAACTTACCTAGCGTATGCAGGCCTCCCACGTGGTGGACCGACGGCCTGGTGAAGATGGATGCAGTGGACGTTTTTCGGCTAATATGGTGATGATGATCTACACCTGGTGGGGTACCGTCATCAGTCCATGTTAGTTCACTGCTGCATATTCCCTAAGGCTTGCCACTTATGACCCTGCGCGTCCAGGTGTCGCCAGCAACCGTCAGCAAATCAGAGCAAAATTGAAGTAGGGAAGGGCGTCCGTTACTAATTTTGCCTAAATGGTGTAGGATAGCTGCTTCTGTTTCTAACCTTAGTCTTAATGTGCCTGCCATCCTCACAACGACCGCGCGTTACAACTATCACTTGTTAGCGACCATTACGAAGTACGGAAACGGTTAAGAAAAATGCCACTAACAGTCAAATCCATTGACCCAACCACGGAAGTGCCACTGAACTATATTCCTTTATGAAAACACCGCGCCCACCCTCACTCTGAGTAACTTATAACATTTTTAGGCGCTTTGCACACGACGGGGCGGGGCGGTCAATTTCGCCGCCAACGATAGCACAAAGGGATTCTATACTACCAACGCACATGGAGGACAAAAAGAACGCGCCGACTGCGCCGCCTCCATGTGCGTAGGTAGTATAAGATTCCCTTTGTGCTATCGTTGGCGGCGAAATTGACCGCCCCGCCCCGTCGTGTGCAACGCGCCTAAATGTACAAGTACTGTACCTACGCAATTCTTTTTCAGATATTTTCAACGAAACGTGCGTTGACTACACATACTACGACTACGTGTTGGTTGTGCCGAACTTGCTGTTTTTGGCCCTAGGCATATACTTGATAATTGTTGTGTATTCATATTTTATGCAAGATGAAACCGAATGATGAAAAAGAAAAAAAATGCCGAGCAACAACATGGGTTTACTACTTTCTGTTCACCAGCGCGCGCGCAGCATTGGCGCCGTTTTACCTATTAGGTTCTACCCATTCACGATAGTTTGTTGTTATGCAAGGATGAAAAGTTGTTATTTGACGCGATCTACCTATATACTGAATCCTGGGCGTAGCAAGAGTTTCAAAGGTACTAGATACAAAATAAATTTGCTGCTGAGCGAAACACACAATTCACTACAGCGAAGAAAACTTTTAGGTGCAACAGATTAATAGTTATTTGGTTCTATTTAAAAAAAACTCTCCACGCTAGCGGATACAATACAATTTTGCACGCTTAAATGGAATGACAAAATAGGCCTCCCCCAAGGATCTCCACGACGACCGGTTCTGCGCTGCCCGCATCCAGCGGCTTCCCGCGACCTTCACCAGGTCATCGGTCCACCGAGTGGGAGGCCTGCCTACACTACGCTTTCCGGTGCGTGGTCGCCACTCGAGAACTTTACTGCCCCAACGGCCATCTGTTCTACGAGCAATGTGCCCCGCCCACTGCCACTTAAGTTTAGCAATTCTGAGAGCTATGTCGGTTACTTTGGTTCTCTTACGGATCTCCTCGTTTCTGATTCGATCACGCAGAGAAACTCCGAGCATAGCACGCTCCATTGCCCTTTGGGTGACCTTGAGCCTTCTTATGAGGCCCATAGTAAGCGACCATGTCTCAGTTCCGTACGTCATCACTGGCAACACACATTGGTCGAAGACCTTGGTCTTAAGACACTGCGGTATCTGGGACGTAAAGATATTGCGAAGCTTCCCGAACGCTGCCCAGCCGAGTTGGACTCGACGATTGATCTCTTTCTCGAAGTTGGACCTACCTAACTGGACTGTTTGTCCCAGGTATACATATTCGGTAACAACTTCGAGTGTAGAGCCTCCAACCTTCAGAGGAGTAGGTATGACACGGACGTTTGACATAATTTTCGTCTTGTCCATGTTCATTCTAAGACCCACTTGTTGAGAGGCTCTACTGAGGCCATCGAGCATTATGCCTAAGTCGTCCATAGTCTCAGCCATGACCACGATATCGTCAGCGAATCGAAGGTGGGTGATGTACTCGCCGTTGATATTGATGCCGAGTCCACCCCAGTCCAAAAGCTTAAAAACATCTTCCAGGGCGGCGGTGAACAGTTTCGGAGATATAACATCTCCCTGTCTCACCCCTCGCTGCAGCTGAATAGGTTCCGAGTTTTGATCCTGGAGGCGAACCGACATGGTGGCGTTTTCATACAAACACTTCAGCACTTCGATGTATCGATAGTCAATTTGGCACCTCTGGAGAGACTGTAACACAGCCCAGGTTTCGACCGAATCGAAGGCTTTCTCATAGTCCACGAACGCCAAGCATAGTGGCTGATTGTACTCTTCGGTCTTCTGTATAATCTGCCGCAGCGTATGTATGTGGTCTATGGTACTAAATCCTTTTCGGAAACCGGCTTGTTCGGGAGGCTGGAAGTCGTCAAACCTGCGTGCGAGACGATTCGTAATGACCCTCGAAAACAGTTTGTAGACATGGCTCAGAAGTGAGATGGGTCTGTAGTTCTTCAGCAGGGTATTGTCGCCCTTTTTGAAGAAAAGCACGACCACACTTCTGTGCCATGCCTTAGGCGTTTGTCCTTCAAGTATAACGGAATTAAATAATTTCTGAAGAGCTTTAAGTACCGGTGTTCCACCTGCTTTCAGAAGTTCAGCCGTAATTCCATCATCACCCGGTGCCTTATTGTTTTTAAGCTGTTTAAGAGCCATTCTAATCTCGTACAGGCTGACGTCCGGGATATCTTCGGTCTGTGAGCTATATAATAGTAATAATATTTGGGAACCCTACACGTGCGTGTTCTGAGACACATTTGGCCGGTTTTTCAAGCGACTTCCAAAAAGGAGGAGGTTCTCAATTCGTCTGTATGTTTTTTTTTATGTTTGTTACCTTATAACTTTGGACTGGATGAACCGATCTTTATGATTCTTTTTTTATTTGAAAGCTAGTGCTTTCCGTGTGGTCCCATATAAATTTTATCAAAATCGGTGTAGAACTTTATTCGAAAATTAACAAAAACCAAAAATAATGATGCAAAAATGTACTAAGTTGTTCCGATGGAAGTCGGTTTTTTAACGTGTTTAGCGTTTTCAATTATGTCTATTTCAGTTAGTTAGTACCACTACCGACTCATCTTTACACTGCTCTGTCACACTGGTGTGACGGCGAGGAATTAACTTTGCTAACCTTCATAACTTAGTACCTACAAAAAGTAAGTACAGTCGAGTTCGTTAATATGTTGGCAGGGCCAATGGTTCAAAACATTGTAAGCGTGAAAATTATCATAAAGTTTTATACAAACTTTGATATTATCAATAAAATGTTATCATATAAACGGTTCACTAATATGTTACTCTAATGTAGCCAAAAATATCTGACTACTTGATAAAACTTGTAACGCGATACGCTGTTATTATTGATGTGTAACATCTTTGCTCTCGCTTTCCTGCAATTTGTGGGAGTGATTTCGTGAAATGGGACGGAAATGTGTAACAACGAGAGTCCGACTCGCACTTGGTCGGTTTTTTCGTTACTGTCAGATCCGCCACCCAGGTACAATATCGTCATCAAATCTAACTAACCTAAAGTATTTTGTCACATGTTACGCATCATATGCGAGTACTGTAGGTCTCGCTCGATTTTTTTTCTTATTTCAACCCCTACCCCCCCTCCCCCTCCCCCCCCTTACCCCTCCGTACTGTAACGCGGTACGCTGTTATTAGTTCTTTTTTCATGCCATCTATTTATTGTTTCAAGCATGCGCTGACTTATGTGATTAAAACTCGATTCATTTTGCCATCTTTCAATTTTGACATTGTTCATTACTTAATACCTGGATTCTCTCTGAAAGATCCATTACGGGTAAGATTAAATCATTTTGATTTGTATTTTAAATTTAAGTGTATTATGTCTGTCTAAATTCTTATGTTCTTTTCAGGTCTTTTACTTTTTCTTCTAATATTAAATTCTGGTCGACTAAGGCCCGATCGCCCTAATTCAGGGTAGACTCTAGCCCCTAGGTGGGGACGAATATGAGCTGATATGATGATTAAATTCTACTCGACTGTAAGCACGCATCACTTTCAACCCACGCCCTTACAACAACATACCTACAAGTCGTGCTACAAACTGTTAACTAACTGGCCGATATCTGACTTCTTGATATTAAGAAGGTGTAGTCAAATATTTATGATACAACAGATTGATTACATTTTATTGTAAGGCAAAGCTGTTTAGAGTTTTATAAAGCTTATCGTTGCTTATATATTTTTGATTCATGAACATGTACTGATATAGACGAACTTGACTGTACAGACCCATATTGTATAGGTATGCACTTTTTTTTAACTGGAGCTTGTAATCATGAAACTAAACAACTTTCCCTAAGAAACCCATGGTCAATTCGCTATTTTTATGAAAATTAAATATCAATCTGCTCAGAATACAACTCCCAGCTGAGGCCGCGCAAGTTCAATGACCGTGCGGTCACTCACTTAACCATAGACTTACGATACCGCGCCGTACTATTCTGGAGTATTCCGCGCAATTAATTAAGTTTATTTAAAAAAAAAACAAATGCGAATTGACCATGGGTTTCTTAGGGAAAGTTGTTCAATTTTATGGGTACAAGCTCCAGTTATATACCTTTGTTAAGACCCTGTATACTTACTTACTTCGGCTGCTCAGCGAACCAAATAGAATCTTGGCCTCCGGCACCAAATTACTTCACTTTCTTCTGTCCTGCGCCACTTTAAGCCAATCGGCTCTTTGGGGGGGGGGGGCGTTCAGGTCCTTTTACATGTCTTTATCCCAGCGGTAACTCGGACGTCCAAGAAGACGTTTCCCGGTTGGTCGTCCTTTGTACGCTCTCTTTGCAACACGGTCATCATCCATCCTTTCTAGGTGGCCAAGCCAGCAAAGACGAGCTGACTGTCCTTCGCCCATAATATTGGGTTTGGACACCAAGTCTTCAATTTTGTTATTCTCCCGAAGCCTCCAGCTCTGATCCTCCCGTGTGCTTGGGGAACGAAGGAAAGATCTACAGATGAGAGAATCCATCTAAAAGGAGGTGGATAAATTTAAGTACCTAGGTTGTACCGTGACTGATACCAAAATAAAATAAAATAAAAAGCGTCGGTGGCTCAACCGGTAACGTCTCAGTCCTCCTAGCCAGAGGTGTCGGGTCCCCTCGGAGGTGTTGGAGCCTACCCTGAATTATAACGATCGGACCTTAGTCGACCACGCGGGCTCAGTGCGGGTTGGTCGACTTCACACACATCCTGCGAGTTTCTCCGCAGACGTGTGCAGGTTTCCTCACGATGTTTTTCTTCACCGTAAAAGCGTCGGATAAACTTACATATGAAATCTAAATTCGGAATCACATTGGTACAGGGCAGGATTCGAAGCACGACCTCCCGGACAGGAGGCGGCGGCCTTAGCCGTTACGCTACCGACGCTGGACCGAGTGTTGACTTATTGGCATGAAATCCAGTCCACAAGACCTCCAAGCACTCTTAAACAGCACCACATCTTAAGACCATACATACGTTTTCTTTTGCTTTGCCTCAGTGTTCAAGTCTCAACGACCTAAGTATAGAAATATGGAAAACAATATTGTTCTTACGAGCCTGGATATTGTTTTGGTTATGTTCTTCATATCAGCCGAAAATCGTCCACTGCTGGACAAAGGCCTCCCCCAAGGATTTCCACGACGACCGGTCCTGCGCTGCCCGCATCCATCGGCCTCCCGCGATCTTCACCAGGTCGTCAGTTCACCGCGTGGGAGGCCTGCCTATGCTACGTTATCGGTCGCCACTCGAGAACTTTATTGCCCCATCGAACATCGAACCGCCAGCAGCGAAAGCCGCGGGAGGTGAGCGTGCCTACAGCTCCAAGACCTACCTGGACAGTAGGTAGTGGTTCTCTTCCACGAGGCACTCGCCTTGCAGAGTACCGGGACAAGCGTCTTGGCGGCAAGACCTACCGTAACTGGTCCTTGTCTTCACCTTATGGTGTTGGCAGGAATAGCGGCCCTCACTGTATACCCAAGGGGTAGGTAAGTGGAGACGCTATAGCATAAAGATATACGAGAGGGAATGCCCCATCGGCCATCCATTCTACAAGCTATGTGCCCCGCCCACAGCCACTTGGTTATGTTGCGACTGTTTATTTTTGTTGTTTTTATTTAGTCTACAGGATAAATAAATGTGATTCATAAATGGTGAATATAATCTTACGGCGAAATGGAAAAATAATCCGAGTGAAAGAAAAAACCTAGATATACCAATTCACTTAAATTTGGTAACTCCCAAAGATATCATGTACGATCCAGACAGATTCTGTATCGTTCGCAAAGTGTATTTTCGTGTCTCCCCAAAAGCTAGGTGTCAATTACCTAGGTACCTTAAGTTACGTAACAAATTCAAGTAACCTTTTATTGACGGCGAAGTTATGTTTTCCCGATTCGTATAATTTAGGAATCTTTTAAGTCGAGAGTGAATAGTGCAGCATAATTTGATTTAAAAGGGGTTAAATAATATAATAGAGATGCTACATGATACGTAGAATTTTTACTCCTGGCCTAAATAAGAATTTCGGAAAGAAAATATATTTTAGGGTAATTTGGAATACTTTTATTTTATAAGCTTAGAAATATTTGGGTAAAGATAAAAACCAGTGGATAAATAAAGATGTAAAGAGTGAATGACATTTAAAAAATAGGTAAAAGCGTAACAAATTATTGGTATAACAAATGGTTGACCGTGGAAGTAGTTAAATATAAAAACAACACATTACCTAATTTTAAAATATAAAAAAAGGTTAGGTAACGATCGATCGTCCCCCCGGGTGTATAAAATGATCTGATAAATTCCTAAAAAAGTAAATCAAGTTCAATTATCAGCTGTCGAAATTACCCTTCAACGTTATACGTAAAAAAACTTTGGGTGTACGAATTGTTATAATAAAAGGGAGACAGGAGAACACGCAGGCCAGCAGCTGCGCTTGGAGGACGACAGCAGAAATTTGTCGGGCAGGTCGTAATGCTTGATCACCAGTAAGAATCAAGTCCAATGGGCCTTAAATTAGATATGAACAAAAGTTTCACTTCCCTTTTGGTCAGCAGTAGGCAGTTGCTGATCGGCGTAGTTAGAAATACTCCGGGGTATAGTGGTAGTATGCTGATATGTTCGGTCCGTGTGAAAGACCCTTGTTCGGACCGTGTGGAAGACCCTACAACGATGAAATAAAATTTAGTTCGCAACGGCACTAAATAAAATTGGGCAGCTATCTCTTAGCATAAATCACTTACCCCAGTTAAAAATAGGAGGTCTTGAAAATAATAATAATATTTATATTGAAAAAACCTATTTCTACGGTCAACACTCCTCAATTGTTTTCACTCTTTGTCAAAAGCTCGCAATCATTTCCAAATTCTATTTTTATAGACGAACAAGATCAAAAGATAATT
Source organism: Coleophora flavipennella (assembly GCA_947284805.1). Lineage (NCBI taxonomy): Eukaryota > Metazoa > Arthropoda > Insecta > Lepidoptera > Coleophoridae > Coleophora > Coleophora flavipennella. The sequence goes on along the minus strand of OX369255.1, from coordinate 19,383,479 downwards.
TAATTATGAAACGCAAGAAAGGAGATCGGCTCGAAACGATAGTTTGCGTTTCATAATACAACATTCAATGATACGTAGAATTTTTACTCCCCACCCAAATATTTCTAAGCTTATAAAATAAAAGTATTCCATATTACCCCAAAATTTATTTTCTTTCCGAAATTCATATTTAGGCAGGGAGTTAAAATTCTACGTATCATGTAGCATCTCTATTATATCATTAAACCGCTTTTAAATCAAATTATGCTGCAATAGGCACTATTTGAACTTGTGTGTTTCATCCTCGGCTGCATCGGCACTTACCATCAGGTGAGGTGCAGCCATACACAATCAATTTTTTTGTAAAAAAAAAAGATATTTTAAAATATAACTCGCGTCTTACTGTGAGGATTTCAAATGTGATGTTTTCTATTTGACTTTGGCATTGTAGGGAACCCTCTCCACGCGAGTTCAACTCGCACTTGACCTGTTTTTGGGGTCCCGTACCTTACAAGGAAAATACGAAACCCTTATAAGATCATTCGTGTGTCTGTCTGTCTGTCCGTTTGTAACAGCCGGTTTTCTCAAAAACGAATTGACCGATTGACTTTAAATTTAGTGCACATAATATTATGTATGTCGGCCTTTGTCCAGCAGTGGACGATTTGTGGCTGATATGATGTATGTCGGTGACCCAAATACAGCAATGTAACGTAAACAAATGAATTTTAATCAAAGTGGCCCCGTTTGGGGTAAATTAGAATATAAAATAAAGTTTTGCAAACTATATCGCGTGTATATCAAATGAAAGAGGGCTTGTTGTGAGAATCTCAAGTATGTTTTTTTTATAATTTTAAGATAAATAGTTTTGAAGTTATTTAAGAAAACAGGCGAAAATTAACCTTTTCCCCTTTATCTCCGAAACTTCTGGGCCTAAGATTTTGAAAAAAAAACAGTATATGAATGAGGTTAAATGCATAGATTACAGAAAAATCTATGAGAAAAACTAAAATCCTTCCGTTCTTACAGGAAAAAAGAAGTTCCAATTGTTTAGAAACTAGCGACACCTAGTGGGAGCAAGTAGTATCTTCTTACATAGTTAATTTATGTAGTAATACGACAACAGTATTTAGTTCCGTTTTACACATATAGATGGCACTGTCACAGTATTACAATATAGCGGCTTATAGAGTAGCGCAACGAATGTACTTACACAGAGCAACGGAAGGGTACTTGCGGGGCAGCGGGCGGCGAGGCACAGCCTGCCAAACTCCGCGAGCTTGCCAGGCTGGCTACAGGCTAGCATGCTAGTGTCTACGCCGGTGGCGGCATCGTGCGACATCAAAGGCGTTGCGCTAGTGTAAGCCATATCATAATACTGTGGCACTGTAGATGAAAATTAGTTTTTTGGTACGAAGGCCGTAGCGTGCGACTTCGACTCGCATTTGGCCGGGTTTTTTTTTAAATTTAATCCTTGCATGAAAAAAAAAATAAAAAAAAATTTCGAGGAATTTTAGTGCGGGCTGCTGCCGTACAGTTATTTTTTTTTAATCACAATTGGTAAGCCCTTGGCATCATCTCACCTGATGGTAAGTGACGATGATGCCGAAGATGGAAGCGGGCTTACCAAGATTCCCCAACGCAATGGAGAACTGGATATCTTATCTTCAAGCCGGAACACATCAATGTTGTTAACAATGATGTTTGGCGGCAAGACTTAGATAAGATTGTGGTAGCTAGCCAGACGGGCTTATAAAATGCCCTACCACCAACCAAACCGAGTCTTACAAGTTGACCCCACCGGGAATCGAACCCGCGACCTCCTGGTGTGAAGCGAATGGGCTAACCATTACGCCACGGAGGCGGTCAAAAAATTATTATTTGCTAGCCTTTATCAGCGAAATGGAATTTAAACTAAGAGATCCGTGTAGAACACAGAAATCGGAATAATATAGGCACGTGTAGAAGAACCAAGGTCACCAGCATAGCTCATACATAGAATTAGTAGGTTGAAGACAGTGGCTTATCTTATCTTTATAATTAGAGCTGCAGTTGCAGCGACACTTCCAACCAATGGGATCTTCTGTGTCTACCCCTACAACCTTTGCACCCCAAACCTACTCAGAGATGTGCTGCAACAATGCAGCAATTCCGCTGATTGGAAGGTGCTTGTAGCCCTCCGGTTTTGGTAGCCATCACCTAGGAGGTACATACAAAAAATCGGCCTGACAAATGACCCGATCTGCAGGCCCTGTGGTGAAGATACAGAATCAATGGAACACTTACTGTGTCACTGCGATGTCCTAGCTAGCAAGCGTATGTGAGGTATGTACCTCACATACGCTTTTTTCCTTTGTACCGATTTTTTCCAGGTGTTGTAGACAGTGGCAATGGCCAGGAGATGTAGCTCGTAGGAGTCAGATCAATGATCTGAGTCGCAGAACCGATTACCGACGGGGATGTACGGTTCTCGAAACTCCAACCGCCTCCGTGGCGTAATTGTTAGTCCATTCGCTTCACACCAGGTCGCAGGTTCGATTCACAGCGGGGTCAACTTTGTAAGACTCGGTTTGGTTGGTGGTAGGGTATTTTCATAGCCTGCCTAGCTAGCTACCACCATCTTATCTTATCGTTCCGGCTTGAAGATAAGATCACAAGCCCGATCCACATAGCATAGGGGAATCTTGGTAAGCCCGCTTTCATCTTCGGCATCATCGTCACTTACCATCAGGTGAGATGATGCCTAGGGCTTACCAATTGTAAATTTTAAAAAAACATTGTTGCGCGCCTCCTACAAGGTGGATCGCGATAAAAGGGAAGTAGAGGTCAATGAAGATGGCCTAAATCAGGGTAGGCTCGAGCCCCTCGGTGGGGACGTATATGAGCTGATATGATGAAGATGGCCTGAATTTTTGGCTGAAACAATTATGACTAGTGATTCTATGAGCTGTGGACCACGCGAGTTTTTCAAAATGGCTGATATTAAATATTTTTGTTATCAACGCCCATGGCTCCGCTATTTTGAAAAATTTTGCAAAAACTGAACCGACAAGAAAATTCCATATAATTATCAAACCTGCACACAAAATTTCACGAGAATTGGTCGAGAAATGCGACCTGAGATATGCGAGGAGAACAGCTGGACATCCGCTTGACATACGAAAGCATGTTCGCCCAAGTTAAAAGGAAGACGCTTCTCGCTCTTTGAAACATCAAAATTTTCTGGATCCAGTTGATTTACTTTGATGCTTATTTCTCTCTGTATAACGTAAACTCTCAATAACGTCACAAAATGCACGGTCCCTAGAGTGTCGCTATATAGAGTTTACACTGTATTTAAAACTAACTCCCTGCCTAGTCAAGAAGCCCGCAATGTCCCCGGCCCAAAAACGTCCATGACGCTTGCTATGTTCCCCCGCTGGATAGCTAGCGAAATGCGTTGGATCAAAAGGAGCCCCATCACGAGTCCAGGCCCCTTTCCCTCATACGATGCCTTAAATCGTGTACTTGGCCTCAGATCACCTCGCCCCGCTGTCTTGAGAGCAATCGAATCGAATTCATACTTACTTAACCACCAGACAGGGGTATGGCGGCAACTGCAGCAACCCGCCACTGAACCTTAACACAAGCGACGAGAGAACAAAAGAAATATAACATCTAGAACGCGCTATTGGAATTTCTTCAGCGCTGAGTAAATATACAAGATACCAATCATCAACGATTAGGTAGCTGTCCTGAACCAGCCCCCCAACCCACAGAGAAACACTACACCGACATTCTGCCCCCGCTGGCGAGGGCGGAGTCCCCCCGCTTCTGGCGCTTACCAGCGCTACCGGCACGTATACCAGGCCGCTTCTCTTCGATCCTCCCCCGTCCAAGCAAACGACCTAAGCCGAGGTCCGTGCCCACCTGGGCGCCCTTAGGCAGTTGCACCTTTTTGCTTTGCACTAGGTTGAGTGCTTTCCGCACTCGCCTCCCCTGCCCGGTGAAGTTGTAAAGGCCCCCACGGCCAACAACAACTTATCCTTTCGAAAAAAAAATTCAACGATTGGTCCACGGCCGGACGGACCCCAGGCACACCACCTCGCCTGGCGGAGATATCTCCCTTTGCTCTCTTCGAGTAGGAACGCACCGTTCCTAAAGGGGTATTTTGTGTGTTTATCTAACTGGCTGCTGTCTCTCCCTCTATCTTATATTAAGGTACTGACAGTAGAATAGGTCAAAAATGGAAGATACACTTAATAAAAATTTAATTATTTCCTCTTGTGACACAAAAAAGGTTTACCAAACCTATTAGATTATTTTACATTTAAAGATTTTTCACAGTCTATTAGCAATACTTCACGGCCATTCTTATCCATGATTTCCATTTAACAAGTCAGCAACCCTTTGGATTCGATGTAACATAGTTGCATATCCGTTAGTCACGCTTAAAAGTCAATAAAAATACTCCGGTTAACACATCTTCTCCTCGTACTACGCGCGTGACGAATTCGTTAACCACTCCACAGCCGTCAGTCCGTTTTGTAACCCGGTCACTTGTTGACATTCGTGACGGCTGCAACACCTACCGTGCACAGTTGCACGGTGCACCAATCGCAAATGTTGAGTGGAAGTGCCTTTGTGAATGCTTGCAATGAATAAAAGCTTTTTAATTTGTACAAAATGACAGCATTGAAAATTAGTCTTTAGTAAAGTATGAAGAGACACTGCGGTATTTGGGACGTGAAGATATTGCGAAGCTTCCCGAACGCTGCTCAGCCGATTGATCTATTTCTTGAAGTTGGACCTACCTAACTGGACTGTTTGTCCCAGTTACACATATACGGCAAAAACCTCGAGTGTAGAGCCTCCAACCTTCAAGTAGGTACGACACGGACGATTGACATAATTTTTGTATTGTCCATGTTCATTCTTAGACCTACTTGTTTGAAGGCTCGTCCAAAGTCTCAGCCATGACCATGATATCGTCAGCGAATGGAAGTTGGGTGATATACTCGCGCTTAATATTGATACCGAGTCCACCCCAGTCCAAAAGCTTAAATACATCTTCCCAGGACGGCGGGAAATAGTTACTTCAGTACCTCGATATCATCATCATCATCATATCAGCCGAAGGAAGTCCACTGCTGGACATAGGCCTCCCCCAAGGATCTCCACGACGACCGGATATATCGATAGTCAATTTGGCAAGGTAACACAGCCCAAGTTTCAACCGAATCAAAAGCTTTCTCATAGCCCACGAACGCTATGTATACTGGTTGATTGTACTCTTTGGTCTTCTTTATAATCCGTCGCAGCGTATGTGGTTTATGGTTTAAAGCTTTTTCGTAAACCGGCTTGTTCAAGGTCACCCAAAGGGCAATTCGTCATGCCTGTCTGTCTCTCCGTCCGTATGTCACAGCCACTTTTTTCCGAAACTATAAGAGCTATACTGTTGAAACTTGGTAAGTAGATGTTATTCTGTGAACCACATTAAGATTTTCACACAAAAATAGACAAAAACAACAATAAATTTTGGGGGTTCCTCTCCTCATACTTAGAACTGAAACTCAATTTTTTTTTTCATCAAACCCATACGTGTGGGGTATCTATGGCTAGATCTTCAAAAATGATATTGAGGATTCTAATAATTTTTTTTCTAAACTGAATAGTTTGCGCGAGACACTTCCAAAGTGCTAAAATGTGTCCCCCCCCTGTAACTTCTAAAATAAGAGAATGATAAAACTAAAAAAATATATAATGTACATTACCATGCAAAATTCCACCGAAAATTGGTTTGAACGAGATCTAGTAAGTAGTTTTTTTTTTAATACGTCATAAATCGTAGACCGCAATTTACCTTTCATTCAATCAACTCAAATATATAAAAAAGTGAAAAATGAGTTTTTTTAAAACGTGAAGATACTAGCGCCAACTAGTATGATGGTACGGAACCCTTTGTGTGCAGTTCTGACTCGCACTTGGCCGGTTTTTATTTTTTTAACTAGCCTCATCATCATCATCATTACAGCTCATATATGTCCCCACCGAGGGGCTCGAGCCTACCCTGAATCAGGGCGATTAGGCCTTAGTCGACCACGCGGGCCCAGTGCGGGTTGGTCGACTTCACACACAACCTTCGAGTTTCTTCGCAGGCGTGTGCAGGTTTCCTCACGATGTTTTCCTTCACCGTTAAAGCAATCGGTAAGTATACGTACGTAAGTTTTTGAAAAACTCATTGGTACATTGGCCGTCCAGATTTGAACCCGGTACCTCTGGTTAGATGGACCGAGTCGTTATCGGTTGAGCCACCGACGCTTTTTTCCGTCTCCGTGACGTAATGGTTAGTACATTAGCTTCATACTAGGAGGTCGCGGGTCCGATTCCAAAAATTTTGTAAAACTCGGTTTGTTTGATGATAGCGCAATATTTGAGGCCACCTGGGTAGCTACCGCCATCTTATCTAAGTCTTGCCGCCAAACATACTAAGTGTTAACAGAATTGATGTGTTCCGGCCTGAAGATAAGATAGCCAGATCCCCATTGCGTTAGGGAATCTAGGTAAGCCCGCTTCCATCTTCGGCAACATCGTCACTTACCATCAGGTGAGATGATGACAAGGGCTTATCAATTGTGAATAAAAAAAAATATCACGGATCGACCTGCTCGGATTGAGTCGTCTTACTTAACGCCTTAAAGTGGGTATATTAATACTAACATAGTAACATAGGAGCATCGGTGGCGTAACGGCTAGGGCCGCCGCCTCCTGTCCGGGAGGTCGTGGTTCGAATCCTGCCACGTACCAATGTGATTTCGAGTTTAGATTTCATATTTACGTTTATCCGACGCTCTTACGGTGAAGGAAAACATCGTGAGGAAACCTGCACACGCCTGCGTAGAAACTCGCAGGTTGTGTGTGAAGTCGACCAACCCGCACTGGGCCCGCATGGTCGACTAAGGCCCGATCGCCCTAATTCAGCGTAGGCTCGAGTCCCTCGGTGGGGACGAATATGAGCTGATATGATGAATACTAACATACGAGTACAGTATGGACACTCCCTGCCGCTCTCTAGATTACGACCTCACCTCCACGTCACACATTGGTGGTAGTTTGGTTCTCGAACGTATTGGATTTGTTTTTAAAAATGTCATTTCTTACACTTTGTATGAAGTGTCCGAGGTGTGACTCGGGGTAGCATAGCATTATCATTGCTGATGTTGCAACATGTCTCTTCATTCCCAGCTCCGACGTAACCTATGAACAACTCTTTTTAAGCTATTGCATAGCTTTTATCGCGGGCTCTGAGAAACCTAACACCCCACGCTCGGCCGAGTTCTCAAAAAACCTACAGTGCCATCTATTAGCGATTTGCGGTACTAAAAGGACTTAGTCAATTTTACTGGTGTTACTTTCTTAGTGTTAATTTATTACATAAACATCCCGCGCCCCAAGGACTATATGGTACTGGTAAATACTGCATAAATAAAGAATAAATAAATAATTATCATTGCATAAGTTGATAAAAATGCTATGCAATAGCTTTACCGCGGCAGTCCCCGAGTGCCACATTTTTTTTTTCTCACATCATTCTATGTCGGGCTAATCCAATTAGTAGTCTATGTCACTCTCCCGTCCTCAAGTATCTCTTTACAAAATAGTACCAACGGTTCGTTTCTCCGTTGCGATGTTGAAGAAGTCAACCAAAACGGAATCTTTTTTTCACTTCCCTCAGGAACTGTATTGGAATATGCTGTTTTCACGATAAAAAAAACAATCTGTGTCCTTCTCTTGGTGAAGGTTGCGGGAAGCCGCTGGATGCGGGCAGCGCAGAACCGGTCGTCGTGGAGATCCTTGGGGGAGGCCTATGTCCAGCAGTGGACGTCCTTCGGCTGATATGTTAAATGATATGATATGATGATATGATAAAAATGCTATGCAATAGCTTTATCGCGGCAGTCCCCGAGTGCCACAGGTTTTTTTTTAAATTACCCACGGTCTAACTTAACTGTTTGGACGTTAACAAATCAGAAACGGGATATTTGCTCATTTAGATTAACTAATTTGACTAAGAGCAAATTTATCATTATGTTCGGAAATTTTATCACTAACATACCTTTCCCTATATATAATTACTTAGCAAAGAAAACTTTTCTCATAAATTCGAATTGGTATATATTCCAATTAGGAATGTGAAAGCCCGCAAAAAGGTTGTTGAAGTTTACTCATTACCGGCTCTGTATTACACGGGAGACAAGGTAATGACGTGACATCACATAAAATCTATATATAACAATAAAAATGAATCCCGGTACCGAATGGTCACGGTATCACGCGTGAACGGCTGGACCGATTTCGCTAATTCTTTTTTTGTCGAGTTCGTTATTGTCAGAAGAAGATTCGTACGTATGGTAGGGTAGGGTAGGGTAGGGTAGGGTAGTGTAGTGTAATGTAGGGTAGTGTAGAGTAGGGTAGGGTAGGGTAGTGTAGTGTACTGTAAGGTGGTACGAAGTATACTAGTGCTTTATAAATAATCTACTTTAAAAATATCCTTACTTAATATTAAAAATGTGAAAATGTGTTTGTTTATTTTTTTGTTTGTTTGTATGTTACCTTTTCACGCTTCAACACCTTGACCAATCTTGATGAAATTTGAAATGCAGGTAGCCTGTGTGACGGGGAAGGACATAAGCTACTTTTTATCCCGTGAAAATAACATAGTCCGATGCACTTCCCGTGGAACTGAAAAATTAGTCTTTTTTGGTTAATTTCTTTGTTGTGATTTTTTGCACAGAGATGTTTGAGGGAGTGGGAAATGACATAGACTGCTAATCAGAATAGTTTGATCTGGGATAGGGACCTGGAGAAAACTAATTTCCACGCGAGCGAAGCCGCGGGCAAAAGCTAGTGGTTTTATAAAATTAGTTTAGTACCCGTTAACTGGGGCTTCTACTCATCATACTGAACACTAACCACTGAGCCATCGAGACAGTCAAAAAAAAAAAACTACAACGATGCCAGATTTTGATGTATTTAGTGATTGATGGACAAGAGTGAATGATGTGTGCATGAGGTTTCGTGAGAGTATCGGCGATAGACCGTCGACATGTCCTATGTAGCTGCTCATTTATGTATTTTATTGATTGTTGTAGGTATTGTTTAAGGTTTTATGTAAAAGTGTTAGTGAGTTTAAATATTTCTTCTTAATCTATTTTTATTCTATTCTAATGTTCTCTAATCCTAACCCTGCTTTTATTACACAGTATCTTGGAGTTTTCTGTAATTCTGTATACATACATCTGTGTAAATAAATAATTAAATAAATCTATGATATAAACGTGCTTCCGGTTGGTTAACCTGTGTGATCGACGCGACCCCCGCAAGTTAGAGTTCACGTGGACCAATAATAATAAAAATATATATATGTTTATTGTTATTTTCTCTTATCCTGAAGCTCATGACTTCAATATCAACTTTGAACTTTCCAACAATACGCCACAAGTTGCTAACAAGACGCCAGGAGTCAAGTTCTGAAGTTGTGAATCACCCTTAACCTTAGTAAGTAGCCTTACTAATGTTATAATGTGAAAATGTGTTCGTTTGTTTCCTTTTCACGCTTCAACACCTTCACCAATATTGATTAAATTTAGCACGCAGGTAGCCTGTGTCACGGGGATGAACATAAGCTACTTTTTATCCCGTGAAAATAGAATAGTCCGATGCAGTTATGCAGTAATACTCCTCTTTTTTGGTTAATGAGCTATGTGGAGCGTGCTATGCTCGGAGTTTCTCTCAGAAACGAGGAGATCCGTAGGAGAACCAAAGTTACCGACATAGGACTCAGAATTGCTAAGCTTAAGTGGCAGTGGGCGGGGCACATAGCTCGTAGAACAGATGGCCGTTGGGGTAGTAAAGTTCTCGAGTGGTGACCGCGCAACGGAAAACGTAGCGTAGGTAGGCCTCCTACTCGGTAGACCGATGACCTGGTGAAGGGCGCGGGAAGCTGCTGGATGCGGGCAGCGCAGAAACGGTCGTCATGGAAATCCTTGGGGGAGGCCTATGTCCAGCAGTGGACGTCCGTCGGCTAATATGATGATGATGATGATGACTCTTTTTTGGTTAAGTTAGGAAATTCCCTCCCGTATATCTACCAGATACGCTAAACTACCAGGTTTATGATATAGCGTCCCCACTTACCGACCCTTTGGGCATACAGTGAGGGCGGCTATTCCTGCCAACACCATAAGGTGAAGACAAGGACCAGTTACGGTAGGTCTCGCCGCCAAGACGCTTGTCCCGGTACTCTGCAAGGCGAGTGCCTCGTGGAAGAGAACCACTAAGTTAAGCTAAGTTGGAACCATTGATTGTTGTGATTTTTTGCACAGAGAAGAAGAAGTTGAAGAAGTGGGAAATGACATAATTTACTTATCAGCATATCCTGACATTGTCCCTGAGGGATCTGGGGCAAACTGGAAGCATCGGATTAAATAAATAAAATAAATATATAAGTATTCTGGGACAAATCACACATGGTCATCTGGCCCCAAAGTAGGATTCCCTGTGTTATGGGAACCAGAGACTGATATACATACTTATATACGTTTAAATACATACATATATAGATATTTAACACCCAGTACAGAGCAAACAAATCTAGTATTGAATTTGAATTCTAGGATTGAAGTATTTTTTTTAGAGAATTGGTTTAGAATAGCCCGCTGTAGTTCTAAGGGTCCTGGAGAAAACTTATGTCCACACTCGCAAGCTGATTGTGCTGCAAAGCGATGTCCACGCGGGTGAAGCCGTGGGTAAAAGCTAGTTCAATAATAAAACTTTACAGGCTGTAACTAAATTGGTATGAAAACTATTAACTGAGGACCACTCATCATACTAAAAATTTTTAGGATTCCGTACAAACTTCATGAAGTAACACCACACACACAAACAGCACACTCAAACTTCGTTACACATACATATAAATTAAACACAAAACATAGATACATACCCTTTTTTTTATTCATAATTGGTATGCCTTTGGCATCATCTCACCTGATGGTAAGTGACGATGATGCCGAAGTTGGAAACGGGCTTACCAAGATTCCCCAACGCAATGGGGATCTGGCTATCTCATCTTCAAGCCGGAACACATCAATGCTGTTAACACTGATGTTTGGCGGCAAGACTTAGATAAGATGGTGGTTGCTAGCCAGGCGGGCTTAGAAAATGCCCTACCACCAACCAAACCGAGTCTTACAAGTTGAACCCGCCGGGAATCGACCTCGTGGTGTGAAGCGAATGGACTAACCATTACGCCACGGAATACATATGTAAACGAAATTCAAAAATACCAATGTACCTGGCAGGATTCAAACCACGACCTCACGGAAAAGAGGTAGCGGCCTTAACCGTTACGCTACCGACGCAGTGGCTCTTTAAATAATTTATTTAGATGTAGAAAATTCAAAATAATATACTTCGATATACCCTTGTATACGTACTGCCTGTCCGATGACGTATTACGTTTTACGTAGGCGCCCCACCCACGCTTTCCAGCTAGCGTCTCCTGACCACCAATACAGCTCTCAACACTCTTACAAAATTATCTGATTATATACTAGGAGGTCATGACAAATCTGGTAACGATAACGGAAATGAATAACCTTAGGTTGACAGGATAAATGGCAACCCTCTGACGCTAAATAATAAATATGTCGGTCTGCCTGCGCAAAGTGGTTGCGTTATGTACTCATAGCGCCTGAAAAATTAGTTATCGTGACGAAAAAAAAATGATAAAGGAAATGGCTAAGTAAGATATAAAATGAAATTACTAGTTATACTCATGGCAATTATGCAAAAACTGACCAAATATTCGGTTGCGTTATGGAGCAACGCCCGTTAGTAGTAGGAATTCTGGACCAGGTCCCCATCCCTATCAGGGTTCCGTTAAAAATCTAGAAGTAGATTTTGTTCTAGCTTACGAGGAGGAATAGTTGTCTACGACACAGCGACATGGCAACACCACCTCACCTACATCTTCTTACATTCTCTTTGCTCTGGAACGACGAGACGCGGGGGCAGTGATTTAACTTCATTGCTAAAATAACATCAATAAACTCAATAAAGGAGCTTCATACAGTCTACAATCAATTCTGAGCTATCCAATAGTACATACTTACTTATTTTGATTTTATCAATAATCACATATACATTTCCGAGGATGACGCCCAGGATAGGGCAAAGTGGAGAAAGAGTAGCCGGAAAGGAGACGCCGTCATCAGACGGGAAAATTGCTAAAAAAAGAGAGAGAGACACGTTTCGAAGATTTTTTATCCCCCAGCACATTTATAATCGTTAGTAAGGAGTATGCTCAAGTAGTGCCTCGGAGCTGACATACACACCTTTTTTTCTTAGACTAACGAACTACCGCGTGCTGTAAGGTCATGTAAAATAGTAACGTTCTGAGTTTTATCAAAATTTTACCAAAATCCTTCCAGTAGTTTGGGAACTAGACACGGACACAAACACGCACATACACACACATTATTGCGACACACGAAATTAAGATTCCGTACCACCACTGTCGCGAACACGATGGATTTAATATCTTGTCGCGAATGAACTTCATAAAGATGACCTAACTTAAATTGATTAGTCTATGACGAATCGGTAAACAGCAAAGAGTTTTTATCCTCTTAGTCATTTCACTCGTTTTATATAGGAGCGCCGGGCTCATAATTCATTTCATTTCGATTTCGCGTGTGCTTCGATCAACATCTCTTCGAGCCAACCACGAGGAAGGAAGGAGACCCGAGCCAGCTGCCACTACTACTGCGCCAAAGGACCCAAGTTGAGTATTATAGTTGATTTCATATCTTGTCGAAATCTCTCTTTGCTTCTAACTTGCTCATGTAACTATATCCGATGTAATCTTGATATTTACACAACGCCTGGTGCCGGTATCAGCCTAAAGGCTCCACAATTACCAAACCCCATCGACCTTGCACCATATTTCCACGACACATCATACACGCTGCCACGGCTCACACATAACCTATAATCATTGTGTCCTTTGACACATTGTTTTCCTAACACAGCTAGGTGGAGAGATGACAATTGAACGACGTGGCGCTGATGTGGCGAGCGCGCTGCAGATCCTGTTGAGTACACGGAACGGACAGGAGCCCGATCACCTTGGATGAACCTGAGACTGTTTATGGATATATGGAAGACAGTATACTCGAGTATGATCTGTAAGTTACGGAAGCCGCAGATCCTTCCAGAGTGTCGACTGCCTAGATGTGGATCAATCGATTAAACCTCTCCCCCGACGAGGGACATGGGGAATGAGTTACTCCTCCAACGTGGGACATGGGGAACGTTACTCCCCCAACAATCCCCAACGACTCGCCAGCCCGGACGCGGGTGGGACGAGGGGACGAGGAGGTGGCTCCTCCAACGAGGGACATGAGGAATGAGTTGCTCCTCCAACGAGGGACATGAGGAATGAGTCGCTCCTCCAACGAGGGACAAGAGGAATGAGTTGCTCCTCCAACGAGGGACATGAGGAATGAGTTGCTCCTCCGAGAGACATGAGGAATGAGTCGCTCCTCCAACGAGGGACATGGGGAATGAGTTGCTCCTCCAACGTGGGACATGACAACGGGATCCTCCTTCTTTACCTTCCCTTACCTTCCTAGCCACCGACCTATTAATGATTTATTTTTTTCAGCATTGTTGTTTGATGTGTGACTAACCATTGCTTTACTCATGCTATTGTGTTCATGTATTATGTGATATTCATTTGTATGTACACCTGACATCAAACACACACTCATAGAAAGGCGCCTCATGCAACACTGATTGCTTATTTCACGTGCATCCTCGTCCCGCAATTTAGCCATGGACGGCATGTCCATCCCAGGGTAGAACCCCACTCCTCACGACAGATTATGGGATCCGCTATCATACTCATGCCAGTTTAATTACAGGAGTTGGACGAACACCTGGCAGCACGGGTGGTCGGGTGTACCCTGCGATGGTGAAGGACATGAATTGTTGTGCAGTACAGCGAGTCACACGTGAGTTTAATCATAAGTTCGTACGTGACAATCGCGGCGTAGATACCGATATATACAGCGCTCCGCGACAACCACTACTCATCAAAATATCCATTTTAATTTTATTAAAAAAATTAGTTCGTTTGACCAAATCTCACCTAATGGTAAGTAAAGATATAGTCGAGGATTGTACATGCAAACTCAGATAATGCCTATTCACTCTCGCCTTGAAGATCCCCAAATTGTAGGAGTCGGGAAACACAGACACAGGCAAGGAGTTCCACTCCATCGCTGTCCGCATAATAAATGAGGAAGCGTAACGCTTCATGCGTATATGCTGAATATCAACAACATAGGGGTGGAACTTCTCCCTGCGTCTCGGATACAGCGCTCCGCGACAACCACTACTCATCAAAATATCCATTTTAATTTTATTAAAAAAATTAGTTCGTTTGACCAAATCTCACCTAATGGTAAGTAAAGATATAGTCGAGGATTGTACATGCAAACTCAGATAATGCCTATTCACTCTCGCCTTGAAGATCCCCAAATTGTAGGAGTCGGGAAACACAGACACAGGCAAGGAGTTCCACTCCATCGTTGTCCGCATAATAAATGAGGAAGCGTAACGCTTCATGCGTATATGCTGAATATCAACAACATAGGGGTGGAACTTCTCCCTGCGTCTCGGTGTATGTTGAAATGTCCAGGTGACTTTTGAACTTGTTATTTGGGATCGAAACAAGTTATTGGGCGTATAATTCAAATTCAAATTCAAAATTCATTTATTTGTGATTATATGTTAAGTTAAAATTATGTCCTATTATATAATCTGTCATATGACGTACAAATTAAAAATAATAATAAAATAGTAATAAAAACATAATCAATAAAGCCCTCAAAATTAAAATAAATAACTGATTTTTTACAATATTATTTAACTAAAAACGAGTCATTCATCATAACGTCAATGTAAAAGATAAGATGTATTTTTTTTATAATAAGCCAAACATGTCCAAACCTTATACCTACCTACTGATAAATTAATAATTAGATATCAATTTCTAATATAAAAAAAATAAAAAAATACTTATGTCAAAAATGATTTATCATTTAAAAATATAAAAATTCAAAAAACCGGCCAAGTTCGAGTCGTGCTCGCGCGCCGAGGATACCACCAAAAGTATATTATAAATGTCTATTATTTGAATAAAAAGAGAGGAAATAAATATTGTTACTTCATAAATATTAATGATATCCCAACAAAATATAAATGTGAAAAGGAGCCAAGTTCAATAAAAAAAAATACAGAGATCTAAATGGGCAGGTACCAATTTCTATATTGGTTTCTTTAATCGTAGCTACGGCACTTTTAATTGAAATAATTATCAAACTTCTCCAAAATATATAAACTGTACTAAATAGTGTAGCTTGGCAAGTTTAAATTTAGTAGTGAAGCCGCCAAGCACTCAAAGCTTACTTTTTAAAAATAAACGCCAATATCCTACTAATATTATAAACGCGAAAGTTTGTAAGAATGTATGGATGTATGTTTGTTACTCTTTCACGCAAAAACTACTGAACGGATCTGGCTAAAATTTGGTAGCTAGACAGATTAGGACCTCGATTAAAGCACAGGCTACTTTTTTCCACGCTCGCGAGCCGCTTGCTTGCTTATCATAGAAACGTTGTCCACGCGGGTGAACTCGCGGGAAACAGCTAGTCCTTACTAATATTATAAATGTGAAAATGTATTAGTTTGTTACCTTTTCACGCTTCAACGCCTTGACCAATCTTAATAAAATTTGGCATGCAGGTAGTCTGTGTTACGAGGAAGGACATAGCCCGATGCAGTTCCTGAGGGAACTGAAAATACACTTTTTTGTTAATTTCTTTAACATCAGAGATGGTTGAGGGGGTGGGAAATGACATGATTTACTAATATTAAGCAACCGAAAGCCGAATTGTACCTACATTCTCTATTATTTGAAGATAAGATGGCCAGATAGGAATCTTGGTAAGCCTGCTTCCATCTGCGGCATCAGCGTCACTTACCGATGTCAAGGGCTTACCAGTTGTAGATAAAAAAACTAAAAGTATTCTTAAAAAAAAAGTTTAAAAAAACTTAAAACCGACTTCAAAATGAAATTCACTCAAAAGTATGAAATAATATTATTATAATTAAATACACAACATTAACCAACAATAACGATATGAAAGGTGGGTACGAATGAAATTAGAGGCTTACATTTTTTTATGAGGTTGGTGTCGGCAAACCATCGAATCTAAACCATTTAATACGTAAGTAACTGTGTGCTGGTACCGACCTCAAAAAAATTTTAAGCCCCTAATTTAATTCGTACCCGCCTTTGATTTCGTTATTGTTGGTGAATGTTGTGTATTTAAGTATAATAATATTATTTCATACTTTGAGTAAATTTCATTTTGAAGTCGGTTTTAAGTTTTTTTAAACTTTTTTTTATTTTCTTTATTTTAATGGTAATGCTATCTATCTAGCAACTTTAAATCCAATCTATACTCACCAATAGGAATTAAAAAATCATAATACATGTGTTTCATTAACAGATACAGAGTCCTGTGGCTTCCATCATTATCTCAGCATCATGAAAGTTAAGGAGTTAAATCGTCCATCATCAGCTCATCTGAAGGTTATTCAAGGAATACAACTATCGGTCTATGCATACCTACGTATATATCTATAACATTCAAAAGAATTTTCCTGCAACTCCTAACCGTTAAGGAGTTGTACCTTTCTACATCAGCTTATCAACATGAGAATATGACTAACAGACGCAAGTATTTTAATAGCTTTAGAAAACATATGAATCACGTAATTAGTGCCTTTAAAATACAATTTTTTTATTATTTTTGAAGGTTTGCCCTCGATTTCCCTAGGATCCCAGCATCAGATCCTGACTTGGTGGCAATGGGACCCCCTCGGGAGTATATATAAAATCGGTGAACATACATTAAATATATATATAATATATATATATATATATATATATATATATACATTCGAACTTAATACCTCCTCCTTTTTGAAGTCGGTAAAAACTGATTGTTGATAAATCTCTAGCCTACCTATCAATCCTTCTCATATCTCAAGAGTTTAGTTCGCAGAATGCTGTCGGTCCATTTAAAAATTGTTCGTGGAACTTCTTGAGTTTTGCATCGGCGGCTATTGACATGTCGAGGGCTTTCTTATTTCTTTTAGGGTTCCGTGAACCCAGCGGGTGATCAACGGGACCCTATTACCACACCCCGGACACTCCATACAAACGAGCGAGAAATGATATACATAATTATAACTGACGTATCTATAGGCAAGAATGCAGGTAGGGTTGAATCACACCGGCGGTATTGGTCACGAAATGTTTGTTAGTTATTTACTGAATGCAACAGTGTGAATACTAAACTCTTTTTTTTCATACTTTTCTGTTGTAAACAAACACCGTTCGAACAAAAAACACCACTTTCCGAATACACCATACACATTATGAGACTAAAAAACATTGTAAATGGTAACTGCGATGTGGACGTATGAATTAACACTGAAAACTGCTATTATTTTGTACATCTTTAAACACTTTTTCCATAAAATTGCGAAATTGATAAAGGATTTGTCACAGATTAAAAATCGACATGATAGTTTTGTTGGTTTGGTGTAGAGATGGGACGAAGTGAATGACTGAATGAATGATTTTGAACTGTTGTTGCGAGCTGAAAACTGATTGTATAATTTGATTCCAAAGATTCATAATATGGGGTCCGCGAAGCGGGAAAAGCACGCGGGGCCGACTTGAGGGCGGGCAAACTTGGGGGTGCCAAATCGAAAACTAGGGGGGGTAATCTTTTTGTTAGGTAGTCTTTGACCGACAAATCGCTACCGCTTATTAAAAAAAGGTCATCTACTTCTATGACGCCGAAAATCGCTACCGCTTATTCCAAAAAAAGGTGTAAGTCAATTTGATCACCAAGATTCATGATATGGGGTCCAGGGGGCTTTGCCCCCTCCACCCATTTAAAACCCCCAACAAACCTTCGGGATCCGAGGAGGATGTGGGAGCTTAGCCCCCGCCACCCATTTAAAACCTCCAACAAACCTTCGGGATCCGAGGGGGATGTGGGAGTGTCAGGGCGGGGAAAGCACGCGGGGCCCGGACCCCTAACGGGGGCGTAGGCCCCGCCACTCATTTAAAGCCCCCAACAAACCTTCGGGATCCGAGGGGGATGTGGGAGTATCAGGGCGGGGCGGGGAAAGCACGCGGGGCCCGGACCCCTAACGGGGGCGTAGCCCCCGCCACCCATTTAAAACCCCCAACAAACCTTCGGGATCCGAGGGGAATGTGAGAGTATCAGGGCGGGGAAAGACGCGGGGCCCGGACCCCTAACGGGGGCGTAGCCCCCGCCACCCATTTAAAACCCCCAACAAACCTTCGGGATCCGAGGGGAATGTGGGAGTATCAGGGCGGGGAAAGCACACGGGGCCCGGACCCCTAACGGGGGCGTAGCCCCCGCCACCCATTTAAAACCCCCAACAAACCTTCGGGATCCGAGGGAAATGTGGGAGTATCAGGGCGGGGAAAGACGCGGGGCCCGGACCCCTAACGGGGGCGTAGCCACCCATTTAAAACCCCCAACAAACCTTCGGGATCCGAGGGGGATGTGGGAGTATCAGGGCGGGGAAAGCACGCGGGGCCGACAAACTCGGGGCTCCTACTTCTTCATTCTCATGTTAAACCTAACACGACGACTGTGCGGGGAGGCAAGCTAAGCTCTCCTCCCCGCACAGTCTCCGAACCTAACGGATCCGAGTCGGGGTGCTCCGAAAGTCCGAGCTCGCTTCGCTCGCTCCCGCTTCTATTTAGAACTCCCCGTAACTCACTCGCGGACCCCATATTATGAATCTTTGGAATCAAATTATACAATCAGTAATAAGTCATCTTTGGTCCTACATAAACTCACAAAACAAAGACAAAAGAGTACCTAAAAATACAATTTTCAAAAATTCATAACTAAAAACCGCTGGTTTCCTAACCTTGAAATTTGGTATGGATGTTCAGCTAAAGCCTATCTCTTACCAAAAAATCGTGGACTGCCAAATCGATGTACCCTATTGTACAGTTGAGCCCAGAGATGACCCAATTTTTACCTCGCAACAACAGTTCAAAATCATTCATTCACTCATTCACTTCATCCCATCTCTACACCAAAGCAACAAAACTATCATGTCGATTTTTAATCTGTGACAAAATCCTTTATCAATTTCGCAATTTTATGGAAAAAGTGTTAAAAGATGTATAAAATAATAGCAGTATTCAGTGTTCATTCATACGTCCACGTCGCAGTTACCATTTACAATGTTTTTTAGTCTCATAATGTGTATGGTGTATTCGGAAACTGGTGTTTTTTGTTCAAGCGGTGGTTGTTTACAACATAAGACAAGTATGAAAAAAAAACGAGTTCAGTTGGGCCTTTACGTTCGGTAACTGGTTGGTTTTTATGCTTGTGAACGAAATCACAGCGGCGCGCAAAGTGAATATAGTGAATAAAAGTGCTTGCGTAGCTCGTCCTTTACGTTTGGTACTCAATCTACACCCAATCTGAGTGACGGGGGGGGTGAGGTCGAATCTAGAGAGCGGCAGGGAGTGTCCATACTGTACGTTAGTACTAATATATATACTGTGCTATTATTACTAAGCCTCCGCTGTCTGTCCGTCTGTCAGCGGGCTATATTTCATGAACCGTAATAGTGTGAAATTTTCACACAATGTGTATTTATATTGCCGCTATAGTAAGAGATACTAAAAAGTAGAAAAAGTAAAAAAATAAGGGGGGTTGCTATACAAAATATATATTTTGTGTAGGTAGGTCTTTAGAAGTATTTTTGATTTAACTGTATTGTAAAAACGGGAATACATGCAAGATTGGAACTTGGTATAATTATAGAACTAATACTAAAATAAAACAACAAATAATAAAAATCGGCTAAGTGTGAGTCGTTCTTACGCTAAGGAGTCCGAACTGAATGACAAGAAATCATATTTTTGTCGCTCGCGTTTTTATATCTTTTGTTTGTAATGTTAAAAGGTATCATTGTTCATTATACGATATAGTTGTATGGGGAGGTATGGTGGTACGGAACCCTTGGAGTGCTAGTCCGACTCGCACTTGGCCGGTTTTTTACAACCTTTAAATAAGCGCCTACGTGTTTAAGTGAGTTTCTTTGGAACTTTCGTCGTTTCCTCCTACACAATTCTTTTACTTTTCCGAAATGGATGCGGAAATCAAGTTTTAAATGGCAGCAACTTACGGAAGCAACTGTTGATGCCCCCAGCCAGGATGCAAACCCAGAACCACATCCTGGACACTTCACACAACGGGCCAGAAATGACACTTCAAAAAACGAATGTCGGAACAAACAAAATGGTGGCGAAATCCTATACGTTCGACAACCAAACTGTAACCAATCTGTATCAATTTGGGTGACGAGGGGGTGAGGTTGCAATCTAGAGAGCGGCAGGGAGTGTCCATACTATATGCCTTGCCAAAACTCAGAACCTCTAGCCAGTGCGCCACGAAGACAATTAAAACATTCTTACAATCCTCACATACGCAGGTTTGCCAAGTTAGCTAGTTCTAGCTAGATCTAGCAATTTTTTGAGCCAGTTTAGCTTCTGAAATTGAAGGAGCTTCGAAACATTTTAAAATGTAGATACTTTCTAGCTCCATACGTTTAGCTATTTTCACCTTAAAAAGTTACAGACCGCTGGCAACTTTTTGAAATGAATTGATAAGCTGATGTAGGAATGAAATGAAAACGTCAAGCTACAGTTGGCAACACTGCAGATACGTCGTCGACTAATAGGAGTTTTTTTGGCGGGATTTGTGGTGAACGCATTCGTAGTTTTATTTAATTGTTTTTGCTTTGTTTTCTGCTAGAGTTTTGTTTTAATAAGTGGTGCACTGCGAAGAACATGATCTGGTGCACGTGAGCAATGTGGAGAACAAGAAAACAAAGTGAAGGAGGACGTGAGGACCCGACTTGCACTGGATGCAGTTTTATAGACGCCCTGCTGTGACTGGGTGTCGGGTGTTCCACCTCAGAATGAGGCTACTGCAATTACTGTCAAGAACTCTAGAGAAGATTTGTAATGCACTGGCACTAGCATTGCAAATCAAATAATCATCAATTAGTTTAAAAAACTGAAAAACACGCTTTTGGTAAACACGTTAAGTAGTTATCTTGGACGTCCGCCATATTGGATTTAAGCCACGTGACTATTTTTTTCGTATTCCTGACAGCAAACCCTTTCATTTGATACCCATATCATGGGGGTGGATTTCAAACAGCCAGTCCGCCATCTTGGGGAGGCCGCCATATTGGATTTGTAATGACGTTTCTTAGCTAGTCATGTAATGTCATCAGAACTCAGAGCGTGTGCAAAATTTCTTCCTAATCGAAGACCGGCAAGTGGGTCAAATTAAGATTCCAAGATTTTCTTACATACATAGCTGTTACAAGTGAAGCTAATAAAAGCGTGTTAAAAAAGAAGAAGACGAAAAATTAAGACTCTTAAAAGGGCTTGTACCCAGAGACGTTATTATATTCTAACCGACAAGGCGACTAACAATGGCATGCAAATGTTTTGTAAAATTATACACATTTTAATTTAATATGTTATCATATTATTGTCGTTTAAGTCCCCATATTTTTTCTATGAATAATAAACCTTTCTTTTAGGAGCTACTAATTCTCTTTTGAATTTAAAATTCTGAGCAATATGATTACTGAATTATACAGAGTTTTAGTACTTTTCATCGTTTTAGTGACTAAATGAAGTTTTTTCACAGCTTTTTAATGTTTAATTTTAAAATTGTAATATTTCGCAAGCTTTTATTACAAGCACAGTAATATGCTATAAGTCATTGATTACAAGCTTTTATTTTACAAGCTATTATTTACTTTCACCTGTTCCGGTGTCTGTAATGAAATCTTGTAAGTTAAATTTGACCCAATTCCCGGTTTCCGATTGAGCTGAAATTTTGCATGCATATGTTTATCGCGTGACAATGCAATATTATGATGACATGGAGCTGATCTGATGCTGGAGCTGAAAGGTGGCCATAGGAATTCTTCACCTGTCCCGGTGTCTGTAATGAAAACTTGCGAGTTAAATTAGAACCACTTCCCGGTTTCCCATTGAGCTGAAATTTTTCATGCATAAATATATCGCGTGACAATGCAATATTATAATGACATGGAGCTGATCAGATGCTGGACCTCAAAGATGGCCATAGGAATTCTTCACCTGTCCCGATGTCTGTAATGAAATCTTGCAAGTTGAATATGACCCACTTCCAGGTTTCCGATTGAGCTGAAATTTTTCATGTATGTATGTATATTGCGTGACACTAAAAGCTTCTACAAAAAGGCTTAAGGTTTTTCGAAATTTATTTATTAAATTCACAAATCATCATCAAACGTCATCAAACCACGGGTCTCTTTCCGAACTCGGGAAGGTTAGGCTATTATCCGGATTACTGGAGGTTTAAGGGCTAGTGGCGAATCCTATACCGTCAGAAGTTTTACAAGACGCCTATAAGGCCACTGTACTGTTTAACAACTGCCATCTCGTGATAGCAACTAGCACCAACGGCTTAAAGTGCCTTGCGAAGAACGGAAACGGTCGAGATACCACTATCAGTCAACCAATCCTGGTGATGACCGTTATTATGATCATTTTACCTGCGTGATTGACGCGACCACGGAAGTTGCACAGTCACACTTCGTTTCAACATCATCATATCAGGCGAGAGCCGTCCACTGCTGGGCAAAGGCCTCCCCCAACGATTTCCACAACGACCGGTCCTGCGCTGCCCGCGTTCAGCGAATTCCCGCGATCTTCACCAGGTCGTCGGTCAAATGTGTGGGAAGACTGCTTATGCTACATCTTCCGCTGCGGGATCGCCACTCGAGAACTTTACTACCCCTAACGGCTATCTGATAAAGACAGTCACACTTAGTTTGACAGTAACAAAACAGGACTTATACAGTATATTTCTGATATACCTGAAAATACAATTAAGGTGAGATTAAGCTCTTTAAACTGCTGCACGCTTTGGTTGTAGTAAAATAAAATGAATAAATAAATAAAGTAAAGCGTAGTGTAGGCAGGCCTCCCACTTGGTGGACCGATGACCTGGTGAAAGTCGCGGGAAGCCGCTGGATGCGGGCAGCGCAGAACCGGTCGATGTGGAGATCCTTGGGGGAGGCCTATGTCCAGCAGTGGACGTCCTTCGGCTGACAAAATAAAACTGAACAACTTGTATCAAAGAACATGTACAAAAAATGTTCTCTATTTGCTGATCAATTTAGTAAGCCATGTCCAAAATTTTTTTTAAATCACAATTGGTAAGCCCTTGGCATCATCTCACCTGATGGTAAGTGACGATGATGCCGAAGATGAAAGCGGGCTTACCAAGAATCCCCAACGCAATGGGGATCTGGCTATCTTATCTTCATGCCGGAACACTGATGTTTGGAGGCAATACTTAGATAAGATGGTGGTAGCTAGCCAGGCGGGCTATGAAAATGCCCCACCAACCAAACCGTGTCTTACAAAGTTGACCCCGCCGGGAATCGAACCCGCGACCTCCTGGTGTGAAACGAATGGAGGCGGTCCAACAATTACTTTGCGAATAGAAGGTTGCTTAGCAAACTGTGTTTTAAAGGATTTTTATGTATTTCGGCAGGACCCTATACAGGGTGTAACAAAATTGGTGGAGGTCCCGTTAACTGGGGTTTCCACTCATCACACTGAACAACTTCTGCTCATATCGCGAAAAAATATTTGAACTCTTCATAGAAATAGATCAGTTGATCGACCAATTTTGTGCATTTTTGTATGGAAGGTGTAATTTTTTTTGTGAATTGACTATGGGTTACTTGGGGAAAGTTGTTCGGTATAATGAGTAGAACCCACAGTTAACGGGTTCTACACAATTTTTCACAGGTATTGTAATAGCAGTTTCTACTCCAGTTAAGAAGATTGTGAAGCTGCGACTTTTCATACAAACGGAGTTATGGATTTTCACCTCTTAAATGTTAACCGATTTAGACCAATTTTTGATAGGTCGTCAGTCAGAACAAAAGCTAGGCTTGAACGTTTCGTTTTTTTTTTAATAATCCCTACTAATATTATAAATGTGAAAGTAACTCTGTCTGTCTGTTACGCTTTCCCGCAAAAACTACTGAACGGATTGGGCTGAAATTTGTTAGGTAGACAGATTAGGACCTGGGTTAAGACATAGGCTACTTTTACCACGCTCGCGCACTGCGCACCCCCGAAAAGTCATAGAAATGTGGTCCACGCGGGTGAAGCCGCGGGAATCAGCTAGTTGATTATAAATAAACAAAAATGGCCGAAATTAGTTCTGTATGAAAACACGTGAACGACAATAAAAATAAACTTATTAACTTTATCGAATAAGCAAGAACGTATTTATAAGCCTAGCTTTTGTTCTGACTGACGACCTATCAAAAACTGGTCCAAATCGGTTAACATTTATGAGGTGAAAATGTTAACCGATAGGTAGTTAGTGCGCAGTTATTCGTTCTCCTTTCACTCCATCTTTTTTCATTCCATCTATTTCTTCTTTTTTAAGCATCCATCTGACATTATTATTTAAAAAAATCAAATTCTTCCGATTCATTCATCCAAAAGTATATCTATCATTTAAATAAAATAAAATTTACAAAATTAATACTTCCCTAAGACCCATATCGGGTAAGTTAGTATATTGAGTTTTTTAAGATTTGTGATAAAAAAAAACGTTTGTAATCCTTTTATAATTCTTATTTATTTCTTTCTAGGTCTTTATTTCATATTTAAATTAAACTAAATTGTAGCACGCATCTTCTTCATTTTTATTTCGAACTTACGCCCAGCTACCTACTACCTACAAGTCGTGATACAAGGTGAAAATTGTTAACGCCGTTTGTATGAAAAGTCGCAGCTTCACAATCCTCTTAAGCTGCGGGCAACAGCTAGACAGCTACCAGACCGAACAAAGTAAACCCGCGGGACGAACGCGAGTGTGACGCAAATAGACAAATTTTATATTTCACTTTCCTTTGAGCCGATCCGACGCGACGCCGCGTCACGCACGTAACTCTATGGACGTGATCCACGTTCTTACTTTCTTTTTCACATCGCTACAGGATTGTAGAGGGGTACGGTTACATACCAGGTAACGTGATCCTATTAGTTAACCTACCCCCGTCTGTCTATTCATCTGTCCTATCATCATCATCATCATATCAGCCGAAAATCGTCCACTGCTAGACAAAGGCCTCCCCCAAGGATTTCCACGATGACCGGTCCTGCGCTGCCCGCATCCATCGGCTTCCCGCGATCTTCACCAGGTTGTCGGTCCACTGCGTGGGAGACCTGCCTACGCTACGTTTTCCGGTGCACAGTCGCCACTCGAGAACTTTACTGCCCCATCGGCCATCTGTTTACCTGAGTATGCGACCTTTGAACGGTTTTTAGGGGGTTTACTAACAAATTACAAGAATTAAAAAATTAAGAGGGTCCCCATACAATAAATGTGTTATTTTAAAGTATATTTAATCATAATCATTTATTAGTAAAACAAAAATTTACACGTAAATTTTAATTACATATTAATTTTAAAAACATACAAATTTTCAACACCAAATTAAAATACTAGACAGTAAAACAGTCAATAATAGTTTTTCATTTTAAAAAATTAAATTATATATCTAATGATAACATTACTTTAAATTAAAAAAAATATTTTAATTTATACTAGGAAGTAACGACAAATTTGATGACGGTAACGGAAATGAATAAACTTAGGTTGAGAGGATAAATGGCAACCCTCTGATGTTAAATATGTCGGTCTGCCTGCGCAAAGTGGTTGCGTTATGTACTTATAGCGCCTGTAAAACTAGTTATCGTGACCAAAAAATAAACGATAAGGGAAATAGCTGAGTAAGATATAAAATGAAAGTACGAGTTGTACTCATGACAATAGGGGATCGGACTGCATCAAAAATAAATTCTGAAATATTATTTCCAAAATTTATATCCTCTTGAAGTTTCAAAAAACCTTACTTTGTTTTTTTTTCCATCACGTCTTCAATTTTTAATTGATCAAATCCGCAAAATAAGTTCGTCAACGACTCTAAAAATCTATGACGTCACTTGTGGGTATTTCAAACATTTTTAGACCAAAATTTCGTTTTTGACAGATCATAAAAAGTAACTTAAATGACTAGCAGTCCGATCCCCTATTATGTAAAAACTGATCAAATATTAGGCCCTACCACAAGGGCATTTTCTAACAGCGCATGGCTAGCTACCACCATCCTTTTTAAGTCTTGCCGCCAAACATCAATGGTGATCATCAGTATTGTTGATGTGTTCCGGCATGAAGATAAGATAGCCAGTTCCCCATTGTGTTAGAGAATCTTGGTAAGCCCGCTTTCATCTTCGGCATCATCGTCACTTACCATCAGGTGAGATGATGTCAAGGGCTTATCAATTGTCTGTATTTGCGCGAGCCCATGTCATATGGTACTATTTAAGTACCTAATTCATACTCTGTGCTCGTGTATCTAGGTTTATCAATATAAATTGGCAGGTGTTTAATCTAGTATAACTGACGCAGACATCTAGCTTAATTAGCCTTTCAATTAACTGCCTAGCTTTTTAACTACATAGCACCGTTCAAATAATTTCCTGAATGATTATTCAGCCATTTAATTAAACGCCTAAGCAAATTCCTTTGATCGATAACGTTCAAGTTCTGCTAGCCAGGTAGTTTAAATTGACACCTCAGGGGGAGGAGTGCTTAAGGGTCTCCAGGTGGGTCGAGTTTCTATACAGTAGTTCAGCTTTAATACAAAACTACATGCCAGATTGAATCCAAACTTTGTAAATATATTGAGTAGACACATATCGATGTTTGTAATTAGTTTTCGCCGTAGTAAATTTTAACGTAACTAAACGAAGGCTTAAATTACTTTTGTACTGAAAGTTTGAAACTGCTATTATTTTTTTTCGTTTTATATTAGTACATCGAAAACTAATTACAAACATCGATATGTGTGTACTCAATATATTTGCAAGGTTTGGATTCAATCTGGCGTGTCGTTTTTGAATTAAGGCTGAACTACGTTTGTATGAAAACTCGAGCCTCCTGGCGGCCCTTAAGGGGAGAAGTGGGAGGAAGAAGGGGACAGTATACTATTTTCATGTTCAAACTAATACTTTTTGTATTCTGGGACAAATCACACACGTTCATCTGGCCCCAGAGTAGGATTCCCTGTGTTAAGGGAACTAGAGACTGATATATACATACTTATATACGTTGAAATACATATATAATATAGGTACTTTAACACCCAGACACAGATCAAACAAATCTGCTCATCACACAAATGTTTGCCCTGGGTGGGGATCGAACCCACAACTCTCGGATCAGTAGTCAAGCGCCACCGAGTCAGTCAAAAACTACTATGGAGGAGGTGAGCTTCACAGTCTCCGAACCTAGCCACATAAGTCGGAGCTCCTCCGAAATTCCGAGCTCAGTTCGCTCACTCCCGCTCTAGTTTCGATTGTTCCATTTCTCAGTCGACAGAGCCCCTTCGGAGCTCCTATTTCTATATCCGCTTCGCTCTTTTAATGAAGGGCTAAGCATCAACCAGCCGAGTCATTAAATGTATTATCATTCAGCCAGTTAGTTGAATGCCGCCATTTAATGAACCGTCTAGGCAGTTAATTGAATGGCCAATTTAACCAGTTGGACTATAGACCTTAAGGTGCTAAGTCATTCAACTAAGCAAGCACTGGTCCAAATAGTTAAATATCTATTTACAAACCTACCTTTGGTGGGCTGGTCACTCAAAAGGCTGGTCATAACTCATATTTCTGTATTTATCTAAAAGAAAACACAATAAGTACTTATATAAGGTCTAACAAAATTAGCTGAAACTATTTAAAACTGAACCCATAGTCAACTATCAAAAAAAATTTTGAACTTTCCATACTAAGTTGGCTGATTAGCTGATCGAGTTACTATGGGAGAGCCATTCTTTTTTTTTGCGATTTGACCATGGGTTCCATGGGAAAAGTTGTTCAGTTTAATGGGTAGAAGCACCGGTTAAAATAGTTTCAGCTAATTTTGTTACACCTTATATAGGTACGTGGTTCGATTCCGGCCACGTACCAAATATGTTTTCGAATTTCGATTACATATGTAAGTTTCGAATTTCGATTACATATGTAGGTTACCAATTTCGATTATATATGTACGTTTCGAATTTCGATTACATATATACGTTTATCCGACGCTCTTATGGCGAAAGAAAACATCGTGAGGAAACCTGCACACGCCTGCGGAGAAACTCGCAGGTTGTGTGTGAAGTCGAACAAACCGCATTGGACCGCGTGGTCGACTAAGGCCCGATCACCCTAATTCAGGAAAAGCTCGAGCCCCTCGGTGGGGACGTATATATGAGCTGATATGATGTTGATAGGTACTTACGTCAAAATGATCTTCGCAACAGAACTTCACACTTTTATCTGAAAGAGGATCGCTTCTCATATCATAATAAAGTTAAACCATTTCTTTCTAATTTTTTCGTTGTGTGGAACCCGAAAAAATAGTATTTCGTGCGCAGTCCCAATCTAATTTTTACATTTTGGCACAATACAATATTTGTATGCCGACATTATAATTTAAATAATGTTAGACAGACTGAAATGCTATTGGCACGACATACAAGCGCGCGGCATCATCGGGGTCTATGACGTGTCAAGAGTTTGCCCCAGCTCGCGCCCGTTTTTGTTACCTGTGCCACACCCTGGACACTTCATACAACGGACCAGAAACGACATTTCAAAAAAGGCATGACGGAAAAAACAAAATGGCGGCGAAATCCTATAACTTTGACAACCAAAATGTAACCAATCGTATCAATCTGTGTGACGAGGGGGTGAACCTATATATATATATATACTTTGCCTGTGCTCTAAAATCGCTGTAACAACGTCATTTCTTATCCGATTTAAAAAAAATCTTTGTTATTAATAACAAATGTTCAATTTTCAGATTTTTACCTCTACTTGTAGTATAAGACGGTATTACTTGCCAAAATTCATAGTTCTAGGTCAACGGGAAATACCCTATGTGTTTTGATTGCCTTGAGAGTGTCGAAATTTTTTGCGGCATAAACGATTGTAATTTTTTACGTTGAATTAGAAGTTTAATTTTTTCACTCCTTCAAGGGACTGTAGAACGAAGTATATGGTTTTAATTTTAACTCGATACCTCCACGCGTTCCCGTTATAAATTGTCTTGAGTCCCTTTAACGAAACATCTCGAAGATAGATTACATTGGGTAGAATTGAGTCACTTTAACGGAACATCTCGAAGATAGATTACATTGGGTAGAATTGAGTTACTTTAACGGAACATCTCGAGGATAGATTATATTGGATAAAATTGAGTCACTTTAACGGAACATCTCGAAGATAGATTACATTGGATAAAATTGAGATTACATTGGAAAAACATTAATATTTTTAATCACAAACATATCTGGCCACAATCTAATGTTCCCTGTACTGTGAGAACAAGAAGTCTCTCTGTATATCAGTCGATATACATACATAAAACATAACAATTAAATACATACATACATACTCATATTATATAGATATTAAACACCTAAACATTGAGGAACAAACTTGTGTGTCACAGGAATGTTTGTCCTGGGTGGGAATCGAACCCTCAACTCTCGACTTAGCAGTCAGAAGAACTAACCGTTACGCCAATCAATTAATACTAATATATAATATTAATTAATTATAATATTAATAATAATGACTACGTTTGTATGGAAAAAATGGCGCCCGCGTTTCCTCTTAACACCGACTTCCTTTAGTGATTTTTTTTCCCTGCAACCCGCCAGTAACCGACCCCTTGTTACAATAAACTTTCCCCAAATCACTTACTATTAAAACAGTTAGCGGACAATAAAACTGCAGTTAATTTAACCGGAATTAATGCGAAATGAGCTGCGGTACAATAGACCCAGCAGCGGGAGGCCACATTTACGGTTATATCGTCATTAGAGGGTTAAACATGATCGTAGGCGGGACTAAGGATCCGTTTTAAGGTTCCAAGCGAGCCTATTACTAAACTTAGGCCGTCCGTCTATCTCTCTGTCATAAGGCTGTATCTTTTTAACCATAAAAAGGAAAAAATGAAAAAAGTTTATTGCGGTATCTCATTGTAAAAAATAATACATGTTGCAGGAGACTTCTTTTAAGTAATAAGAATACTGGTGATAGAAGTATCCTAAATCTAAATCATGCATGAACTATCATAGCCAGTTGAATTTTTTTGACATGGGACGTATAGTGGTATGGCATGTTAGGATAACCGGATTACATAATATTCGGCCTTGTTATAGACCGGATAACCAAATGTTTGTATTTTATTTTATTTATTGAAATAAAAACTGTTGTATATAAACACAATAGAACATAAAATGAGCTTAAAAACGCTAAACACTTTAAAAAACCGACTTCCATCGCAACAAATTAGTACATTTTTGCATTATTATTTTTGGTTTTTGTTAATTTTCTACTAAAGTACTACACCGATTTTGATAAAATTTATATGGGACCACACGGGAAGCACTAGCTTTCAAATAAAAATATAATCATAAAAATCGGTTCACCTAGTCAAAAGTTCTGAGGTAACAAACATAAAAAAAAAACATACAGACGAATTGAGAACCTCCTCCTTTTTGGAAGTTGCTTGAAAATATAAACCAACAAAATTTCCACTACTACTTATGGACAATTTAAATAAAACATATATAATAAACATAGGTAAGTAAGATTAACAATAACTTGAGGAATTCATTAAAAAATTAAACCCGTTTGCGTAAAAACTCAACCCCTCTTTTTGGACGGTCGGGTAAAAATGTATCCTATGTCACTCCCGGGATCAAGACTAATCTAACGATACCTCATACGTTAAAATCTAACACGTTAAAATCTTACACGTTAAAATCTAACACGTTAAAATCTAACACGTTAAAATCTAACACGTTAAAATCTAACACGTTAAAATCTTACACGTTAAAATGTTTACAGCGAGAGGTTGTTTTTAATCGACTTCAAAAATTAAGGAGGTTCTATGTTCGTCTGTATATTTTTTGTGTATATCTGTTATGGGCCAGGTGATTAATGCGGGCATTATGAATAATGCCCAGCTCTATCGGGCTAAGTGATTAATAACTATCTAAACTTCATTATTTATCACATTGCACGGTGATTATTATATTGCTACGTGACAATTGGGCAATTTGATAATAAAGCTAAATTTGACGCGGTGCGGGGAGGAACGTGACAAATAATGAGACTGATTGCTTAAACTTTAGTTTATTTTATGTTTTACTAGCTTTTTTCCGCGGCTTCGTCCGCGTGGACATCGTTTTTATGACTGTCTTAGAGGGTGCGCGGTGAGCGAGCCGCAAGCGGCTGGCGAGCGTGGACATGTTTTTTTTCTAGATCCCTCGGGAACTATGTCAGGATATGCTTATTATTAAATCATGTCATTTCCCACCCCGTCAACCACCTCTGTGCAAAAAATAACACAATCCATTGTTCCGTTGCGATGTTATAGAAATTAACCAAAAAATGGTATATATTTAGTTCCCTCAAGAACTGCATCGGGCTATGCTATTTTCACGGAATGAAAAGTAGCCTATATCCTTCCTCGTGACACAGGCTACCTGCGTGCCAAATTTCATTACGATTGGTCAAGGCGTTGTAGCGTGAAAAGGTAACAAACAAACAAACATATTTTCACATTTATAATATTACTAGCTTTTTCCCTCGGCTTCACCCGCGTGGACATCGTTTTAATGACTGTCTTAAGGGTGATTAGTAAATGTCTTTTCCCACCTACTCAACCATCTCTATGCAAAAAATCACAACAGTCGAGTATTTTTTCACTGCCCTTAGGGAACTGCATCAGATTATGCTATTTTCCCGGGACAAAAAGAAGCCAATGTCCTTCCCCGTGACACAGGCTACCTGCATGCAAAATTTTATAAAGATTGGTCAAGGCGTTGAAGCGTGAAAAGGTACCAAACAAACAAACAAACAAACACATTTTCACATTTATAATATTAGTAAGGACTAGCTTTTGCCCGCGGCTTCGACCGCGTGGACATCGTTTTTATGACTGTATTTTAGGGTGAGTGGTGCGAGAGCCGCAAGCGGCTCGCGAGCGCGGACATGAGTTTTCCCCGGATCTCTCAGGAACGATATCGGGCTATTCTGATTAGAAGTATATGTCACTTCCCACCCTCTCAACCAATGCTATACAAAAAAAAAACACTTCAGTCCGTAGCTCCGTTGCGACGCTGACGTGCGCGAGCGCGGAAATGAGTTTTCCCCAGATCCCTCGGTAACCATGTCAGGATATGCTAGTTAGTATATACTGTCATTTCCCACCCCCTCAGCCATCCCTGTGCAAAAAATCACAGCAATCCATTGTAACGTTGCAATGTTAAAAAAACTAAGCAAAATAAAGAGTATATTTTCAGTTCCCTCAGGAAGGATATTGGCTACTTTTTATCCCGTGAAAATATAAGCTGTTTCCACTGGATAAAAAGTAGCCAATGTCCTTCCCAATGACACAGGCTACCTGCATTTCATTAAGATTGGTTAAGGCTTTGAAGCGTGAAAAGATAACAAACAAACAAATAAACAAACAAACACATTTTCACATTTATAATATTTGTAAGGATAGTAAGGATAATAATATATCAAAACTTCTATAAAAAAAAGATTGTTGTAAAATTTTAGTTTTAAATTTTAAATGTTTTGTGTTACGTATATTCTTAATATGAATTTTCTTAAGTTTAAAATGCAAAAACTTGTGGATTATTAATGTAGAAGTCTTTGTTAATTAATCCATATGATGAGTCTGTTTATTTTAATTGTCTAACATTAATTACAATAATAATAATATAAATAGTAATTCAATATGTTTCTATTACTCTGCCCAAAAGGTGGTAGAAAATATGTATAATGCCCGGTCAATTTGATTATTTGAATAATTTTTATCAGATTGCACTCTCATATAGGGCATTTTTTCATAATAACCGGGCATTATTTATAATGCCCAATTTATCAATTGGTCCTTAACATATCCACCGATTTCTCCATCAATTGTGAAACTCAGCAATTAGTTATTTTTTTTAACTGTTTAAAGTGGCCATTTTTAACGGTTTTGCAAAAGTAACTTGTTTCTAATGTCTACAGTTATAAAATAACAAACAGTAGTTGTTGTCCCCCTGTGGGCGCAAACTGCTTTTTAACAAAGTTTTTTTAGAGCATCCTAACTATTCGGTGGTGGCTGAATAATCAAACTATACTATCCGGTATCCGGCCGCATAGTATAATACTGACCGGATAGTAACCGGATATCTATCTCAATTTCTATAAATTTTCACAACCAATGTATCACGTAGCCTCTATCATAAAATAGGTGCGCGGTGCGTGAACCGCTCCGTGTCATGCGTGTAGTGCGTGCGTCTTGTACAATTATCCTGTGGTACGGATCCCTAACTGCGTAAAACCAACTCGCACTAACCCAACTATTATTAGATTGTGTGCAAGACATGGTATTTCTATTGTTAGATCTGTGGCAAATGGGTTTGCCTCCTCCGTGGCACAGTGGTTAGGTCACTGACTATACTCTCAGAGGTCACTGGTTTGGAATTGGAATATTTCAGTTGGTGGTGGTAGGTATTTATTTTTACAGCATTTTCTGTACAAGTCCGTCTCTTAACTACCTACAGGAACGGTGCGTTCCTACTCGAAGAGAGCAAAGGGAGATATCTCCGCCAGGCGAGGTGGTGTGCCTGGGGTCCGTCCGGCCGTGGACCAATCGTTAATTTTTTTTTAAAGGACAAGCTTGTTGTTGGCCGTTGGGGCCTATACAACTTCACCGGGCATGGGAGGCGAGTACGGAAGGCACTCAACCTAGTGCAAAGCTGCAAGATGCAACTGCCTAAGGGCGCCCAGGTGGGCACGGACCTCGGCTTAGGTCGTTGCTTGGGCGTGGGAGGATCGGAGAGAAGCGGGTACCAATCGTTGGTGATTGGTATCTGTATATATACTAAGCGCTGAAGAAATTCTAATAGCGCGTTCTAGATGTTGTATTTCTTTTGTTCTCTCTTCGCTTGTGTTTAGGTTCAGTGGCGGGTTACTGCAGTTCCCGCCACATCCCTAAATAAATAAAATAAAATAAAAATAAAATTCTTTTATTTCAGACAGAGTCCATATTTGGTTAGTAACACAAAACTTAATATCTATTGTTAGTTTAGGTAGGTAAATTAAATGTATTTGAGCCACTGGGCAAGCAATCCACTCAGCGAGTGTAGTTAGCAACCGCTGAGTGCATCCCAAGCCAGCCCCTCACAATACCCCCATCCAGCCTAGTTTCCAAGACAGCCAAGACGCTGTTGGTGCTGCAACGCAGCCTGCCGAGCGCCGCAGCGCACCGTTTGCGAATCACGGCTTGGAAGCCGTCTACCTGCGCGTCTGCAAACATCCCCGACGCACTGCACCAGCGCGGCAGCCCCAACAGCGCCCTGAACGCATTATTATATTGGACGCGCAGGGCGCCCATCGTCCTTCGCGAATACACAGCCCACAGGCTACAAGTATATAGAGATGTACAGTAGGCTCTAAACAATGTTATCTTTACCTGAGCTGTACATCTACGGAACCTGTGTGCTATCATATTAGCTCTGGTCGAAAGGGCCCTACGCTCTCGATCTATATCAGCATCATCATTCAAACATTCGTTAACCAAGTGGCCCAGATATTTGAAAGCAGAAACTCTTTTTAAAGGTGTTCCATTTAGTAACACAGGGGGAACATGATATGGACACTTGTTGCCTGCCTTAAAAATCAGTAGTTCACTTTTTGTTTCATTATACCTAAGGCCGTGTTGTGCAGCATAATTTTCACATACACTTAACAATTGTTTCAATCCACCAATCGAAGGGCTCAGCAGCACCATATCGTCTGCATAGCTAATGTTGTTTATGCAAACATCATCTATATGACATCCGACATGCATGCTGCCGAGCTCCTCGATCAGGGCATTGACATATAAGTTAAACAATTTTGGAGAGCTTAAGCCACCTTGTCTTACCCCACATTGCAACACATATTCATCCGATATTGAATCCCCCCACTTTACAAAGTTTATCTGACCAGAATACCAAAATTTAAAGAGACATATCAACTCTCTGGGCATTTCAGTTTTTTCCAGCTTGCTCCAAAGCATATTGTAATTAACCAAATCAAATGCCTTAGATAGATCTAGGAAGCACGCATAGATAGGTGTTTTCTTTTGTGTATAGTACTCAACAGTCTGCTTAAGGCTGAGAATTGCGCTTTCTGTAGACAGTCCTGGTCGAAACCCGAACTGAGCGTCATGAAGTTTAATATATTTATCAAGCTCAGCATTAAGCAGACCGTCGAGCACCTTTGCAATAACTGTTGCTAAGGATATTGGTCTGTAATTGGTTCTGGTCGAGATATCCCCCGTTCTGTTTTTTATGATCGGTACAACAATGGTTCTGGTCAAGTCTGCTGGTAGGTAAGAATGACCTATACAAAAACCAAACAGAAGGGCCAGCACCCTGGGTAAATGAGGCCCTGCATTTTGCAAATGCTCAATGCTGAGGCCATCATGTCCTGGGGATTTTCCTTTCTTCATATCTTTTATGATTTTTGCAATTTGTTTTGCAGAGAACCTGACTTCAGTATTCCCAGGAGATGATAGCCCAGCATCACACTCAACATTTGTATATGGTAGATTTGACTTAACAACAAAGTGCTCCCTAAACATATTAGCTATTTTTTCAGGATCCGTGACATTGTCGACGCTCACCGGCAGACCAGGCTTTTTATCAAACTTTTTTGTATTTTTCCAAAAACCCTTGAAGTCATTTTTAGTATGCTGAGCAGCAATCCTATCCATCATAATTTGCTCTTGGTTTTGCTGGCACCACTTAAGTTTAGACTTAAAAGCTTTTCTGCTCAACTCCATCTCCTCAAACACCCGGCCTAATTTTGGTGCACCACATTCCTTCCATTGAAAAAATTTTTGTCTGGCCTCCCTGTGAGCCCCGGCAACATACCTGTTCCATCCCATGACCTGGTTTTTGGCTCTAGTTTGATGATGATGATTTTTAGACGTGGACTGTGAGGCAGTACTGATTGAATTCACAATATCAAAATATAATTTATCAATGTTTTTTCTATGTTCTAAATTCCTACAGCAATTATCACAACAATCAGAGAGTTCCCGTGGAAAGTGAATATCTCTAAGAAGCTTATTACATTCATATCTGTATTTGTCAACCTGGATTTGTGATCTTTCCCCCCATACAACTTTGTTTTTAGACATATTACATTTTAAATTCTTCTGTTTAATCAATTTTAAATTACACGATACAAACAAGGGATAATGATCGGACCAATAAACATCATATTTAACTTTTACATCAATAATAGTTTCAAATGCCGCCTTAGTTACAATTGAATGGTCTAACCATCTTTTGCTACCATGAGCTTCACTCACATAAGTGTATGTTCCCGAACTAATACCCAAAATCTCGAAATCGGCGCACACCCAGTTGTGGTCTTGGCACAAACTAATTAGCTCATCGCAGAACGGTTCATTTGGGTGCGCATTAAAATCATTATCATTAAATATATAGTTTTCTGACTTTTAAATAAGAAGTATGATTAGGTTAGGTTAGGTTGGCATGTCTTGTTCTACCGTGAAATCGGCCGACTCGGATTTATTTGGAGGATTTAGCGCTCCATAGTACAACCAGTAACCCTTATAGTTTCGTCATGTTTGTCTGTCCGTCTGTCCGTGGCCTAGCTCCTAGACTATAAGTAGTTAAGAGCTGAAATTTGGCAAAGATATATATAATAACTAGCTGTCCCGGCGAACTTCGTACCGCCTTACATTACATTACACTGCCCTGCCCTACCCTACACTACCCTACACTACACTACACTACCCTACCCTACCCTACATACACTACACTACACTACTCTACACTACCCTACACTACACTTCCCTACCCTACCCTACACTACCCTACCCTACACTACCCTACCCTACCCTATCCTATCTCTCAAGTTGGATCGAACTGCACATGGTGTGCGAATTTTATTATTATCGGTTAAGTGGTTAAGGAGTACATTGAGGACAAATATTGTGACACGAGATTTATATATATTAAGATAACGCGGAGAGAACCGTAAAAAAAATGAACTTTTTGAGGGTACCTCCCTTACAAGTAAAGTGGGGTATTTTTTTTCCTCGTCAAATCCAGTCGTGTGGGGTACCGTTGGTTAGAGCTTAAAAAATAGTTATGAGTCTCTTAAGGCCATTTTATACTTTAGGCACAGCTTTAGGGTTCCCTTTTCGAAAAACTAGTCTTGAAAGTGCTACATTTTGTTGGAGTCGAGTATCCCCACCCCCTAACAACTAAAGGTTACAGCAGAATCACCAGCGTAGCTGAGGCTTTGTCTCTGCTACATATGCTGAGCTGGGACCTTTTGATGTCGCCGGGCGTATACCTAAATTATTTGTTATATGTATTTACTTCTACTCGTTTATTTAAAATTGACATGTCTGTCTAGCGTAAGTTAAATGTTCATTTTTAAAATAACAGTAACTATGTACCATTAACTATATATTATGTGCCTGGTGTCCAATGACTTATATATTACTGTGCTGGTGTCTCAATAAACTTATTCTATTCTATTCTAAACCACTGTATTTGGAAATTTTACAAAATTCATGAAAGTAGTGTATTATAATGAATTTCAAAGGAGAACTATCACGGCTAAGAAGGTTTTCTTAGTTTAGAAGAAATAGCCGACCAACTTAAGACGTGCAGTTCGATTTGTAAAAAAAACTCATAGATTTATAATACAATATGTTTTATTAAATAAAAGCGTCGGTGGCTCAACCGGTAACGACTCGGTCCATCTAACCAGAGGTACCGGGTTCAAATCCGGACGGCCAATGTACCTATGAGTTTTTCAAAAACTTACGTACATACTTACCGATTGCTTTAACGGTGAAGGAAAACATCGTGAGGAAAACCTGCACACACCTGCGAAGAAACTCGAAGGTTGTGTGTGAAGTCGACCAACCCGCACTGGGCCCGCGTGTTCGACTAAGGCCTAATCGCCCTGATTCAGGGTAGGCTCGAGCCCCTCGGTGGGGACGTATATGAGCTGATATAATAATGTTTTATTACTAACTGCAGATATAATTGTTTTTTAAAATAAACATTTATTTTTTGAAAAGACTACGGAACCCTACTCAGTTTTTTAATCAGTAGTTTTACAAGACGACGCGCTGTTTTGTAAAACGGCTAATTCTACAATATGACTGCGA
The DNA here is from genome assembly GCA_947284805.1 of Coleophora flavipennella. Classification (NCBI taxonomy): domain Eukaryota; kingdom Metazoa; phylum Arthropoda; class Insecta; order Lepidoptera; family Coleophoridae; genus Coleophora; species Coleophora flavipennella. Next base: position 19,344,873 of record OX369255.1, on the reverse strand, counting down.
CATACTCGTGTACAGAGTGTTTAACATGTTTAATCGTGCGAGCGAATTTGAACTTTTGTAACTTCCCGAGGTTCATCGGAGTTCTTAAAAAAGTTTTAAGAACCTGTTTTTTTTTTGCTTGTGTGGGCTTATAAATGCTTATCTAATCTTATCTTAAGTTCAAAAGTTTTTGATAAAATTAAGAAGAGCAGATACGTAAACTTAAGAGGATTGTGAAGCTGCTTCTTTTCATACCAACGGCGTTAACGATTTTCACCTCTTAAATGTTAAGTGATTTGGACCAATTGTTGATAGGTTGTCAGTCAAAACAAAAAAAAGGCTTATACGTTTTTGTTTTTTCGATAAAGTTAATAAGTTTAATTTTATTGTCGTTCACGTGTTTTCATACAAAACTAATTTCGGCCATTTTTTGTTTATTTCTAATCAGTAATTTAAAAATCGAAACGTATAAGCCTAGCTTTTGTTCTGACTGACAACCTATCAGTAATTGCTCAAAATCTGTTAACATTTCAAGAGGTGAAAATCGTTAACAAAGTAAAAAGTAGCAGCTTCACAATCCTCTTAAGCTTACTTCAGCTCTTCATAATTTTATCAAAAACTTTTGAACTTAAGATAAGATTAGATAAGTATTTATTCTTCTCAGCTTCACAATCCTCTTAAGTTTAAATATGTACCTTTTTTACTTTTTTTTTTACGTACGTAGAATAGAGGAAGTATTTTTATCACAAAAAAAAATTGCCAATTTTCTTGAAAATGTGCTCTATGGCATTGAAACATACCAAAAAACCGAATAGCTGGTATCTTAATTCCGTCCGTGCGTCCGTCCGTCACGCTTGGCTCTTTTCCGATCCGAACTAAATTTGGAACTTAAGAGTATTAAATTATTTCATCGAGGGATTATCAAAAGTTTCTACATTTAACCACGCTTATATTAATTCCTAGCCTTATTAAGTTCTAGTTATTCACAAAGTTTTTTTTTTTTTAATAAATTCATATCGGATTCATAAGACGCTTGAACTTGTATTAATACTTACATAAAATAAGTTATGTACTTGTTTAATCAATCTTAGTTATGAACTTATATACTGAAACTAAAGTAATGTACTTACTTACTTAAACTAAATTACTTACATATTGAAACTGAGTTATGTACCTATAAATATACTAACATTAAGATAGATACTTACATAGGTACTAAAATTAAGTTACGTATACATGTTTATATTACTGTTTATTTTTTTTATAATAAATTCTATTCTAAATTCTAAATACGAGTACCGTCAAACTGAAGAATAGCTGTCATGTAACAAAAAAAACAGTTTTTTTTTCTAAAATGGCTTTAACGATTTTGATAAAACTTTGCACGTTGGAGTTATTAAGTCGTATGTTTACTAAGTTGGCTGATCAGGTGATCGAGTTAGTATGGGAGAGCCAATTTTTTTTTGCGATTTGACTAAGGGTTTTATGGGGAAAGTTGTTCAGTTTCCTGGGTAGAAGCACCAGTTAAAATAGTTTCAGCTAATTTTGTTAGACCCTATATACGCGACGATACAAAACAACTTTCTTGGCAAGCCTCTCTCTTATGATGTAATGCAATGCGAGGCGAGACAGGACAGGATGGGACGGGACGAGACGAGACGAGACGAGACAAGACAAGATAAGATAAGATATTTTGGATAAACATTTTGAAATCTTGAATACTAAAATTCCTCAAACAAATTGATTTTTAATTTATTTTATTTTTAATTTGACTAATGGAAAGTAAAGAGAAGATGATGGTGCATGAAAAATCAAATAATGCCTATCCACTCTCGCCTTGAAGGTCCCCCAAATTGTAGGAATCAGGAAACACGACGCAGGGAAGAAGTTCCTGCCTGCATCAGTCAGCTGTTGTTTAGTTTCATATGGAGAATTCCAATTTCTATTTACGAATTAACATCAACAGCAATTTTGTTAAACTCTGTGATTTTTTTTTATCACTTATTGATTAAAAACCTAACTCAGAGTGTGGACTGTAAGTCTCTAATCATCATATCAGCTCCTATACGTCCCCACCGAGGGGCTCAATCCTACTTTGAATTAGGGATTGGGCCTTAGTCGACCACGCGGGCCCAGTGCGAGTTGGTAGACTTCACACAAAACCTTCGAGTTTCTTCACAGGCGTGTGCAGGTTTCCTCACGATGTTTTACTTCGCCGTAAGAGCGTCGGATAAACGTACATAATTAGGTAATTGAAATTGGATAACACATTGGTACGTGGCAGGATTCGTACCACGACCTCCCTGACAGGAGGTAGCGGCCCTTGCCGTTACGCCACCGACGCACTATAATAATAGGTTTTTACCTATGAAATTGCCGATTTTTATTGAAAATAAATAAGTTATTTTTTTTTTATTATTGACCTTATGGTGACACTACTTGTGGTTTTTTAATAGTAACTAGTGGCATGTCTTTCATGTTCCGATCCCCTGAGCTATGTACCATTGAATGGAACAGAGGCATTTTCTTAGTGGTCAGATGGGGCAAACAGGTAATTAGTGAAATCTTAGACTAGTTAGTTTTCTAGAATTTTTCTGAAAGTGAAGAAATCGTATGCGGAGTATTCCCAAATTATGACATGTGTATTTTTTGCCTCAATAAAGGTTATTTTTTTCAAGTGAAAAATCCCGAATTCATGGGGTTAAAGCCACCGTACTCTCAAAATATCTAAACAATAAACATAAGTTTACCACCATTTAATTTCCAATACTCTAATGCTATTTTGAGAATAAATTTTGTTTTAATAACTATTGTACTTAATATTAATTTTCATCTTTAAACTTTTTTATACAATCGGCAATTTCATAGGTAAAGACCTAATATGAATAAAATAGACGTAAACCCTTAACTTTTTTCTAAATTGGTAAGCCCTTGACATCATCCCACCTAATGGTAAGTGAAGATGATGCCAAAGATGGAAGCGGGCTTACCAAGATTCCCCAACTTAATGGAGAACTGGCTAAAAAATGAAATCCTAAACGAGAGTTGGAACGTAGCATGAGCTCTTGAAAACTCTTTTTTGGAATACCTACGCCTTTTATATTTAAACGCCCTTAAGCATTTGTTGATTAAGATTTTATATTTAATCTTTCTTAATTCTTTTGTTCAATTTTCCCTTTTTTGTTGCAATAAAGGGCCTTAAAATGGAAGGATCCAAAATTAAGTGTCGTTAAAAAAGTAATATAATTCACTCCGACGTTTTATTGCTGTACTTCATTTGTTAGGGTTCCCTGGTTTAATTTGGAAAACTAATAGTTCCTCTATATCTGTCCAGTAAAGCTGGACAAAAAGACGTAAAGTCCGGTACAAAAACCGTTAAAGTGCGAGTCAGAACCGCGCACAAAGGGTTCCGTACCATCATACTAGATGGCACCAGTTTCTTCACGTTTAAAAAAAAACTCGTTTTTTGTATGGAGACTTTCACTTTTTCCAATTTTGAGTACCCTTCGGGTACGGAACCCTGATAAGGAAACATTTTTATTAGTGTACCCCCCCACTTGTATGGTATCATTGAATAAAGATTTCTTTGAACATTTTTTCATTAAATATTCATTTTCAAAATATTAAACTCCAAAATTACGCTTTCGTGCGTTTTTCCTTTTTAACTATTTAACTATAAGACATAAAATGCTGAAAAAATACAAGTACTACACATTACTGAAGTAATCAGAGGGATATTATTCGGTGATGAAACAATTATTGACGGTAAAAGTGAAACTTGTTTTTGTATACACAGTCTATAAGATCTATAGTTATAAAATTTTGTAAGTATATTTTATATTATAAGGCAAGATAAAAGACGGAGTCCTTTCGTTAAATATTTTTAGGGGTGCTTCCTATTTAAGTAAAAGCGGCACGAAAAAACCTAAACAATTCGGGAGTGCCGACAGAAGGGAAAACTTAAAGGGTTTGTACCCAGAGACGACAACATATTCTTAAAAAATTCGGTTACGGTAATAGCAAACTATATATATTAGTACTAACATACAGTATGGACACTCCCTGCCGCTCTCTAGATTGCGACCTCACCCCCTCGTCACCCAGATTGATACAGATTGGTTACAGTTTGGTTGTCAAACGTATAGGATTTTACCGCAATTTTTTTTGTACCGTCATTCCTTTTTTAAAATGTCATTTCTGGCCCGTAGTATGAAGTGTCCATTGTGTGGTAATAGTAACAGGATGTCGGTTACGGTAACGGTAACAGTGTCGCGAGTTCAGTGGTTTTTTCCCATTTCAAAGAATGTCCAACACGCCCAAAGAAGTTTTCGCTTCAATAAATAAATTGGAAACACCACGGGGTATCATCGAATTTGTGTTTTCTAACAACATATTTTTTGGATAGCTCGTCGAAGACATTAGGAATGAGTCACTTGTGTTTCAAAGCTAATGGACCTAGGATTACGATTTAGGGTATCCTGAGACAAACATAATTCAAGTAATAATTTCGGAACCCTACATTATGTTTAGTCCGATCGCACTTTGACGATTTTTAAATTATGAGTATATTTTTATTTTTTAAACTACGGGACCCTGTTTTCCGTGTGGTCTAACAAGCACTTGGCCGCATTTTTAGTCTTGTAAGACGTCATTTAAAAGGTACACTGGGCTCGCTGTTCCCTGTACTGAAACGATATTTTTAGAGGCAATCATCATCATATCAGCTCATATACGTTCCCACCAAGGGGCTCGAGCCTACCCTGAATTAGGGCGATTGGGCCTTAGTCGACCACGCGGGCCCAGAGCGGGTAGGTCGACTTCACACACAATCTGCGAGTTTCTCCGCAGGCGTGTGCAGGTTTCCTCATAATGTTTTCCTTCACCGTAAGAGCGTTGGGTAAACGTGTACATACTCGTATGAAATCTATATTTGAAATCACATTGGTACGTGGCAGGATTCGAACTACGACCTCCCGGACAGGAGGCGGCGGCCCTAGCCGTTACGCCACCGACGCTCTCTAACTGTCGCCGAATTACCACATTATTTAACCACCTTCCGTGGTGTAATGGTTAGGTCCATTATCCTTACATCAGGAGGTAGCGGGTTTGATTTCCGGCGGAATCCATTTTTTTTAAACTCGGTTTGGTTAGTGGTAGGGCATTTTCTAAGCCCGCCTGGCTAGCTACCACCATCTTATCTAAGTCTTGCCGCCGATATTGTTAACATTGATATATTCCGGCTTAAAAATAAAATAACCAGTGCCCCAATGCAAAAATATGGAATCTTGTTAAGCCCGTATCCATAAATCATCATTGTTTTTTTTAATTCACAATTGGTAAGCCCTTGGCACCATCTCACCTGATGGTAAGTGACGATGATGCCGAAGATGGAAGCGGGCTTACCAAGATTCCCCAACGCAATGGAGAACTGGCTATCTTATCTTAGAGCCGGAACACATCAATGTTGTTAACACTAATGTTTGTCGACAATACTTAGAGAAGATGGTGGTAGCTAGCCAAGCGGCTTAGAAAATGCCCTACCACCAACCAAACCGACTCTTACAAGTTGACCCCACCGGGAATCGAATCCGCGACTAAACATTACGCCATCGAGGCGGTTAATATGCCAAGGGTCACGAGATGCCAAGGGCTTACCAGTTTTAAATAAAAAAAATGATTGCCAAACCTGATTTACCGACTTTTCTTAAATATACTATTCTGCTTGCAATATATTTTAAACAACGCTCCTCAATAAATTTCTAAAAACTCAAAATCAAAATAGGTTTACGATCGCTGAAAAAAAAATCACAAAAAAAACTACTACTAAAAATTAATTATCTGATGAACAATTTTCGAAAATGGTTTCTTCCAGAAAGTTTTTAAGTATGATGAGCACCAAGCGTACACCAATATTGTCACAACCCGTATTCCTGGGGGTGATGGATGAGGGATCGCTCACCGGAAACTACCAACAATTTCCTTTTTTTTTCTTTTTTCTTTTTTTTTTCTTTCCTACCAACTCCTACCGGTTACCTTAAGGTTGCCTGGAAGAAATCGCTAAAAGCGATAAGGCCGCCTTTGCACTGTACATATTTAAATTAAGTTCCTGTAATGCTTTTTTTGGTATGCGATAAAGGATATTTATTATTATTTTTTTTAACTGGAAACTACCAAAAAAAAATTTTTTTTTTATTTTTTTTAAAGCAATTAATAAGTTCATCTTTAGAAAAATTAAAAACCCGACTGCGTAAAAACTTAGCCCCTCTTTTTGGCCAGTTGGGTAGAAATGCATCCTATGTCACTCACGGGATCAAGACGAATCTAACGATACCATAGACGTTAACATCCTTCAAGCCGTTCAGGCTGTAGCAAGGAACTGGAATCTACTTGCAGCCACCTTCTGAGGCAGTCGGGTAAAAGCCAGCTAATTGCGAGCCACACTTGCGCAACGAGAGTTCCGTACGTCTACATACAAGTATAACATACAAGTATAACATTGACTGACTCTGTGGCTCAGTGGTTAGTGCCCTTGACTACTGATCCGAGAGTCGTGGGTTCGATCCCCACCCAGGGCAAGCATTTGTGTGATGAGCAGATTTGTTTGCTCTGTGTCTGGGTGTTAATTATATCTATATATGTATGTATTTAAACGTATATAAGTATGTATATCAGTCTCTGGTAACCCATAACACAGGTAATCCTACTTTGGGGCCAGATGACCATGTGTGATTTGTCCCAGAATATTTATTTATTACAATGATACATATTTATTATATTTATGAGACATCAACGCGAGCGAAAAAAGAAACGGTTTTTTAATTATTCTTATCTGGTGGTCAGTCTCGTGAAACTTGAACGTTTTTCTTTAGGAACCTATCATCTGATCAGTTAACTTTGTATGGGGTCCAATTTTTTTTTTGCTAATTGAGTATAGGTTGCTTAGAGAAAGTTGAATCACCAGTTATACAGTTATTTACTATACTACTAATATTATTAATGTGAAAGTTTGTATTTATGGATAATTGTTACTCTTTTACGTAGAAACGACTAAATGGATGGAGATGTAACGTATAGTTTAGGTCATAGGCATAAGACATAGGCTACTTTTTACCCCGGGAAAACGTCTTATTCCTACGGGAAAATAGAAAACAATGTGGGCGTAGCCACGGTCGGACGGCTAGTAGTACATTAAATGTAGACAGAAAGGATCGATCACGCAAAAAGAATAGCAATATCATTATGACCGCCTACTGTACTTCTCATGTTATTTTTATGCAATGACTTCTATATTATTGGCGTAAGGACCCGGCCAACGCGCACGACTAATGCTCCGAGCGAATTGGTGCGAAAATCTAAAGTTTCGCACACTCGCTACTCATTTGTCTGCGGAAAATTGCAGAGTGCGGCGGAAACATATTCCATTTAAAAATGCCTTTTTGTGTTGTTTGAAAGAAACAAAAGATATCAAACAAGAAACAAAGGATATCGTATCGTCGTTAAGTAACCTTACATTGTATTTTTTCTTGTAAACAAATTAAATATACGCATTTTTAAAGTGACAATTCTACTAAGGTCATTTTAGCGTGGCACTGACGTCAACTCTCGCACACGCTAGTTCGTACGAGTTCTGTCAGATGGCGCTACTTTTTGCACGCATGAAGAAAATCTGATTAAAATATGAAAACGGGCGGATCCTTCTGTCCAAATCTGTGTTTTTAAGTATTTTTAGGTTCCGTACAAAAAAAACGGAACCTTATAGGATCACTCGTGCTTCTGTCTGTCTATCCGTCCGTCTGTCCAAACCAATTTGCTCCGAATCTACTGGACCAAATCAGGTGAAATTTGGTAGGACAGTGTGATCCTATGACCCAAACACAGAGGTGCAAAGTAAATAAATATTTTTTTTAAACACGGGTTATTTTCGGGGGACAAATTAGGATTTTTTTTTAAAAAATTTGGTAATCGTATTGTGTGATATATCAAATGAAAGGGCTCGTTATCAAGATCTTAAATATATATTTTTTAAAATTTTAAAATAAATAATTTTGATTTTATTCATGAAAGAAGACGAAAATTAACCATCCCCCCCCCCTGTTCTCCGAAACTACTGATCCTAAAATTAAAAAAAAAACAAAATATAGTTCATTGCTTGTAGATTACAGGAAAACCTATAAGAGTTCTATCAATTGAAAAAAAAGTGGTAAACTCAATGTAATACGTTTACCTAATGAAAATAGTTCTAGTCATTATAGAAAACAGTCTATCGGTGTTCTACAGGATTCATTTCGGAAAGTGTGTTCTGGAGCTTCACGACCTCATTCCCCTCTTTCCATTTCATCATCGGACGACCAGGTGCGGAGGGCGATTCCACCCCTTTGTCGTTAATGTTCCACCTTTACACACGAAGCGTTTTGCTTTTTCGTTCATAATGCGAACGGCCAGGGGTGGAATTCCCTTCCGGCTGTATTCCCCGATTCGTAAAATTTAGGAATCTTCAAGTGATTAGGCACTTTTTGAGCTTGCGTGTTACATCCTTGGATGCATCGGCACTTGCCATCAGGTGAGGTGCAGCCAAACACACTTAAATTTTTAATAATAAGAAAAAAAAACTCGCAAGTGAGAATTTCAAATGTGATATTTTGTATTTGACTTTGGCATTGTACGGAACCCTCTCCACGCGAGTTCAACTCGCACTTGGCCGGTTTTATTTTACCTTCGAGTTACGAAAGAGCAAAAAGAAGACTATGCGATCTTGTTGAAATCGCGAATTTTTTTTAACTCTTCACACAAATCTACATTCCGATCTTCTTCTACAAAATATACTTAAGTTTAGATGTAATAATAGTTGTATTCATGTTCTTTTACTGGTTTGTACGTAATTAAATGTTTCTATGTCCCAGTTAAGTCCTCTATTTGCTATTGCAAAGGTTGACTGGAAGAGATCCCTCTAAGGGATAAGTCCGCCTTTGTACTTAACCTTTTTAAAAAATATTATTTTAAGTGTATATTTTGAACAATAAAGAATTTACGAACAAACAAACATAGCAGGCACCCTGCCTACCATAACAAAAATATTTTTTACTCAAAAATGGCACTAAGGATGTTTTCCAAATTTTCGTCATCGACGACATTTATTAAAAACTAAAATATGCTACAATATGTGGTATATATCTCTAAAAATGGTACCTCTCATACAAAAGAAGTTATTTTTTTATCTCCAGAATGGCGCTAAGGATATTTTGCAAGTTTATGCAATCGACAAAAAAAAACGAAGTGCTATAAATGGTATATCTAGGAAAACCTAAAAAATACCTCCCATACAAACTGAATTGCTTCTGCGAGAAGTTATGTTCTCCGTGGGAAGTCACTAAAAGTTTAAATAAATAAATTATCATCATAATATAAGCCGAAAGAAGTCCACTGCTGGACAAAGGCCTCCCCCAAGGATTTCCACGACGACCGGTCCTGCGCTGCCCGCATCCAGCGGCTATCCGGCTACCTTCGAATAAATAAAGTGTTATAGGATAAGCGCAAGCCTTTCCTTATTTGTTTATAGTTAATATATTCATTGAGAAGGAATGTAAAAGGGAATCCATGGTCCTATGGGACGACCATGGGACCATCGCTTTCTATGAGCGCTGACCGAAATAATCGCGGGTGACCCGGCCACCAAGAGACCACAACGTTGGCAACCCTTGCTTACTATGCCAAGAGTTATAGAGTAGACCAATGGTCTTCCTGACATACTCGTCAGTATCTACCCTCCCCTGGTAGGTAAGAATTCTTTATTCGCTCTAAAATTAGTTCAAGAAAATCATCATTGCAGCTCATATACGTCCCCACCGAGGGGCTCGAGCCTACCCTGAATCAGGGCGACTAGGCCTTAGTCGACCACGCGGGCCCAGTGCGGGTTGGTCGACTTCACACACAACCTTCGAGTTTCTTCGCAGGCGTGTGCAGGTTTCCTCACGATGTTTTCCTTCACCGTTAAAGCAATCGGTAAGTATGTACGTAAGTTTTTGAAAAACTCATTGGTACATTGGCCGTCCAGATTTGAACCCAGTACCTCTGGTTAGATGTACCGAGTCGTTACCGGTTGAGCCACCGACGCTTTTGTGTACAAGAAAATGTTAGTTCAAAAATATTATCTTAAGTTTAGTCAAAACAGAGTTGGCCAAATCACATTGGTACGTGGCAGGATTCGAACCATGACCTTCCGGACAGCCACCGACGTTCGACATGCACACGCCTGCTGAGAAACTCGAAGATGTGTGTGAAGTCGACCAACCCGCACTGGGCCCGCGTGGTCGACTAAGGCCCGATCGCCCGAATTCAGGTTAGGCTCAAGGCCCTCGGTGGAGACGTTTATGAGCTGATATGATGATGAGAGTTGACACGCAATATACATTTTCATGACACTTATTTTACAAAAGTTGATGTCATCTGCTAATTGAAAAAAAATATTACTCTATTTCGGAAGTATACAGGGCTGTAACAAAATTGGTGAAGGTCCCGTTAACTGGGGCTTCTACTCGTCATCATACTGAACATTGATCTATTACTTTGCTGAAATCGAAAAAAAAAAGTTTAACTCTTCACACAAATCGAAGCAAGATTGATCGCTTATCGCTCAATTTTGTGCATTTTTCTATGGAGGGTCAAATCTAATTAATTATTAAATATATATAGCTCAAAGGTGACTGACTGACTGACATATAGTGATCTATCAACGCACAGCCCAAACCACTGGACGGATCGGGCTGAAATTTGGCATGCAGGTAGATGTTATGACGGTCTTCAACCTGTGTGTGTTGCCAGTGATGACATACGGAACTGAGACATTGTCGCTTACTATGGGCCTCATAAGAAGGCTCAAGGTCACCCAAAGGGGAATGGAGCGTGCTATGCTCGGTGTTTCTCTACGTGATCGAATCAGAAACGAGGACATAGCTCTCAGAATTGCTAAACTTAAGTGGCAGTGGGCGGGGCACATTGCTCGTAGAACAGATGGCCGTTGGGGCAGTAAAGTTCTCTAGTGGCGACCACGCACCGAAAAGCGTAGTGTAGGCTGACCTCCCACTCGGTGGACCGATGACCTGGTGAAGGTCGCTGGAAGCCACTGCATGCGGGCAGCGCAGAACCGGTCGTCGTGGAGATCCTTGGGGGAGGCCTATGTCCAGCAGTGGACGTCCTTCAGTTGATATGATGATGATGATGATGATGTTTGCACACCTGCCTGCAAAATATCAAGATCCTGTACCTACAGTGTTCTAGCAAATAAAGCCTTTTGAGTTTGAGTTTAAAAAGTGGTGTACAAAAGTTGTTTCGTTGACAATCCATCACGTCCCCACAGCTGGGGTACGGGTTTCTTCCCAAGCTCGGGAATGTTAGGCCGTACCCCACCCACGGGGGCCCAGTACGAGTGGTGGAGGTCGTAGGGCTACTGGCGAAGCCCACGGTCAGAAAGTTTGCAAGTCGCCTTGTGGCGGCAACTGCAGTAACCCGCCACTGCACCTTAACACAAGCGAGGAGAGAACAAAAGAAATACAACATCTAGAACGCGCTATTAGAATTTCTTTAGCGCTGAGTATATATACAAGATACCAATCATCAACGATTGGTCCACGGCCGGACGGACCCCAGGCATCACCTCGCCTGGCGGAGATATCTCCCTTTGCTTTCTTCGAGTAGGAACGCACCGTTCCTAAAGCCTTTTAAGGCATCTTGCTAAAAATGTATAACTAACAAGTTGATACCCGCGGCTTCACCAAAGTTTCATCTTAATCGGTTGAACCGTGTTTGAGTTTTAGCGAGAAAAACAAACAGAAATTATGTTTTTGTGCGCGGCTCTGACTCGAACTTTACCGGTTTTTAAATTGGTGTAGACTTCAGTCATAAATACAATATGATATCCACGTGGGCGAAGCCGCGGGCAAAAGCTAGTGCTTAACATTTAATCTTATAAGTTTCCACTATCTACATAGTAGAGTTTATTACCTGAGATTATCGCGCGGGGGCTTCACTTTGTCTATCGAGTTAGATATTAACGTGCGGCACCTCATAAGGTTAGGTTTAAGATTACCAATTAACTTATTTAAGACATTTTATCGTTAACACCACTGAACTTGATTAGATTAATTCAATTTGATGTCAAAAATCAGAGCAGGAATAAGTTTTAGGCATTTGATTCCAGAAATAGAATTCCCCGGAATATGGTGGCTCGTTTTAGTTGCGATCACTGATTTGAATAAAATCAGAAAGTTATCTCATTCTTCTTCTTTCACATCAGTTCATATATACGTCCCCATCGGGAGGCTCGAGCCTACCCTGAATTAGGGCGATCGGGCATTAGTCTACCACGCGGGCCCAGTGCGAGTTGGTCAACTTCATACACTACCTTCGAGTTTCTTCGCAGATGTGTGCAGGTTTCCTAACGATGTTTTTCCTTCACCGTAAGAGCGTCAGATATACGTACATATGAAATATAAATTCTAAATCACATTGGTACGTGGCAGGATTCGAACCGCGACCTCCCGGACAGGAGTACAGTGATACACAAAAAAAAAACAAAAACAACGAAAACTTCATATATCTCTGCTTAAGTGTAAAATCTACCCCCTGTACTCGTAGATACATAAAACTGTGCCGTAGCTGAGCAATATGCTGGTAATTATATACCTGGTATTCTGCCGGCACCAGGACGGACACCAGTCCGACGGATTTACACCTGTAGCAAAGTATATATATTAGTACTAAAATACAGTATGGACACTCCCTGCCGCTCTCTAGATTGCGACCTCACCCCCTCGTCACCCAGGTTGATACAGATTGGTTATAGTTTGGTTTTCGAATCTAGAGAATAGCAGGAAGTGTCCATACTGTAGGTTAGTACTAATATATATACTTTGATTTTGGTAAAGAAAATAACATAGGTAAAATATAAAAACTTAACCATTTAACCGCCTTCGTGGTGTAATGGTTAAGTTTATTAGCTTTACATCAGGAGGTCGCGGGTTCGATTCCTGGTGGAGTCTAACTTTGTGTGACTCAGTTTGGTTGGTGGAAGGGCCTGGCTACCACCATCATATCTAAGCCTTGCCGCCAAGCATTGATGTGTTTCGGCTTAGAGATAAGATAGCCAGTTTCGCTTTGAGTTCAAGAATCTTGGTAAGCCCGCTTCTATATTCGGTATCATCGTCACTTACTACCAGGTGAGATGATGCCAAGGGCTTACCAAATATGGAATTTTTATAAAAAATAGGGTAATACTGAGATGAGGGCATGGAAAATACTTTGCTTAACAAATATGTTCGAGCACTACTTAAATGAATAACAGCAAAAGGTATTTCTACCATTCGCACCGCACTTGTTACCACATTACCCTACTCTCCCCCATCTTATCTTATCAACGTGGATAGGGGTGGGGGGGGAGGCTGCCATCACAGCGACACTTCAATCTAATGGACTCTTTTGTGTGTACCCCTAACTCTTGCACTCTAGCCTACTCGAAAATTGTCTTCTTCTTATCGTGTGGCACAATTTACCGTGCTATCCAAGGGATAGAATGCGGTTGCCTTGTGTTGCACTTAGTATCCCCTGAAGTCACCTGTAGGGCATTTAGATTAACACCTATGGACGTGTGCAACGCGACCTTCATACACATTCAGAATCAGATGTACAGGTTTCCTCACGATGTTTTCCTTCACCGTTAAAGAAATCGGTGAGTATATGTACGTATGTTTAGAAAAACTCATTGGTACATTGGCAGTCCGGATTTGAACCCGGGACCCCTGGTTAGAAGGACCGAGTCGTTACCGGTTGAGCCACTTGGCTCGAAAATGAAATGCATGAACGCAGCTATTCCCCTGCGTGGAAAGTCTTTGGGAGCCAGTACCAAGGAGGCACAAGCTATTGCTAGCCAGGACATCGCAGTGACACAGTAAGTATTTAATTGATTCTGTGTCTTCACCAAAGACTCTGCAGGTCAAGTCATTCGCCAGGCCGAGTTTTCGAGCTTTTTAGAGCTTTTAAGTTTTTGCTGTATAGTAAAATCGTTAAGATAAAAAGGTCGCGGAAAAAATTTCTTCGTGTTTCGTGACTATAATTTGTAATTAAATCTCTTTGCTTGTATTATTTGTACCTGGCTTGTAATAATAGAATTAAGTTAGTAAGTAAGTAAGTATACTTTATTGCAAGCCACAAAAACAACACAAAACTTATAATTTGTAAAAAAAAACATAGAGTGCAAAGGCGGCCGTATCGCTTTAAGCGATTTCTACCAGGCAACCCTAAGTTAGGGATTGAAAGACAGATAAACTAGTAGATGCCAGCAAATTCAACTATTAATTAAACAAGTTAACTTTCTAAATTTTAATGATAAATTTAAAAAAATATTCCTGCCATTTAGTGAGCTTTAAACCACACGACTGAAGTAAAACTTTATCACCGTTCGCGTAAAGCATTCACCAGCTTACTCCCCAAGTCAAGCGTGCGTTAAGTTGTTTTATTTAAATATTTTTTCTGTCTATGAAAATGAGTGAAAGTAACGAGAAATTCGCTACATTTTAAAATTTTATGTAAACGAAGGTAAAATGGCAACACAGCCCGCGCATAAAAATGTGCTGTTTATTTAACTAAAGCAGTATCAGTCAGTAGCACAAACTTGTTCCGAGCGTTTCCAGTATGGACATCTTAACGATCAAGATGCAGCTTGTTTTGTTTGCCCTGATTTTATTTGCATACAAAATACGAAGAAATTTTTTCCTCTACCTAATCGTCAAACTTGGTATGGTTGTAGTGAAATCAAAAATAATTAAAACAGGCCAAGTGTGTGTTGTAATCGCGCTTAGAATTCAGAACTGAATGAAACAAAAAACATTCAAGATTCAAGATATTTATTCAAAATAGGTGCAAATTACACTCTATCTGATAGTCATAAAATAGTGATTACATAATTTTATTTGTTACAAATCAAGAAATAAACAATCATTACTTAAAAACGTCAAAATCCAATCCGCGATATAAAAAAAAACAAAAAATGTCATTAGAACATGAAAACAATATGACACGAAAAGTTACACATTAAAATTATTGAATGTGATTGATACCTTTGACAAGTGTAGGGCAGTTCACACGGACAGCGCCCGGTCACGAGTATAACGCGAGAGTCAGCCATCGCTCCCATCAACCATATTAGAGGGAAAGGAACGCCCCGGCTCCCGATGCGCTACCATCCGCACGAACATGTAAGCAAGCAGCACCACTCATGTCAATGCTAAGATAAAAATATTAATTAAAAGAAGAACTATAACTGTCATGTCAAAATTTTTTACTGTCGATCTCGCTGACGTCTTTCATAATTAAATGTATTTTATGATAATATTTTGGATTTCGTCTCTAAAGCTATGGTGTGTGGAAACCTCAGTGCGTGAGCCCGACTC
The DNA here is from genome assembly GCA_947284805.1 of Coleophora flavipennella. Taxonomy (NCBI): domain Eukaryota; kingdom Metazoa; phylum Arthropoda; class Insecta; order Lepidoptera; family Coleophoridae; genus Coleophora; species Coleophora flavipennella. The sequence continues at coordinate 19,329,454 of OX369255.1, read as the reverse complement.
GTGAGATGATGTCAAGGGCTTACTGATTTTTTCATTTTTTTTCACAGTTGGTAAGCCCTCGACATCATCTTACCAGATGACGATGATGCCGCAAATGCAAGCGGCTTACTAAGATTTCCCAACGCAATGGGGAACTGACTATCTTATCTTTATGCTGCAACACATAAATGTTGTTGGCATTGATGTTTAGCGGCAAAACTTTGATAAGATGGTGGTAGCCAGCCAGGCGGGCTTAGAAAATTCCCCTCCACCAACCAAACCGAGTCTAATAAAGTTAGACTCCGCCAGGGATCGAACCCGCGATCTCTTGATGTAAAGCTAATGCACTAAATTATGATGCCACGGAGGTGTTTAAATTGTAGATAAAAAAAACTTGATTGATAGAATTGATTGAAAACACTTTATTGCACAACATAAGAGAGAAAAAAAATGATACAATGATTAAGGAAGTTGTACATATAGGCGGTCTTATCGCTAACAAGCGATCTCTTCCAGACAACCTTTAGGTGAAGGAAATATGAGAAATCATTGTTGTGGGGTAGTAGTGGGCAATAAACAAATTCATAGAGAAAAAAAATATATCCAATCTTAAACTACGTAATACACGTAAATATATAAGTAGACATAAATGATATAAACTAAAATACATATACATAAAAAATACATACATTTTTTTTTATTCACGATTGATAAACCCTTGACAACATCTCACCTGGTGGTAAGTGACGATGTTGCCGAAGATGGAAGCGGGCTTACCAAGATTCCTCAACGCAATGGGGAACTGGCTATCTTATCTTCATGCCGGAACACACCAATGATATCAACATTGATATTTGGCGGCAAGACTTGGATAAGATGGTGGTAGCTAGCCAGGCGGGCTTAGAAAATGCCCTACCACCAACCAAACCGAGTCTTACAATTGACCCCGCCTGGAATCGAACCCGCGACCTCCTGTGTAAAGCCAGTGAACTTTGCCTCTGAGTTACGGAGGCGGTTAAAAACATATATAGTACAGTAAGTACATACTTAACCACATTAATGATGATGATGAGAACAACTAGACATAATATGTAGAAGATTAAACAGATTTATGAAATTTATAGCGCTAGAAAGTGATATTTAACTTTAGATTTAAATATATTAAGGGAAGGAGACAGACAGACAGACTTGGACAGTTTTTATTTTAATGTTAATTTAGTTCTGCGTTATGCGTAGCGCCATCTATGTAGACTACTTTGAACTGTCCGCTATTGAAAACAGGTACAGGTGATTGAACTCCACAGTGATTTCTAGAAATTACAAAGTTTTCAATTTAATTGAATACAATCAATTGAATTTGTAAATAAATAAAATTTCGATTTTACGAACCTGCTTGTACTTCTTGTAAACGTAGAAACCAAAGTAACTGTGGGCGGGGCACGTTTCTCGTAGCCGTTGGGGCAGTAAAGTTCTCTAGTGGCGACCACGCACCGGAAAACGTGGTGTAGGCAGGCCTCCCACTCGGTGAACCGATGACCTGGTGAAGGTCGCGGGAAGCCGCTGGATGCGGGCAGCGCAGTACCGGTCATCGTGGAAATCCTTGGGGGAGACATATGTCCAGCAGTGGACGTCCTTCTGCTGATATGATGATGTTGATGAAACGTAGGCTGCGTTGATATGTAATAAATAACTATAGCTATAAGTTGAACACTATACATTCAACCATAGTATGACACACACACACCGACTATAACAGACTATGAACAAAGGCACACACTTTTGAAAGTATACATTAATTGTATTTTTAGGTACTAGTAACATTTTTTTTTCATTTTATGTCTTAATAGGGGTGACGATAGCATCAGAAATAAATTATGAACTCTTGATCACTAAATTTTCCTCCTAATTAAACTTCGGAAAACCTTACTCGTTTCGTTTACCATCAAGTTTTCGATTTTTAATTCACTAAAATCACATAATAAGTACGGAAATGACGCTGCAAAACTATGACGTCACGCCTAGGTATTTCAAACATTTTTAGAACAAAATGTAGTTTTTGACAGATGATAAAAAGGAAATCAGATGACTAGCATTCGTCATCCCTATTGACTAAAATAAATTGAATGTGTGAAAAATATAATTTCGCACTACGACGCTACGCTGCTACGAACAATTGCAGCAAACTAAACGCAGGCTGCGTTGATCTGTAATAAAACTAATAAATAACTATAGATTTATGTTGAACACAATACATTCAATCATAGTATGACACACACACACACACACACACACTAACAAACCATAAACAAAAGGCAGACACTTTTGAAAGTATATATTAATTGTATTTTTCGGTACTAGTAACATTTTTGTAATTTTTCACTTTATCTCTTAATTTTAAATTCTCCTGTTGTTTTATATTTCGCACTTCAAGGAAAGTTACATTATTCTTTCTTCCGGAGGTGCGCGGGCGTTAGTAACTGCGACACATAGTCGGGCACGAGGATAAAGAGCCGGAAAGTAGATTTTTTTGGACGATCCTGAAATCACTTATTTCTTGTCTATTTTTTGACGTGATAACGTCTTATAAATTGATGACACGGGCACAGTATATATATTAGTACTAAACACGGGCTGCATTTACGAAAAAGTGTGACGTCATTGTCCCGTTACGCCCGTTGTCGCGTTACGCCAGTGTGACGTCATTGTCACGTTACGCCTGAGCCAAACGTGCAAGCGAGAGTTGTACTTGTACTTGCTTGGGGCTTGGGGCCTGGGGCCTGAGGCTTGGGCCTGTTAAGTTTAAGGTCAATTGAAGGTCAAGGTCAGTTAAGTTAAGTTTTAACAAGTTAAAAGGATTAAAAGTACTAAGCTTTCAGGATCTTACAAGAGGTGTTCTAATGCGGTCGACTCTCTGTGAGGAAAAAACGTATTGTGTGTGTCAATGGATTAAAAGTACTAGGCTTCCAGAATCTTACAAGCCAAAGAGTTAACTCACCAGACTATAGGCGGTATTTTACATCTCCTTAAAGATGGAGCTGGAGAAGTTTTACTTCAGTCGTGTGGTTTAAAGCACACAAGCGTTCTGCTTGTGACATGTTATCACGTAAAATTATCGTCCGTTAACCGGTTTTTCAGACATTGTTTTTTTTAAGCGAATTTGAGTAAAATCTATTAACAGTATCTAGTGCCTACACCCTACTATTGCTAGCCTTCGTTGTTTAGTTTCACCTGTCCCGGTGTCTGTAATGAAATCTTGCAAATTAAATTTGACCCATTCTCCAGTATCCGATTGAGCTGAAATTTTGTGACCATGCAATATATTATGATGACAAGAAGCTAATCTGCTGCCAGAGCTGGAAGGTGGCCATAGAAACTGCTCAATAAAACGACACAACCCCATCGAGTTTGGGCTCGTTTAATTCGTATTGACGACTACTTTGATGTAAAAAAAATCTTGTACCAAACAGCTTTTATGTTTTTGAAAATTATTTCCAATACTTTCAGATTTCCTGATATAGCCGTGAAGACATGCAATTCTAAATTGGACAACACATTGGTACGTGTTAGGATTCGAACCACGACCTCCTGCATAGAAGCGGTTCCTAACCGTTACGCCATCGACGATCTAAACTCTATGGAACCCTTAAAAAAAATGAGCTCGTCGGCCAAATTTGTCATTTGTTTTATTGTGAATTTCACTATTATTCTATGCGAATCGACTAATCGACGAATAGCTTTGGTTGTTCAATAGAAGCGCCAAGAACATTTATTTTACATTCAGTGCAAGGTGTAGGGAAGACGAAGCGTCGATGAAACGAAGACGAAGTGACGACCTGGTGAAGGTCGCGGGAAGCCGTTGGATGCGGGTAGCGCAGGACCGGTCGTCGAGGAATCCTCGGGGGAGGCCTTGTCCAGCAGTGGACGGACGTCTTTCGCCTGATATGATAATAATGAAGGTGACAGGTGTAACAATATAAGCATAGGGTTCATTAGTTGGGGCTTCTACACGTTGTACTGAACAACTCCCTCAAGAAACCCATAATCACTACTGTATAAAAAAAAATACTTTCTTTATTCGCAGTAGGGTAAAACATTTTGACTGCACCCAAATAATTATCAGCTGATTGAACAATCTGTATTCCCCGATTCGTATAATTTAATACTTCAAGCGAGAGTGAATAGGCACTATTTAAGCTTGCGTGTTACATCCTCGGCATCATTGACACTTACCATCAGGTAAAGCTCATTGCCAAGCTCACTAAAAATTTTAATAAATAAATAAAAAAGTTTTTTTTGTATGGCATTATGGCTTCCTTTTTTATTAACTTAAATATAAATGCCTCACTTCAATTCACCTGATCGGAAGTGACGATGCAGACGAGGATGATACATGCAAACTTAAATAATGCCTATTCACTCTCGATTTGATGGTCTTTAAAGTGAGAATCGGGAAATATTGACGTAGGTAAAGCGTGCCACTCCTTTGCTGTCCAAACTAGAACTTTCCGTGTGAACTGGCCTACACTTGTCAAAGGCATTCATGACATTCAATGATTTTAAAGTATAACTTCTCGTGTCACATTGTTTTCATGTTGTAATGACATAATTTGTTATTTTATATCAAGGATTGGGTTTAAAAGTAATTAACTTATGATTGTTTATTTCTTGATTTTTTACAAATGAAATTATGTAATCACTATTATATGACTATCATAAAGAATGTAATTAGCAACTATTTTGAATAAATATCTTGAATCTTAAATTGTTCAGTAGGCAGGTCCTACAGTTTTTTCACACCCTGTATTCATGGCTTAGCGCAACTGTTGCAACAGGTAGCGGTCCGGGAAAAGTTTATCGATGAAAACTTGTGGTGGCCATGTCCCACGGTGGCTGTCCCGCCCACTGTGCGCGCTTATATACGCGCGCCCTGCACAGAGGGCTCAGTGCGTCGCGAGCGGCCTCACACGCCGCCAGTTGCTCAGTTGCTGGTTCGCATCCCGGTCAGGACTAACTTCTATACGTCAGGTAAGTGGAATTGTTAATGTCATAGTTTTAAAATTTATTAGAATTAAAAAAAATGTATCCAAAAAGTTTTGTGAACTTTTCGTTAGTTTCCAAAGTTTTGAAAAAGTTTTAAATAACTTTACATCTCTAGTGATATTATTATGTTATCAAAAAAAAAAATATATGTAGATCTACTATTAAAAAAGTTTTACTAATGTCATTAAACTAGTTCGTAAACCTTATATTTGTTATTATTATTTATGTAAAAGCGTTAAAGAAAAACATTTTCAAAAGTACAAAGAAATAATGGAAAAATCATTAGTGATATGCAACGGAATATTATAATATTACTAGCTGACGACCCCGCAAACTTTGTTTTGCTATTATTTTTATCTATCGGTATATAATAATATACTTTACAACCTAATCTCATACCTACCAAATACACATTAAAAAAATTCATAAAAATCGCTCAAGCCGTTTCGGAGGAGTATGAATACAAACACCGTGACACGAGATTTTTATATATACCCATATATACAGATAGATTTTTTTTAAGCATTCCTAATGTTTTGTTTTATTCTGCTAGAATTAAGCTGACAAAAGTTGTTTAAAATGTCTTACAACTCAGTATTTTGGTGTAATTTAACTTATCATTTGAACCCTCTAAACCACTTAAGGCTTTAAGATGCAGCAGGTTGATACGTGTTAAAATAAAATCGAAAGTAAGTCTATTCATCTATTTCAAATCAATGCGAGCTTCAACGCGACTGTTAAGTTTTGTAACCGAACGCCCAATTCTCGATTTTAACATGTTTTTTATTAATTTTCTATACTTTCAAATAAATTTAAAAAAAAAGTGTTCAATTTAAATGAAAGGTCTTAAAGTCACCGATTTTTGTGTGTTGGTTTCATTCAACATTATTTATTTGTTTTTGAGAAATTTAGCAAATAATGCCAAAAACAGGGTCTACAGTATATTTTTCACATTATTCAATTTAATAGATTTTTGTTACTTTAAGTATATTGTATATTTTTTTTAGTGATAGCTTTAAATAGTTTTACAATAATTTGAATAGAATATTGTAATTGGCAAGGGCCGCTACATCCTATCCAGGAGGTCGTAGTTCGAGTCCTGCCAGGTACTAATGTGTTTTCGAATTTCGATTTCATATATTATACGTTTATCCGATACCCTTACGGTGAAGGAAAACATCGTGAGGAAACCTACACACAAATGCGAATAAACTCGAAGGTTGTGTGTGAAGTTGACCAACCCGCAATGGGCCTGCGTAGTCGACTAAGGCCCGATCGCCCTAATTCAGGGTAGGCTCGAGCCCCTCGGTGGGGACGTATATATGAGCTGACATGATGATTGTAATTTGACCCATCTTAAGGCCTTAAGTTACTACATGTGAGTTCTAAATGTCCACGGCGTAAATTATTTTTCTCGTTCAAGATTAAATCTAGAAGTGTTTGATATACGGGATGTAACAAAGTGTAGAGCCCGTTAACTGGGACTAACTCATGGGACTAACTCATCAAACTAAACAACATTTCCTAGGGAACCCTAGTCAATTCTCAAAAAAAAATCCGTGGCGTAATGTCGCTTCACACCAGGAGGTCGCGAGTTCGATTTCCGGCGGGGTCAACTTTGAAAGACTCGGTTTGGTTAGTGGTAGGACATTTTCATAGCCCGCCTGGCTAGTTTACACCATCTTATCTAAGTCTTGCCGCCAAACATAAGTGTTAACAATATCGATGTAATCCGGCTTGAAGATAAGATAGCCAAATCCCCATTGCGTTGGGGAATCTTGGTAAGCCCGTTTCAATTTTTGGCATCATCGACATTTACCATCAGGTGAGATGATGTCCAGGGCTTACCAATTGTAAATTTAAAAAAATGAGCAGTCCCTCGAGTATTATGGAACTGAGACATGTTCACTTACTATGGGCCTCATAAGAAGGCTCAAGGTCACCCAAAGGGCAATAGAACGTGCTATGTTTGGAGTTTCTCTGCGTGAACGAATCGGAAACGAGGAGATCCGCAGGAAAACCAAAGTAACCGACATTGCTCACGGAATCGCTAAACTGAAGTGGCAGTGGGCAGGGCACATAACACGTAGAACAGATGGCCGTTGGGGCAGTAAAGTTTGTCGAGTGGCGACTGCGCACTAGAAAACGTAGCGTAGGCAGGCCTCCCTCGCGTTGGACCGACGACCTGTTGAAGATCGCGGGAAGCCGCTGGATGCGGGCAGCGCAGGACCGGTCGTCGTGGAAATACTTGGGGGAGGCCTTTGTCCAGCAGTGGACGTTTTTCCGTTGATATGATGATGATGATGATGAGCAGAAGCCCAAGTTAATTGATCCTACGCCAGTTTTGTTACACCCTGTACACATATTTTTTCGTCCAAGATGGCAGAAAAATAAAACAATATTTCATTCCGATTCAGTTCCAATTTAGTTCCTAATACCAGGGATATCCCCTTTCTGTGGCCACTTTAAGTAGCTATTGTCTTTTGCTGAAGTTAACGAAAACGTCTTTGTTTTACTTTCTTATTTAAAAAAAATGCTATTTAGTAAAATAATGTTTTACTTATACTTTACGTTTGTCGGTGGCGTATCGGCTAGGGCCATCGCCTCCTGTCCGGGAGGTCGTGGTTCGAATCCTGCCACGTACCAATGTGAATTCGAATTTAGATTTCGTATGTACGTTTATCCCACGCTCTTACGGTGAAGGAAAACATTGTGAGGAAATCTGCACACGCCTGCGAAGAAAACTCGTAGGTTGTGTGTGGAGTCGACAAACCTGCACTGGGCCCGCGTGGTCGACTAAGGCCCGATCGCCCTAATTCAGGGTAGGCTCGAGCCCCTCGGTGGGGACGTATATGAGCTGATATGTTGACTTTAAACCTGTTTTGAACAATCGATAAGTGTGAACTGTACTCCCTCACTGGGGTTCCGCACAACTACAGTTCTCCACACGAATACAACATTGACACCTATTAATTTGAATCATTGACATCAACGAGAGCGACACAAAAAAAAGATCACCGAGTTCGGGCTCCTTTGCGCTAGTACGACTAAGAGTTTTAATTAATTGTTGTTTTAATTTTGGATTTCCGATAACATAATCATAATTTTGACTGACTCGGTGGCTCAGTGGTTAGTGCTCTTGACTACTGATCCGAGAGTTGTGGGTTCGATCCCCACCCATGGCAAACATTTGTGTGATGAGCAGATTTGTTTGCTCTGTGTCTGGGTGTTAAATATCTATATATGTATGTATTTAAACGTATATAAGTATGTATATCAGTCTCTGGTTCCCATAACACAGGGAATCCTACTTTGGGGCCAGATGACCACGTGTGATTTGTCCCAGAATATTTATTTATTTATTTATTTATTTATAATCATACCAAGTTGTACGTAAAATCACCCCATTATTTTTTTCTTTGTTAAACCCTTAAAGTTTTGTCGTGTCTGTATGTCTGTCCGTCTGTTTGTCTGTCCGTGGCTTAGCTCAGAGACTATTAATATGAGAAAGCTGTAATTTAGCATGGTTATACATATAAAATAACGCCGACAAAGTGGTACAATAAAATAACGCCGACAAAGTGGTACAATAAAATAACTCCGACAAAGTGGTACAATAAAATAACGCCGACAAAGTGGTACAATAAAATAACGCCGACAAAGTGGTACAATAAAATAACGCCGACAAAGTGGTACAATAAAATAACGCCGACAAAGTGGTACAATAAAATAACGCCGACAAAGTGGTACAATAAAATAACGCCGACAAAGTGGTACAATAAAATAACGCCGACAAAGTGGTACAATAAAATAACGCCGACAAAGTGGTACAATAAAATCTTGAAAAAATGTTTTGTATGGTCCCTACATGCAAAGAGGGGGTTAGTTTTTTGATGTGTAACATCTTTGCTCTCGCTTTCCTGCAATTTGTGGGAGTGATTTCGTGAAATGGGACGGAAATGTGTAACAGGAAGTCGCGTTTTTTCAGGCTTTAAAAGCGCGGAAAAGGCAAAGGTATCTATGACCATACAGCCTAGTCTGCCGTATCTTTGCCGTCCTTTTTTAAGTATTTTGTCACATGTTACACATCATAATATGCGAGTACTGTAGGTCTCGCTCGAATTTTTTTTTTCGTCACGTACCCTATAGTATGAGATATCGTTGAATAGATCTTCCAAAACTACTGATTCAGCGATTGTTTTGCGAAATATTAAGCTTTAGAATGCAATTTTTTGTTAAAGTCAAGTGTCCCTCACGCTCTCTACCAGCTAAATCTCTATTTCAGAAAATCTAAAAAAAAATTAAATATCAATTTAAATTAAAAGTTTTAAAAAAACTAAAAACCGACTTAAAAAAAAAGAAATTAACTCAAAAGTATGAAATTATATTTTAATATGTAAATACACGAACTTATCCAACAATAACGAAATCTCGCTGGCTTCAAACACTCCATCAAAGGGGCCGCGCTGAGTTAAATCGCGCCGCCCAAGTAGTCGGTGCCGCGATTGAACTCATGGTGGTCATTTTACGGAGTATTTGACGCAAGCCAGCTGTGGCGAGCGGCATTTATCAAAGGTGCAGATTATTCAGCGAATAAACTATATTATCTAACAACGTTAAACCCGATCACCTACTATCGCCAACAAGAATCATCAAATCATAATGCATGTGTTTCATGTGGCTTCCATTATCATCTCAGCAGCATGAACGTTAAAGAGTCAAACCTTCCATCATCAGCTCACCTAAACAGCCAGATATAATACAACTTATCAGTCTATAGTATACGTACGTACCTATATATCTTCGTATAATATTTAAAGAATGATCCTCCTAACCGTTAAGGAGTTGGACCTTCCATCATCAGCTCATCAACATGAGATGATGACTATCAGACGCAAATATCATACTACCTTTAGAAAAGACATGAAACACGTAATACGTGTCTATAAAATTTGAGGGTTGCACCGATTTCCCTGGAATTTCCCTGTTAACTGCGGGTCTACCTCGGGTGTATACTCTTTCGAACAAATAATAGTTTGTACAGATCTCATATATATGACTCTGATAGGACACAGCTATAATGAGAGAGGGACTCATATTTTTTAGACTATTAATTCAACAGTGTTAAAAAAAATCTACATTTTTTTAATTTTTGTCTATAAACATAGGAATGTAGATATCGCACACGATAAGGTAATCGAGCAAAAGAAAAAATCATCCAAAAGTTGAGCAGGTCTTTTAAAATTACCGAGGATTCAATGAGATAATTTTTCGATTAATGATTGGTTTAGATACTAATGATTAACTTTTAAAGTGGTGATTTTCGTAAGAGTTGCATAGAGTATGTAGCTAAACCGTTCTTTCAGGAAATCTGAAAGTATTGTGAATAGTAGGTCATTTAATGTATATGTCGCAGGTATACTATATAATTCGTCATTATACATAAGGTCAGGTAAATGTCAGGCAAATTATATAATGGCGAGGGCAGGGCGGCTTCGCGAGGTTCTTTGAGAGTTAAATCAGTCAAACCTGACCGAACCTAACATCGCTCACTTCGCGAGTTCATTTACAATCTCTCTTTTTTGACAATTTGCTTGACTCGGCATAGACCGTTTATATACGGAAGAATTATTACAATTTGCATTACTCGGCATTTTACAATCTGCGTACAGAATTTTACATGTTGCCTGATCGTTTACATACGGACGAATTATACAATTTGCCTGACCGTATGTAAAATGACTAATCATACAATTTGCCTGCCACATATATAAAAAGAAAATTGAAGGGTCCCCCCAGGAGGCTCGAGTTTCCATACAAACGTAGTTCCGCTTAAATACAAAAACTACATGCCGGATTGAATCCAAACTTTGCAAATATATTGATTAGACACATACAGATGTTTGTATTTAGTTTTCGATGGACTAATATAAAACAGAAAAAATACGAGAAGTTTTAACTTTCAGTAAAAAAACTAGTTTAAGTACAAAACTAGTTTAAGCTTTCGTTTAGTTATGTTTCAATTAACTGCGAAGAAAACTAATTACAAACATCGGTATGTGTGTCTACTTAATGTATTCGCAAAAGTTGGATTCAATCCGGCATCTTGCGTTAAAGCGGAACTACGTTTGTATGGAAACTCGAGTTTGTATCGAAACATGTTTTTTTTACCCTTAAGATGTGTAGATAGATGGATTTGTAAAAAAGCTCATAGGTTTTCCATATAAAATGTTCTACATCAAGTGCAAAAAGAAGATTTTTTAAATATACATTGTTTATTGAAAAGACTATGACCACTTTGCCCTTTGTCCGGGCGGCACTGGCGAACAACCCAACAATTATTAATTTTAGAATTCAATGTTACGTGTGTCGTACGTAACACTACATACGTCATTAACATCGGGCACACCCTGGACGTTTCATACAACGGGCCAGAAATGACATTTCAATAAACGAATGACGGAACAAACAAAATGGCGGCGAAATCCTATACGTTCGACAACCAAACTGTAAACAATCTGTATCAATCTGGGTGACGAGGGGTGAGGTTGCAATCTAGAGAGCGGCAGGGAGTGTCCATACTGTATGTTAGTACTAATATATATACTTTGCTTCGGGTCTTTTTTCATGCACAATTACTAAGCCCTTGGCATCATCTCACCTTATGGTAAATATTCCCCCACGCAATGAGTAACTGGCTATCTTATCTTCAAGCCGGAACACATCAAGTTGTAAGCACGGAGGTATGGTGGCATAAGATGGTGGTAACTAGCCAGGCGGGCTTAGAAAATGCCCTTCCACCAACTAAGCAGAGTCTTACAAAGTTAGACTCGCGACCTCCTGATGTAAAGCTAATGTCCTCAACCATTACGCCATGGAGGTGGTTAATTAACTCAGACTTACCTACCTTCTATTGTAATTAATTCAATGTGATGCCCACTTGAACTATTGAAACTTAACTACGCAGTTTGAATAAAGTTTGAAACAACGTGATACTGGCTACGAATTCGTTATTGTTCTCAAACATAATTGACAAATTATTTCCAATATTCAATACAATATTGTCCGCACTCCTTCTGTGTCTGCTTCAACCGCCTCCGTGGCGTAATGGTCAATCCATTCGCTTCACACCAGGGGGTCGCGAGTTCGATTCCCGGCGAGGTCAACTTTGTAAGACTCTGTTTGGTTGGTGGTAGGGCATTTTCATTGCCTGCCTGGCTAGCTACCACCATCTTGATTCAGCCTTGCCGCCAACCATCAGTGTTAACAGCATTGATGTGTTCCGGTTTGAAGATAAGATAGCCAGATCCCCATTGCGTTGGGGAATCTTGGTAAGTCCGCTTCCATCTTCGGCACCATCGTCACTTACCATCAGGTGAGATGATGCCAAGGGCTTATCACTTGTGGGTTAAAAAAAATCTTTATTGTATCTAAATCTTACGTGACTCAGTAAGTGCCTACCTTGTCACAATGGTGGGACGTGGGACTCTTTCTCTTATCGTGTGCCACAATTAACCATGCTATCCAAGGGATAGACGGCGGTTGCCTGGTGTTGCACTTAGCATCACCCGCGGTCACGTGTAGGGCATTAAGAATTACACCTACGAACGTGTGCACCGCGACCTTCATACACATCTAGGAATCAGATGTGTAGTATTTCTCACGATGTTTTCCTATAACGTTAAAGCAATCGGTAAGTCATTTACGTAAGTTTCTAAAAACTCATCGGTGCGTTGGCCGTCCGGTTTCGAACCCGGAACCTCTGGTTAGGAGGAGACCAGAAATAACCATTGAGCCACCGACGCTATTTAACTGGTGAGACAAACTCGTGTGCCGGTGTGTCCGTACGCCTGCCTACGAATTTTCAAGGAAAGAATCCTGACAAATATAAATACAAAAGTATGTCTGTCTGTTTGTTACTTTTCCAAGATTAAACTACTTAAAAATTGTTCACTCTCATGAGTAGAGTCAATCATTTTTCTGGGGCACTGATCTCTTGCGGATGGTGGCGCATCGGAAGCCGGTTGTTCCTTTCCCTCTAATATGGGCGAGCGGAGCGATGGCTGACTCTCGCCAGATGAGAGTTTTTAACCGTCTCCGTAGCCCAGAGGCAAAGTTCACTGGCTTTACACAGGAGGTCGCGGGTTCGATTCCCGGCGGGGTCAATTGTAAGACTCGGTTTGGTTGTTGGAAGGGCATTTTCTAACCCCGCCTGGCTAGCCATCACCATTTTACCTAAGTCTTGCCGCCAAATATCAATGTTGATATCATTGGTGTGTTCCGGCATGAAGATAAGATGGCCAGTTCCCCATTGCGTTGGGGAATCTTGGTAAGCCCGCTTCCATCTTCGGCAACATCGTCACTTACCACCAGGTGAGATGTTGTCAAGGGTTTACCAATTGTGAATAAAAAAAATAAAAAAAAGAGTGAACAATTGTTCAGTAGTTTAATCTTGGGATAGTAACAAACAGACAGACATACTATACCCGTGACCGGGTGCTGTCCGTGTGAACTGGACTACTCTTGTCAAAGGTGTTAACGACAAATTCAATAATTTTAATGTATTACTTATCGTGTCATGTTGTTTTCACATCCAAATAACATCAATTGTTTGATTATCAATCATTTTATTGACAATATTAACTGATGATTGTTTGATTTTAATTTTTTTACAATCTGACATTCATCATATCATCTCATATACGTCCCTACCGAGGGGCTTGAGCCTACCCTGAATCAGGGCGATCAGGCCTTAGTCAACCACGCGGGCCCAGTGCGGGTTGGTCAACTTCATACACTACCTTCGAGTTTCTTCGGATTTACACCTGTAGCAAAGTATATATTATATACTTTGCTACAGGTGTAAATCCGTCGGACTGGTTTCCGTCCTGGTGCCGGCAGAACACCAGGTATATAATTACCATATTAGTACTAACATACAGTATGGACACTTCCTGCCGCTCTCTAGATTGCGACCTCACCCCCTCGTCACCCAGATTGATACAGATTGGTTACACTATACGTTCGACAACCAAACTGTAAACAATCTGTATCAATCTGGGTGACGAGGGGTGAGGTTGCAATCTAGAGAGCGGCAGGGAGTGTCCATAATGTATGTTATTACTAATATATTTACTTTGTACAGGGTGTTGTTTTGGTCCTCAACCCCGTTTTCAGGCTGAATTCAACTCATGAAACTGAACAACTTTTTCCAAAGCACACATAGTCAATTCTTAAAAAATTGGCCTTCATACAAAAGTTTTCAATCAACGGATCGATTTGTATGAAAAGTCCATTTTTTTGCGATTTCAGCAAAGTTTTTGATGTTCAGTTACATGAGTAAAAGCCCTCGTTTAACCCGGCGACAATGACGCTGGGTCATATTGACCCGAGCAATTTTCAATTGGGGAAATTTCGAAAAAAACATATTATAACCGTTCATGGTTTTCTCAGTAGCTGGAGATAAGACCTCAATTCATATGATTTTTTACCATATTGTAGTGAGCAAGCGCCAGTGAAGAATGGTAAAATTCCTTTTCATGAATAAAACGGGAATAAAACGGCTACAGCTCCATACATTTTTAGTTCTAAAAGATAAATTATTTTTTCATCCCCCCATCTCGGAAATTGTATTTTTGCTCTTCGATATCTGAGTGCAAAAGTCGTTTTTATTCGCTAGAGGATTAAGTTAATATCTGAGTGCAAAAGCAGTTTTCCTTCGCTAGAGGAGAAAAGTAAATTGAATTTAGAATATCGTGAATTGAAAACATTATTATATATATTTACTTCTACCTCCATGGTGCCGAATTTATCATACAACCTTTTTTAATTTGTTGAAACTCAGACTCGGAACCTTCTTGGAGTACTTTTTTTTATTTGCTTTGCGCGCGCCATTTTCTTTTCACGTCATATTGTAAAAAACATTAAGTTAAAAACAAGAAATCATTTAGTAATTTCCTCGCTGAGGTGGAATGAAAAGTTACGTGTTGCACTTGAGTGCAAAGATTTTTCACCTCGTGCTCTTTTGATTCCCTCGCTAAAGCTCAGGATTCTAATTTTTAAACCACTCGCTGCGTTCGTGATTCACATTTACACTCCTTCGCTTGCTCGGTCATCAAAATTGAGCACGTGGTTAAAAATCAACTTTGCACTCTTGTATAACAAATAACTATTGTTGCCCTTTTGAGGTTGTTGTATTAAAACCAAATCATAATTTGATATCTCAATTGTACTACAATGACTTCGTGGTCAAGCAATAGTTCTTACTTTGTATTAAATTTGTTATAATTCAGCAGATAACCAGATAATTAAGAAAAAAAACTTTCGGGTCATATTGACCCAGCGTCATCGTCCACGTTATTTTTTACACGTCATTGGCGCCGAGTTAAATGGGCGTCGCCGACCAAAACAACACCCTGTATATAAACAGTTTTAGCAATTTACCGTGGCATTTTTGTGGCAACCTCATTTTAACTAAAGATCACGTTACAAGCAATCAGCGAATCTCATATAATATTTGTGCCACTTTTGCTGGTACAATAGCCGAGTTAATTTTTCCATTCACACAAGATTTATTCCGTCATTTATTTTCATTCATTATTTATATTAACAACGTATTTATTCTCATGTTACCATGAAACCGGCTTTTCTATACATGGTGTAACCAAATTGGTGTATGTCCCGTTAACTGGGGGTTCTACTCGTCATACTGAACAACTTTCTCCAAGGAACCCATAGTCAATTCTCAAAAAAAAAATTGGACCCTCCATACTAAAATGCACAAAATCAGTCGATCAGCTGATCGATTTGTATGAAGAATAATTTTTTAATACGTTTTCAGCAAAGTCGTAGAACAAAAGTTGTTCAGTATGATGATAGAAGCTCCAGTTAACGGGACCTACAACAATTTTGTTACACCTGTATATGTTCATGTTGTCGGTCCACCGCGTGGGAGGCCTGCTTACGCTACGTTTTCCGGTGTGCGGTCGCCACTCGAGAACTTTACTGCCCTACTGCCATATGTTCTGCGAGCTATGTGCGCTGCCCACTGCCCCATCAGTTTAGCGATTCTGTGAGCTATGTCGGATACTTTGGTTCTCCTGCGGATCTCCTCATTTTTGATTCGATAGCGTATGGGAATTCCGAGCATAGCTCGCTCTATTGCCCTTTGGGTGACCTTGAGCCTTCTTCTAAGGCTCATAACAAAGTATACATATTAGTAATAACATATAGTATGGACACTCCCTGTCGCTCTCTAGATTCCGACCTGACCCCCTCGTCATCCATATTTATTTTGATGCAGATTGGTTTGAGTTTGGTTCTCGAACGTATAGAATTTCGCCGTGATTTCGTTTATTTCGTCATTTGTTTTTAGAAATGTCATTTCTCGCCAATTGTATGAAGTGTCCGGGGTGTGCCCATAGTAAGCGACCATGTCTCCTGAAATATGATTACCTACGTCAAAAAAGCTAATATGCAAAGAGGATAAAAATTAGTCGTTGACGAGATTTAACATAACCAAATATGAAAATTTAACCGAAACGCTCCTTTCGGGTTTCATAGTCCGTCATAAATAGTCATAACTTTTATGTTTATGGACCGAATTGCATGAAATTTAGTACAAAAATAGTATTAGAATTTTTTTTGAAGTGGAAACTTTTTTAGGCGTGTTGGGAATTTTTTGAGATGGGAAAAACCATTGAACTCGTGACACCGTAACCCACACCCTGTTACTGTTACCGTAAACGAAATTTTTAAGAGTATTTTAACGTCTCTGGGTACAAACCCTTTAAGTTTTCACTTCTGTCGGCACTGCTGCAGTGGTTAGGTTTTTTTTGGTACAATTATCTAAAGGGGATGAAATTTTTTCAAGCGTATTTGGATTTTGCGAGTATTTTTTCGTGTGAAGTATTGTTGAAAATATAAATCATGAAATTTTTTTTTAGGTGTACAACCCATGTAATGCGTAATGCGTAAAAGGGGGGTGGAAGTTTTTCGAGGGTGGACCACCTCGTATGGAGATCGTTTGAGAGGTCTCTAAGTAGTTTCCCAAGAACTTCAGGCGTTCCATTTGCAAGATATACACTTAAAGTTGTCAGCACAGATTTAGACAGAAGGATCCGCTCGTCTCCATATTTTACTCTGATTTTCGTCACACATGGAAAAAGTAGCGCCATCTGACAAAACTCGTACGAACTAGCGTGGGCGAGAGTTGACGACAGTGCAACGCTTAAAGGACCTTGGTAGAATTGTCGCTTTAAAAATGCGTTTATTTAATTTGTTTACAAGAAAAAATACGATGTAAGGTTATTTAACGACGATACGATATCCCATGTTTATTTTTAGCCTTTCTTTCATGATTTTTACAGCCTCTAACAACACAAAAATATATTTTTATATGGAATATCTTTCCACCGCACTCTGCAATTTCCCGCAGACGACTGAGTCGTGAGTGTGCGAAACTTTTGATTTTCGCACCAATTTGCTGGGAGCATAAGTCGCGCGCGTTGACCAGGTCCTTACGCCAGTAATATAGAAGTCATTGGTCGTCAGTAAGATGTAACCCTGATATTTCTGAATTGTATGACTTAGAATCTTGAAATGGGCTATAAAATTTTCAGTCCGCCATTTTTAAAACAGCGTCGCACTACTGAACCTCTACATTTTAATTGAGAACATTTAGACAAACAAAAAATGACATTTAGATATTTTGTCCCAAAACGTCACGTTATAGAAGCAATTGGACTTAGAGAAATAAAATTTTAAAAAAAATTCGAGTCATTCTGCAATTTCATGTCCAGTTATCTCCGTAATGTGAAGTTTTAGGTTCTTATGCTTAATGACATTTTATGTTTGTCTGTATGTCACATAATATCCAAATAAATAGGTTTCATCGTGCGATACAGTTTTGACCAAATAATAAAATGGACTAGGTATGCCCAATAATTTTCGGACCCCTTTTCTAGCAGGAACTATGTGACCACTTTTATGACATCATTTTAGGGACAGGAACGCAGTGAAATTAAATTTTTGATTACCAGCGAGGCAAGTCTGACTGAACCATCTCAGGGTTCACCGATCCACCACATGGTGGTAATTTCGTCGTGAGTCTTCATCGTCGTCGACCTGGGAACCAAGAGCTGGAAAATATCGTGGGTATCCTGTGTTAACCAGTTGAGTGCCGAACCCTGCACTGTGCGTGGTCATACATGAACATGAATATATTTTTTTCCAATAAATATTGGTACCAATAAATTGGTTCCAATAAATATTACCGATTGCTTTAACGGTGAAGGAAAACATCGTGAGGAAACCTGCACACGCCTGCGATGAAACTCAAAGGTTGTGTGTGAAGTTGACCAACCCGCACTGGGCCCGCGTGGTCGACTAAGGCCTGATCGCCCTAATTCAGGGTAGGCTCGAGCCCCTCAGTGGGGACGTATATGAGCTGATATGATGAAATATTGGTGTCACGCGTGACGGTTGAGGCGTTCTCGGGAATAAATTAGAAAACCTATCTCGAAAGCAAACTTTGCCCTTATTTTTAGGGTTCCATAGCCAAAGGGTAAAAGCGGGACCCTATTACTAAGACTCCGCTGCTGTCTGTCACCAGGCTGTATTTCATGAACCATGATAGCTATACAGTTAATTTTTTTACAGATTATATATTTCTGTTGCCGCTATAACAACAAATACTAAAAATTAGAAAAAGGGAAAAAATAATGGGGTCTCCATACAAAAAAAAAACCTGTTTATTTTAAACGTGAAGAAACTAGCGTCATCTAGTATGATGGCACGGAACCCTTTGTACTAGCGCCATCTAGTATGATGGTACGGAACACTTTGTGTGCGATTCTGACTCGCACTTGGCCAGTTTTTTTAGAAGAAACATATTTAACATGTTGTTAGAAGGCAAATCAATCGAATGCAAATTGTGGGGTTCTGTAGGCAAAAATAGCAAAAAACGGAACCCTTACAAATCGTCATGGTCGTGTCCGTCCGTATGTCACGGTAAATAACTTAAAGTCTTAACCTACAGTGATGAAAAGAACACATTTCGAAACTTACAACCCAAATAAAAAAATAGGTTATTAAGTAAATAAAATATTTTCTAGGTTTGCCTGCCCAACATTTAAAAGGAGAATGAAATGGTAGATTTACATAAGGAGAAAACAACAATTTTAAAGGAATCCAGAGAGGTGCAAAGGATAGAATACTGAGCGTTGCGAGGGAAATCCTGTAAAGTAGAATCCTGATCCTGATGGCGGCGCGTCGGGAGCCGGGTCGTTCCTTTCCCACTAATATGGTTGATGGGAGCGATGGCTGACTCTCGCGTTATACTCGTGACCGGGTGCTGTCCGTGTGAACTGGCCTACACTTGTCAAAGGTATCGATGACATTCAATGATTTTTATGAGTTAATGATATTTGAAATAATCTGGTTCATTTCAAGGATTAAATTTTGACATTATTAAATAATGATTGTTTATTTCTTGATTTTTCACAAATTAAATTATGTAATCAAAGAGAGTAATTTGCACCTATTTTGAGTAAATACCTTGAATCTTGAATCTTGAGCGCAGCGAGGGATTAAAAAGTACGTCACTCGAGTTTAAAATAGTGTTTCTCCCGAGGTGGATATACTACTTTTCATCACCTTGAATAAGAAAATAAGTAAGCACAACTTATGAATAAGAATAATACGTTTATTTACTATCATACAATTAGGAACAATAAGTTATTATAACATAGAAATACATTTTACGGAAAAGATTTCGCTTCTGTTGCATTTTTCGAATCATTGTCATTATGATAAATTGTAACATATTTTAGTATCACATTTTTAGCGCCCGATACAATATTCTTCATATCAGCTCATATACGTCCCCACTGAGGGGCTCGAGCTTACCCTGAATTAGGGCGATCGGGCCTTAGTCGACCACGCAAGCCCAGTGTGGGATGATCGACTTCACCTACAACCTTCGAGTTTCTTCGCAGGCGTGTGCAGGTTTCCTCACTATGTTTTCCTTCACCGTAAGAGCGTAAGAGAAACAATATTATCTGGAGTTAATATAATACTGTGCGTCTGTGTGTCTTTTGGCTTAGCTCAGAGACTATTAGTGCTAAATAGCTGCAATTTGGCATGGGTATACCATATTAATTAGGCCCGATCGCCCTAATTCAGGGTAGGCTCGACCCCTCGTTGGGAACGAATATGAGCTGATATGATGATACATAGTAATTACGCCAACAAAGTGGTACCATAAAATGTTGAAAAAATTTTTTAGGGTATCTTTCCTACATGTTATTAATAATAATAATAATAATTAAATTCATTTATTAAAGTAACTTAACTTAATTTATTAAGAAGCGTCGGTGGCTCAACCGGTAACGACTCGGTTCATCTAACCAGAGGTACCGGGTTCAAATCTGGACGGCCAATATACCAATGAGTTTTTCAAAAAACTTACGTACATACTTACCGATTGCTTTAACGGTGAAGGAAAACATCGTGAGGAAACCTGCACACGCCTGCGAAGAAACTCGAAGGTTGTGTGTGAAGTCGACCAACCCGCACTGGGCCCGCGTGGTCGACTAAGGCCTAATCGCCCTGATTCAGGGTAGGCTCGAGCCCCTCGGTGGGGACGTATATAAGCTGTAATGATGATTAAAGTAACTTAAGACTCATAGAATGTTAGTAACAATGTGCTTAAAAACTATGTTAGTTTTTCATAACCTAGAACCTTGTAAAAACAGAATGTAGTTGAGTATGTGAAACCCTGCAAAAAGATCACCACAGAAGTGGAGAGCCTGCAGCAGCGATTCACATACGAGCAGTCGAGCCGGCTCGCGACGCAGCTCAGGATGAGACTGGGGCTGACCCGCACGCGGCGCACCAGGGACGCGCAGCTCTTCTTCTCTCTGTTAAGAGGGGGTGAAATTTTCTTCGTTGACGTATCCTATCGTGTAGTTTACTGAGGATTTGCTAATTATTTTTTTTCGGTTCAGGGATTAAAGTGCAAATTTTTGTTAGAGTCAAGTTGGCCCCCTACCAGCTAAACCGGACATCTAAAAAAATTTTTAAATGGTAGGACACATAATCAATTTAAAAAAGGAAAACTGTCACGACTTAAGTAGGCTTTCTTAGTTAAGGAGTAATAGTCGACCAACTTAAGGTGTGCAGTTGGATTTGTAAAAAGGTCATAGATTTTTCATACAAAATATTCTATTTAACGGCAATTATAATTTTGTTTTTTTAAAATATACATTTTTTTAAAGACTATCGAACCCTACTTTGCGACAGGCCGACTCGCACTTGGCTGGTTTTCGTACAAGTATGTACATAAATCCTAAGTAAACAATTACGAAGCGGAATGCATTTCGCGGTTAAGCGGGCTATAGATTGTAATATATATCACTGGATAATAGGGGATCGGACTGCTAGTCATTTGAGTTACTTTTTATGATCTGTCAAAAACGAAATTTTGTATTAAAAATGTTTGAAATACCCAGAAGTGACGTCATAGATTTGAAGAGTCGTTGACGAACTTATTTTGTGAATTTGATTAAATAAAAATTGAAGACGTGATGGAAAAACAAAAAAAGTAAGGTTTTTTGAAACTTCAAGAGGAGAGCAATTTAGGAAATCGTATTTCAGAATTTATTTTTGATGCAGTCCGATCCCCTATTGTAAGAACCGTCAGTATATAATAAGTCTAGTGAGATTGTAAGCTGACGATGTATTGTGAACGGACAGTAAAATTTGCAATTTAACGCTTAAATTTTCGTAATTTTATAAACTGACCACTTCATGCTTGTGAGGTCTTTGTATACCATGTGACACGCAAATAAAGAATCACACTAATATTATAAAGGTGAAAGTTTGTGAGTGTGTGAGTGTGAATGTTTGTTACTTCTTCACGCAAAAACTACTGAACGGATCTGGCTCAAATTTGGTAGGTAGACATATTAGGACCTGGATTAACACATAGGCTTGCGGTTCGCGCACTGCGCACCTCGAAAAGTCATAGAAACGTTGTCCACGCGGGTGAAGCTGCGGGAAACAGCTAGTGTTCCTTAGAAATTGATAATGACATATGTCTTTTTCAATACTCTTCAGGTTCTAAGACAGGGGCTGTGTCGGGGTACACTGTGTCTGGTGTGGCACAGTGCCGTTGGTTGAACGTGAAACGTCCAGTTTTGACGTACACTTATTTTTGATTTCGGCCCCGCAGGGGGCCTTCCGAGCTTCGCCTTATGCGGAGCTCGGTCTGCGGCCTTGTGGTTTAGGCTGTATGGCCATGGAGCCTTAGCCGCGGGAAACAGCTAGTAAATAAATAAATAGCTGTCACTTTATAATCTAACGATCTTCAGCCGTCAGTTTGTAAACGAACATGCACCCTGTGGACATATTATCCCTGCACAGTCTTACAATGTCCCCCTCACGTTGTGAAAAGTCAGTGATATACGCGGCACATAGAGATGTCCCTAGAGTTACAAAATGACTTGAAGAGTCAGGCACTTCTACTTTTAATAACACATGAGAGTGTTATAGAAAAAAATGCCCTATTAATATCATCATCATATCAGCCGAAGGAAGTCCACTGCTGGACATAGGCCTCCCCCAAGGATTTCCACGACGACCGGTTCTGCGCTACCCGCATCCAGCGGCTTCCCGCGACCTGCACCAGGTCATCGGTCCACCGAGTGGGAGGCCTGCCTACGGTACGTTTTCCGGTGCGCGGTCGCCACTCGAGAACTTTACTGCCCCAACGGCCATCCATTTCATATAAATAGTTACTACTATATTACTGTGTTACTTAGCACAAAACATTGTTTACAACTACACTTATTGGATAAACATTGTCATTTTTGTTTTTTTTTTTGCAATTGCACTTTTTCATTCCTTGCCCACCAAATGGAGAAGACATTGCAGATGCTCTTAACGGTAACGTGATCTGGAATATAAAAAAATATAAGAATATATCAAAAAGTAATAAAAGAATGTTAATTAAAAAAACACACTGTTTTTGAATGAAAAAATATTAAACTATTTAGACCTTTAGAACATCAGACAAAACTGTTTCTGGTGTCGAAAGTACAGCATTTCGCGGTATCCAGTCATTTATGATTCCAAAGGAAGTACCGACTCTGTATGTTCATTCTTTTTCTCCATTACTTTCCCAATCTCATTTTTTCTATGTAATGGTCTTCTGTATACTTTTGGAACTTCGAATAACACAGTTGCACCAATATCGATATCTTTAACTTTCTTAGATGATAGGGCTGTCCTTTTTTGCTGCTCCGTTTAGTTTAATGTGGGATTTTTATCTTTCTCTCAGAATTTATTCGGATCCAAAAGTAAGGACTTAACTAAACTCGACGAGATTTTCTGTGAGTGCGCATCAAAAGATTAGAAGAAAACAACTAGAAAATTCTTATAAAAAATTTAACCATGCGCACTGTTTATAATTGTACAGGGAGCGTTAAATGAAACACAGATGTTATCCGAAATGATTTATTATGGCTGAGTAATGGCATTTTCGTAAACAAGACATCACATCAGGTTCATAACATATATTCAGTGGATTTTGATATTCTAAAACATGTAGGCGCTAAAGAATGACCATTTATTGTGTTGAATGGCTATCGTTCTATGCTGAATCATAATGGTTGATAAATAGTGAATTTTATGGTATCTGAGAGCTTACAAATCTGTGACTAGTTCGCAAATTTTGTAGCTTTTTAGAGAATGAACGAAAATACACATCAAATGTCACAAAGGAAGTCTATACACTCTATAAAAACTTAATGAAGATAATGTCTAATTACACATATAAAGTTTCAGAAAGAAAGACATCCTTTTACAACTCGAGATAATAAATAATAACATAAAAACATTGCCAGTTTTCACTAGCAAACAAAGAAGAAACCTAAATTACTCTATAATTATATCTATGACCTATTTCTTCTTAAGTAAAACATTAATTACGAAACAGTAGCTCTATGCATATCTTTATACACGATCCTGAACTATATAAACTTATCTACGGTATTAATGTCGCATATTTTAAATTTGCATAACTTTTATGTATTTTTTTTTACATTTTCATTTCCTAAGACCCTTAAAATTAACCCTTACCTCTAAATTAGAAAGAAAAAGACTATTTTACTTATATTATTTGACCACGAGGTGGTGTCATGCAATTGCCAGAAACCAATAGCAGTACCGTACTTCCGTCGGAATTTCCCTACTCTCAAAATAATACTTTGTCCTGTTAGATAACGACTGCAACATACATATTATTAATATAAAAAGCACCCTAGGTCAGTCGGGCCAATGGAGAAAGAAAAGATAAGAGAGAGAGAGGACCTACTTGGAATCTGAAGATTGTCTGAAAATTTCATCGAAATCGGTCCAGCCGTTTTGGAGTCTATAAGGAACATTTTTTTTTCCTTCACATAGCACAGAGATAGACTGGATTCAAGTGCTAATAACTACAGCCTCCCTGATATAATAAAAGGATTTGAATGTAAATCACATGTTAAACGCTCATAAGAATTAGAAATGATTTGAACGATTAAAAATTATTCAAAATGATTACAAATCAAATCATTTTTAATCCTTTTTAATGATTTTGTTTAATCAGGGCTGTGATTAAAATAACTAAAAAAGAGATTATAAGGTTTTCTTATTTGTTTACTTAGCTTAAGTAATAAAAATATGTATCGTTTATTTAAGTAAATAAACTTTAAACAAAAAAAAATGTTCTGAGGACAGGTTATAGCGGTGAATACTTATAACCTGTTTTGTCCGTTAAATTTGGAACCATATTAAAATAAATAAACTCATGTGAGTCCAACTATGTAACTTAATTAATTAATTCATTAACTTTAATTATCTTAACGTTAGTTAAAAAACACTATAATATTAAGAAATTATAAAGTCACATGAACAATGCGTTCATAAATCTTATTATTGGTCAACTGACAGCCAAAACCGTGTGCTAACACTGGTCTTATGTACAGTTGGTAATATTACAAATTATACAGTCAGTCATTCAAATCACCTACCCAGATAACCAGGGTTGTCAATTTTGAACTACATAAATATAATCATAAAGTTTAAAAGACACTTACAATTACAAATTTTGAAATTACATGAATACAAACGCAAATTTAAATTTCCAACTAATTAACCAAGAAAGTGTAACAACGGTACTTTTTAAAGATTATTTTAATTTAATTAAATCATGGTAGATCTTATCTATGGTTTCTGTATCTTTCCTTTTATTAATTAAATCTTGATGCCTCTCCATTTACATAGATTCCATAATCAGACGCTTTTTATAATTATGTTCTGTATTTAAATTTTTTAATATTTTAAGATTTTAGCCTGCTTACCCTCGAGTAGGCTTTATCATTACAAAATACAAAAGCTTTAGCTCAACCTTTTTTTTTAAAATAAAGACAAAAATAATATAAAACTCATGGCATTTAAAAAAACAGAAACAAAACGATTTACAAAAAGTATTGTATCATATAACACTTGACAGCCCTACCAGCACATCACACACCAGAAACTATGCACTCGCGACTTAGCTTGCTCAATAGCAAGTAAGTGGTTGTAGCATCGTCTTGAATTCATCCAGGGAAGCAGCAGTTGAAACAGCAGGTGGCACAAAGTTCCAGAAAGCAACTCCAAGGACAAGAAAAGAGCTCTTGTACATTGATGTACCCGGAATCGGCGATAACAGCGTATAGTCCGGTTGTTCTCAGATCATTGCAGAGTCGGATCGATAATAGCTTCCAGGTTCTTGAGAATACTAACTTACTCAATATCTTTACCAGCTAACGACAGCACTGGCTTCTCACTGCTATCTATGAGGATAGTACGTTTAGACAAACACCAAAAAAAATGTTAGACACGAAATTCATGATGTGTGAACGGAAGATTAACACTTATTTTTTATTTTTTTCCTCCTCCTCGATAAATTTATTTATTCCGCAGTCTCTGCACCACCTCCAAAATGGGCTGAAATCGTACACTCGGCCACAATTGATACATATTTTTTTTTGGGACTCCATTTGACCGGAATGGTTGCAACAATATGAATCATTTCGACCCTCCGTCTCCGTTTAAATAGCAATGCTTATCAAAACTAGGGCTACCACTTTCTCATAACATTTTTTTTTGTTTAAAGTTTATTTACTTAAATAAACGATACATATTTTTATTACTTAAGCTAAGTAAACAAATAAGAAAACCTTATAATCTCTTTTTTAGTTATTTTAATCACAGCCCTGATTAAACAAAATCATTAAAAAGGATTAAAAATGATTTGATTTGTAATCATTTTGAATAATTTTTAATCGTTCAAATCATTTCTAATTCTTATGAGCGTTTAACATGTGATTTACATTCAAATCCTTTTATTATATCAGGGAGGCTGTAGTTATTAGCACTTGAATCCAGTCTATCTCTGTGCTATGTGAAGGAAAAAAAAATGTTCCTTATAGACTCCAAAACGGCTGGACCGATTTCGATGAAATTTTCAGACAATCTTCAGATTCCAAGTAGGTCCTCTCTCTCGCTTATCTTTTCTTTCTCCATTGGCCCGACTGACCTAGGGTCCTTTTTACTTTTAAATTGCATATTTTTAAAACCGTTTTTCAAACAACTATCAAATGTCCACGTAAGCTATTTATCTCTTGTTATTGAAGTGTGGTTTTCCTTAATAAATGCGATGTACCTATGCTGACCACTCTTATCTAAAAAGTTTTATGTTTACATATTTTTAGTTCGGGAATTCACATGACTAATATAATGTGTGTGTTACAGTCGTTATCTGACAGAAAAACATATTGTTTTGAGAGTAGGGAAAATCCCAAAGTTCTGTCATCCACGGATTGTAAGTACAGTCACCATCAACCAACTGATCTATCTCAACTGATCTATCTCAACCAGTTCACGTATTTTGGGTACCAAGAAGCTAGAAGCTAAGAAGCTAGTGGGTGTTTGATAGACATAAAATTAGCATATGATTTGACTAGGTTAGGGATCATCTATTTTGAATGGAAATTATTTATTTAAAAAAATGGTCAGATTTCAGACAAGTTTTGTCATCAAATAAATCCTATGTCTCGCACAATGTTAATATCGCTCACTCATAAATTACATATTAGCTGCGAACCCTATAACCTTTATTTTTGTTTGAAATGCCACATATTGCGTTAGTAACGTTTTTGTATTTAATACATGTACATTTTACATTTATTTTAT
The DNA here is from genome assembly GCA_947284805.1 of Coleophora flavipennella. Taxonomy (NCBI): domain Eukaryota; kingdom Metazoa; phylum Arthropoda; class Insecta; order Lepidoptera; family Coleophoridae; genus Coleophora; species Coleophora flavipennella. Next base: position 19,302,154 of record OX369255.1, on the reverse strand, counting down.
ACATGACCTTCTTTTTATTAAGTATTAGTACTTTATCGTTACCAACAGTCATGATATTATATATTTAGCGTGATGGTATTGGTTATTAGTAGGTCGCTTTCCCTGAACTTTAGTTAAATTATAGTCATCTATCAGTTTGATCACACTTTTAACTTTTTCATCCGTCTATACTGATTTCTTACTATTTTCCTTATGCCCGCTGTAGTACTTTTGTAGCTCTATAGTAAATCGTTGTTGATCAACATAGCTATGATTATTTGTCACAGATAGTTCACTTATTTTTTCAACCACAAGCTCCGTTTCACTCATTTTCAGATTATTTTCTTGTAGGTTTACAATAGAAAACTATAACAACTGGTTTCATATCAGCTCATATACGTCCCCATCGAGGGGCTCGAGCCTACCCTGAATTAGGGCGATCGGGCCTTAGTCGACCACGCGTGCCCAGTGCGAGTTGGTCGACTTCACACACAACCTTCGAGCACACTTGGACACTTCCTACAACGGGCCAGAAATGACATTTCAAAAAAGGAATGACGGTACAAACCAAATTGCGGCGAAATCCTATACGTTCGACAACCATACTGTAACCAATTTATATCAATCTAGACAGCGGTAGAGAGTGTTCATACTGTATGTTAGTACTAATATATATACTTTGCTTCGACTTTCTTCGTAGGCGTGTGCAGGTTTCCTCACGATGATTTCCTTCACCGTAAGATAACAACAGGTTTTAAAACACTTAAACTAAATAATAACACGTACTGAACAGGATCAGTGTTGCTCGATGATATAATAATGACAACGGAGAGCGGGGGCAAATAAGATTGTCTCATTCAACCAATCAGCGCGCACTTTGAGTTTTGTCACTCGTAAAATCACAATTTGACAGTTAAGCATGGTCAGTTTATCAACTTACGAAAATTTAAGCGTTAGATTGCAACTTTTACAAAAATTTAAGCGTTAGATTGCAACTTTTACAAAAATATAAGCGTTAGATTGCAACTTTTACAAAAATTAAAGGGTTAGATTGCAACTTTTACTATCCATTCATAATCTTTCGTTAGTTTACAATCTCGCTAGATTTATTATAAACTGACGTTTCTTACAATTACCCTGTGACATATACATCCCTGTCTTATGTATACATGTGTCCCTCTCGGTTGTAACGTGAACGGCCACTTGTTCATACAATATTCTTAATAGATCTCTTTAGTGATTGGAACAGTTACTAACATTATCCACATGCCAAATTTAAATGACATTTCTTCTCAAGGGATCAAATAGATATTTTGGTGGCTGTCTACGAGGAACCAAAAATAAAAGATTTGTATGAACACTTTCAAATTAAAGGTCTAATGTGACGCTTTTTGTGTCCTCCATCCTCTTACGTTTGATTACGACTCAAAATCCTTAAAAAAAAGTTTCTAGATTTAAATAAAATGAGCATGCAGCTCTTAAGCAAGAAATATTTTTCAAAAACCTAAAAACTATTACGTACAAGCTTTAAATATTGCATCGTTACGCGATATACATTTACAAGCACAATTTCAGCTCAATCGGAAACCGGGAAGTGGGCCAAATTTAACTTGCAAGATTCTACCTGAATACATACATTGCAAGCTAAATAAAAGCTTGTATTTAAAAAAAAAATTAAAAAAACTGAAAAATATATCTGACTGCACCACCCTCATCTATTAGATTTACAGTAAAATTTATATTTTAAGAGTAAACTTAATTATTTATTTATTGTCATCATCATCAGCAGCCACAAATCGTCCACTGCTGGACAAAGGCCTCCCCTATGGATTTCCACGACGACCGGTCCTGCGCTGCCCGCATCCATCGGCTACCCGCGATCTTCACCAGGTCGTCGGTCCACCGCGTGGGAGGCCTGCCTACGCTACGTTTTCCGGTGCGTGGTCGCCACTCGAGAACTTTACTACCCCATTGGCAATCTGTTCTACGAGCTATGTGCCCTGCCCACTGCCACTTCAATTTAGCGATTCTGTGAGCTATGTCGGTTACTTTAGTTCTTCTGCGGATCTCCTCGTTTCTGATTCGATCACGCAGAGAAACTCCGAGCATAGCACGCTCGATTGCCCTTTGGGTGACCTTGAGCCTTCTTATGATTTATTTATAATTATTTATTGTAAAATGTCGTAAATTATTTTGACGTTTCGGGTCATGACCCCTATGAACCCCCGCCCCACTGGTCCATGGTATATCCAACCTAAGTAACTAGTATCTCATCTGTGCTATACTTTCCTCTTAAATTACTCCGTCCATTGACACAGATGAGATACTATTTACTTCCATTGGTGAAAACCATACAAAAATCTGTTAAGTAGTTTTTGAGTTTATCTCGTTCAGACAGACAGACGGACGCAAACGAGTACTTTGTTTTTTAATATGTAAAGATGTAGGTAGGTACACAGATGAAAAGATATAATTACAATGGTACAAGTAGGACAGCTAATTCTGGAAAATCCTTTAATTTTATCATAACCTAATCCAGGAACCTACATTATCATTATCAATGTTAGAATAACATACGATATCTTTGGGACAATAATATTTCTCGGTATTCCCCACGTACGCTCCGGGAGGCAGCTTTTTATAGGACATGTTTTGTTTAAGGTGAAATATTGAATACGTCACCAATATTCGTGGGGCGCGAGCGGCTGGAAACCGATAAAGTGAAATGTTACACCTGAAAATATAACCGCCTTTATTGATTTTTAGTTAATAGCTTTAGCTTTCATTGGTAGATTTGTCACCGTACAATACACTCCTCTTAAAATATCAGCTGATTTTGTTGTCCTTTCATTCGAAAAATTGCTTTCATTGGTAGATTTGTCGCCAAAGTCAAAAGTTAAAGTCAAAGTATTTATTTGCCAGAACATAGTTGAATACATGGTGTTCTTAAATTTAAGGTATCTTATGTCCCACCATCAATGGCATGCAAATATTAATAATATTATAATATAACCTAGGTTTTACAAACTATCATCAATTTTTGTCGCTGAGAAATTCTTTTACTGAATAGTAACATTTGTTTTGTAGCCATTCGGTCAATGTAGATTCGAAACAAAAATTTGAACAAGTTTTAATGTGGATAGGGGGGTACAATACACTTCTCTTAAAAGATCGGCAGATTTTTTTGTCCTTTCATCCGAACAATAGCAGCTTTTCTTGGCAGATTTGTCACCGTAAAAAGATCTTCGTGAAAAGATCCTCTTAAAAGATCGACTGATTTTTTTGTCCTTTTTTTTAACAATAGTTTTCCTTGGTAGATTTGTCACCGTAAGATCAAGAAATCACTGACGGAAAACATCATGGGAAAACCGACATATCTGAGTTCAGCCGTGTATGAAAGTCGCGTTGCACACGTCTCCGTAGGTGTAAATGAATGCTAAGTGCAACACCAGGTGACGACCGTGTATCCTTTGGATAACACAGATAGGTACTCGTAAATGTAACACGATATGAGAGAGTTGACGTCACTGAATTATTTTGTGAGTAAGACAATAATTGTATTATTTAATATTATTTCTTTTAAAAAATACTGAAATGATTAAAATTTTTACTGGGTTCCGTCACCCGGGAGGTATAATCTATCAAATAAAATAAAAAAACCGGCCAAGTGCGAGTCGGACTAACACTCCGAGAGTTCCGTACCACCACACCTCTCCACACAACTACATAGTATAATGACAATGATACCCTTCACATTGCAAACAAAAGACAACGACGCGAGCAACAAAATGTACTTTTTTGTCATTTAGTACGGACTCCTTAGCGTGAGTACAACTCACACTTGACCAATTTTTATTTTTTTTAATATTTTACTTCAATATTATTACTATTATCACATGAATTTTCACGCTTGGACGTATTACTGTTTTTACGATAGAGCTAAATTAAAAAAGCCCTAAAAAAAACACGTTTTTTTATGGAAGGTCTCCTTATTTTTTACTTTTTGTAGTTTTTAGTATCTATTGTTATAGCGGCAACAGAAATACACATTTTGTGAAAATTTCAACTGTCTAACTATTACGGTTCATGATATACAGCCCGCTGACGGACGGACAGACGGACAGACAGCGGAGGCTTAGTACTATAGGGTCCCGCGGGTCACCTGTTGGGTGTAACAATCGGCGAATATACCGCATATCGTACATAAAAAAAATAGAAACATATCATGAAAGAAGAAAGACCTGCGCTGCCCTCATCAAGCGGCTTCCCGCGACCCTCACCAGCTCGTCAGTCCACTGAGTGGAAGGCCTACGCTACGTCTACGGTGCGCGTTTACCACGCCAGAACTTTACTGTCCCATATCAAACGTTTTTAAGTTCAAATCAATGCGGGCTTCAGCGCGGCTGTTACGTTGAAACCGAACGACCAATTCTCGATTGTACACGTTTTATTTACTTCTCTATACTTTTAAATAGGTTTAAAAAAATGTGTTCATTAAAATGAAAGGTTATAAAGTCACTGATTTTGGTGTGTTGGTTTCATTCAATAATAACTGTTTGTTTTTGAGAAGTTTTTCCATTAATGCCAAAAACAGGGTATTTATTTACATCAAAAGAGGTAATATTTTTTAAATTGTATTCAGTTAAATCGATTTTTTATTACATTCATTCAGTATATTATATATCTTTTCCATAGTGATAGCTTTACACGGTAATTAGAATTGAATATTGTCATGTGACCTATCTTAAGGCCTTAATAGAAGAGCGTCGGTGGCATAACGGCAAGGGCCGCTACCTCCTGTCCGAGAGGTCGTGGTTCGAATCCTGCCACGTACCAATGTGTTTTCGAATTTCGATTTCATATGTACGTTTATACGACGCTCTTACGGTGAAGGAAAACATCGTGAGGAAACCTGCACACGCCCGCGAAGAAACTCGAAGGTTGTGTGTGAAGTCGACCAACCCGCACTGGGCCCGCGTGGTCGACTAAGGCACAGATTACTAAGTAGTTACTTACTAAGGCTTGATCGCCCTAATTCATGGAAGGATTGAGCCGAGGGACATATATAAGCTGATATGATGATATTTTTAATTACAAAACATGCTTTTCCCAAATATTCGTGGGATTAAGTTACCTTCAAAAACAAACGTGGCGGGCAGATGTTAGGTGGACATCTTCGACCAATATAACAACTATGGACCGGTCTTCGCGAACAACAGTTTTAATGCCTACAGAATGAGAGAACACTTCGTCTTAGTCGATCAGTATTCTCCAAATCGGTTGAAGGTCGAAGAGAGTGTTTTTTTTCTGTTTCGTACTACATTCCAAGTACGCTTCTCTATCTCTATCTCTGTTATTTTTTATATTTGAACGAGACTCGGTAGACTATTAGTGGTGTGGGTGTGTGTTTACGTGTAATTATAGGTAATTTATTTTTTATGTATGAATAGGGCCGGTCCATTATATTTGGTCGAAGGCAACATATACAGAAATACCCATAACAGTAATATCCTTTTTGGCATAGTGATAAATGATAATGTATGTATGTACGTACATTTTTTTTTCAAAATCTTTCGGCGCATGATTGAACCTCTATTTTTCGATAGTGAATTTACATACAAACTGAATTTATATTGGGACATTTTGACCCAAAGTTTCACATTGCTGAGATATTTTGAGAGATATCACAGCAACGTGCGTGACGCTTTAAGTCAAAATGTCCTATTATATTTTAAGTTTGTATGTAAATTCCCTATCCAAAAATAGAGGTACAATCATGCGCGAAAAATGTACGCACATACATACATTATCATTTATCACTATGCCAAAAAAGGATATTATTACTGTTATGGGTATTTCTGTATATGTTGCCTTCGACCAAATATAATGGACCGGCCCTATCCATACATTAATCTCATACGAAATAAACTTTCTCTTTGTATTTGCATTCCCTGTCGAAAAGTATATGTTCAGTCGTGCGCTGGACAGATGGACTTTTCTAAATAATTAAATATTAAAAATAATATAAAAATTTAATTACGATTCAGTATTAAATATCTAAGTCAGACTAATTGGGTAAATGGGGGAAAGGAACCTCCGGTTTGGGACAACACCAACGAAATCGGTTTCAGTGGTTCGGCCGACAGTACCTGAACTATCGTATTCATTTAGTGTCCCACGCACGTTGATAATTATTATGCCACAAAAAAATTACCAAAATGAAAAATGTACCTAAAACTTTATACATTATATGTTAAGGCTGCGTCATAATGTATCTTGTAAAATCATCATTTTTCATTAACTTTGTAGGCGAAATCATGAATTAAAGTTGTGACACGCACACACACACACACACACACACACACACACACAAACACAGTGTAAGAGACCCACAATGCGCATTAATCTTATCGCACAGTTTCATTCATCCATTTTTCTCCCCTATCCCTTAACAGTTTTTTGTTTATTATTTACTAGTTTTTTCCCGCGGCTCCGCCCGCGTGGACATCGTTTTTATGACTTTCTTTAAGGGTGATTAGTAAATTATGTCGTTTCCCACCTACTCGACCATCTCTGTGCAAAAAATCACAACAATTGACTATTTTTTTAGTTCCCTCAGGAACTGCATCAGATTATGCTATTTTCCCGGGATAAAAAGTAGCGTATGTCCTTTTCCGTGACACAGGCTATCTGCATGCCAAATTTCATAAAGATTGGTCAAGGTGTTGAAGCGTGAAAACGTAACAAACAAACAAAACAAACACATTTTCACATTTATAATATTAGTAAGGATGTGAAACTTTGTATGTATGGATGTTTGTTACTCTTTCACGCTTCAACCACTTAACAATTCGTGATAAAAATTGGCACACATATAGGTTAGGTCCTGGAATAGGACATAGGCTACTTTTTACCCCGGGAAAACATCTTATTCCCATGGGAAATCGAAAACAACGCGGGCGTAGCCGCGGGTGGACTACTAGTCCGTAATAAGTACTGAACATTTTTTATTTAGGGCTGGTCAGATTTTTAGGTTCATATGCAGGCAGCTTTAGACGGCAAATACCGACGGTAAAAAGCTGCTTAGGATAATAAAAAGGTTACGAAAGAGAATTGAGTAAGTATACAGGAGAATACTTCCACGCTCGAGAGCGCACTGCGCACCCTCGAAAAATCATAGAAACGTTGTCCACGCGGGTGAAGCCGCGGGAAATAGCTAGTTTATAATAATAGTAAGATTATTTTACTTTAATTTATTTTATTTTAATGTTATGTGTGTCCATCATGTGGCCGTTGGGGCAGTAAAGTTCTCAAATGGCGACCGCGCACCAGAAAACGTAGCATAGGTAGGCCTCCCACTCGGTGGACCGATGATCTGGTAAAGGTCGCGGGAAGCCGCTGGATGCGGGCAGCGCAAAACCGGTCGTCATGGAAATCCTTGGGCGAGGCCTATGTCCAGCAGTGGACGTCCGACGGCTGATAATATGATGATGATGATGAAAGTTATTTGTATTTTAAAATGTTTGTAAAAGCCTCTCGAGGTGTGATCATCATTACAGCTCATATGCGTCCCCACCGAGGGGCTCGAGCCTACCCTGAATCAGGGCGATTAGGCCTTAGTCGACCACGCGGGCCCAGTGCGGGTTGGTCGACTTCACACACAACCTTCGAGTTTCTTCCAGGCGTGTGCAGGTTTCCTCACGATGTTTTTCCTTCACCGTTAAAGCAATCGGTAAGTATGTACGTAAGTTTTTGAAAAACTCATTGGTACATTGGCCGTCCAGATTTGAACTCGGTACCTCTGGTTAGATGGACCGAGTCGTTACCGGTTGAGCCACCGACGCTTTTGTGTGTTTTGAGGTGTGATATCTGAATTTTATTTAAACAATCCGGTCTTCCAAAACCAATATTGATAATGATAACGTACTATGACGTCGGTCGTATCTCCGAACTTTCTATGGATACCAAAGTTTAAAAGGTTTCCTTTTAAAAACGGGTGCAGATTTGAAATCCGAGATTTTTGTTGGATATTTCCGCATCGCGCCCTCTTTTCTTGGGTTTCCTTACCCAAAGGGTAAAACGGGACCCTATTACTAAGACTTCGCTGTACGTCCGTCTGTCACCAGGCTGTATTTCATGAACCGTGATAGCTGGACAGCTGAAATTTTCACAGATGATGTATTTCTGTTGCCACTACAGTAACAAATACTACAAAAAAGAAAAATTGAAAGTTGCATTGAATTGAAAGGTGCTTCATTATGAACTATTTACATAGTAAAAGAACAAATAAAACATAATGTAAAATACACCTCGAGAGGTTTATATCGAAATCATAGCATCTCTACTGCATGGTCATTCATCATATCAGCTCATCTACGTCCCCACCGAGGGGCTCGAGTCTACCTTGACTTAGGGCAATCGGGCCTTAGTCGACGGGTTGGTCAACTTCACACACAACCTTCGAGTTTCTTCGCAGGCGTGTGCAGGTTCCTCACGATTTTTTCACATATGATCTCGAAATTCGAAAACACATTGGTACCTGGCAGGATTCAAACGGAAATCTCCCGGACAAGAGGTAGCGGCCCTAGCCGTTGCGCCACCGACGGCTACCCTAAAAAGAAAAATTGAAAGTCTCCATACATCAACGAGTTTTTTTTTGGAACGTGAAGAAACTAGCGCCATCTAGTATGATGGTACGGAACCCTTTGTGCGTGATTCTTTTTCGCACTTTACCGGTTTTTTTTTAATAATCTGCCTAGTACCAAAGTTGTGATATGAAACTAATACGGTGAAGGAAAACACCGTGAGGAAACCTGCACACGCCTGCGAAGAAACTCAAAGGTTGTGTGTGAAGTCGACCAACCCGCACTGGGTCAGCGTGGTCGACTAAGGCCCCTTCGCCCTAATTCAGGGTAGACTCGAGCCCGTTTATGAGCTGATGTGATGATGATGATGATGAGAAACTTTATCTGTATCAAAAAAGGTTTTTGTAGATATTTAATTTTACAATAATTAATGCTCAAAACATTCACTATCTTTAACATGATTTAATCTGCATTGCTCAGTGAATATATCCACACAAGTGGATGCCCGCAGCTTCGCCCGCGCAGATCCCGATTTTTGCGGTTCCCGTGGGAATTTCCCAAAATCCTTTCTTAGCGGATGCCTACGTCATAACATCTACCTGCGTGCCCGATCCGTCCAGTGATTTGGGCTGTGCGTTGATATATCACTATGTCAGTCAGTCAGTCACCTTTGAGTTATGTATATTTAGATATCTCTCGCAGAACCGATAAACGCTGGACAAAGCGAGTTCTAGAGTGAAGACCGCGTTTATGTAAACGTATTGCGGGACGCCTTAAGTGGAGCGATGATTTGTGTAAGGTTGCTGTGCGACAGCAGAACGCGCGGGGCCGGAGATCAGTATAATTGGCGATTCATTTCAACTGAAAGACATCAACGCGAGTGACAGGAAAATGATGTTTCCCTATTCAATTCGGAGTCCTTCGGGCGGTTGCGACCACACGTTTCTTGTACGGGCACCCACTTTAAATTTAATTATATTCTAATAAACACGACTTTAAGGAGGGCATTAAGTGTTTATGATAAAACTGACGCTCTTACGGTGAAGGAAAACATCGTGAGGAAACCTGCACAAGCCTCCGAGAAACTCGCAGGTTTTGTGTGAAGTCGACCAACCCGCACTGGGCCCGCGTGGTCGACTAAGGCCTGATCGCTTTAATTCAGGGTAGGCTCAAGCCCCTCGGTGGGGACGTATATGAGCTGATGTGAACGAATGATGAATGATAAAACCTAGTATATTTCGTCAGAGTACTTCCCTTCGCAATACCATGCAAACCTATGCCGGGTTTTACGAGCATGTGTTTGGTATGGTAACTTATAAATTACCATGGCTGCTAAATAAATTTACTTATAAAAGTTTATTTTTATTCGCAAGACGCACCACAATTCGACATGTTTTTCAAGTTAATTTTCTTCAGTTTTTTTGTGTAATAGGTCGCTTTTATATTACAAACACGATATATAACATATAAGTTGCAAACTTAGAGTAAATAAGTCTTATTGCAGTCACGTCGATGATAATTATGTGGTCAATTAGAAACTTACGTTGCACTTATTCAATTCAATTCAATATATTTATTCGAAATAGGTGCAAATTACACTCTTTCTGATAGTTATAAAATAATAATAACAATGTCATTTGTTAAGAATCAAGAAAAAAACAATAATTAGTTAATAAAGTCAAAATTCAATTCTTGATATAACCAGATTTTGTCATTAGAACATGAGAACAATGTGACGTGAAAAGTTATACATAAAAATCATTGAATGTCATTGATACTATAACAAATGTAGGCCAGTTCACACGGAGAGCACCCGGTCACGAGTATAACGCGAGAGTCAGCCATCGCTCCCAACAACCATATTAGAGGGAAAGGAACGACCCGGCTCCCGATGCGCCACCATCCGCATAAACTTAAACTATATTAATGTGACTGAAACGCTGAGTAAAATTGCGTTACATAAACGTTTTCATTACGTTTACATGAAAGTTCTGAATAAGTAACGTTGCCGTGACTATTATATGACATATTATGGCTAGTTAACCTAACGAATAAAAAAAAACATGAAAATCGGTTCACAAACTGCGAGGATATCGCGTAACAAACTTTTTGAAAGTCTGTTGATAATCCAAGTAAAAAAAAACTTAGTTAAGTAATGTGAAACGATGTGAGATAACGGTTCTCGCATCAATAAGTAGAAAAGTTAAGTAGATAAGTTAATCTGTCTGTTGGTATCAATGTAAGTAGTTCGCTAGGATCTCGCCTACACAAGTTCCTCCCATGTCAGGTGAACAGACATCTACTTATATCACAAGACTAGCTGTGCCCGCGAATTCGTCTGCGTGGAGGTTTAGATTTTCCCACGGGAATTCATGAATTTTACATCCTATTTGTTACCTGGGCTATAAAGAACCACCTTACAAAATTAAATCATAATCAGGCTAGTAGTTTTTGCGTGATGCGCGAACTTAAAGACAGACAGACATAGACAAATAGACAAAAATTCCAAAAGTTGTTGCTTTTTCCTCTATATCGTTAGTAATGTCCACCACAGTTATTATTTTCCAAAAATATTTCATATACAGACGCGGCCCCGTTACAGTTTTATTATACTGGGAGTTTATGGTCTGATAGTCCTCTATCCCCTATGTTTAAAAATCGTCGCGAACAACACCAGGAATTTAAGCGAACAATTTTAACCACCTCCGTGGCGTAATGACAAAGTATATTATTTTAGTACTAGCATACAGTATGGACACTCCCTGCCGCTCTCTAGATCCGACCTCACCCCCTCGTCACCCAGATTGATACAGATTGGTTAAAGTTGTCGAACGGATAGGATTTCGCCGCCATTTTGTTTGTTCCGTCATTCGTTTTTTGAAATGTCATTTCTAGCCCGTTGTATAAATGGTCCAGGGTGTGGTAAAGGTTAAGTCTATTAGCTCCACATCAGAAGGTCGCGGATTCAATTCCCGGCGGAGTCTAACTTGTAAGACTCGGTTTGGTTGGTAAGCCCGCCTGGGCTAGATACTACTATCTTATCTAAGTCTTGCGGCCAAACATCAATGCTAACAATATTGATGTGTTCCGGCTTGAAGATAAGATAGCCAGTCCCCATTGCGTTGGGGAATCTTGGTAAGCCCGCTTCCATCTTCGGCATCATCGTCACTTACCATCAAGTGAGATCATGCCAAGGGCTTAACAATCGTGAATAAAAAAAACGCCGCGGAAACAATTTTGTTTAATCCACAATTGATAAGCCCTTGGCATAATCTCATCTGATGATAAATAACTATGATGCCGAAGATGGAAGTGGACTTATCAAGATTTATAAACGTAATCGGGCACGTTTTATGTCAGTCACCTTTTATATCATGAAGGCTAAGCTCCATGGCCATACAGATTATACCGCGAGGCCGGAGGCCGAGCTGCGTAGGGCGAAACCTGGAGCGTCCCACCTGTAGACTCTATGTATAATAATAATAATATAATTTATATAACGACCAACAAAGGATCACAATAGTGTTAGTAACTTATTCTAGGACTTAGACTAATGTTAGTAATATACACAGTTACATTATGTTGTCCGAAACAAAATATGTTTTGAATTGAATTGAATTGAAAGGTGCTTCATTATGAAATATTTACATAGTAAAAGAACGAATAAAACATAATGTAAAATACACCTCGAGCGGTTTATATCGACATCATAGCATCTCTACTGCATGGTCATTCATCATATCAGCTCATCTACGTCCCCACCGAGGGGCTCGAGTCTACCTTGACTTAGGGCAATCGGGCCTTAGTCGACGGGTTGGTCAACTTCACACACAACCTTCGAGTTTCTTCGCAGGCGTGTGCAGGTTCCTCACGATTTTTTCACATATGATCTCGAAATTCGAAAACACATTGGTACGTGGCAGGTACATTTCCGTTTGAAGGAAATCTCCCAGACAAGAGGAAGCGGCCCTAGCCTTTGCGCCACCGACGGCTCCCCCCTTAGTCTCAATGGTCGTCATTATAGAAGTATTTTATTACAAGCTTTTATATAGTTTCACCTGTCCCGTATCCTTCGTGGAAATCCTTGGGGGAGGCCTTTGTCCAGCACACTGGACGTTTTTCGGCTGATATGATGATGATGATGATCCGGTGCCGACGACTTGACGTGACTTGCGAAGTTCGGAAACGGTTGAGAAAAATGCCACTTACTGTTAAACCCATCAAGTTAACGAGCATGCTTAAGATCAGTTAGGCATCATGATAGACACAGCCGAACGATTACAGACTGCAGGTGTAAATCTAAATGCCCCACAGGTAATCGCGAGTGATGCCAATTGCAACACAAACTTGGACAGCACGGTTGATTGTGTCACATACCAAGAGGAAGAAGTTTAGGTATTGAATTACCTAACTTCTCCGCTACCATACGTGACTTGGTACTGGGATGCGGTGTCTTCATTGTGGAATAGGGATGACGAATGCTAGTCATCTGATTTAATTTTCAAGCGACTTCCAAAAAGGAGGAGGTTCTCAATTCGTCTGTATGTTTTTTTTTATGTTATGTTATGTTACTTTTGACTGGGTAAACCGATTTTTATGATTCTTTCATTATTTTAAAGCTAGTGCTTCCCGTGTGGTCCCATATAAATTTTATCAAAACCGGTTTTGAACTTTATTAGAAAATTTGCAAAAACCAAAAATAATAATGCAAAAATGTACTAAGTTGTTGCGATGGAAGTCGGTTTTTTAACGTGTTTAGCGTTTTTATCATCTGTCAAAAATGACATTTTGTTCTAAAAATGTTTGAAATACCTAGGCGTGACGTCATAGTTTTGCAGCGTCATTTATTTACTCATTTTGTGATTTTGGTGAATTAAAAATCGAAGACTTGATGGAAAACAAAACGAGTAAGGTTTTCCGAAGTTTGATTAGGAGGGCAATTTAGTGATCAAGAGTTCAAAATTTATTTCTGATGCTGTCGTCATCCCTATTCGAACCATCCAGTGAATAGGCGTCAGTCTGTTTCTGAGTTGTAAACTATTGGGTCCCCCGGACAATGGCGGACGGAACCCAAATATGTTATGTGTGACAAAACATACGCCTATTGAGGGAATTTCACTGGAACTTGTGCATGATGTTACATGCAGAGGGCGGAATTGAGTGTTGCGGACCAATTCTCTGACTAATTCAAAACCAAAGTTTAAATATTAGTACTAACATACAGTATGGACACTCCCTGCCGCTCTCTAGATTGCGACCTCACCCCCTCGTCACCCAGATTGATACAGATTGCTTACAGTTTGGTTGTCGAATGTATAGGATTTCGCTGCCATTTTGTTTGTTCCGAGCATTCCTTTTTTGGAATGTCATTTCTGGCCCGTTGTATGAAGTGTCCAGGGTGTGTCAAAACTAAAAACGTGGCCAAGTGCCTGTTTTACCGTGTGCCAAGTAGGGTTCCGTAGCCTTTTAAAAAATAATGTATTTTTTATAAAACAATGTTATTTTTGCATTTTTGCTTGCCATGGAGCCTATGAACGTTTTACAAATCTAACTGCATACCGTAAGTTGGTCGACTGTTGATCCTTAACTAAGAAAGCCTACTTGGCCGTAATAATCCTACTTATAAACGCGAAAGTTTGTAAAGGGAGCATTCCGAGCTTCGCTCTATGCGGTCTGCGACCTTGCGGTTTAGGCTGTATGGCCATGGAGGCTTAGCCTTCCTGATATAAAAGGTGACCACCTTTGTGGCGTAATGGTTAGTCTATTCGCTTCACACCAGGAGGTCGCGGGTTCGATTCCAGGCGGGGTCAACTTTGTAAGACTCAGTTTGGTTGGTGGCAGGGCATTTTTATAGCCCGCCTGGCTAGCTACCACCATCTTATCTAAATCTTGCCACCAAACATCAGTGTTAACAACATTGATGTGTTCCGGCTTGAAGATGAAATAGCCAGATCCCCATTTTGTTAGGGAATCTTGGTTAGCCCGCTTCCGTCTTCGGTATCATCGGCGTTTACCACCAGATGAGATGATGCCAAGGACTTACCATTGTGTTTTTTTTTTAATAGACTGACTTGGTTACTATGGAGCCGCGGTTTGCTACTTGGTAGCTATGGAGGAAACAGATTCTTTCACTAGGTACTTCCGTTTCACTCTTTCGTTACTTCCGTTACAGTCCAGCCTTTTGGCTAGATACCCATTATGTGACTTTAAAGATGTTTCACGTCAAAAAAAATACACATTTTGTTCCACAACTTTATGGGGGCCTCAGAATAGTATGAATAGCTGTAATGTAGAAAGATTCTACTCATCATACGGAACACTTTTCTCCAAGAAACACATATTCAATTGTACAAAAAAAATATAAACCGATTTATATGATATTAAAATTTTACAAATTTACTGTGTCTTGAAAAAAATATTTTTTATATATATTAGTACACCCTGTATAAATATTGTTACGGACAGCGAGCCAAACCTTAATATACAGTCCACTGATCCACAATAAATATATTATCCAGAAAACAATATACTCGTCTTTTACCAGTAAGGTATTCATGCAATAAAGTCTTTGCTTCCTAGCTTCCTAGCCAGACTACAAATGTGTTAATAACGTTACTTATGGTGTTCATATACAGGGTGTAATAAAACTGGGGCTTCTATTCATCATACTGAACAACTTTTGTTCTACGACAAAAAGAATAATACTCTTCATACAAATCGATTAGCTGATCGACCAATTCTGTGCATTTTAGTAGGTTCCAATTTTTTTGAGGATTGACTCTGGGTTTCTTGGAGAAAGATGTTCAGTATGATGAGTAGAACTCCCAGTAAAGGGGTCCTACACCATTTTTTTTTACACCCTGTATAGCTCATTTTGGTATATATTTGCACTAATTCCACAGAAATTGAATAAAAATATACACGTTATAATTTGTCAGCGACTGTTTTGTCTGCCTGAAGATGGTGTTCGAAACCGGTCGCTGACAAGTTATAACGTGTAGTTTTATTCAATTTCTGTGGAATTAGTGTAAATATATACCAAAATAAGTGATATAATGTTCCACTAAGAACTTACAATCAAAAGTATCAACACCATGTATAGTTTATTCATTGAGCGAGCAGGAATTATTATCATGGATATCTTTCCTCTATGGACAGTAGGACACCATGGAATTTTCATCTCAAGACCAATGCACCTCCATTCAACCCATGAGTATGATTTGATGGCGTTTTTATGGTGGAGTGCCGTCACGCCGCCGCACTTCAACTGGAGATATTTTCAGAACAACAATGTATATTGATTATTTGGTTGGAGTAGGATAACTTTATGGAATCTTAAGGCGAGGCACCAATGGAGAAGCGGAGAAACCCTTTTGCTAAATCATTTTTTTTGGGTGATTACTACTAAATATCGGTCTTGCAAAAAATATTGGACATACTTAAGGATATTGTCTGAGGAATGTGCTAATATGTTACACGATAGTGTGTACTTTGCTCGATCATAAAAAAACCCAAAAACAGGTCCAAATTAAGTCTAAAACGAATTGTTTATTAATAAAATTTCTACGTTTTCACATAGTTTTTACAAGGAGATATTTCTTTTATTAAGTACTAGCTTTTGCCCGCGGCTTCGCCCACGTGGACATAGCTTTTATGACTCTTTTTGAGGGTGAGTGTGGTGCGCGAGCCGCAATCAGCTCGCAAGCGTGGACATGAGTTTTTACCAGGTACCTCAGGAACTGTATCGGGCTATTCGGATTAGCAGTCTTTGTCACTTCCCACCCCCTCAACAAATTCTATACAAAAAATCACTTTAATCCGTTGCTCCGTTGCGACGCCACCGACGTGCGCGAGCGTAGAAAACAGTTGTCCACAGATCCCTCGGGAACTATGTCACGATATACTTATTAGTAAATCATATCATTTTCCACCTCATCTCTGTGCGAAAATCACACCAATCCATTTTTTCGTTACGATTTTAAATAAAACGCACAAAGAGTATTGTTTTAGTTTCCTCAGGAACTGCATCGGACTATGATATTTTCCACAGATAAAATGTTGACTATTTCATTCCCAGTGATACAGGCTACCTGCGTGCCAAATTTCATTCAGATTGGTAGAGGTGTTGAAGTGTGAATAGGTAACAAACAAACAAACACATTTTCACATTTATAATATAAAGTAAGGATTTCTAAATCTTAAATAAAATATAGAGCGTCGGTGGCAAAACAGTTAGGGCCACTACCTCCTGTCCGGAAGGCCGTGGTTCGAATCCTGCCACTTACCAATATCTATATGAATATCGATTTCATACTGGTATGTACGTTTATCCGACGCTCTTACGGTGAGAGAAACATCGTGAGGAAACCTGCACACGCCTGCGAAGAAATTCGAAGCTTATGTGTGAAGTCAATCAACCCGCAATGGGCCCGCGTGATCGTCTAAGGCCAGATCGCCCTAACTCAGGGCAGGTCGAGCCCCTTGGTGGGGACGTATATAAACTGATATGATGAAATATTATCAAAAAACTAATTCAAATCATTATAGGTATCAATCTAGTAATAAAATTTCCTAACAATATTAATATGGGTCAAATCCTCGAGTCGTATCAGCTCCAAAGGAGCCCAAGACGCACTTCTCGTTGCTGCGCTGGATGGCAATAGACAACCTTAGCAGCAGGTAGGACCTCGTCACATCTCCTCTCTCGAAGGCGAAGGCCAATCTTCTTTGTGAAGGCAAAGACCAGCGGCACAAAGCAGTAATTTGCCTCCAAGACCGAGTACTCATTATGCTTCTTTCTCTCCGCAAATTGAGCAGCAATACCGTACGGGTGAGGAGTGAGGCAGAAAAAGTCGCTTCCCAAATCAGACACGTTCCTCTCTGCCATAGCACCTGTTTAAACCCTCCGGCCTTTTGCCATCAGATCGACTAAAGCCCGGCCGGTGGCTGCATCAAAGATGGAATATTCCATCTGGCCGAGACCAGTGCCCTCCGAGTGAGGTCATTAAGGAATTGGTGACGTGGTAATCTTCACAAACACGACTGCAACTCAGTGAGTGATGGCCAATCGCCTCCACCGAGGACCCGCAAATACATTGATGAGGTTCACAGATATTGATATTGCAGGCGGAGAGCAACTGCCACACGCAAATAGTCGCCGTCAGAAGAGTTCCCATATCTGTGCCTCCTGTTAAAAGATGTTAAACTCGATTTATGTGTTTTTATTTTTTTACACGATTGGAATCTGTAAAAAAATACCTTTCTGTTCGTCTATGAAACACATCGCTACGTACCATAGTTCCAGAGTTTAAAATAGCGTATGCTGAAAAATACATAAAAGAATACCACTCAAAAGTATGAAATAATATTTTAATGTTTTAATACAACTTAAGCGCGTTTTATTATCCCTGCAGTGCCATCTATTGACATTCTGCTACTATGTTTATAATGTTTGGTATGTGTAGCTAATATATAGAAAAAAGTACTCTTTTGTTATTATAATGAATACTTTTGATTTTCCCACGGGAACTCCTGAATTTTCTGGGATTAAAAGTATCCTATATGTTAACCCGGGCTTTAAGGAACCACCATACAAAATTTCATCAAAATCGCCTTGGTAGTTTTTGCGTGATGCGCGAACATACAGACAGACAGACAGACAAAAATTCCAAAAGTTGTTGTTTTGGCCTCTGTATCGTTAGTAATGTCCACCACAGTTATTATTTTCCAAAAATATTTCATGTACAGACCCGTGTCTGTACATGAAATATTTTTGGAAAATAATAACGGGCCGTCCCCGTTACAGTTTTATTATATTATAGATAACTTTGTTATATAGAAGTCAGATAGAATGAACGAACAGACAAACCAAATCTATTGTCAATACTTATACCGAAGTATATTATAATTATTTAGGGAATATTTTTAGTTGCTCATCAAACAATTAATCAACTATCCATTTATTTTCATCATTTATTTATATATGTATTATATAAAAATCTATATCATAACAGCCGAAGGACGTCCACTGCTGGACATAGGCCTCCCCCAAGGATTTCCACTACGACCGGTTCTGCGCTGCCTGCATCCAGCGGCTTCCCGCGACCTTCACCAGGTCATCGGTCCACCGAGTGGGAGGCCTTCCTCCGCTACGCTTTCCAGTGCGCGGTCGCCTTTACTGCCCCAACGGCCATCCGTTCTGCGAGCTACGTGCCCCGTCCACTGCCACTTAAGTTTGGCAATTCTGAGAGCTATGTCGGTTACTTTGATTCTTTTACTGATCTCCTCGTTTCTGATTCAATCACGCAGAGAAACTCCGAGCATAACACGCTCCATTGCCCTTTGGGTGACCTTGAGCCTTCCTATGAGGCTCATAGTAAGCGACCATGTCTCAGTTCCGTATGTCATCACTGGCAACACACACTAAAAATCTATATATCATATCAAAAATACTGACTACGAGACATCAAATTATCTATCCTTCTCAACTGGACTAGTGTTGAGCGAGCGAAGCGAGCGGTAATAGGTTCAATTAGGTTTCATTGCTTATACTGTCCACTGTCTAGGACTATACGATACTCTCCCCTCTTGGGTGGCGGATCTGACTTTTTTTTTTTTTATTCACAATTGGTAAGCCCTTGGCATCATCTCACCTGATGGTAAGTGACGATGATGCCGAAGATGGAAGCGGGCTTACCAAGATTCCCCAACGCAATGGAGAACTGGCTATCTTATCTTCAAGCCGGAACACATCAATGTTGTTAACACTTACGAAATAATAAACCAGTTTTGCGTAACCCAGAGGCGTATTTGCCTTATGACCAAGGGGGCACTTGGCCCGGGGCGACAAGAGGTGAGGGGCGGCCGGAGGTGTGGTTCACCGAAAAATAATAAAGCTAGCGAAGTTCGAGTCGGACTAGCGGCAATAAGGGTGACGAACCGCTACGAACATGCAAACAAAAGGTTACAGTTAGGTGACGTTTATCGTGTGGCAGTACTTCCCCTTAGCTCGCAACTCCGTTTTTCAAGCGACTTTCAAAAAGGAGGAGGTTCTAAATTCGTATGTATGTTTTTTTTATGTGTGTTACAGCATAACTTTTGACTGGGTGAACCGATTTTTATGATTCTTTTTTATTTGAAAGCTAGTGCTTCCCGTGTGGTCCCATAAAACAGTTTATCAAAATCGGTGTAGTATTTTATTAGAAAATTAAAAAAAAAAAATGTACTAAATTGTTGCGATGGAAGTCGGTTTTTAACGTGTTTAGCGTTTTCAATTATTGTCACTTAGAGGGGCGGATTTTTTTTGTGCCCGGGGCGTCGTATTCGTAAATACGCCTCTGCTTAAACCAGATAAACAATATACTTGTGGGTGCGCTACGGAACTAAATTGTTGCTTTATTAATTATTAAGTACTAGTGGATGCCCGCAGCTTCGCCCGCGCAGATCCCGATTTTTGCGGTTCCCGTAGGAATTTCCCAAAATCCTTTCTTAGCGGATGCCTACGTCATAACATCTACCTGCATGCCAAATTTCAGCCCGATCCGTCCAGTGGTTTGGGCTGTGCGTTGATAGATCACTATGTCAGTCTGTCAGTCAGTCACCTTTGAGTTATATCTATTTAGATTTATTTCAGACATAGTCCATAATTGGTTAGTAACATTGGTACTTATAATCTAATGTTAGTAAAACAATGGGAATAAATCTTGATGGAGCCGTCCGCCACAGGGGCAACGCCGGTCTCTAGATTCAAGATTCAAGGTAAATTCAAGAGTGATTCAAGATTCAAGGT
This sequence comes from Coleophora flavipennella, assembly GCA_947284805.1. Taxonomy (NCBI): domain Eukaryota; kingdom Metazoa; phylum Arthropoda; class Insecta; order Lepidoptera; family Coleophoridae; genus Coleophora; species Coleophora flavipennella. Next base: position 19,281,802 of record OX369255.1, on the reverse strand, counting down.
ATTTACTCAAAATAGGTGCAAATTACACTCTTTCTGATAGTCATAAATTAATAATAAAATAATTTCATTTGTGAAAAATCAAGAAATAAACAATCATTAATTAGTTAATAATGTCAAAATTAAATATTGTTGTATGTTTTTTTTTAAATTTATACTTCAAAATATTAGTCATAAAGGGTGTTTTTTTTTCAACCTTGGATTTTCCATTGTTTAGGAGTAATTGACGTCAAAAATAACGAAAATCTGTAATATTATCGCCTTAAGGTCTTAATACGATACGGCTGACAACAGCCTTTTCCGTTTTATGCCACCTCAACCGCCTCCGTGGTGTAATTGTTACTCCATTAGCTTTTTTTTTTTTGTTTTATTAACAATTGGTAAACCCTTGACAACATCTCACCTGGTGGTAAGTGATGATGTTGCCGAAGATGAAAGCGGGCTTACCAAGATTCCCCAACGCAATGGGGAACTGGCTATCTTATCTTCATGCCGGAACACACCAATGATATCAACATTGATATTTGGCTTGCCGCTCGAACCCCTCTGTGTGGACGTATATGAGCTGATATAATGATGATGAATGGCGAACTGGCTATCTTATCTTCAAGCCGAAACACATCAAGCTGCCAACATTTATGTTTGCCGGCAAAGCTTAGATAAGATGGTGGTAGCTAGCCAGGCGGGCTTAGAAAATGCCCTACCACCAACCAAACCGAGTCTAACAATTGACCCCGCCGGGAATCGAACCCGCGACCTCCTGTGTAAAGCCAGTGAACATTCACAGTTCACATCAGGAGGTCGCTGGTTCTATTCCCGGCGCAGTCTAACTCTGTAAGACTCGGTTTGGTTGGTGGAAGGGCATCTTCTAAGCCTTCCTGGCCAGTTATCACCATCTTATCTAAGCTTTGCCGGCAAACATAAATGTTGGCAGCTTGATGTGTTTCGGCTTGAAGATAAGATAGCCAGTTGCCATTCATCATCATTATATCAGCTCATATACGTCCACACAGAGGGGTTCGAGCCTACCCTGAATCAGGGCGATCAGGCCTTAGTCGACCACGAGGGCCCGCAGTGCGGGTTGGTCGACTTCACACACAACCTTCGAGTTTCTACGCACGCGCATGCAGGTTTCCTCACGATGTTTTCCTTCACCGTTAAAGCAATCGGTAAGTATATGTACGTAAGTTGTGAAAAACTCATTGGTACATTGGCCGTCCAGATATGAACCCGGTACCTCTGGTTAGAAGGACCGAGTCGTTACCGGTTGAGCCACCGACGCTTTTTTACATTTGCCATTGCATTGGGGAATCTTGGATAGCACGCTTCCATCATCGGCATCATCGTCACGTACCATCAGTTGAGATAATGCTTCGCTTACCATAGCGAATTAAATAATTTTCTCAGTTTCGCCTTGATCTTCCTCTGGCTCTTTTCCCCTCTATTTTTCCTTCTAAGATGATTTTTAGGAAGACTTCGTGTGGTCACAGGTGTCAACATATTCCTTCTTCTATAACCTAACCACACCCTGGACACTTCATACAACGGGCCAGAAATGACATTTCATAAAATGAAAGACGGGACAAACAAAATGGCGGCGAAATCCTATACGTTCGACAACCAAACTGTAACTAATCTGTATCAACCTGGGTGACAAGGGGGTAAGGTCGCAATCTAGAGAGCGGCAGGGAGTGTCCATACCGTATGTTAGAACTAATATATATACTTTGACCTAACATAGCTATTTAAATATGTATTCCTATCCCTTTCTTCTAAAGAGCGTCGGTGGCGTAACGGTTACGGCCGCTACCTCTTGTCCGGGAGGCCGTGGTTCGAATCCTGTCACGTAACAATGTGTTTTCGAATTCGATTTCATATGTACGTTTATCCGACGCTCTTCCGGTGAAGGAAAACATCGTGAGAAAACCTGCACACGTCAGCGAAGAAACTCTAAGGTTGTGTGTGAAGTCAACCAACCCGTACTGGGCCCGCGTGGTTCGACTAAGGCCCGATCGCCCTAATTCAGGGTAAGCTCGAGCCCCGGACATATATGAGCTGATAAAATAAAGATTCCTTTCTCCTGTCAAACAACTGTCAAGGCGTTTTGTCAAGCGACTTCCAAAAAGGAGGGGGTTCTCAATTCGTCTGTATGTTTTTTTTTATGTGTGTGTTGCCTCAGAACTTTTGACTGGGTGAACTGATTTTTATTTTATTTTTTTATTTGAAAGCTAGTGCTTCCCGTGTAGTCCCATACAAATTTTATCAAAATCGGTGTAGTACTTTATTAGAAAATTAACAAAAACCAAAAATAATGCGATGGAAGTCGGTTTTTTAACGTGTGTTAATTATTTCAATTATTTTCAAAGTTTGTTTTGTATGAAACCGGAAATCTAGTTATTTATGTGTGATCTTAGCTTAGAACCATCTAAAGGTCATAGTCCACAGATATTCATCTACCGTTGTACCACTGCAATAAAGGCCGGGTAGCCAGCAAGCTGTGGTGTCACAAACCCCGACGTCTGTCGCCATATATAACAATTAAAGCCTTTCTTTTTTCCATTGTCTGAAGGTACCGTTTTATTTCAGTGGCTTTATATTTACCGTCTTTGAGACGATCCTAGTCAAAGAATAAAGACTAATTTCTACGTAAAAGAAGGTTAACTCCGCAAAATCATTTGAATGAATGGCGACCCTTGCTCCGGCACAATTAAGTGCAAATTCAGGTTGCACAGAGCTAATTACCTACAGCCTACAGTTATATTCACCTACAAGTTGCCTCTCTTTCTATCGCGTAACTCTAATCTCTTCTGACTACTGAATTTGCACCTTGCAAGGGGCCGCGCGGCTTGGCGCGGCTTGGCGCGGCTTGGCGTGGCGTAGGTACTTTCATACCTACAGCGCAGAGTGTCGTAGTTTCTATAATGGACGTAGAATCATTAAAGCTTTCGATTTACAAACATAATTATTATTTTGTTGTATTTTTAAACGACTTCAAAAAAGGAGGAGGTTTCTCAATTCGACCGTATATATACAGGGTGGGAAGGAGTATACCGACAGATTTTAACCATGGATTCCTGGTGGTATTATGAGTAAATGTTATATCAACATGGGTCTAAAACTGCCTTATTAACTTACTTAATTTCTGGAGCCAAAAAATCAATTAACGATAGTAATACCTTCTGAACGAAACCTTAGTCTAAAGAGTGAAAAAGAAAACTTCACACTTCACGAACGACTCCGACAAAATACGATAAACGACGAGTAAAGTCAACGTCAGTATGATACTTTGAGGCAACAAACGTCAGATCAGATGTACTTGTGTGAAGGTGTGTGTGATTACGTCATATTATTAGGGCGTGTTACCCTTGAGAATTTTTTGAACTTGTGAATTATTTAAAAAATTAATATCTCGAAAATTAGGCTTTACTGGCCCATGTTTATATTACTTTTTTTTGTCTAAATAGGTATTCGAATCTTTGGTTAAAATCTGTCGATATACTCCTTCCCACCCTGTATATTTTTTTTTATGTTTGTTCGCGGATAACTTCGTCGTTTATGAACCGATTTTGATGATTCTTTTTTTGTTAGAAAGAAGATATCCCAAGGGTGGTACCATGATAAGAAAACCAGGATCTGATGATGGAATCCCAGGGAAATTGAGGGCAACCCTCAAATTTTATAGGCATGTATAACGTGTTTCATATGTTTTCTAAAGCTATTAAAGTATTTGCATCTGGCAGTCATTATATCATGATGATGAGCTGATGAAGAAAGGTACAACTCATTAACGGGTATGAGTTAGAGGATAATTCTTTAAATATAGATAGATACGTAGGTACGCATAGACCGATAGTTGTTTTCTTTCAAGTTATACAGATGACCTGATGATGGAAGATTAACTCCTTAACTTTCATGCTGCTGAGATGATGATGATGGAAGCCACAGGACTCTGTATCTTTTAATGAAACACATGCATTACAATTTGATGATTCCTATTGGCGAGTAGGTGATTGGGTTTAATATTGTTAGATAGATGATAGCATTACCACTAAAAATAAAGAAAATATATTATTTTTTTAAAAAAACTGAAAAACTACTTCAAAATGAAATTTACTCAAAGTATGAAATAATATTATTATATTTAAATACACGAAATTAACTAACAATAATGAAATCAAAGGTGGGTACGAATTAAATTAGGGGCTTAAATTTTTTTTGAGGTCGGTGTCAGCAAACCATTGAATCTAAAACATTTGATACTTTATGTGCTGACACCGAACTCAAAAAAAAATATGCCCCTAATTTATTTCGTACCCACCTTTGATTTCGTTATTGTTAGTTAATTTCGTGTATTTAAGTATAATAATATTATTTCATACTTTTGAGTAAATTTCATTTTGAAGTCGTTTTTCAGTTTTTTTAAACTTTTTTTTAATTGTAGGTTTTTGTTTGTTTGTTTGTAAACTTTTTATTGACATGTTTGAATACAGAACATAAAACAGATACGTATGGTATAAAGGTGGACTAATCCCTCACGGGATCTCTTTCAGTCAACCTAATAATGACATTTGGATTTAAAACAAAGAAAAAAGGTAAAAGAAAAAGTTACGAACATGACTACATATACAGTGTAATTTTAAAATTAATTAAAGATAAAAAAAACTCATGGGGTATACGGCAGAGGTATCGTGCTTGGGAAGTTTAAAAAGCACAAAATAAAGCGTTTAAAAACCCGCAACTAAAAAACTTCCGAAAAGTAGAAAATAATATATAAGTTTTCCAAAACTATTGTAGGCTTATTAAGATCATTTTTTCGATGCACATTTTTTTTTTTTTTAATTTTGAAGATTTTAAGTGGTACCTGATAATCTAGAAAGTGTTGAAAATAGTTTTATTAATTTAAAAGTAAAAAATAAAGTTAATAGCAATAGTCGATTAACTTAAAACGTGCAGTTTGCATTTGTAAAAACTTTGTAATTTTTTTTAATACAAAATGTTCTGAGTAAATTTTAAAAAAACTTTTTCAAACACATTTTTCAAAGACTACGGAACCCATTTTTCGCATGGTCCGATACGCACTTAGCCACATTTATCATTTGATGTTGTATCTGTCTGCAGTTCCTTGTTTGAGACTAGATTGTCTCCTCATATTACGTCAACACATTTTTATTTATTTTATCCAACAATTTCCCAAGAGGTCTTGTCAAAGACGAACATCACAACCAAGGATAATATATCCATAGTATACAGGACGTAATAGAAAGCATCGGTGGCTCAACGTATAACGACTCGGTCCTCCTAACCAGAGGTCCCGGGTTCAAATCCGGACTACCAATGTAACAATGAGTTTTTCGAAACTTACGATTGCTTTAACGGTGAAGGAAAAAATCGTGAGGAAACCTGCGCATCTGATTACAGATGTGTATGAAGGTCGCGTTGCACACGTCCCTAGGTGTAAATCTTAATGCCCTGCACGTGACTCCGGGTGATGCTAAGTGCAACACTAGGCAACCGACGTCTATCCCTTGGATAGCACGGATAATTGTTTCCTTTTTTGCTTGAGTCACGGAACCCTAAAAATTGAACTCTTCATACAAGTGTATCAGCTAACTGATCAATTTTATTCATTTTTGTGTAGAGTCATTTTTTTGGGAAATGACCGTGGGTTCCTTAGGGGTCCGGAAATCCCAGATAACAGATCTTTTCTTTTTATAACCGACTTCAAAAAAGGATCATCATCTCATCTGATGGTAAGTGACGATGATGCCGAAGATGGAAGCGGGCTTACCAAGATCCCTAACGCAATGGAGAGCTGGCTATCTTATCTTGAAGTCGGAATACATCAATGTTGTTAACACTGATGTTTGACGGCAAGTCTAAGATAAGATGGTAGTAGCTAGCCAGGCGGACTTAAAAAAATGCTCTACCACCACCCAAACCGAGTCTTACAAGTTGACCCAACCGGGAATCAAACCCGCGACCTCCTGCTGTGAAGCAAACGGACTAACCATTACGCCACGGAAGCGGTTCTCCCCGTTTTAAATTTTGACCCCTATTACTGATCCTATTTTAAGTAAAATATTAAAAAATTTCAAAATATTTTGAGTTTAATTTTATTTGAGTTATTATGACCTAAAATCTTAGGAAACTTTTAACTCCATTTAAGCGGTTAAGCACAGAATTTGTCATTTTTAAAAAGCAAAGATATTTTTTTCACCTTTAAGAAACATTTACAATACCTACTAGAAATTTAACGAGATTATTTAAAGTTAGTAAACTGATAATGTGACAGAATAATCTAAATATATATGTATAACTCAAAGGTGACTGACTGACTGACTGACATAGTGATCTATCAATGCACAGCCCAAACCACTGGACGGATCGGGCTAAAATTTGGCATACAGGTAGATGTTATGACGTAGGCATCCGCTAAGAAAGAATTTTTAAAAATTCCCACGGGAACCGCAAAAATCGGGATCTGCGCGTGCGAAGCTGGGGGAATCCACTAGTAGACTATAAAAATACAGCCACATTTTTATTTGAGTTGACGATAATGAAACTAATTTAGTATTTACTTACTTCTTACAGTATAAAACCGTATAATACTTACTTACTTCTTACAGTATAAAACCGTATAATACTTACTTACTTCTTACAGTATAAAACCGTATAATACCTACTTACTTCTGACAGTATAAAACCGTATAATACTTACTTACTTCTTACAGTATAAAACCGTATAATACCTACTTACTTCTTACAGTATAAAACCGTATAATACTTACTTACTTCTGACAGTATAAAACCGTATAATACCTACTTACTTCTTACAGTATAAAACCGTATAATACTTACTTACTTCTTACAGTATAAAACCGTATAATACCTACTTACTTCTTACAGTATAAAACCGTATAATACTTACTTACTTCTTACAGTATAAAACCGTATAATACCTACTTACTTCTTACAGTATAAAACCGTATAATACTTACTTACTTCTTACAGTATAAAACCGTACAATACTTACTTACTTCTTACAGTATAAAACCGTATAATACCTACTTACTTCTTACAGTATAAAACCGTATAATACTTACTTACTTCTTACAGTATAAAACCGTATAATACTTACTTACTTCTTACAGTATAAAACCGTACAATACTTACTTACTTCTTACAGTATAAAACCGTATAATACCTACTTACTTCTTACAGTATAAAACCGTATAATACTTACTTACTTCTTACAGTATGAAACCGTATAATACCTACTTACTTCTTACAGTATAAAACCGTATAATACTTACTTACTTCTTACAGTATAAAACCGTATAATTCCTACTTACTTCTTACAGTATAAAACCGTATAATTCTTACTTACTTCTTACAGTATAAAACCGTACAATACTTACTTACTTCTTACAGTATAAAACCGTATAATACTTACTTACTTCTTACAGTATAAAACTGTACAATACTTACTTACTTCTTACAGTATAAAACCGTACAATACTTACTTACTTCTTACAGTATAAAACCGTACAAAACTTACTTACTTCTTACAGTATAAAACCGTACAATACTTACTTACTTCTTACAGTATAAAACCGTATAATACTTACTTACTTCTTACAGTATAAAACTGTACAATACTTACTTACTTCTTACAGTATAAAACCGTACAATACTTACTTACTTCTTACAGTATAAAACCGTACAAAACTTACTTACTTCTTACAGTATAAAACCGTACAATACTTACTTACTTCTTATAGTATAAAACCGTACAATACTTACTTACTTCTTACAGTATAGAACCGTATAATACTTGCTTACTTCTTACAGTATAAAACCGTACAATACTTACTTACTTCTTACAGTATAAAACCTTATAATACCTACTTACTTCTTACAGTATAAAACCGTATAATACTTACTTACTTCTTACAGTATAAAACCGTATAATACCTACTTACTTCTTACAGTATAAAACCGTATAATACTTACTTACTTCTTACAGTATAAAACCGTATAATACCTACTTACTTCTTACAGTATAAAACCGTATAATACTTACTTACTTCTTACAGTATAAAACCGTACAATACTTACTTACTTCTTACAGTATAAAACCGTATAATACCTACATACTTCTTACAGTATAAAACCGTATAATACCTACTTACTTCTTACAATATAAAACCGTATAATACTTACTTACTTCTTACAGTATAAAACCGTACATTACTTACTTACTTCTTACAGTATAAAACCGTATAATACTTACTTACTTCTTACAGTATAAAACCGTACAACACTTACTTACTTCTTACAGTATAAAACCGTACAATACTTACTTACTTCTTACAGTATAAAACCGTACAATACTTACTTACTTCTTACAGTATAAAACCGTACAATACTTACTTACTTCTTATAGTATAAAACCGTACAATACTTACTTACTTCTTACAGTATAAAACTGAAATCTCTCCAAGTGATTTTTAATGTTAACGAGTCAGAACCGCACACATAGGGTACCTTGATAGCCAGACAGCTGAAATTTTCACAGATGATGTATTTTTGTAGTAGCTATAACAACAAATACTAAAAATTAGAAAAAGTGAAAGTGACTGTACAAAAACGTATTTTATTTAAACGTGAAGAAAGTAGCGCCACCTAGTCATACTATACTAGGGCGCTAGTTTCTTCACGTTTAAGAAAACACGTTTTTTTATGGAGAGTTTAACTTTTTTCTAATTTTTGGTATTGTTTGTTATAGCGGTAACAGAATAGATATACATCATCTGTGAAAATTTCAACTGTCTAGCTATCAAGTTCTTAGTAATAGGGTCCCGTTTTTACCCTTTGGATATGGAACCCTTTAAAATAAACAATGCTAACTCTGCAACAGCCTGTATATCCTTGGTTGTGTATTAAACCATGGTAGAAGGAAAAATGATATTTTCACATGACTTTTTCTTACAGCTACGTCATATTTTATTGCCAATACAATACATTCGGGAAAACAAATAATCATGTAAACATTTTCTAAGTTTTATTGCAAGAAAAAATAAAAACCAGTTAAGTGGAAATCGGACTAGCACTTCGAGGGTTCAGTACCACGCAACTAAATAGTATAATAAAAATGATACCTATTCACATTACAAACAAAAGACATCAACGCGAGCAACAAAAAATTGCTTTTTCATTTAGTTCAGATTCTTAGCGCGAGTAAGACTCATAGGTACTTGGACAAATTTTATTTTCTGTTATTTTTACTTCAGTATTACTACTATTAATCAAACCAAGTTTCTCAAATAAAAAAAAAACGACGGGTTGCACTCCGAGAGTGCCGGCAGAAGTGAAAACTTGAATATTAACATTGTGCATTTTTGATATTTTGGAATGGTTAGGGAATAATTTTGCACGAATTGCTTTGATTATCAGTATAAAAGTACTATCATTTATGTGGTAGAATACAATATTTATTTATTGCGCTATCGTACACAAACATGACAATTTATATTACATTAAAAAGTTTATATCTCAGAAAAATCAACAAAAAATCAACTCCATCCGTCTTACGAATTTTCGATCAGGTCACGTGTCCTGACGCGAGTTTAACATTTTTTACCCATTACAAAATAAGTGCACAACGCCGCTAAAGAAGTTTTCATTTCAAAAATACTTCTGTATAACAATAAAAAAAACTATTTTTTTGTATCAAGACCTCCCTTATTTTTTCTCTTTTTCAATTTTTTAGTATTTTTGTTATAGTGGCAATAGAAATATACATTATTTGATAATTTCAACTGTCTACCTATTACGAAATACATCTCGCTGACAGACGGACAGATAGCTGAGTCTTAGTAATAGGGTCCGGTTGGTCACCCCTTGGGGGTACGGAACACTAAAAATAATCCACGAAAAAATAAAAAAGTACTTATACTTAATCTATTTGAAATACTTGAATATTTTTTAAACATTTCAACAATGAGATGACTTAGTAGCCATGAACATTTTTCCATATTTGACAGCACTTAGGCTCTTAGGATTATTTCCTTAGAAATAGGTTTTTTTTTGTTCCACGCCGTGTCGTATTATGCGGAATAGTGATCAGCCGCTTCTCGCCCCGATGGCCCTCAGGTGGGTGGTTTGAGTTAAAACGGCGTAAGTCTCTCGCGCAAAAGGCACAAGGGCGGAAGTAATTACAGTTTTGATTGCTTACTTTTTACTTTGACTTGAACGTTTCGTTGGGTTAAGAGGGCGCCGGCCGCCTACCAGAGCGCCGCGATCACGTTTTAAACTATTTTCTTGATTTAGAAACGAAAATACAAAACTGACGCCGGACTTATTAACATCATCATCATCATCATAACAGCCGAAAAACGTCTATTGCTGAAAAAAAGCCTCCACGTCAAGGATCTCCACAACGACCGGTCCTGCACTCTACTTGCATCCAACGGCACTATAGAACTTGGTACCTACCCATTTAGATCGCTGAATTTTTTTACATCGAACTTGGCCCCTTTTTCGATGAATTTATGGTTTGTTGGGATATCATTAATTTTTGTAAAGTCATCATTACAGCTCATATACGTCCCCACCGAGGGGCTCGAGCCTACCCTGAATCAGAATGAATTTGTAAAGTATTAATACTAATTTCCTAACTTTATTCAAGTAATAGACATACATATATATTTTTGGTGGTACCGAGCCCTCGGTGCGCAAGCCAGTTTTTTAAATTTTTACTCAATACGCCCAATAAACCTATTTCAGTTCCAAATCTCAAATTAAAAAGTCACCTGGAATTGGTCTATATAATTATTCCAATGAGTACTGGTGGTACGGAACCCAAATTTCGTGAGTCCGACTCGCACTTGGCCTGTTTTTTTTTTCTTTTTCCTTTGTATACGCCTATGAAACTACCTAAATTCCAAACCAGTTTCTAAGTCATCTGGAAATAGTCTATAATTTTGATAAATAGTAGTGGTCTTTAACACCCTAATTTCGCAAATTACATATTTTCTTGTATATGCCTAATAACTTATCTAGATGGCAAATTTCATATTTATTAGTTACCTGGAAGTGGTCTACATGTTTTGCTGAATAGTGGTGATACGGAGAACCCTTAGTGCGCGAGTACGACTCACACTTGGCCGTTTATCAAATTTTTTATTTGTATACGTCCAATAACCTACCTTGATAGCAAATTTCAAGTTTAAAAGTTACCTGGAAGTGGTCTACATATTTTGCAGAGCAGTGGCGATACGGAACCCTTGGTGCGCAAGAACGACTCTCACTTGACCGTTTTTTTTTATTGTTCCTTTGTATACGTCCAATGATCTACCTTGGTGCCTAATTTCAAGTTTCTAAGTCACCTAGAAGTGGTCTATAATTATTTTGATGAATCGGTCAGTTAGTGAGCGAGTCATAAAAATAGTGATTTTCGGACGTCAATATCTCAGTAATGGTAAAAATTATGTTTTTGAAAATTGGGATTGTAGGTGATCGAGGCGGTCTTACTAGATACATAAATTTACAAGTGTGCAAGTTAAACACATTTTCAGTTACAGGTAGGTCGAAACTGACCCGAAATGGTTGGTGTAATATAACCCACGCGGTGTCGCCTTTTTCTTTTCGAACTTGGCGGACACTCTACCGTGTGTCTAGATTTTACACATTTTGACGACTGTATTTCATTATATACAGGGTCTTCGGCAGATGGTTGAAAATACGAAAATGGGGGATAGGTGGGGTCGCCTCCCACCTATTTTGAGAATTAAAAAAAATCTAGGACTTGTAATTTTTTTTACAGGATTTTTTTTCCTTTTTTTAGAAATTTTGCCATTTTTATACCTTTGAACACATGTAACTTTTTGTTTTTTAAAGCTAGCTCCAAAGTCTTTTTTTTAATAGACTTTTATAAGATTGTCGGCTCTAAAAAAAATTATGTTTGTTTCAAGTTATTGCTAAAAACAAAAATGTGGGCCCCCGAACTTAAAAAAAAAGTTGAACAAAAATTTAAAAGTCAACTTTGCGATGCATTTAAAAAAAAAATAATGGGGCTGGAAGGCTTCTGTTTTTTTTAAAACATCTCTAAAGCTTAGGCTTTTGAATGGTATGTAATTTGTTTCGGTATCTTTTTTGTAACCGGAGTTGTTAATTTTTTTTACTCAATTGGACCATGTTGACGAAATTCCACTAGTTACATTTTTTGTGAAATGTATCAAATGCAAAGTTGAAAATAATGTAAATACTTACTGTTGGGACGGTTACAAAGAGCAGGTACGTTTTTTTACATTCTTGCACACACATAATGGCTATCTTTTGTCATTTATTAGCATATTGGAGTTAGCACTTCCATATGCCAATAAAATGTCCGCATATTCCGCATTGGTAAATTGAGCCATTTTAAACCACAACAAAGTCTTAACAAAACGTCTGATAATAACAAAAAGTGACAAACAACAAAAAAAATTAACAAAATCACAAACGTTAATAACGTTAACGTTTTTTTTTGTTTTCGTTAATTTCACTTTGCTATGTTTGTGATTTTGTTAATTTTTTTTGTTGTTTGTCACTTTTTGTTATTATCAGACGTTTTGTTAAGACTTTGTTGTGGTTTAAAATGGCTCAATTTACCAATGCGGAATATGCGGACATTTTATTGGCATATGGAAGTGCTAACTCCAATATGCCAATAAATGACAAAAGATAGCCATTATGTGTGTGCAAGAATGTAAAAAAACGTACCTGCTCCTTGTAACCGTCCCAACAGTAAGTATTTACATTATTTTCAACTTTGCATTTGATACATTTCACAAAACATGTAACTAGTGGAATTTCGTCAACATGGTCCAATTGAGTAAAAAAAATTAACAACTCCGGTTACAAAAAAGATACCGAAACAAATAACATACCGTTCAAAAGCCTAAGCTTTAGAGATGTTTTAAAAAAAACAGAAGCCTTCCAGCCCCATTATTTTTTTTTAAATGCATCGCAAAGTTGACTTTTACATTTTTGTTTAACTTTTTTTTTAAGTTCGGGGGCCCACATTTTTGTTTTTAGCAATAACTTGAAACAAACATAATTTTTTTTAGAGCCGACAATCTTATAAAAGTCTATTAAAAAAAATATTTTGGAGCTAGCTTTAAAAAACAAAAAGTTACATGTGTTCAAAGGTATAAAAATGGCAAAATTTCTAAAAAAAGGAAAAAAAATCCTGTAAAAAAAATTACAAGTCCTAGATTTTTTTTAATTCTCAAAATAGGTGGGAGGCGACCCCACCTATCCCCCATTTTCGTATTTTCAACCATCTGCCGAAGACCCTGTATTACTATTTTTACGAAAACAAATTCCTTAAAAACACCTTTTTTTTACATATTACTATTCTAATTACTTGTTAAGAAATTCATATACGTATACTTTGAAAACCTATTACTGTTCAAAAGATGCAGCCCTGTAAAGGTTAGACAGAAGGACAAGATGTACAAGTGTTATTGGCTACATCAGTTTTTTCCGGACCCCTATCCCAGATCGGGCTATTCTGATTAGATTTTCCACTCCCTTAACCATCTCTGTGCCAAAAAAATCGCAACAATCCATTCTTCCCTCTCGATGGTAAAAGAAATGAGACAAAATAAGACTATTTTTTCAGTTCCCTCACAAACTGCATCGGACTATGCTATTTTTACGGGATTAAAAAAAGAGTGTGCTTTAGACAACACGACTGAAGTAAAACTTAATCACAGTTCGCGTAACGCACTCACCAGCTTACTCCCCAAGTCAAGCGTGCGTAAAGATGTTTTACTTTAAAAAGAAGCCTATGTCCGGCTACCTGCATGCCAATTTTCATCAAGATTCGTCAAGGTGTAGAAATGTAAAAAGATAACAAACTACAAACACATTTTCACATTAATAATATTAGTAAGGATTCCGTTGTAATTAGACCAACTCACCTGCCTACGAAAAATAATATTCAGTTACAAAAGTCCAAATTTAATTAAAAGACACACGAGATGGGGAAAACTTGACTAAATAGATCTTTTACAGACATAAACGTTAAAATTATTAAATGGCAATTCAGGTTAGGATAATAACTACTGAAACAGAAGGTAAAAAGGTTTAAATTATGTTGCGTTAAAAACTATAGTATATTTTAAATAAAAATGCCACATTCCACCAGAGACAGTAATTAGGTGGTAACAATAATTATCTAAACAGACAACTTTATGGCATAGTGTTTTTATGCTTTAGATGACCGGTTATTTTTACGACGGGTGCTTAAGGCTTTAAGATGCCTCATTACGAGCAGGTTGATACGTGTTAAAATAATATCGAACGTAAGTCTATTCATTTTAAGTTCAAATCAATGCGGGCTTAAACGCGGCTGTTACGTTAAATGCGAAAACCCAATTCTTAGATGACAAACAAATTTTAAGATTTCTATGAAAACCTTTAATCACTATTATTTAGTGACAACACATTTTTTCAATATTTAATCCATTCATAAACTTGAATTTCGTGAAAGCTTATGTGTTTATAGTTTTATTAGAATCAGTCTATCCATTTTCAAGAAATAGTAATTTTAAGTTTGTATGGGAAACGATTTCGTGAATACATTCTTAACTACAATATTTTAAACTACAATCGAAGGTAAGACTCTGCAGGGAAATAAAATAAAAGGCTACGTCAGGCTCCATACAGCCTCCCCCCCTCCACCCCCCCCCCCCCTCCCCTCCGTCAGACAGGAAATAAACGCCAGGGCAGGAAGGAAGAGCAGAGCGGAATATCCTGTGTTTAATCTAGTCAGAAACCTGGTACACCTCCAGAGTGGAAACGAAATTATTGGAACTGAGGTGTTTTTAGGGTTCCGTAGCCAAATGGCAAAAAACGGAACCCTTATGGATTCGTCATGTCTGTCTGTCTCTCCGTCCGTATGTCACAGCCACTTTTTTCCGAAACTATAAAAACTGTACTGTTGAAACTTGGTAAGTAGATGTATTCAGTAAACCGCATTAAGATTTTTACACAAAAATATAAAAAAAAAAATTTGGATGTCCCCCATACTTAGAACTGAAACTCAAAAAAAATTTTATCATCAAACCCATACGTGTGGGATATCTATGGATAGGTCTTCAAAAATGATATTGAGGTTTCTAATATATTTTTTTTCTAAACTGAATAGTTTGCGCGAGAGACACTTCCAAAGCGGTAAAATGTGTCCCCCCCCTGTAACTTCTAAAATAAATAAATATCCTTTATTGTATACCATAAATAAAAATAATAATAGAATGATAAAACTAAAAAAAGTATATGATGTACATTACCATGCAAACTTCCATGGTTGGAAATTGGTTTGAACGACATCTAGTAAGAAGTTTTTTTAATAAACCGTCATAAATCGTAAACCGCAATCACTAGATTAATGATGGTACGGAACCCTATGTGTGCGGTTCCGACTCGCACTTGGTCGGTTTTTTCTTTCGAGCGACGACGAAGGACTTTAGAATGTGTTGTGATGGCAAAAAATTCGAAGATGAAATTTTGATGGGGATCGATTGTCTTACACTAATGGAGACTATTTAAGTGGCGTAATGGCAAGGGCCGCTACCTCCTGCCCGCGTGGTTCGATCCTGCCACGTACCAATTTGTTTTCGAATTTCGATTTCATATGTAAGTTTATCCGACGCTCTTATACGGTGAAGGATAAACATCGTGAGGAAACCTGCATATGCCTGCGAAGAAACTCGAAGGTTGTGTGTGAAGTCCACCAAGCCGCACTGGGCCCGCGTGGTCGACTAATTCAGGGTAGGCTCGAGCCCCTCGGTGGGCTGATGTGATGATGTGATGAATGGAGACTAAACAATAAAATAAAATTTGTGTATCTGTGTGCCTCAACGTCCGTTTGGTGCTCTAGTTCTTGTAGTTCCCAAAATACTGGACAGATTTGGGTAAAATTTGGGTCAGCTCAATATTATTTTTATATATTTAGAGTGACTTTTTTAATTTCTCCTTTCTTGAATTTAAGGGTAAAAAATCGCCTATTCTTTATTCATTCAAAAACGTCTCTGACGAATTTGATGAAACTCGGTATGTTTCTAAAACTGTAGGTATATGACCTATATAGTACGCGGTAGTTCGTTGTTCCAAGAAAAATTAGACAAGGCCAAATATTTTAAATGTAAAGATTGAATAAACTCACACGGAGCAAACACCTTCTCATCATCACATCAGCCTTCATCAACCTTCTCGTAGGAACGTCTAATAGCCCGCCTGGCTGACTACCATCCATCATCTTATCTAAATCTTGCCGCCAAACATCAATGTCACCAAGGTAAGAGCTATCTTTGCTACAAATACCTATTTCTTTGGTAAATTTTTGTATCCATAGCTCGGTCGCTTCCATCTTCGGCATCATCGTCACTTACAATCAGGTGAGATGATGCCGAGGGCTTACCAATCGTGGATTAAAAATGAGTATTTTTGGAAATAGAGGATTTTAACTGCTGCTATCATCACTGGTCTACGGTGATTTTGTTGCCCTAGATATAAGATCGATTTTGTATATATTTATGCTCACAATTCATGAAACTATCAATGATTTTATAAGATTTGCTCTTGTTCTTTGCGTACAACTCTAATCATAACTGGGAAAATAAATTATATTACTAGCAAGCCGATAATTGATCATAAAAACAAGAGCACATTCAAGAATTAATTCGTAATTTGGGCACTTGAAAACATCAAAATTTGCTAAGATATCCAGGGCAACAAAATATTTTTTTGTACAGCTGTGTTATTTTTACGTTTATCCGACGCTCTAACGGTGAAAGAAAACATAATGAGGAAACCTGCACACGCCTGCGGAGAAACTCGCAGGTTGTGTGTGAAGTCGACCAACCCGCACTGGGCTAGCGTGGTCGACTAAGGCCCGATCGCCCTAATTCAGGGTAGGCTCGAGCCCCTCGGTGGGGAAAAATATGAGCTGATATAAATATTCAGGCCTTTGTTCAGCAGTGGACGATTTGTGGCTGATATGATGATGATGATAAATATTCATTATATTTCTCTTGGTCTCATTATTTCCGTAACGTGACGTTTTAGGAACATATTGCTCAATTTCATTTTTTGTTTATCTTATTGTCATTTGAATAATATACAGGTTAAGTTGGACAACGCCATTTTGAAAATGGCGGACCTGCAGTGTTAATATGCCAGTCTCCATACAAAAATTTTCAAACCCCTTTGGGTAAGTGTTAGCGGGAAACTGTTTTCCAACCTTTTTCTAGGAATAACTAGATTTAGAAAATTTCTATATATATCATTTTCATAAATTAAATGGAAAAGCAATCATTTTACTGAGACGAAATGATTTTCTTAGAAACTCCAAAACTATTTCAGGAATAGACAAGTAATGCCGTTCGCCGCTGCCGGCTCGCGTAGTGACATAGGGTAGTGACATAGGGGCCGCCCTGATTTCGATCGCGGTGCCGACGTACCTACATAACTACGTAATTATCGTCAACGGCGCCGCGATTGAACTCAGGGCGGCCCCTTTGTCAC
Source organism: Coleophora flavipennella (assembly GCA_947284805.1). NCBI lineage: Eukaryota > Metazoa > Arthropoda > Insecta > Lepidoptera > Coleophoridae > Coleophora > Coleophora flavipennella. Next base: position 19,264,228 of record OX369255.1, on the reverse strand, counting down.
TGCCGTTTGGCGCGAGCCGGCAGCGGTGAGCGGCATTTATCATGGGTGCAGCTTACGTAGTAACTAATTAGTAATCTGTGGTGCAGCTAATTGAGCGAACGAACTTAAACTAAGAAATTTTAATGGCGGTAAATTTTTACTCTCCATACTTATGTCACCAATTCAAATTAAAAACCGGCCAAGTGCGAGTCGGACCCACGCACGAAGGGTTCCGTACCATTATCTATAAAAATCTCGTTTGTTGTATGGGAGCCCCCTTAAATATTAATTTTATTTTAAAATTAATTATTTATTTTGAATAATACAACTAAATATTTTGTGAATATTTCGAGCGTCTACCTGTTGCCGTTATCAATATCCAGCAAAAACGAGCAAAAAATTATGTTTGTTGTTTGGGAGCCCCCTTAAATATTAATTTTATTTTAATTTAATTATTTATTTTTAAAGTGAATAATACAACTAAATATTCTGTGAATATTTCGAGCGTCTACCTTTTGCCGTTATCAATATCGAGCAAAAACGTGCAAAAAAATCACGTTTGTTGTACGATAGCCCCCTCAAATATTTATTTTATTCTGTTTTTTAGTATTTGTTGTTATAGCGGCAACAGAAATACGACATCTGTTAAAATTTCATTTGTCTATCTATCACGGTTCATAAAATACAGCCGGGTGACAGACGAACGGACGGACAGACAGACGCACAGCGAAGTCTCAGTAACAGAAAAGTATATATATTAGTACTAACATACATAATGGACACTCCCTTCCGCTCTCTAGATTGCAACCTCACCTCCTCGTCACCCAAATTAATACAGATTGGTTCTCGAACGTATGGGATATCGCCGTGATTTTGTGTGCTCCATCATTTGTTTTTAGAAATGTCATTTCACGACCATTTGTATGCAGTGTCCGGGTTGTGGTAATAGGGTCCCGTTTTTACCCTTTGAATACGGAACCATAAAAAAAGATACCTAATTTTTTGGCTTTCAAATATTTTATAAAAGTAATTTGAGTTTTTGCTAAACTTTTGACTTTCCTGCATAACTCACAGATAACCATTGAAAATTGAGATCCCTTCATCGCACTTGACCTTTTTACATGTTTTTACATGTTAATGCACGTCGTAGGACCAAACTCAATTACGGAAACGACCTTAAGTTAAAGTTTGTTAATTCTATGGGTGAGAGATTCATCAGTTGACGCAAAAGTTTTTATTTTTATTTTTAACCTACTTCAAAAAAAAGGAGGGGGTTTCTCGATTCGACCGTACATATTTTTTTTCTTTTATGTGTGTTCGCGGATAACTTTGTCGTTTATGAACCGATTTTGATGATTCTTTTTTTCTTGGAAAGGATATATCCCAAGTGGTTGTACCATGATTAGGAAACTGGCATGGCATCCCAGAGAAATCGAGGGGAACCTTACTTTCCTGTTTGAAGTCGTTTTTTTTTGTTAAAAATTATTTATTCACAATTGGTAAGCCCTTGGCATCATCTCACCTGATGGTAAGTGACGATGATGCCGAAGATGGAAGTGGGCTTACCAAGATTCCCCAACGCAATAGAGAACTGACTGACTATCTTATCTTCAAGCTAGAACACATCAATGTTGTTAACATTGATGTTTGGCGGCAAGACTTTTATAAGATGGTGGTAGCTTGCCAAGCGGGCTTAGAAAATGCCCTCAACAACCAAACCGAGTCTTACAAGTTGACCCCAACGGGAATCGAAACCCTGAGCTCCTGGTGTGAAGCGAATGGTCTAACCATTACGCCACAGAGGCGGTTAAGGTATTTCGGGATCTTTGAAAAAACCGGCCAAGTGCGAGTCGGACTAGCACTCCGAGGGTTCCGTACCTCCACACCTCTCCCCACGACTACATAGTAAAAATAATGACAATGATACCTATTCACATTACAAACAAAAGACATCGGCGAGAGCTACAAAAATATGTTTTTTTTGTCATTCATTTCGGACCTCTTAGCGCAAGTACAACTCACACTTGGTCGATTTTTATTATTTTTTGTTTTATTTTAGTATTAGTATTATAACCACACCAAGTTTCACGCTTGTATGTATTACCGTTTTTACGATAGAACTAAATAAAAAGTCCTTCTGAAGACCTACAAAAAAACACTTTTTTTGTAAGTAGACCCCCTTATTTTTTTATTTTTTCAAATTTTTAGTATTTGTTGTTATAGCGGCAACATAAATACACATTTTGTGAAAATTTCAACTGTCTACCTATTACGGTTTATGACATACATCCCGCTGAAAGACGGACGAACAGACAGATAGCGGAGGCTTAGCATTGCTATTGGGTATCCGTTGGGTGTACGGGAACCTAAAAGAAGTATTGTATTGTCTGTATTTTTGTCACAGATAGTGACGCTTTATCTGTCATTCATAACATCACATCGTGAAAGCTTGTGGTTGTGAAATATTAAAGCTTTTACGCCACAATGTATTAGAGAGAGTAGAATCCCCCTTGCATCTCCTAGGTAGAATTACAGATGTATTTTAGCAGAAGTGGAATTGGAATTACTTACATACTTTTTTTTCACATTTGAGAGTTAAGACTCTATTTAATTATCATTATCATCATATTTTAAGAGTCGTACTTGGGTCGGTGTAGCTCTTTCCAGGTCTCTCTCTCTCCCACGCTATCTCCTTCATTTCTCTATACGTTTTCACTTTAGGACGAAACCCTTTCCGAAAATAATGCAATCCCCAGAATCGGGGGTTGGAAAAATTCATTTTTTTGCGGTTGAACCTCCAAAACATTTTTCAATTTTTTTATTTATATTTTTTTTATTATATGTCTGCTACAAAGCCAAAACACGATTTGATTAAATTTTCTTTATAGAAAAAAATTTCAAAGTTCGCCTAAATTCAAAAATTTTTGCTATGTTTTTTAAAATGTCCTATTCCAAACAATATCTGAATTATGTATTAGTTTTAGTTAAAATTAATAATCTGAATTATGTATTAGTTCTAGTTTAAATATTTAAGCATTGGACTAGCTTATTGTTCAGTACGTTTTTTTTATATAAAGTATTCTGTGAACACAAATATGGATCTCGGTTGTCTGCAATAAAATAATTTTAATTTTTAGCCCACAAAAACCAGTGTTACTTCACTACAGTTAGAAATAGCACCTTTTTTTTCTCTTTTATTTCTGACATATTGTCGGACTCACTTTTTTGCAAAAATGCCTGTATCTAAGTTAAAACGAAAAAGCATTGAAAACGAGGAAAAGTGGGGTTATTTTATTTACTCTTTACACGTAAAGAAAAAGACAGAGACAACTGTTCTAAAGCGTATTGGGCCTGAACTTTTTTCATAACTTGGTTTATATAAGTAATAAAGGATCGGACTGCTAGTCATTTGAGTTACTTTTTATGATCTGCCAAAAACGAAATTTTGTTTAAAAAATGTTTGAAATACCCACAAGTGACATCATAGATTTATAGCGTCATTGACGAACTTATTTTGTAAATTTGATCAATTAAAAATTGAACATGTGATGGCAATTTAAAACAAGTAACGTTTTTTGAAACTTCAATAGGAGAGCAATTTAGGAAATCATATTTTTGAATTTATTTTTGATGCAGTCCGATCCCCTATTCTAGGTCTTCCTCTTTTGCGCTTTTCTTCGATCTTTTCTTCTATTATGTTCTTCATTTAATTATCGTTCTATTCTCAATGATCCAGGTATGTTCCTCTTTTCTTTCACTCGTTTCAATACATCTTCGTCTGTTACTCTTTCAGTCCAGCTTATTTAATTATATTTTTTGGAAAATAATAAGAATATTATATTGTTTCTTCTTTTTCTTGTGGTTGGTTTACCTTTCTTCTCACATTAATTATCATATCAGCTCATACAAGTCCCCACCGAGGGGCTCGAGCTTACCCTGAATTAGGGTGATCGGGTCTTAGTCGACCACGCGGGCCCAGTGCGGGGTGGTCGACTTCACACACAACCTGCGAGTTTCTCGGCAGGCGTGTGCAGGTTTCCTCACGATGTTTTCCTTCACCGTAAGAGCGTCGGATAAACGTACATATCACACATCAGATTTATATACGAAAGTTTTTGACGTCATCTCACCTGATGGTAAACTATAATGAGTCTGAAGATAGAAGCGGGCTTCCCAAGATTCCCCAACGCATCGGGGAACTGGATATCTTTTCTTCAAGTCGGAAGACGTCAATGCTGTTAATATTGATGCCCAAACCGAGTCATACAAAGTTAGACTCCACGAGGAATCGAACCCGCGACCACCTGATGTAAAGCTGATGGAGTTAACCATTACGCCACACTGGCGGTCATCAGTTTAGAATTTAAAACTATTGTTACTAGTCCTGAATGGGATAAGTAGTGTTATAGTATTATAGTATTATACAAAACAAAACGCACATTTTTGAAGCGAGTTCCCGCTCATTTAACTAAGCAATTTTTGTTTTACAATTTGAGTAAATCGCAAATAGATTTTTTTAACCTCATACAGCTGATTTGCAAACTTGGTACGTATGGGAGGTCCAAAAAGTTTTAAGCTTTTTAACCTTTGCACCGGGTGGGATCAGAGGTGTTCTTTTTGACTGACGAACTTAACGGTGAAATATTTTTTAAATTGTTATTGATATAGTTGTATGTAAAATTGTGTAATTTTGACAATAAACATATTATTTTGTTTGAATTTAAACTTAGGTTTTTTAATACGATTCATGCTGGCAAGTATATATAAAAGGAGACGCGAGTGCGTAAATGTAAAGATATACGATCTTTACAATATCATTATTGGACCCAGCTTTGAGTAATTTCATCCCAGTGTGTGTTATTAAAGATATAATATATTTAATCTCCTTAATAAAATCTGTATCTTCCTGTACCTTTCCTTATGAAGGGAGCAGTGATTAAGCCTTTTGCGTCAATTAAGATTGAAGGATGTTAAGGATTCAATTAGCAAAGGGCAACATTACATAGTCTCATTCAGTAAGAATATTACTTTAGTTTCTACAAGAATATCATGTCAAATAATATCGCTAATTTTAAGTGGCTGTAGGCGGGGCACATAGCTTGAAAAAACAGACGGCCGTTGGGGCAGGAAAGTTTTCGAGTGACGACTGTGCACCATAAGACCTCACACTTAGTGGGCCGACAACCTGGTAAAGGTCGCGGGCAGCGCAGAAACGCTCGCCGTGGAAATCTTTGGGGGGCCTTTGTCCAACAGTGGATGTTTTTCTGCTGATATGATGATAACTTCAGTTTAGCTTTTGGGATAAATCAAGAATAATAGGTAAAAATAAGCCGAGACAAATCACACACGGTCATCTGATACCAAAGTAGGACGCAGACTTATATATGTCACCGTATTAACCGCCTCCGTAGCTCAGAGGCAAAGTTCACTGGCTTTACACAGGAGGTCGCGGGTTCGATTTCCGGCGGGGTCAATTTTAAGACTCGGTTTGGTTGGTGGTAGGGCTTTCTAAGCCCGCCTGGCTAGCTACCACCATCTTATCTAAGTCTTGCCGCCAAATATCAATGTTGATATCATTGGTGTGTTCCGGCATGAAGATAAGATAGCCAGTTCCCCATTGCGTTGGGGAATCTTGGTAAGCCCGCTTCCATCTTCGGCAACATCGTCACTTACCACCAGGTGAGATGTTGTCAAGGGTTTACTAATTGTAAATAAAAAAAAACGTAAAATTGTAAAAACCGTTGTATTATAATCTAACGGGATCTATCTCGCGAGATTGGGAACTGTTGAAAGATTGTGAACAGTAACAGAACAGGTTTGATTGATTAAACAGTCAAAGAGCCTCGCGAAGCCCTGGGTAGTAGAATGCTTCGCAGAAGAAGAACTCATTGGTTTTATTCGGGGATACAAGAATGGGCAGTGGAATTGTAAGCCGATTGATAATTTACTGCACACGCCTGCGATGAAACTCGAAGGTTTTGTGTGAAGTTGACCAACCCGCACTGGGCCCGCGTGGTCGACTAAGGCCTGATCGCCCTAATTCAGGGTAGGCTCGAGCCCCTCGTTGGGGACGTATATGAGCTGATATGACGATGATGATGATAATTTACCGTCATATTATAATCTAGCTGAATTCAGTGTAGTGAGATTGTAATATCGCGGTTTTGACAATATTCCGGCGACATATACATACATACTTATATAGGGTGTAACAAAATTGGTGTAGATTCCGACTCACTGAACTGAACAACTTTTGTTCTACGACTTTGCTGAAATCGCAAAAAAAACACTTTTCATACAAATCTATCAGTTGATCTACCGATTTTGTGCATTTTACTATGAAGGGTCAAAATGTTTTTTTTTTTGAGAATTGACTATGGGTTCCTTGGAGAAAGTTGTTGAGTATGTTTGTTTGTTTGTGAACTTTTTATTGAACAACAAAATATACAATTATAGATACATAATAGAAGTATGCACAAAGGCGGACTTATACCAAACAGGGATCTCTTCCATCCAACCCTTAATCGCTGAAAGGATTTAAACTTTAAGCAGAAACAAATTATTACACATTTTAAAAGAACTTAAAACAATAATCTAAAGAAATAAACAGATATAAACTTCAATTAGATATACATAATAAATATACTAATGTATTTAATAAAATATAATAAATATACAAACAAAAATATTTACATACCACAGTACTTGACATACTTATACATAAATAAATAAATACTTAGCTCAAGTAAGAAGATACAAATAAACGGGTGCCATATCTTCATATCGTCAGTGTGATGAGTGTAATCCCCAAGTAACGGCTCCTATACCAATTTTTTTACAACCTGTATAGGAACATACGTTTATATACAAATATTAAACACCAAGACACATAGCATACAAATCTGTTCCTCACACGAATGTTTGCCTTGGGTAGGAATTGAACTCATGTCCCTGAGCCTAGCAGTCAGGAGTGCTAACCATTACGCTACCAGGTTAGTAAAAAAAAATTACATCGGTAGTTGTAAAATCCGTAGCTCGTAGCCTGCTACGCGCGTAGGCGGCTACGCCTTATAGAAAATAATCAAATTTAATAATATGTGTTTCCACGAACGCAACTGTTTAAAAAATAGCAGATTATGCAACTGTTATGTAATGACAGGTCTGAAATAAAGCATATTTATTTATTTATTTATTTAAAACAGGAGTGTGTTTGACCCGCAATTTTTTTTTACTTATCTGTGGTTTTAACGAAATTCGGCAGCTGAAACAATTTTAACTAGTGCTTCTACCCATGAAACTGAACAACTTTCCCCATAGAACCCATAGTCAAATCTCAAAAAAAAAAACTCCCATATTAATTCGTTCAGCTGATCAGCCAACTCGATATGGGAAGTTCAATTTTTTTTTTGAGATTTGGCTATGGGTTTCATGGGGAAAGTTGTTCAATTTCATGGGTAGAAGCACCAGTTAAAATAGTTTCAGCTAATTTTGTTACACCTTATATATTAAAAAAAAATTATAGAATCACGCGAGTGTTTTAAGACTTAATTGCAACAGTTGCATACATTATTTTATCTACATACATATTAAAAGTACTCTTAAGATGGGTTTCACCAATGTGATTTCGAATTTAGATTTCATATGTACGTTTATCCGACGCTCTTACGGTGAAGTAAAACATCGTGAGGAAACCTGCACACGCCTGCGGAGAAACTCGCAGGTTGTGTGTGAAGTCGACCAACCCGCACTGGGCCCGCGTGGTCGACTAAGGCCCGATCGCCCTAATTCAGGGTAGGCTCGAACCCCTCGGTAGGGACGTATACGAGCTGATATGAAGATGGGTTCAGAAGCCGTAGGGAAATGACCAGCATTATGATAACCAATTTTACTATGAGAACTTTCTTGTCTGTGGTTATCTGTACTTTGTTGGTGTATTAATCATACCTAAAACGGTTCTGTTCTAATACTTATGTAATAATTAAAAATGTTACTAAATAATGAAAAGTATAATGAACTAGCTTTTGCCCGCGGCTTCGCCAGCGTGGACATCGTTTTTATGTCTGTCTTAGAGGGTGCGCGGTGCGCGAGCCGCAAGCAGCTCGCGAGCGTGGACATGAATTTTCTCCAGATCCCTCGGGAACTATTTCAGGATATGCTTATTAGTAAATCATGTCATTTCCTAACTCCTCATCCATCTCTGTGCAAAAAATCACACAATCCATTGTTCCGTTGCGATGTTAAAGAAATTAACCAAAAAAGAGTATATTTTCAGTTCCCTCAGGAACTGCATCGGGCAATGCTATTTTTACGGGATAAAAAGTAGCCTATGTCCTTTCTTGTGACACAGGCTACCTAAATGCAAAATTTCATTAAGATTGGTCAAGGCGTTGAAGCGTGAAAAGGTAACAAACAAACAAACACATTTTCTCATTTATAATATTAGTAAGGATATCAGGTAGTCACTAATATAACATTATCCATAACACAGCAGTATTGGTATCACTGTGATTGGGAGAGCGGTTAGTGTCCGGTCGCGAAATGAGTTCAATTACCTCACAGGGCGGCTTATTTCAGCTATGTAACGTTATGTAGAGGTAATATACCAAATGGTGAGATGTTGTCAAGGGTTTAGCAATTGTGAATATAAAAAATTTTTTTTTTGGAACATTCAGCTTTTTGTATCGTATGGGATATCAAAAGAAAGGGTAACATAAACTAATTTCACATTTTAGGGCAAGGTATTGATTGGAACAGTTGTCTCTGTCTTTTCTTTATGTGCAAACAGTAAAGAAAATAACCACACTTTTTCAATTTTTCAATGGTTTTTTCGTTTCAATCAAAAACTACAATGAAAGTTTAAAAAATAATAACATCACTTACTTTGTATTATCATAAAAAATATTGTTTCATATTTTTTTTAATTTATACTTCAAAATATTAGTCATAACTAAAGTTGAAAGTAACGGTGTAGACCTATCTTTGGTGTTTTTTTCTTCTATGGAGCTAAAACTGCTCAATCGTGTTTCTAATAGCTTTGAACTCTAAGGAACATCATCAACAATAAGGGTGTTTTTTTTCAACATTGGATTTTTTATCGTTTAGGAGTAATTGACGTCAAAAATAACGAAAATCTGTAATAACTAAAAAATTGAGTGCGTTTGACTACATTTACCTTAATATGTAGTCAAACGCACTAAATTTTTTAGTAATAAGTAATATAACACTTTAGGTACAGGTTTTTAAAAAAAACAGAAAAACATTTCTAAAAAATAACAAGACTATTGTTACATACGTATTATTGATGTGTAACATCTTTGCTCTCGCTTTCCTGCAATTTGTGGGAGTGATTTCGTGAAATGGGACGGAAAAGTGTCCCATGGGACGGAAATGTGTCCCAGGGAGTCGCGTTTTTTCAGGCTTTAAAAGCGCGGAAAAGGCAAAGGTATCTATGACCATACAGCCTAGTCTGCCGTATCTTTGCCGTCCTTTTATAAAGTATTTCGTCACATGTTACACATCATATGCGAGTACTGTAGGTCTCGCTCGAATTTTTTATGTTCTGATTTAGTGTTTTTATTCCGTTTTGAAAACTTTACCTGAAGTATAATAATGTATTATATTTTTAAGATTAGTTTATGTAGCCCTTAAGTTTGTTTTTGATGTGTAACATCTTTGCTCTCGCTTTCCTGCAATTTGTGGGAGTGATTTCGTGAAATGGGACGGAAATGTGTCCCATGGGACGGAAATGTGTCCCATTGTAACAGGAAGTCGCGTTTTTTCAGGCTTTAAAAGCGCGGAAAAGGCAAAGGTACCTATGACCATACAGCCTAGTCTGCCGTATCTTTGCCGTCCTTTTTTCAGGCTTTAAAAGCGCGGAAAAGGCAAAGGTATCTATGACCATACAGCCTAGTCTGCCGTATCTTTGCCGTCCTTTTTTCAGGCTTTAAAAGCGCGGAAAAGGCAAAGGTATCTATGACCATACAGCCTAGTCTGCCGTATCTTTGCCGTCCTTTTATAAAGTATTTTGTCACATGTTACACATCATATGCGAGTACTGTAGGTCTCGCTCGAATTTTTTTTTCGTCCTCTAGTTCCTTGTCTTTTAGTATTTATCGAATTTGAGTACTTGAAATAGCTTGTCACATATCGCACTAAAACAATAAAGAAGGGCAACCACCCATTACAATATTATACTGCACCCTTTTATTCTACTAATATTATAAACGTCAAAGTTTGTGAGAATGTATGGATGTATGTTTGTTACTCTTTCACGCAAAAACTGCTGAACGGATCTGGCTGAGATTTGGTAGGTAGACAGATTAAGACCTGGATTAACACATTGCGGCTCGCGCACTGCGTACCCTCGAAAAGTCATAGAAACTCTGTCCACGCGGATGAAGCTACGGAAAACACCTAGTTAAGGTATAGTTTTAAAATGGGTCTCTATGTTTTTTATTTTCTCTACTATGACTTTGAAACGGAATTGTAGTCATATTATCCTTGACTATGGTATCATCTGTTTTAACTACAAAATTATGATATTTAAGGCTCCTCCGTCCATAAAATTAGCAACTCGATTCACGATATTTCAAACAGCGAACGAAATGGCTTGGAAATAAAGTTCTTGTCAGCTCGTACTGCAACGTGGCTGTTACATCAATCGCTGCGGACGATTCGTGCGAAAATAGTGTTTTTTTTATTCATTATAAATAAAATAACAATAATTTCCAATATCATTTTATATTGTTTTGTAAAGAAGTTAATAAATTGTCATAATATTGATTCAAATAAAATTGCAGCAGTTCTATGGGAACAGCTAGAAGAAAAACATGCATTAGGATATATTTTTTTTAGGTCTATGTTCATATCAGCTCATATACGTCCCCACCGAGGGGCTCGAGCCTACCCTGAATTAGGGCGATCGGGCCTTAGTCGACCACGCGGGCCCAGTGCGGGTTGGTCGACTTCACACACATCCTTCGAGTTTCTTCGCAGGCGTGTGCAGGTTTCCTCATGATGTTTTCCTTCACCGTTAGGTCTATGTATTAAAATAGAATTTGAGGAAATCAAAATCGCTTCTCATATCCTCTGAATTGAATTAATTAATACAATAGTTTATTTAAATCATCACGTATTCTATGTAGTGAGGAAACACGGTAATAATGATCTTAAGCTTTAAACAATCCTTACTTCTAAATATATATAACTCAAAGGTGACTGACTGACTGACTGACATAGTGATCTATCAACGCACAGCCTAAACCACTGGACGGATCGGGCTGAAATTTGGCATGCAGGTAGATTTTATGACGTGGGCATCCGCTAAGAAAGGATTTTGGATAATTCCCACGGGAACCGCAAAAATCGGGATCTGCGAGGGCGAAGCTGCGGGCATCCACTAGTAATATTATAAATGTGAAAATGTGTTTGTTTGTTTGGTACCTTTTCACGCTTCAACGCCTTGACCAATCTTTATGAAATTTGGCATGCAGGTAGCCTGTGTCACGGGGAAGGACATAGGCTACTTTTTATCCCGGGAAAATAGCATAATCTGATGCAGTTCCTGAGGGAACTGAAAAAATACTCGATTGTTGTGATTTTTTGCACAGAGATGGTTGAGTAGGTGGGAAACGACATAATTTATTAATCACCCTTAAAGACAGTTAAATAAAACGATGTCCACGCGGGTGTAGCCGCGGGAAAAAGCTAGTAATCTATAAATAAAAAATAACACAAAAATTTTCAATTAAATTTGGACATTGCTGACTCAGTCAAAATGCCCTCCCCCACCCCCCCTCCGCCACCAGCCCAAAAGTGCCACATGCGCTGGACCAAGTAGGAGCCTGACCTAGGGTCCTGTAAATTACAAAACAATTTTTTATCGATAAAAAAATCCTTTTTTTTTGTTTCAATTGGTAAACCCTTGACAACATCTGGTAAGTGACGATGTTGCCGATGGAAGCGGGCTTACCAAGATTCCCCAACGCAATGGGGAACTGGCTATCTTATCTTCATGCCAGAATACACCAATGATATCAACATTGATATTTGGCGGCAAGACTTAGATAAGATGGTGGTAGCTAGCCAGGCGGGTTTAGAAAATGCCCTACCACTAACCAAACCGAGTCTTACAATTGACCCCGCCGGGAATTGAACCCGCGATCTCCTGTGAACTTTTCCTCTGAGCTACGGAGGCGGTTAAAAAATTTAAGTAAAAAGTGGTTACAAAGTTTATTGTTGGCGGCGGTATAAGCCTTAAATATAATAATTATAATGCTAAATGTAATTTCTAGCTTGACTGCTATCCATCTACATAATAACACATCAAAGTAAATAGCAAGTAATTCTAATGCGTTATACTTGGCAAAGGGGGTAACGGGAGACACTTAAAGCCCTAAGAGGTCAAATAACAATATTAAATTCAAATTATTGAAAGACTGTGTAAAGCTTTGTGGACTATGAGAAGGCCTTCGATTCAGTCGAAACCTGGGCTGTGCTACAGTCTCTCCAGCGGTGCCAAATTGACCATCGATACATCGAGGTGTTGAAGTGTCTGTATGAAAACGCCACCATGTCGGTTCGCCTCCAGGACCAGAACTCGAAACCTATCCAGTTGCAGCGAGGGGTGAGACAGGGAGACGTTATATCTCCGAAACTGTTCACCGCCGCCCTGGAAGATGTTTTTAAGCTTCTGGACTGGGGTGGACTCGGCATCAATATCAACGGCGATTACATATCCCACCTCCGATTCGCTGACGATATCGTGGTCATGGCTGAGACTATGGAAGACCTAAGCACAATGCTCGATGGCCTCAGTAAGGTCTCTCAACAAGTGGGTCTTAAAATGAACATGGACAAGACGAAAACAATGTTAAATGTCCGTGTCGCACCCACTCCTCTAAAGGTTGGAGACTCTACACTGGAAGTTGTTGACGAATATGTATACCTGGGACAAACAGTCCAGCTAGGTAGTTCCAACTTCAAGAAAGAGATCAATCGACGAATCCAACTCGGCTGGGCAGCGTTCGGGAAGCTTCGCAATATCTTCACGTCCCAAATACCGCAGTGTCTCAAGACTAAGGTCTTTGACCAGTGTGTGTTGCCAGTGATGACTTACGGAACTGAGACATGGTCGCTTACTATGGGCCTCATAAGAAGGCTCAAGGTCACCCAAAGGGCAATGGAGCGTGCTATGCTCGGACTTTCTCTGCGTGATCGAATCAGAAACGAGGAGATCCGCAGGAGAACTAAAGTAACCGACATAGCTCACAGAATCGCTAAACTGAAGTGGCAGTGGGCAGGGCACATAGCTCGTAGAACAGATGGCCGATGGGGCAGTAAAGTTCTCGAGTGGCGACCGCGCACCGGACAACGTAGCGTAGGCAGGCCTCCCACGCGGTGGACCGATGACCTGGTGAAGGTCGCGGGAAGCCGATGGATGCGGGCAGCGCAGGACCGGTCGTCGTGGAAATCCTTGGGGGAGACCTTTGTCCAGCAGTGGACGATTTGTGGCTGATATGATGATAATGATGTAAAGCTATCACTGTGGAAAAAATATATAAAATATACTTAAAGTAATAAAACATCGATTTAATTGAAAATAATTTAAAAATATTACCACTATTGCTATAAAAACAAAACAGTAGACCCTGTTTTTGGCATTAATTGAAATAAAATTCTCGAAAACAAATAGTTTTTGTTGAATAAAACCAACACAAAAAAATCGGTGACTTTAAGAGCTTTCATTTTAATTGAACACATTTTTTTAAAACTTATTTGAAATTATAGAAAAAAGATAAAACATGTAAAAATCCGGTTCGGTTCGGTTTGATTTGAACTTATCCTGTATTTTACTTTTTATTTTGTGGTTCTAGGTACGGGGATCTCATATCCACCATCTTATCTAAGTCTTGCCACCAAACATCAGTGTTAACATCATTGATGTGTTCCGGCTTGAAGATAAGATAGCCAGATCTCCATTACGTTGTGGAATCTTGGTTAGCCCGCTTGTAAAATTTGCTAAATCGGTAATTTCGCAACTTCCTCCGCAACGACAGCGAGCGAGCGGACGGAAGTATTGAGCGCGGCCTGAGGCGAGCAGACAGGTTAAAATGAATATATTTTTTTTTAACACGTATCAACCTGCTCGGATTGAGGCATCTTAAAGCCTTAATCAAGAATGTTTCCATAACACTAGTTTCTTCAGTAACGTTTATCATTACAATTAATATTAAAGGTGACTTACTTACTAACCTGTTGGTCTGGCGAGTTTAATCAACTTTGTGAACATGTTTTGATAGTAGGTTTAACCGCCTCCGTGGCGTATTGGTTAGTCCATTCGCTTCACACCAGAAGGTCTACACTTCAAGAACTCGGCAGTAAGGAGCTTTAACCGCCTCCGTGCGTAGTATCCGTGCATAATAGGCCATTCGTTTTACACCAGGAGGTCGTGGGTTAGATTCCCGACGGGGTCAACTTTGTGAGACTCGGTTAAGTTGATGGTGAGGCTTTTTTATAGCCCACCTCGCTAGCTTCCACCATCTTAATCTAGGTCTTGCCGGTAAACATCAGTGTTAACATCATTGATGTGTTCCGGCTTGACGATAAGATAGCCAGATTCCCATTGCGTTGAGGAATCTTAATAAGCCCGCATCTACCTTCGGCATCATCGTCACTTACCATCAGGTTAGATGATGCCAAGGAGCTTATCAATCGTGGATTTAAAAAAAAAGGTTAATACTTTTGTAACATCTACTTTAAACACCATTGTCCTCAAGTACGGGTTATTGTAGTGATATGCTGGGAAGTGGGAGTCAGCCTATCCTAGCAGTTGTCACTCACGTAACCTCCAGGCGAATCCCATCCGGTGCAGTTTGTCACTCACGTAACCTCCAGGCGAATCCCACCCGGTCGAGTTTGTCACTCACGTAACCTCCAGGCGAATCCCACCCGGTCGAGTTTGTCACTCACGTAACCTCCAGGCGAATCCCATCCGGTGCAGTTTGTCACTCACGTAACCTCCAGGCGAATCCCATCCGGTGCAGTTTGTCACTCACGTAACCTCCAGGCGAATCCCATCCGGTGCAGTTTGTCACTCACGTAACCTCCAGGCGAATCCCATCCGGTGCAGTTTGTCACTCACGTAACCTTTAGGTGAATCCCATCCGGTGCAGTTTGTCACTCACGTAACCTCCAGGCGAATCCTATCCGCTGCAGTTTGTCACTCACGTAACCTCCAGGCGAATCCCATCCGGTGCAGTTTGTCACTCACGTAACCTTTAGGTGAATCCCATCCGGTGCAGTTTGTCACTCACGTAACCTCCAGGCGAATCCTATCCGCTGCAGTTTGTCACTCACGTAACCTCCAGGCGAATCCCATCAGTTGCAGTTTGTCACTCACGTAACCTCCAGGCGAATCCTATCCGGTGCAGTTTGTCACTCACGTAACCTCCAGGCGAATCCCATCCGGTGCAGTTTGTCACTCACGTAACCTCCAGGCGAATCCCATCCGGTGCAGTTTGCATTTGCCCATAACACGTGCATCTGAACCAAAATTCCAAGATGTTTATTCAAAATAGGTGCAAATCACACTCTTTCTGAAAGTCAAAAAAAATGAATTACATGTACATAATGTAATTTATCACCCTGCCACGTACCAATGTGATTTCGAATTTAGATTTCATATGTACGTTTATCCGACGCTCTTACGGTGAAGGAAAACATCGTGAGGAAACTTGCACACGCCTGCGGAGAAACTCGCAGCTCGACCAACCCGCACTGGGCCCGCGTGGTCGACTAAGGCCCGATCGCCCTAATTCAGGGTAGGCTCGAACCCCTCGGTGGGGACGTATATGAGCTGATACGAATGTCATTTGTAAAAAATAAAAAATAAACAATCATTAATTATAACGTCAAAATAAAATCACACTAATATTGATTGTGTGAGTGTTCATGTTTGTTACTTCTTCACACAAAAACTAATTAATAGATCTGGCTGAAATTTGGTAGATAGACAGATTAGGACCTAGATTTACACTTAAGGTACTATTTTTCACGCTGCGCGAGCCGCAGCGCACCCTCGAAAAGTCATAGAAACGTCCACTGATACAAAAAAACAAATTATGTCATTAGAACATGAAAACAATATAACACTAGAAGGTATACATAAAATCATTGATTTGACAAGAGTAGGCCAGTTCACACGGACAGTACCCGGCCTCGAGTATAACGCGACAGTCAGCCATCAAGGCCAAATTGTAAACACACAAGGCAGGTCATACCATCATCTTCCACATCATCATCGTCCTTGTCATCACAAATGTTAGTGATCTGACTCCGAGTATAATAGTATATTTATAAAATCTTGTCTCTTAGCATTCAGCATTGCGAGTTCAGTGAAATTTTTATTACATCGTCTCAAGCTTTTTCGTCTGTGTGTTGCGTGACGGCAAAGAGATTAATACATCGTCTTAAGCTTTTTCGTCTGTGTGTTGCGTGACGGCAAAGAGATTATTACATCGTCTCAAGCTTTTTCGTCTGTGTGTTGCGTGACGGCAAAAAGATTATTACATCGTCTCAAGCTTTTTCGTCTGTGTGTTGCGTGACGGCAAAGAGATTATTACATCGTCTCAAGCTTTTTCCTCTGTGTGTTGCGTGACGGCAGAGATTATTACATCGCACGGTTTCTGTTTACTCATTTTACTATAAACATTTTTACGTGAAAACTATGGACCCATAGAAACTTATCGCTGTTAAGCTTTTTAAACCTTTTTACATGGTGTGAAGGAAAACATCGTGAGGAAAGCTGCACACACCTGCGAAGAAACTCGAAGGTTGTGTGTGAAGTCGACCAACTCGCACTGGGCCCGCGTGGTCGACTAAGGTCCGATCGCCCTAATTCAGGGTAGGCTCGAGCCCCTCGGTGGGGACGTATATGAGCTGATATGATCATGATGAAATGGTGTGACGCGCATATTGGATTTTAGAGAACTCAGTGTTAAACGCTTATACCAACAAAATAAAGGCGACTAATTGAATTGAAACAATACTTGTCGTGGAGAATGACTGAAAAATAAAAAAAACACATTAACTTCCACCTCACGTACTTGCAGGAAGATGAGCACAAAAATAAAGCAACTTTTTATTGTTCTTGTGCTTTAAGTTTCATTGGCACGTCTCACTGAGCGCGGGATTCGAATTGCTTATATCTTAATGCCCATACATGGCACGAAATCTTTGTAATGGTTTGAATTTATTACCCCCTGTACATTCTTATTCTTCCAATAGGTAAAAGCGAAATAAAATGCATAAAATGTTTTATAAGTTTTGACCCTGCGAGTGTTCCTGGTAAGGTGTCGGTTACATTACACGGATACAGTGTCGCGATTATTACAGTTTAATAGGTTTTATAGAATCTAAAAACGTAGCGTAGGCAGGCCTCCCATTCGGTGGACCGATGACCTGGTGAAGGTCGCGGGAAGCCGCTGGATGCGGGTAGCGCAGAACCGGTCGTCGTAGAAATCCTTTGGGGAGGCCTATGTCTAGCAGTGATAAATATATATATGATGATAAATTTTGAACCTGCGCTTTTTCCTGGTAAGGTTAAATTACACGGTCATCATCATCATATCAGCCGAATGACGTCCACTGCTGGACATAGGCCTCCCCCAAGGATTTCCACGACGTCCGGTTCTGCACTACCCGGATCCAGAGGCTTCCCGCCACCTTCACCAGGTCATCGGTCCACCGAGTGGGAGGCCTGCCTACGCTACGTTTTCCGGTGCGCGCTCGCCACTCGAGAACTTTTCTACCCCAACGGCCATCAAGCCATATAATTTCGATATTTCGAAAATGGGGCAATTTGGATATGGAGTAAGAAATGCACGTGGCCAGATGCTGGCCGACTTTATGGAGAAGGAGAGCCTCTTTATGATGAACTTCTTCTTCAAAAATTCAAAACAGCGGAAGTGGCCATGGTTGCATCCCAATGGCGTAACGAAGAACGAGATAGACTTCATCTTGTCGACAAGGAGGCAAATATTCAATGATGTCTCCGTGATCAATTCAGTCAAAACAGGAAGCGATCACCGGATGGTTAGAGGCACATTGAATCTAAAGACCAAGCTAGAAAGATGTCGATTGATGAAGTCTATGCTCCGACCAGCGCCCATCCAGCTCCCAAACCCAGAGAGCTTTCAGCTCGAGTTGAACAATCGTTTCGAATGCCTAGGAGACTGCGAGAATGTGGACGATTATAATGACAGGTTCGTGGAAATTGTCCAAACGGTCGGGTCTAAGATTTTTAAAACTCGCCGTTCAAACAGAATCAAAAAAATTTCAGACTTCACCAGCAACCTCATGGAAGAAAGACGCAGATTGGTTTTGCAGTCCTCTGAAGACGCTTCTCAGTATCGGCAACTAAACAGGCAGATCTCTAAGCCCCTGACTCGCGATTTACGCCAATATAATACAAATTATATTAAAGATTGAGAACAACAAAGGCTCAAAAGTGTTTGCGAGAGGTCTGTCTGTTGGACAAAGCCAACTGACCAAGCTGAAGACTGAGGATGGCAGGACCATATCGTCTAAGACTGAGTTGCTGGAAGATGTTGAGAAGTTCTATGGACAATTGTACAAGACCACACGTTTGCCTGTCAGCGATCTGGCTAAAGACCCAAGAGCCAGACTAACCCGACACTATACCGAAGATATCTCGGACGTCAGCCTGTACGAGATTAGAATGGCTCTCAAACAGCTCCAGAACAACAAGGCACCGGGTGATAATGGCATTACGGCTGAACTTCTGAAAGCAGGTGGATCACCGGTACTAAAAGCTCTTCAGAAGTTATTTAATTCCGTTATACTCGAGGGACAAACGCCTAAGGCATGGCACAGAAGTGTGGTTGTATTTTTCTTCAAAAAGGGTGTCAACACCCTGCTGAAGAACTACAGACCCATCTCACTTCTGAGCCATGTCTACAAGCTATTTTCGAGAGTCATTACGAATCGTCTCACACGTAGGTTTGACGACTTCCAGCCTCCCGAACAAGCTGGTTTCCGAAAGGCTTTAGTACCATAGACCACATATATACGCTGCGGCAGATTATACAAAAGACCGAAGAGTACAATCAACCACTATGCTTGGCGTTTGTGGACTATGAGAAGGCCTTTGATTCAGTCGAAACCTGGGCTGTGCTACAGTCTCTCCAGCGGTGCCAAATTGACCATCGATTACATCGAGGTGTTGAAGTGTTTCTATGAAAACGCCACCATGTCGGTTCGCCTCCAGGATCAGAACTCAAAACCTATCCAGTTGCAGCGAGGGGTGAGACAGGGAGACGTTATATCTCCGAAACTGTTCACCGCCACCCTGGAAGATGTTTTAAAGCTTCTCGACTGGGGTGGACTCGGCATCAATATCAACGGCGAGTACATATCCCACCTTTAAATCGCTGACGATATCGTGGTTATGGCTGAGACTATGGAAGACCTAAGCACAATGCTCGATGGCCTCAGTAAAGTCTCTCATTAAGTGGGCCTTAAAATGAACATGGACAAGACGAAAATAATGTTAAATGTCCGTGTCGCACCCACCTCTCTAAAGGTTGGAGACTCTACACTGGAAGTTTATTCCGTGATTCCTTTTTTGAAATGCCATTTCTGGCCCGTTGTATGAAGTGTCCAGTGTGTGCTCTTAGGGTGAGTTGCACTATGTTACTATAACGATAAGCAAACCGTTACCAGCCGTCATATCGCCGGTTGTATATGGGTTGCGTCATTTCAACAACAATTAAAAGGTCGTCATAACTTAACGCTAACTTTAACCGCTCGATTTTGAGCGGTAATTGTTATTTTTATGGTCAAATAACGGCGATTTGACGGTTGGTTACGGTTGGGTTATCGTTATAGTAACTTAATGCAACTCAGCCTTAAGGCGAGGTATTGATTGGAACAGTTGTCTCTGTCTTTTTCTTTACGTGTAAAGAGTAAAAAAAAATAACTACACTTTTTCACTTTTTCAATAGTTTTTGGTTTCAATAAAAAACTACAATGAAAGTATAAAAAAATATAATAACATTACTCACTTTAGATTATCACAACAATTATATTGTTGTATATTTTTTTCAATTTATAAGTTGAAAGTAACGGTGTAGACATATCTTTGGGATGTATTTCTATCGAGCCAAAACTGCTCAATCGTGTTTCTAAGAATATCACAATAATCAACAATAAGGGTATTTTTTTTCAACTTTTGGTTTTCTATCATTTAGGAGAAATTGACGTAAAACATAATAATCTGTAATATTACCGCCTTAACCTTTACAGAACTCACCTATTAAGTTTCACATATAAAACCCAGTAGATCCAGACGAAATGATTTCTCTTATGGCGTAGGAAACTGTTAATAGTCTTATTTTTGATCCTTCTCTTTTCAAGCCATTTGCTTGCACTGGCTTGGGGATTGATGTTAAAAGACTCACATATTAAGCCTCTTATAAAGAGCCATTAAGACGTTCCATGTGCCTTTCATTCAGGGTTGAAATCTGCACAGTTATTACGTGTTTTCTATACATTATTTTAGTCGTTAGATTTTTAATTAAATATGTGTTAGTTAATTAAAATGGTTCGGTGATATTTAAGGGAAAGCCGCTACTCGTAAAACAGAACCACTTTTCCCAAGAAAACTATGGCTTTAACCTCCTCCATTACGTCCATTAACCAGGAAGTCGCAGCTTCGATTACCGGCGAAGTCAAACATTGCATACTTGAATAAGAATAATAATTTCATTTCAGATCACTACAAATCCATAGTATTGTTAGTAAAATTCTACTTATCCTATCTTAGTAAGTATCTTTAGAAAATTATTTACGGTTTTGGGCAAGATGGAGAGCCAGCCAGTGTTTCAATATGGGACTATCCATCTTGTCCTTAAAAACTGACAGAAAACTATTGGCGCATATAACAAACGGGAGGCATCTCTTTTCGCATTAGACAATAAATGTCATCGACGTGTGCCTTCGCAAACATCCCTGATGCACTACAAAATCGCAGTAACCCCCAGGACTCGCAGGACGTTGTAGGCTTTCAATGTGTAGCTGACGTACAGGTTGCACGTGTAGAATGACTGTGAAAAAGCTTTGAATGTGTTTCGCTTGAGCAATTTGTAAACCTGCGGACAAGCATATTACGTCTAACCGCTCCCTCTTGTCATCTGACAAATCCTCGGTGTCATAGTGTCCAAGATATTTTAAATTCTCCACTCTCTTAAGAGGTAGCCCGCCTATAGTGACACCGGCGGTACGAAAGCTGGCAGCTTAAGCCCCGCCCGAACACCAAGAGCTCACTCTTCTTTACATTATACTGTAGAACATGTAACTGCCCGTAAGCCTCGCACACCTTTAGCAATTTTCTGAGAGCACTTATCGTTGGGCTCAGCAGCATCTACGTAACTTATATTATTGATCATTGTACCATCAGTAGAGCATCCAACCATGGTTCCGCAGAGCTCAACGATGACCTTATTCACGTAGATTTTAAAGAGTACAGGTGAAGTCAACCACCCCTGTCTCACCCCACACTCTAGTTTATAAGTGCCTGAAAACTTTTCGGTCCATCTCATCGTGTTATTTTGATTATAGTACCAGTATTTCAATATTTCGACTAATTTCCAAGGCAATCCTAATCCATACAGTTTAGGCCAAAGCTTCACATACGAGACTAGGTCAAAAGCCTTGAAAAGGTCTTTATTGTATAAACTGGAGTCTTCGTATCAGTTTATTATCTGACGGTTTGTTTGAGCGTAAAAATGGTACTCTCCGTTGAAAGTCCTGTTCTAATGCCAAACTGAGCATCGTGCAAAATTAATTAAAACTCAGTTTGGTTGGTGGAAGGCCATTTTCTAAGACCGCCTGGCTAGGTACCACCATCGTATCTTAGTCTTGCCTATGGGTTCGGCTTAAAGATAAGATATAGCCAGTTCCCCATTGCGTTGGGGAATCTTGATAAGTCTACTTCCATCTTTGACGTCATCGTTACTTACCAATTGTGAGAAAAAAAACTGTTTAGTGGGGATTTTTTTTTACCCATGAACTTTACTTTTTTTCTTTGTTTGGATATTATAATCAGGGATGAATCACACACGATCATCTGACCCCGAACTTGGTTATATATTTATATTAATTGTTGGGCGGGTTGGTTTCCGCAACAAGGCGACCGATGCGCCTATTTTGCGATAGGTTGGTCGGCGTCACTGTCAATCCAACTACTCCAGAAAGTCCAGTAGCGACCTTGCGTGGCCGACGACCTCCTGGAGTAACCTCGGATCACCAAAGTGCACGACTTTGTACTGTGCCCCAAACTAGGATTCCGTGTGCTATGGAAACCAAAGACCTTCTTCATGGTCGTATCATCACGACTGAGGGACGTGACCATTGTGGGTCACTCTCGCCACCACAGCACTCCAGGCCACCTACTTCGATAGGCTGACGCATTTAAGGCAATTACTGGTATGACAAACATACACTGCGCACCAGAGACCTAGACCCGCATAAATTGCATACCTACTTAAAACGCATACCTACATAGAACACATACATACATAAAACACATACCTATATAAAACACATACGTACATAATACACACACCTATATAAAACACAAACCTACATTAAACACATACCTACATAAAACACATACCTACATTAAACACATACCTTCATAAAAAAACGAGACCTACAGTACTCGCATATGATGTATAACATGTGACAAAATACTTATGAAGTACATTCACGGGCCGACCCTTCGAATAGTAGTATGTCATCTTTGCCTTTGCCATCACACTAGGCGGAATGGCTATGACAACCTTAGTTTTCGAGAATTAAAAAACGTTCGCATTTCCTGTTACACATTTCCGTCCCATTTCACGAAATCGCTCCCGCAAATTGCAGGAAAGCGAGAGCAAAGATGTTACACATCAAAAAGTTATTCAACACCAACACATAGAGCAAACTAATAATAATTATATTTCTCACAAGAAAGGTGGGAAGCGAACCCAGGACACAACAATTAATATTACTTTGTATCTGCTTTTCACTCCTGTAAGTAAGAAAAAACTGAATTTTTTCCTTAAGGGTCCCCAGGGGGCTCTAGTTTCCATACTTACGTAGTTCCGCTTTTTAATACAAAAACTACATGCCGGATTGAATGCAAACTTTGCAAATATATATTGAGATTCGATGTACTAATATAAAACGGAAAAAAAATAGAGCAGTTTCAAACTTTCAGTTATGTTGAAATTTACAACGATTAAAATTAATTACAAACATCGATATGTGTCTACTCAATATATTCGCAAAGTTTCAATCCGGCATGTAGTTTTTTGTATTAAAGCGGAACTACGTTTGTATGGAAACCAGAGCCTCCTGGGGGACCCTTAAAGCTGCGGAACTTTATTATTGGCTATTAAAAGACCCCATGCTGTGTAGACTTTAATAAAATTGACAAAATGAAAGGAAAATGAATAGCTAAACATAAATTCAAATTTTCCTTCTACGTAACTAAAACATAGAATTACATAAAAACCCGTCAAGTGTGAGTTTGGCTTTCGCATCGATGGTTCCTAACCACTACACACTATATTTGCAACAGCCGCCGTCTATCCCTCCGATAGTGCGGTTATTTGTGCCACACGATAGGAAATAAAATATATTGGTGTTGTGTATTAATATCAAAATGTCAACCGGAGGGTTCAGCCGGAAGTCGCTGTTTCCCTACCCAAAGGTTACCTGGAAGAAATTGCTACCTAGCAATAAGGCCGCCAATTGTATAGGCTTTCTTCTATATTGTCAATTTCTTTTTTTATGTTGTGATGCAATAAAGAATATTGTATTGTATTGAAATCGTTTTAAAAACAGGCCAAGTGCGAGTTGGACTCGCGGTATGATTGTTCCGTACCACCACACCTCTCCACACAACTATGACAATGATACCTATTCACATGACAAACAAAAGACACAAACGCGAGCGACAGCAAAATACTACTAGCGCTATCTAGCGGTGTTTTAGTGAACTATTTTCCGTAAATGAATAATATATCATATTGAGTTTACCACTTTACTTTCAATTGATCGAATTCTTATAGGTTTTCCTGTAATCTGCAAGCAATGAACTATACTTTTTATTTTTTTCAAAATTTTAGGCTCCGTAGTTTTGGAGATCAAGGAGGGGGGGGGGGGAGGAATGGTCTATTTTCGTCTTCTTTCTTAAACAAAATCAAAACTATTTATTTTACAATAATAACAAAAATATATTTGAGATCCTCATAACGAGCCCTTTCATTTGATTCAATGTTACACAGTAAGGTTTGCAAAACTTTTTTTTTTAAATTTCCTATTTTTTTCCCCGAAATGACCCCTATAAAATATTTATTCACTATGCACATCTGTGTTTGGGTCATAGGATAACACCATCCTACTAAATTCCACCTAATTTGGTCCAGTAGATTCGGAGCAAATTTGCTGTGACAGACGGACGGACAGACAGACAGACGCACGAGTGATCCTATAAGGGTTCCGTTATATTTTTGTTGTACGGAACCCTAAAAACGATCGAAACATTTGAGTTTTTTTTATTCACAATTGATATGCCCTTGACATCATCTCACCTTATGGTAAGTGACGGTGATGCCGAAGATAAACGCGGACTTATCAACATTCCCCAACTTATCTTCATGCCGGACGGAACACATCAATGTTGTCACAATACGTATATTGCTACTTAAAATGTAATGGCAATAAGAAAAAATCTATTTTTAACCGACTTCAAAAAAGGAAGAGGTTTCTCAATTCGACCGTTTATTTTTTTATGTGTGTTCGCGGATAACTTTGTCGTTTATGAACCGATTTTGATGATTCTTTTTTTTTTAAAAGTAGATGTCCCAAGGGTGGTAACATGATAAGGAAACCAGGATCTGATGATGGCATCCCAGAGAAATCGAGGGGAACCTTAGTTTCCTGTTCGAAGTCGGTTTTTTTTTGTTCAAAATTATTTTTGTTGGAGAAAATCGATCTATTAATAAACGATATAGTAAAAATCTGCTTAATTAATTCGGTCCGTCGACAAAGTTTAGCGCTTAAGCCGATCTAAACCCTACGCATACAGGATTTACCAAGTTATAAGCCGGCGCGAAGTTATTTATAAGCCGCGTAAGACTTGTAGCAACATGTCAATGTTTCCCTCCGGCCGATTAATATGCAAATAACATTGTCTAACACGTCTCCTGAAAACGACTGAAAATTATGTTTTGACGGTAATCCATTTAGTTTATAAACAATAAGTTCGTACAGGGCGATATATTTTCTGACGAGAGACAAAACAGTGAATTGTATCATTGTATGGAAAAAAACATAGTAACCACTGAATGGATTTGAGAATATTATTTTCATATATCCGTTTTTTTTAGTTTCCTCTCTTGATTTTTTAGGGTTGCCACCATACTAAAAAAAAACCTTATTTTTTTATCAAAAATGTCTACATCGATTTGATGAAACCCTGTACGTCCCCATAACTTTACATAGGTAGCCCACTATACATTATATGTTATCTGTTATTTTTTCTCAATAATGACTGTAACGATTTCAATAGCACTTTTCGAATTACTTAAACTTAATAAAATACGCTACAGGGTACTTTATTATTCTAAAAAAATCGTAACAAGGTATCTTTTATACAAATCTAGAATATTCGTATGTTTTTCGTCAAGTCTGACATACACCTCTTTTTTATGCTACAAGGTAAGCGTTTTTATAATTTATGCTACAAGGTAAACGTTTTCATAATTTTTGCTACAAGGTAAGCGTTGTCATAATTTTTGCTACAAGGTAAGCGTTTTCATAATTTCCTCATGCTAGGTAATGACGGCTAAGAAACAAAGTATGCATGCACATAGTAGCAATTTATACTTAAGAACTGATGAAACTGAATTAGTAATAGTAATTCCATCATCGGAATCTTAGCAAAAGTAATTTTTGACTTACCATACCATCATCATCATCATATCAGCTCACTGACGTCCACTGCTGAACATAGGCCTCCCCCAAGGATTTCCATGACGACCGGTTCTGCGCTGCCCGCATCTAGCGGCTTCATGCGACCTTCACCAGGTCATCGGTCCACCGAGTGGGAGGACTACCTTCGCTACATTTTCCGGTGCGCGGTCGCCACTGGAGAACTTTAATGCCCCAACGGTCATCTGTTCTACGAGCTATGTGCCCCGCCCATACCAAGTAATTATAAATTATTTTTATTATTAATTGTTCATAATTGATTATTTAATATTTGAATTTTAAGAATACGAGATTATATCCAAACTGATTTGTTATCCTGTTATTCTTTTTTAGGGTTCTGTACCCAAAGCGTACCAACGGGAACCTATTACTAAGCCTACGCCATCAGTCCGTCCGTCTGTCCGTTCGCATCTTTCAAACCTTTCACAGATTGTTAACAACATTGATGTTAACAACAAGATAAGATAGCCGGTTCACCATTGCGTTGGGGAATACTGGTAAGCCCGCTTCCATCTTCGGCATCGTCGTCACTTATCATCAGTTGATATGATGCCAAGGGCATACCAATTGTGAATTTAAAAAATGCATTAATTTGCATTTCTGAATGCAATCGAATATTATTATCCATATCCAATAAAATATCATGGTATAATCATTTTGATTCAGAACTTCAAAACCACGTACTTCATTGTTTACGAAGTTTGATTCAGAACTTCAGAACCACGTACTTCATTGTTTACGAAGTTTGATTCAGAACTTCAGAACCACGTACTTCATTGTTTACGAAGTTTGATTCAGAACTTCAGAACCACGTACTTCATTGTTTACGAAGTTTGATTCAGAACTTCAGAACCACTTACTTCATTGTTTACGAAGTTTGATTCAGAACTTCAGAACCACGTACTTCATTGTTTACGAAGTTTGATTCAGAACTTCAGAACCACGTACTTCATTGTTTACGAAGTTTGATTCAGAACTTCAGAACCACGTACTTCATTGTTTACGAAGTTTGATTCAGAACTTCACAACCACGTACTTCATTGTTTACGAAGTTTGATTCAGAACTTCAGAACCACGTACTTCATTGTTTACGATGTTTGCCGAGAGACATTGAGAAAATAGAAGCACTGTCCATTATACCATTGACATTTAAAAAGTGTAGGTACATAATGTACCTATTGTATAAATCAAATCAAATCAAAATGTTTTATTTTAAATAGGTGTTTACACACATTTTTAAATATTAAAAAAAAACTTATTGAATTTTACAAAAAAATGTCATGATTCAGATTACAGTCTCAGGTAATGGTATTTGTTATAGAATCAACTTAAATATCTTTGTCATTTACATAATCTATCTTCTTCTTCTAAATATATATAACTCAAAGGTGACTGACTGACTGACATAGTTATCAACGCACGGCCCAAACCACTGGACGGATCGGGCTGAAATTTGGCATGCAGGTAGATGTTATGACGTAGGCATCCGCTAAGAAAGGATTTTGATAAATTATCACGGGAACCGCAAAAATTGGGATCAGCGCGGGCGAAGCTGCGGGCATCCACTAGTTATTTTATAATATCCTCTAGAGCACAAGCATTTTTTGACATAAGTCTTGAATTTATTCTCTGACAAACTAGTTACATTTTCTGGAATTTTTGAATCTTATACACTTAATATAGTGATAGTTATGTAAAAATAAAATAAAAAAAATATTTTAAATAAATTGAATATCCTGCCCAGTTAATGGGCGGAACAACCGTTTAACCTTTGGCTTTTATTTAATATATTTTAGGATACCCAGTATAATGTAATGCGTGGCCACGGGTTCAATAACCAACTTTATGTCCAAACTGATGAAACAAACAAAAAATTCCAAGTACCTCGACGTGATGCTCCATGTGGTATGCTCTTGGATACAAAACACCTAAGATGTAGATATGGCACGGCACCAATTACGTGACGGCACTTCGAGGGGAGATTGGCGCAAAAAAAAGGATAGAAACGAGAGGAACTAATTTAAAAAAACTGTTTTTTTTTATTATTCTCAATTTGTAAGCCCTTGGCATCATCTCACATGATGGTAAGTGACGATGATGCCAATGGTTATCTCATCTTCAAGCCGGAACACATCAATGTTGTTAACACTGATGTTTGGCGGCAAGACTTAGATAAGATGGTGGTAGCTAGCCAGGCGGGCTTAGAAAATGCCCTACCACCAACCAAACCGAGTCTTACAAGTTGACCCCGCCGGGAATCGAACCCGCGACCTACTGATGTGAAGGGTATGGACTAACCATTACGCCACGGAGGCGGTTAAATTTATTGAATTGAATTTATTTATTTTATTGAAAATAAATATAAAAATTGAAATTGCTTATTTAACCTCTAATATATAGATACATCAATTTCTATTAAATTGCTTCCCTGGTGAAGATAAAGCAAGAAATTATGATGCTATAATAATTATTTCATGAGATAACCCCACTTCTGGCTAAGTGTTCAGATTAAGACTCTTAATTTACACCTTTAAGGTCATGGCATATAGATCTGAGATAGGGCAGATATTAAGTTACAGGGGAAGGATATTTTTAAGCTAAAAATCATGACCTATATTAAAGGTTAAAATTATTCATTCACGAACTTAATATAGAATCATATTTTGAGAGTACCACGTACCAATATATTATTATGTCTTAACATTTTAAGAGTCCCCAGGAGGCTCGAGTTTCCATGCAAATGTAGTTCCAGCTTTAATACAAAAATTACATTTAATTAATCCAAACTTTGCAAATATATTGAGTTTATATTAAACGAAGGCTATTGTACTGAAAATTTAAACTGCTCTTATTTTTTTCCGTTTTATATTAGTCCATCGAAAACTAATTACAAACATCGATATGTGTCTACTCCATATATTCGCAAAGTTTGGATTCTATCTGGCATGTACTCAGATAGCGTTGCCGACTCGTAGTCACACCAGATTATCACACCAGTATGACAAACAAGATCGAATGACAATATTCAATTCAAATTATTGAATGAATGTGTAAAGCTATCACTATGGAAAAATATATAATACTCGTACACTTAACGTAATGAAAAATCGATTTAATTCAATTTTAAAACTATTACCACTTTTTAATGTAAAAAAAAAATACTGTAGACCCTGTTTTTGGCATTAATTGCAAAATTTCTCGAAAATAATTAGTTAATGTTGAATGAAACCAACACACAAAAATCTGTGACTTTAATACTTTTTATTTTATTTGAACACATTTTTTTAAACTTATTTGAAAGTATAGAAAAGTAATAAAAAATCGAGACTTGGGCGTTCGGCTTCAACGTTACAGCCGCGTTGAAGCCCGCATTGATTTGAACTTAAAATGAATAGACTTACATTCGATATTATTTTAACACGTTTCAACCTGCTCGGATGGAGGCATCTTAAAGCCTCAAGGCGGAACTACGTTTTTATGGAAACTCGAGCCTGTAAATTAGGGCTATCAGGCCTTAGTCGACCACGCGGGCCCAGTGCGGGTTGGTCAACTTCACACACAACCTTCTAGTTTTATCGCAGGCGTGTGCAGGTTTCCTTAACGATGTTTTCCTTCACCTTTAAAGCAACCGGTAAGTATGTACATAAGTTTTGAAAAACTCATTGGTACATTGGCCGTCCAGATTTGAACCCGGTACCTCTGGTTAGAAGGACTGAGTGGTTACCGGTTGAGCCACCGATGCTTCAGGGTGTAATGGGTCTACAGGGAAATAAAATTACCCATGGGTCAAATCACCGGGTCCACGGGTAAACGCCGGAAATTTGTACCTTTATTAAGAACGGGTTAAGATTACTTACTCTAAACAAGATACGGGGCAAAGGCTAAAGGGCAATGGAGCGTGCTATGCTCGGAGTTTCTCTGCGTGATCGAATCAGAAACGAGGAGATCCTCAGGAGAACTAAAGTAACCGACATAGCTCACAGAATCGCTAAACTGAAGTGGCAGTGGGCAGGGCACATAGCTCGTAGAACAGATGGCCGATGGAGTAGTAAAGTTCTCGAGTGGCGACCGGGTACCGGAAAACGTAGCGTAGGCAGGCGGTTGACCGACGACCTGGTGAAGATCGCGGGAAGCCGATGGATGCGGGCAACGCAGGACCGGTCGTCGTGGAAATCCTTGGGGGAGGCCTTTGTCCAGCAGTGGACGATTTCCGGCTGATATGATGATGATGATGAAACAAGATACGTCGTTGCTTGTAAGTACGTATGGTTTTAATTTATGTATCAAGGGGACCAAGTCATAGTATTGAATTGAAGGTGAATGAAATAATTGAAGTAATTACGTTCTGCAGTACAGTTCATAGTACATTTTACTACGAGATGCGGGAACTTCCTTTTCTTTTACAAAACCACAACAAAACGGTGCAAACCATTGTTGTGCGGGTGAAAATGATTCGGAATTTTAATTTTCTTGTTCCATTGTTCATTCTGGCTAGTATTTGCATCGCATAATTATAATGAAAAGTAATTAAGGACGGTCAGTAATATTAATAATTGTGATAAACGAATACGAAATATTAACAAATATAAATATTTCAAAAACCAACCACTTAAAAAACATACTTAAACTTGTTTTTATTTTTTTAATAATTTTCTTTTAAATTTGTACTTTATAATTGAAAAATAATATAAGCTTATTTATTTCTATATTATTTTATTGTAACTAACCTACTATAAGTTTTACTAACATACTATGGATCGCAGTTATCTGAAATAAACAATTTTAATTTAATTTAATTTAAATTTATTATTAAGTTATTTAAAAAAATCTATATTTTATTATATTTCATTTAATAGGTTTACCAACGAATGTTTCCATTATAACACGTAACAGTTATTTTAACAAAATAACCTCAATTAAAATATATACAACAAGAAAACAATCCATGGAAAACCAACCAAGAAACTGAATATTTTTTCTCAAATTCTAGCAATCCTTGGTAATGTATAAGGTGTAACAAAATTAGCTTAAACTATTTTAACTGCTGCTTCTACCCATTGAAATTGAACAACTTTCCCCATGGAACACATAGTCAAATCGCAAAAAAAAATTTGGCTCTCCCATACTAACTCGATCAGCTGATCAGCCAACTTAGTATGGGAAGTTTAACGTTTTTTTTGAGAATTTACTATGGGTTTCATGGAGAAAGTTGTTCAGTTTCATGGGTAGAAGCACTAGTTAAAATAGTTTCAGCAAATTTTGTTAGACCTTATATAGAGTGTAACAAAAGTGGTGTAACACAAACTCCTGTTCGTGTGGCAGAGTGTGGTGTTACAAAATGTGAACTAAATTTCGATGATAACCATCGACACGATAGAACAAGAAGAACGACCCATTAATTTGCAAAATAAAATTGGCCTCTCCAATCAAAAATAGTCAATCAGTCATTTTGTATGAAGTTTTTTTTTTGAAGTAAAACTTCTTTACGCACGCTTGACTTGGGGAGTAAGCTGGTGGATGCGTGACGATAGCGTTACGGAAGTGTAATCGGGCGAGGCGAACGGAAGTTGAGAGGGATATATAAATTAGTGAAGATAGAAAGAGAGATACTATTTATTTTTGTTTACCAACAATACCGGTTGCTAAGGCAACAATAGCGGTTGTTAAAACAATCAAAACAAACATATAAGATAAAAAAGATTTGATCATTTTCAGAGGATAATAAAACTATTTTCATAAACTGTCTATACGTCCATATGACAAAAAAGATTTGATTATGATCTGAAGACTAAGTATTTAGTTTCATACATATAGATGGAGCTAAAGAACTTTTACTTCAATCGTGTGGTCTAAATCACACTCGTATTTTCTTTGCAAATTGAGTATAGAAAGAAAAAAAAGAAAGAAATTGAGAAAGTTGTTCAGTATGATGAGAAGAAGGCTTAAATAATAGCTGCTACATCAATTTTTTTATAATATAATATTGTACTTGATTCTGAACATTATATTGTACAGTCACGGAGTTTAAATGTTTCGCAGATTAAAGTCTGTTCAATTTTGTCGAGTTATGAAATTAGTTATACGTGTCAGTCGTCCTCACATCAGTCGTATGATCACGAATAAGTAGGTAGGTACTTCATAAACCCGGAAAATTTAAGATTCGTGTATCTGCTAAAGAATTGAATTCCGTGACCGTACGAACCCCCAAAAACTTTTTCCCAAAATGATTTTCAGAAGAAGAAATTAGTGAAGAGACCATTGGAGTTATCTAAAAACTGACATACTAACTCTCCAATTAAAATCAAGGAATAAACAACAAGGCAGAAATGAGTACTTCCACTAGGGCCTTAAGAGTCTCCAGGAGGCTCGAGTTTCCATACAAACGTAGTTCCGCTTGAATACAAAAAACTACATATCAGATTGAATCCAAACTTTGTTAATATATTGAGTAGACACATATCGATGTTTGTAATTAGTTTTCATCGTAGTAAATTTTAACGTAACTAAACGAAGGCTTAAATTAGTTTTGTACTGAAAGTTTCAAACTGCACTTATTTTTTCCATTTTATATATTAGTACATCGATAACTAATTACAAACATTGATATGTGTCTCCTCAATATATTTGCAAAGTTTGGATTCAATATAGCATGTAGTTTTTGTATTAAGGCAAAACTACGTTTGTATGGAAACTCGAGCCTCCTGGCGGCCCTTAAACAAAGAATACTTACAATTACCTTCAAGAATGAACTTAATAAAAACGCAGTTAAAAGTGACAAAGTCAATTAAAATTAAAGTGCAAGTATATCCCCCTCTATTGATAGCACATTGTAATTCAAGTTTAGGGATTTAAAATGTTTACTAAAAATAAGTGCCAATTACAGTCTTTAAAACAGTAATGAATAATTATACAGGGTGTAAAAAAATTGGTGAAGGATCCGTTAACTGGGGGTTCTACTCATCATACTGAACAGCTTACCCCAAGGAACCCATAGTCAATTCGCAAAAAAAATTTCAACGCTTCGCTCCATACAAAAATGCAGAAAATTTGTCAATCAGCTGATCGTTTAGTATGAAGAGGTCAAAATTTCATAAAACATTTCAGAAAACTTGTAGAAGAAAAGTTGTTCAGTATGATGAGTAGAAGCCCCAGTTAACGGGACCTACACCAATTTTGTTACACCCTGTATATACATAATATCTTTTGTAAAAATTAAAAAAATAAACAATCATTAATTATTCAACCATTGTTTCAAAAATTTTATAAATAAAAACACAATTTAATAATAAAATAAATAACTTTGGCTTTTATTGCGGAGAACGTTTCTATAATTTCATCTTCAGTATTAAGTATATAAAAAGTGCATCAGCATAAAAACATTATAATGACCACCGTATTTAATTATTTTATCACCATTGTCTTTAATAAAAATATACAGAATTTTGGGTCTCTTTTCATGAATTATCTTCTTTTTGACGGACTTTAAAAAAGGAGGAGGTAGGGCATTTTCTAAGCCCGCCTGGCTAGCTACCACCACTTATCCTAAGTCTTGCCGCCAAATATCAATGTTGATATCATTGGTGTGTTCCGGCATGAAGATAAGATAGCCAGTTTCCCATTGCGTTGGTGAATCTTGGTAAGCCCGCTTCCATCTTCGGCAACATCGTCACTTACCACCAGGTGAGATGTTGTCAAGGGTTTACCAATTGTGAATAAAAAAAATAAAAAAAAAGGTTTCTCAATTCGACCGTATATATTTTTTTATGTGTGTTCGCAGATAACTTCGTCGTTTATGAACCGATTTTGATGATTCTTTTTTTGTTAGAAAGGTGATATCAAGGGTGGTACCATGATAAGGAAATCGGGATCTGATGATGGCATCCCAGAGAAATCGAGGGGAACCTTAATTTCCTGTTTGAAGTCGGTTTTTTTTGTTCAAAATTATATTCTACATTTCATTCCCCTACAAATACTCGTGACGGTGGTGCTGTCCGTGTGAACTGGCCTACTCTTGTCAAAGGCATTAATGGCACATTCAATAATTTTAATGTACTAGCTGTCCCGGCGAACTTCGTACCACCTTACACTACACTACACACCCTACCCTACACTACACTACACTGCACTTCCCTACCCTACCCTACCCTACCCTACTCTACCCTACCCTACCCTCCAATACACTATAATACACTACCCTACCCTACTCTACCCTACCCTACCCTACCCTAGCCTACCCTAGCCTACCCTACACTACCCTACCCTACCCTACATAAGAACCTTCTCCTGACAATAACAAACTCAACAAAAAAAGAATTAGCGAAATCGGTCCAGCCGTTCAACCGTGATGCGATGACCAAGGGAAATAGAGATTAATTTTTATATTTATAGATTACTTCTCGTATCATTTTGTTGTCGTGTCCTTGTGACGCTATTTTTTATATTCAATAGTATCATTTTGACATTACTAACTAACGATTACGACTTTTTTTAATTTGTTCACAAACTTTCACATTGTGTAACGTAATCACAATGTATGTACGATGTTCAAAAATAGCATGTAACTATGCATCTACAAGTACTTTGAATAAAAATTAGAATTTAAATTTTCATTGTGGCTTATCATCTTCATCATCATATCAGCTCATATACGACCCCACTGAGGGGATCGAGCCTACCCTGAATTAGGACGATCGAACCTTAGTCGACCACGCGGGCCCTGTGCGGGTTGGTCGACTTCAAACACAACCTTTGTTTTCTTTAGGAATCTATAAGTCGAGAGTGAATAGGCACTATTTGAGCTTGCGTGTTACATCCTCGGCTTCATTGACACTTACCATTAGGTGAGGTGCAGCCAAACGCACTCAAATCTACTATGTAAAAATAAGTCGGGTTTTCCTTCCAGACGCTATAACTCCAGAACGCACGAACCGATTTCGCTAATTCTTTTTTTGTCGAAATCGTTATTGTCAGGAGAAGGTTTTTATGTAGGGTAGGGTAGGGTAGGGTAGGGTAGGGTAGTGTAGTGTAGGGTAGGGTAGTGTAGGGTAGGGTAGGGTAGTGTAGTGTAGGGTATGGTAAGGTAGTGTAGTGTAGGGTAGTGTAGTGTAGTGTAGGGTGGTGTAGTTTAGTGTAGTGTAGGGTAGTGTAGTGTAGTGTATGTAGGGTAGGGTAGTGTACGGTAGGGTAGTGTAGGGTAGTGTAGGGTAGAGTAGTGTAGTGTAGGGTAGGGTAGTGTAGTGTAGGGTAGAGTAGTGTAGGGTAGGGTTGTGTAGGGTAGGGTAGTGTAGTGTAGGGTAGTGTAGTGTAGGGTAGGGTAGTGTAGTGCAGTGTACGGTAGGGTAGGGTAGGGCAGTGTAATGTAATGTAAGGCGGTACGTAGTTCGCCGGGACAGCTAGTTTTTAATAAAAAGAACCTTCGAGTTTCTTCGCAGGCGTGTGCAGGTTTCCTCACAATGCTTTCCTTCATCGTAAGAGCGTCGGATAAATGTACAAATGAAATCGAAATTCGAAAACACATTGGTACGTGGCAGAATTTGAACCACGACGCCACCGGAGCTCTTGTGGCTAATCAGCTGATTAGAATATTAGAAATAAAAAAAAGTGTTATTTCAGCATCATTGTAGAACAAAAGTGGATCAGTTTCATGAATAGAAGCCCCGCTCAATTTTAGCCCACATCCTGTATGTTAGATAACTCGTAAGTATACATATTTTATGTATTAGTTGGCTAATAATGATAACTTTATACGTTATGGGAATATGGTTCTGTTTTGGTTTAGCTAATGGGTAATATGTCCACTCCGCGTACAATAAAGGATATATATATAATATGCATGATTTTTTTTTGCTTCAATAAAAGCTCATTCATATAAGAAACGGTATACAAAAAATATTTTTGAATAAATATTAAAATAACCAAGATAAGTCCATTAAAGATTTATCTCTATGTCTTTCTAGCAAAACAGAATGTAGCATAGAGTTTATATGGACCGTGTGTTTTATTTTGTCGTCACATTTACATATCGGATCTCTCTGTCTAATTTTGTATTTGTCTTCCGTATTTCTTGGCCGATTAAAATTTTCATTTTACTTTTTGACATCGTTATTACGGATTTTTTTATATTTTGCTAAGAAATGCGATAAAAAATTTTCATGCATACACCCTATTATGAATAGCGAAACACTATGAAAACTAAATACTTACCTTAATTTAATACATAGTACATTCTTCTTCTTGGGGTGCCATATCCTAACAGATGTCAGCGACCACCACACGGAATACCTCTCTTTTCTGTGCCAGTCTGCTAAGTAGTACATAGTACATTACATATTGTAATTTAATACATAGAACATAACATATTGTAATGTTTTTAATTACAAATGAACTAAACTGAACTGAAAATGGAATTAATTGCTGTAGACGTATTACCTCACAGGTATTACTTTAATCAACAGTGTGTGTGTGTGTGTGTGTGTGTGTGTGTGTGTGTGTGTGTGTGTCTAAGCAAACAGCAGATGTAAGTTTGTAATAGTCGCAAAAAATTATATTTTTTGGATTTTTCCCTTTTTTTTGTGCTATGAAACATTGCTTCTTCCCAAATTTTATGATTCTAGGGGAACGAGCAGTACCCTATAGGTTTTTATTTACTTACAAATAACAAAAAATGTGACACAAATGGTAGTAAAATGGCCGTATCTTTTTATTGCTTTAACTGTGAAATATGAATTTTAACAGCTTCAAGGGACCATAGACTTAAGTATTAGATATTAATTTCAACTTGATATAATGCGTGCCACTAAGGACGAGACTGGAAACACCACGTAAAACATTAAAAAGATAAAGTAGGAAGCATAAGAAATAGTTATCCTTAATATATAGTTATTCTTACTCAGGTACTTCCGTACCTAAAAAGAGGTCTCAGCCATGGAATATGTAAAAATAAACTACTTTCAATTTTCTATTTTTCTATTTTCCTAAACCTTTGCTTCTTTTGACATATAGGTGTACACGTAGTAAACCATCTTCTTTGCCTTTTTAATGTTTTACGTGGTGTTTCAAGTCTCATTTTTAGTGGCACGCACTTTACCTCCACGCGTTCCTGAGAAGAGGGTCTTAGACAGACAGGCAGACAGACGGACAACGAAGTGATCATGTAAGAGTTTCTTCTTTTTTTTGAGGTACAGAGCCCTAAAAAATAAGGTTAGGTTTACCAAAATGGAAGGTCAAAAATCTAAATTATTTAGCGAATGTTTAAATGTACGATGTTTTGGTTCTAACCTGATTGCTTACGAACGCTCTCTAAGCCGAAACCTTTCTGAAGTAATCCTCAGCCAAGCAAGCATACTTACCTAGGCTACCTCAAATACTCACCTAGGCTACCTTAGATGCTTACTTAGGCTACATCATATACTCACCTAGGCTACCTCAGATAGTCACAGAGGCTACCTCAAATACTCACCTAGGTAACCTCAGATACTCACCCAGGCTACCTCAAATACTCACCTAGGTAACCTCAGATATTGATATTCACCCAGGCTACCTCAGATACTCACCTAGGCTCCCTAAGATACTCACCTAGGCTCCCTCAGATACTTACCTAGGCTACCTCAGACACTTACCTAGGCTACCTCAGATACTCGCCCAGGCTACTTCAGATACTTACCTAGGCTATCTCAGATACTCACCTAGACTACCTCAGATTACTTTTCTAACCAAAAATTATAAAAATTAACGCATAACACGTTAAAACACCGACTTCCATCGCAACAACTTTGTGCAATATTGTATCAATATTTTTGGTTTTTGTTAATTTTCTAAAAAAGAAAATTACCAATTTTATCGAAAAAAAACCCGTTAAAGTGCGCGTCAGAATCGCGCACAAAGGGTTTCGGACCATCATACTAGATGGCGCCGGATTCTTCACGTTTCAAAAAAACACGTTATACGTATGAAGACTTCCATTTTTCCAAATTTTTAGTATTTGTTGTTATAGCGGCAACAGGAACACATCATCAGTAAAAATTTCGACGGTCTAGCTATCACGGTTCATGAAATACAGCCTGGTGACGGACGGACGGACAGACAGACGGACGGACAGCGGAGTCTTAGTAGTAGGGTCCTTTTAATACCCTTTGGCTACGGAAACCTGAGAAAGAATCATGTAAATCGATTCACAACATGCGACGATATCATGTAACAAACAGACACAAAAAACATACAGCCGAAATGAGAACCTCGTTCTTTTTGGAAGTCGGTTGAAAAAACAGGTCGCTACACGTCTACGTGGTGCAGCTGTCGTTCAATTCAATTCTATATATGTGCAAATTACACTCTTTCTGATAGTCATAAAATAATAATAACAATATCATTTGTGAAGAATCAAGAAATAAACAATAATTAGTTAATAAAATTACACTCTTTCTGATAGTCATAAAATAATAATAACAATATCATTTGTGAAGAATCAAGAAATAAACAATAATTAGTTAATAAAATTACACTTGTGGGGTTGTGGGGTGTGTCGCCACACACTCTTTCTGATAGTCATAAAATAATAATAACAATATCATTTGTGAAGAATCAAGAAATAAACAATAATTAGTTAATAAAATTACACTCTTTCTGATAGTCATAAAATAATAATAACAATATCATTTGTGAAGAATCAAGAAATAAACAATAATTAGTTAATAAAATTACACTCTTTCTGATAGTCATAAAATAATAATAACAATATCATTTGTCAAGAATCAAGAAATAAACAATAATTAGTTATTAACGTCAAAATAAATTAAATCCTTGATATAAACCAGATTATGTCATTAGAACATTAAAATAATATGACACGAAAAGTTATACATGAAAATCATTGAATGCATTTAACAAAAGTAGGCCAGTTCACACGGGTATAACGCGAGAGTCAGCCATCGCTCCCATCAACCGTATTAGAGGGAAATCTAATATGGTTGATGGAAGCGATGCGAATTCTAATCGTCATTCAACTCACCTGGGTATAGAGACAGGAACCAGTGCACGTG
This sequence comes from Coleophora flavipennella, assembly GCA_947284805.1. Taxonomy (NCBI): domain Eukaryota; kingdom Metazoa; phylum Arthropoda; class Insecta; order Lepidoptera; family Coleophoridae; genus Coleophora; species Coleophora flavipennella. The sequence goes on along the minus strand of OX369255.1, from coordinate 19,225,148 downwards.
AAACACGGAAACCGTCGAGTTAAATGCCCCTAACCATCAAACCCATCCAAGTGATTAACTGTTCTGATCAGTTAATCTAAGTGACCGTTTGTTAACTCTTAATTGTACAACAAAATATACAGTTATAGGTACCGAATAGGAACAACATGCACAAAGGCGGACATCTTTCAGTCAACCCTTAATTACTGAAAGGATTTAAATAATGAGCAAAAAAACAAATTGGTACACAATTTAGAAGAAGTGAAAACAATAATTAAAAGTAATAAACAGATATACAGGATGTATCATAAAGGTGCAGAGATACTATAAAGTGGGTTTGTACCTTGCTTGTACTCATCAAACTGAACAACATAAAATCGGCCAACTGAATGGCGGGTTTTGTAAGAAAAATAAAAAAAACTATTACCCCTATATAATAATTCCTCATGTTTCCTTCACCTAAAGGTTGCCGAAGAGATCGCTTGTTATCGATAAGATCGCAAATATGTATGTACAACTTCCTTAATCATTGTATCTTTTTTTTCTCTTAATGTTGTGCAATAAAGTGTTTTCAATCAATCAATCAATAAAAATACCTACTTACTTACTTATTTAATAAAATTTTAATAAATATAGAAATACATAAATATCTTCATACTATAGTACTTTACATACTTACATATACTATAAATATATACTAAAATAGACACAAATAAACGGATCTCAAGTATTCTTAAGACGGGCCTTGAACGTGGACATGGAGGGACACGCTCTTATTTCACAGATGTTTTGTATTTAAGTGAAGCCAAGCAACCCCTGGTCCTACATATTTCCCGCTCTCATTGAAGGCAATTAAAATGAAACCGACGTTTATGCCACTTCGCATGTTTGTTACCGAGAACAATAAAAACTTCCACGCGGACAGTTTTATAGAATGGCAACACTCGCTCGTCGGGAATTCAGCAAATGTAACCAGGTCACTATGTGCTTGCAATAACGTTGCAATAAGTGCCGTGTCACGTATAGCCACATACGGTCAAGTACCACTCTAGGTCTACTCTACAGGTTGTAACAAATTTATGAGACCCAGCATCACATTCTACTCTCTACAGGTGTAACAAATTGATGAGACCCAGCATTACATTCTACTCTCTAGAGGTTTTAACAAATTGATGAGACCCGGCATCACATTCTTTTCTCTACAAGTTTTAACAAATTGATGAGACCCGGCATCACATTCCACTCTCTACAGGTGTATTAACAAATTGACGAGACCCGTCATCATATTCTACTCTCTACAGGTGTAACAAACTGATGAGACCCGGCATCATATTCTGCTCTCTACAAGTTTTAACAAATTGATAAGACCCGCCATCACATTTTACTCTCCACATGTGTAACAAATTGATAAGACCCGGAATCACATTCTACTCTCTACAGGGTGTTACAAATTGATGAGACCGGGCATAACAAAGGCTGTAACAAATTTATAAGACCCGCTATCGCATTCTAGTCTATACAGGGTGTAACAAATTGATGAAACCCGCCATCGCATTCTACTCTCTACAGGTTGTAACTAATTGATGAGACCTGGAATCACATTCTACTCTCTACAGGATGTAACAAATTGATGAGACCCGGCATCACATTAAACTCTCTACTGGGTGTAACAAATTGATGAGACCCGTCATCACATTAAACTCTCTACAGGGTTTAACAAATTGATGAGACCCATCATCACATAAAACTCTGTACAGGTCGCGGGTTCGATTCCCGGTGAGGTCAACTTGTAAGATTCGGTTTGGTTGCCTAAAGGGCATTTAGGGCATTTTCATAGCCCGCCTGGCTAGCTACCACCATCTTATCTAAGTCTTGCCGCCAAACATTAGTGTTGACAGCATTGATGTGTTCCGGCTTGCAGATAAGATAGCCAGATCCCCATTGCGTTGGGGAATTTTGGTAAGCCCGCTTGCATCTTCGGCATCGTCTTCACTTAAAAAGGACTTATCATGTGGATTTAAAAAAAGAGTAAACCGATTTGACCAATAGTAAAAGAGGGGTTATTAGATTCGTCTCGCATCGTGTGTCTCGGAAAATCTAATTTATCGGACGCTACACTCCCTAATTGTGAACACACAGAGCACCTACCCTTTCAGTTTTTTTTTAGGTGTAAACAGATAATAGTAGCCTCTTTCCAATAGGAAATTTGTAAAAGTACAAACGATTTTTTTCTTCTTATCGTGTGGCACAATTAACCGTGCTATCCAAGGGATATACGGCGGTTGCCTGGTGGTGCACTTAGCATCAACCGCGGTCACGTTTAGAGCATTTAAATTTACACCTACGAACGTGTGGAACGCGACGTTCATGCACATCTGGAATCAGATGTGCAGGTTTCTTCACGATGTTTTCCTTCACCGTTAAAGCAATCGGTGAGTATATGTACGTAGGTTTCGAAAAACTTATTGGTACATTGGCCGTCTGGATTTGACCCCAGGGTCGTTACCGGTTGAGCCTTCGACGCTTTTTACAAACTATAAAATGACGTTCTCTCTTATTAAACACCTTCGAATATATTTTTCTATGTTGTGCGTCGTATAACTTATGAACAGTAAAATTTTCGAAGAATAATTAATGTCGTTATTCATAATTACTATAGACTATGCTACGGCTTGTAATAAGGTTAAAAGTCAGAAAGCAAGCTTCACAAAAATGGTTCTATATCTTAGTCTCTTCTCCTTTTATTTTATTGTCTTTTAGGGTACCGTGCACCCCGCGCGGGTGACCAATGGGACCCTATTACTAAACCTCCGCTGTCTGTCCGTCTGTCAGCAGGCTGTATTTCATGGACCGTAATAGGTAGACAGTTGAAATTATCTCAGTATATAATGCCGCTATAACAACAAATACAAAAAATTAGAAAAAGTGAAAAAATAAGGGTCTACAGAGAAAAAAACGTGTTTTTTGTAGGTCTTCAGAAGGATTTTTTGATGTGTAACATCTTTGCTCTCGCTTTCCTGCAATTTGTGGGAGTGATTTCGTGAAATGGGACGGAAATGTGTCCCATGTGTAACAGGAAGCCGCGTTTTTTCAGGCTTTAAAAGCGCGGAAAAGGCAAAGGTACCTATGACCATACAGCCTAGTCTGCCGTATCTTTGCCGTCCTTTTATAAAGTATTTTGTCACATGTTACACATCATATGCGAGTACTGTAGGTCTCGCTCGAATTTTTTTATTTAGCTCTATCGTAAAAACGGTGATTCATACAAGCGTGAAACTTGGTGTTAATAAAGCACTAACACTGAGTTTAAACACAAAGTACAAAAAATTGGTCAAGTGTGAGTCGTACTTGCGCTAAGGAGTCCTAACTTAATGACAAAGAAAAAACATATTTTTGAGCTCGCGTTTATGTCTTTTGTTTGCAATGTGAATAGGTATCATTGTCATTATTACTATGTAGTTGTAAGGAGAGGTGTGGTGATAAGGAACCCTCGGAGTGCTAGTCAGACTTACACTTGGCCAGTTTTTTAACTCATATCTTGATTCTTTGGTTTGTTCCGACTTTAGCATTGTCACAAAACAGCATAGCTAACCACTGGCAAGGGAAGTTAGCTACAGTTCTTAAATATTTCTTCTTCATCATCATCGTCATATCAGCTGAAAGACGTCTGCTGCTTGAAAAAGGATTCCACAAGGATTTCCACAACGACCGGTCCTGCGCTGCCCAGCGGCTTCCCGCAACTTTCAACAGGTCTTCGGTTCACCGAGTGGGATGCCTTAGCTACGTCTTCCGGTGTGCCGTCGCCACTTGGGAACTTTACTGCCCAACGGCCATCTCTTCTACGAGCTATGTGCCCAGCGTGCCCTGCCCACTGCTACTTAATTTTAGCGATTCTTAAAGATGTGTCGGTCACTTTAATTCTCTTACGGATTTCCTCAGTTCTAATTCGATCACGCAGGGAAACTCCAAGCATAGCACGCTCTATCACCCTTTGGGTGACCTTGAGCCTTCTTATGATGAGGTTCATAGTAAGTGACTATGTCTTAGTTCTGTATGTTATTGCTGGCAACAACAGTCCTTTGACGTTCTTTAACTTTGAAGGCATCACCTAAATCTTTGAGACACTTTTTTTTTATTCACAATTGGCAAGCCCTTGGCATCATCTCACGTGATGGTAAGTGACGATAATGCCGAAGATGAAAGCGGGCTTACCAAGATTCTCCAACGCAATGGAGAACTGGCTATCTTACCTTCAAGCCGGCGAACACATCAACACTGAAGTTTGGCGGCAAGACTTAGATAAGATGGTGATAGCTAGCCAGGCGGGCTTAGAAAATGCTCTTCCACGAACCAAACCGAGTCTAACAAGTTGAACCCACCGGGAATCGAACCCGAGACATCCTGGTATGAAGGAAATGTTCTAACCATTACGCCACGGTGGCGGTTAACTGCTTTATTTGGGATTTAAAAATATTTCTAAACTACCCTACATTTCGGAAAAACATCTCATTTTAGCATCAAATACGTACAGAGGCCAGCGCATCAAGCTAGACTTTTTGGACTTTGTACCGTTCTTATGCCGTACGCGTAAGGATCAGAATCGCACTACAAGTGTCGAGCTTGATGTGCTGGCCTCTGTACCACGCAAGTTGTACACAAGCAAACGATTGAATTTTAAATAAGCACGCCGCCGGTCTTTTAAAAGCCTTCTCATAAATGTAGTACAGTTTAGCTTGAACTTAACGTTCTCAGACTTAACTTAGTCGCAGGGACCAAGCTATTTCAGTTTTGTGGTTTATTTTTACGAGTAGGGACATTTTTAAAAATAGTTTTACAATTTGTTGTAAATTCATTTGCGTGTGGGAGGGTCGTTCTTTGTGTTTGATTTTCATTGCGATGCGATGGACTCACTTCAAAATTGGAATGCCTACTTGTCAATTGCTGTACAGGGTGTTGACGAAATTGGTGTAGGATCCGTTAACTGCGCCTTCTACATCATGCTCAATAACAACAACATTCCTGGAGAGACCCATTTATTAAAAAAAAATAACTCTTCATACAAATTCGGCTGGATTGAAAAATTTTGGAAAAGTAACATTTTTTTTCGAGCGACAAAGGAGTTTTTATGGTGAAAAGAAAAGTTGAGATTTTGACGGGGGTCGATTTTCTTTCATTAAAGAGTCTACAAAACAAACAAAAAATGTATATGTGTGTGTGTGTATGGTTGTGTGCACTGCGCACCCTCGAAATGTCATAGAAACGTTGTCCACGCGGGTGAAGCCGCGGGAATTAGCTTAAAGAAAACTGCACGTTATAATAATTTCTCAGCGACCAGTTTCGAACACCAACTTCAGGCAGACTTTTTTTTTTTCACAATTGGTAAGCCCTTGGCATCATCTCACCTCATGGTAAGTGACGATGATGCCGAAGATGGAAACGGGCTTACCAAGATTCCCCAATGCAATGGAGAACTGGCTATCTTATCTTCAAGCCGGAACACTTTTATGATAAAACCAATTTTTTTTCTTATCTGTGGGATGGCCCTATTCTAAGCCAGGAGCCATACGGCTATTATTGTCAGTTAAAACACCTAGAATCATTATGAATGACTTTCCTTTCGTTCTCGTAGGCACTCGGCTTGGCACATAATAATTTCAAGGTAAAAAAGGCTTGTGTCAGCAGCATCGTAATATCGTAATAATATCGTAGCCTATCACGCTGACAAGGGTTGGCGTGACAGCGCCTGGCCCACCGCGGAGTATCACAATATTCTCCGCACGCACCTTACAGTCTATAAAGGACATCCTTACATATAAGGCTTCAGGGGTCGTCAGTGGGTAGTGTGGTCTTGGGCCTGTGCATATTTATTTATGTATACTTTTTTTTATTAAAAATTTGAGTGCGTTTGACTGCAACTCACCTGATGGTAAGTGATGAGTCGAGGATGGTACACGCAAACTCAAATAATGCCTATTTAAATGAATTCGAAAGAATACCGACAGACAGGCGACTTTGCGGCGATGCTCAAGTCTTTGGAGCTTCTCATTGACTAGCTCGTCGTCACCAAGGAGTCTCCGTTTGCGTCGGTCGATGGTATCCAGCTGATAGCGGGCTGATCCATCCCATAAGTGTGAACAGTACTCCATACATGAGCGGACCTGTGCTTGATATAAGGTAAGCAGCTGTCCAGGTGTGAAGTACCGTCTCACCTTAGAGAGAATGCCCAGCTTGATTGCAGCAACTTTTGCCTTGGACTCAATGTAACGACCGAAGTTAAGATTGGGTGTTAAATCCACGCCGAGGAGTTCCAGGTGGTCAGATATCTGAATCGGTTCATTCCAGAGTGTTGGAGTCAAGGTGAATGGACTCCTTTTGGCGGAAAAAGACACGCCTGTGTTTTAGAGGCATTAAACCTTACGAGGTTGGAATCACCGCATTCAGACACTGCCTGAAGTGATAGGTTTATGCGCTCTGTCATGGCCTCTCTCAGAAACAGCGTATCAGCGCTGTTAGCTCGTGCTCTGGACAGGTATCTTTCTACAACAAAATACCTTATGGTATGTATGCATATAGGCGTAGGGCTGTTAGTCCCACATAACCAATACAGCCGTTCCCCCTTCCCTCCTCCGCAGACCGAGGAAAAAAAAAGAGGGCGCCGATCGCCCACTGGTGCCACCATCACATTTAAATTTCTTTTTATAATTTGACCCTTAGTTGGGCGCGCCTAAAAAGTTGCATAAATGGTCGCATGGGGTGTTTAGCACCCCGAACTAGTTAATTAAAATAAAATACCAAATACATGAAAAATCTGACTTTCATTAATGAGAACATTTGAGATTACATTAGAATGCACGACCATTTCATGAAATGGTTGACCAGATCATGAAATGTACGACTATATCGTGATAAGGTTGACCAGATCATGAAATGCACGACCATATCGTGAATTGGTTGACCAGATCATGAAATGCACGACCATTTCATGAAATTGTTGAGCAGATCTTGAAATGCGTTAAGGTTAGGTTTGTTTAACATGATTATCATCATCGTCATATCAGCCGAAAAACGTCCACTGCTGAACAAAGGTCTCCCCCAAGGATTTCCACGACGACCGGTCCTGCTGTGCCCGCAACTAGTGGTTTCAAGCGACCTTCGCCAGGTCGTCGGTCCACATAGCTCGTAAAACAGATGACAGTTAGGGCAGTAAATTTTTCGCACACACAAACAGTCAACTGACGTGTAGTACACCCCAAATACGTTCTCCAAGCCCGTCCGTGCACAACCGAGCGTCGCTCGTGACTGAATTTTTAATGTCACACGCATATACGAAGCTACCTATAAGACCAGCGCGCTAAATTTAATTTTTCAAAAGTTATGAGCCCGGAAACACGCTTTGGGGCGTATCACACCCCATGCGACCAATTGAGGGTTAAAGGCCCCCAGACTAATTTGTAGTCCATATGGTAAAGGATTATAGAATACAAAAAATGTAGATGGATAGATAGATAGCACATTTATTTGTCACTGCAATCACACACATATTAATATACTGGTACATAATATAAAACAAAACTTAGCAACTTAAAAAGAGCAAAAAAAAATGTATACATACGTTGGATTGGATACTCTAGTTATTATAACTGTCATCTAAACTGACCTTGGTGGTAACTATAGTAACTGAAATGTTTAAGGGTCGCCAGGAGGCTCGAGTTTACATACAAACGTAGTTCCATTTTAGTATAAAAACTACATGCCCGATTGAATCTTTGCGAAAATACTGAGTAGACACATATCGATGTTTGAAAATAGTTTCCGATGTACTAATATAAAACGGAAAAAAATAAGAGCAGTTTCAAAGTTTCAGTACAAAACTAATGTAAGCCTTTTTTTAGTTACGTTTGAATTTACTACAAAAACAACTAATTATAAACATCGATTCAATATATTTGCAAAGTTTGGATTCAACCCGGCATGTAGTTATTATATTAAAGAGGAACTATGTTTGTATGGAAACTCGAGCCTCCTGGGGACCCTGAAGGTATGTGCATGTCGTGGCGATATAATTAAACATTTTATGAAATGGTTGACTAGATGATATGGTCTGGCCAGATCAGTGAATGAATCAGCGTTTGACCATATGAACAAGTAAACTGGCCAGTTCATGAAATGCCCGGGCGGATATGAGTTGAGCGAGCGAAGCTAGCGTTAATAGGTTTGAGGGTGCCGACCTGGCTGGAGGCATACTTGTGATATCATGATATACCAGGTCGTCGGTCCACCGTGTGGGAGGCCTTGCTACGATACGTCTTCAGATGCGAGGTTGCCACTAGAAAAACTTACTACCCCAACAGTCATCTGTTTTACGAGCTATGTGGACCGACGACTTGGTGAAGATCGCGGGAAGCCGCTGAATGAGGGCAGCACAGGACCGGTCGTCGTGGAAATCCTTGGGGGATGCCTTTGTTCAGCAGTGGACGTCTTTCGGCTGATATGATGATCATGATCACGCTAAACAAACCTAACCTAAAAGTATTTCGTGATCTGGTCAATCATTTCACGAAATGGTCGTGCATTTCATGATCTAGTCAACCATTTCACGAAATGGTCATGAGTTTCATGATCTAATCAACCATTTTACGAAATGGTCGTGCATTTCATGATCTAGTCAGCCATTCCACGAAATGGTCGTGCGTTTCATGATCTAGTCAACTATTTCACAAAATGGTCGTGTTTCTCATGATCTAGTCAACCATTTTACGAAATGGTCGTGAATTTCATGATCTAGTCAACCATTTCACGAAATGGTCGTGCATTTCATGATCTAGTCAACTATTTCACAAAATGGTCGTGTGTTTCATGATCTGGCTAAACGTGGGTTGACGTTTAAACGACATGATCAGTAAAGTTTTAATTGATGATTTCATAAAATATAATTATTTCACGAAATCGTCAATTTTATGATATCGCTACTAATATCTACCATGCTATTAGTGTAGTAAAATATTTTACCATATGGATCACTGTTTTTACGTTTTCGCTTCTATAATAAAGTAATTTAAAAGGTAGTCGGTAGGATGAGATGATGCCAAGCGCCTACTAGTTGTGAATAAAAAATCTCATTTAAATTAACCTAAAACCTTTAAAAAGCGTCGGTGGCTCAACCAGTAACGACTCGGTTCTTCTAACCAGAGGTACCGGGTTGAAATCTGGACGGCCAATGTACCAATGAGTTTTTCAAAAACTTACGTACATATACTTACCGATTGCTTGAACGGTGAAGGAAAACATGGTGAGGAAACCTGCACACGTCTGCGAAGAAACTCGCAGGTTGTGTGTGAAGTCGACCAACCCGCATTGGGCCAGCTTGGTCGACTAAGGCCTGATCGCCCTAATTCAGGGTAGGCTCGAGCCCCTCGGTGGGGACGTATATGAGCTGATATGACGAAAACCTTTAAGGTAAAATGTTACCAAAAAAAACCATGGCTTCTATCTCGCTCGCGCACATACCTATAAGATCTCCAAAAAAAATTTTTTTTTATATTTTTTAGCTAACCATGCATTGTCATCTAATTTGAACGTGTATACAAAATTTCAACTCCATCTAATCAATCAATCGTTGAAGATATCTGCTTCAAAATAGAGTTGCAAGATTCCACCCGAACAAACATACATACACTGTATTAAAAAAAAACCAATCAAAGCATTAAATAAAAAAAGTACTTTAATCATTTAAGAAACTGTAGGTCTATATTGAAGTAAGACGTTTTATAGATTTATTTAAATAACTGTTTGTTTCTATTGGATAAAAAAAATGCTTTTAAAAAAACGCAAAGTCAGCGCTAGTCAGGTCGGCGCCTTCTTGAAGGCCGCAACTGATGTACGGACTTTATGGGCGACCAAGATGAAGGTTCATTTTTATTGGAGGTGACAAAAGCCTGACGGTTTCAATAATAATAATAATCTATAATATAAAAATGAATCGCAAAATGTGTTGGTAAGCGCATAACTCGAGAACGGCTGGAATTTAAATATTTATGATTTTTTTTTTGTCGAGTTCGTTATTGTCATGAGAAGGTTTTTATGTAGGGTAGGGTAGGATAGGGTAGGGTAGTGTAGTGTAGTGTAGGGTAGGGTAGGGTAGGGTAGGGTAGTGTAGGGTAGGGTAGGGTAGGGTAGGGTAGTGTAGGGTAGGGTAGTGTAGTGTAGGGTAGTGTAGGGTAATGTAGTGTAGTGTATGTAGGGTAGGGTAGGGTAGTGTAGGGTAGGGTAGTGTAGGGTAGTGTAGGGTAGTGTAGGGTAGGGTAGTGTAGTGTAGGGTAGAGTAGTGTAGGGTAGAGTAGTGTAGGGTAGGGAGTGTAGGGTAGGGTAGTGTAGTGTAGTGTAGTGTAGGGTAGGGTAGTGTAGGTAGTGTAGGGTAGGGTAGGGTAGGGCAGTGTAATGTAATGTAAGGCGGTACGTAGATCGCCGGGACAGCTAGTATATATATAAAAATGTCTTATCCTACTCTAAAATACTAATATTATAAATGTGAAAATGTGTTTGTTTGTTACCTTTTCACGCTTTTAAACCTCAACCAATCTTGACAAAATTTGGCATGCAGGTAGCCTGTGTTACGGGGAAGGACATAGGCTACTTTTTTATCCCGGGAAAATTGCATAATCCGATGCAGTTCCTGAGGGAACTATAATAATACTCTTTTTTTGGTTAATTTCTTTTACATCGCAACGGAACAATGGATTGTTGTGTTTTTTTACACAGAGATGGTTGAGGAGGTGGGAACGAGATAAATTACTAATCACCCTTAAAGACAGTCATAAAAACGATGTCCACGCGGGTGAAGCCGCGGAAAAAGCTACTAATATTATAATACGCTTCAACCACTAGACGGATCAGGATGAAACTTGGCACACATATAGGTTAGTTCCTGGAATAGGACATAGGCTACTTTTTACCTGGGAAAACGTCTTATTCCTACGGGAAAATCAAAAACAACGCGGACGTAGCCGCGGTCGGACGGCTAGTACAATACATAAATCAGTCAATCAGATTCGCTCAATAAAAAAAAAATATTTTTGTCATATTTTTTAAGTTTTTTTTATCTCAAATATCTCAGAAAGTATATCACTTACGACATTTAATTACGGAACACTTTTTGTCATCTTAATGTGTCGATTGGCACATGTTCACTAGTTGTCATAATTAAAGGCGATTGCCCGTTTTGGTCTCAAATTGCGTCATGACCAAACCATTGTAGAAAATCGCAGTTTTATTTTATAAAGCAACTTTCATTTGTTTTAAGCTCATTCTCACTGGAGGAAAAAAAGATTAAGAAAAGAGATTTACATTCGATTTTTGTTACGAGTGTCTTCCTGTCAAAGAGTACTTAGACTTATTACATTACGCTGCGTACCAGAATAAGTTCTATAGCTACAGTTGTTGTAATCACACTTGTTCTTATTCCGTTTCGCTTTCAATTTTGACAGCGCATGCCTCTTGCTTATAAAACTACATAGACTGCTTATGTACAAATTAGAGGCAGCCTCGAGCTGAGGCAGGTTGCCTCTCAGCATTTCTAGATAATAACAATTTTTCTTATTGTGTTTGTTTGTAAGTGGTCCCCTACCCAATGTTACAGGTTTCGTCATGACACAAATTGAGACGAGCCTTGTATGAAACCGTGGCAATCTCCTTTGGGTAGTATTTAAACGCAAATCTTAAAAACTGCTTTTTGTATAATAAAAGAATTCCAATTCCAATCGAATTTACTGATTGCACATTAAAAAACTTACCTCAAATATAATTAACTAGCTTTTGACAGCGGCTTCGCTCGCATGAACATAGTTTCTATGACTGTCTTCGAGGGTGCGCAGTGCGCAAGCCGCAGGCGGCTTGCGAGCGTGGAAAACATTAGCCTGAATGTTAATCCAGGTCTTAATCTGTCTAATTTACCAAATTTCAGCCAGATAAGTTCAATATTTTTTGCGTGAAAGAGTAACAAACATCCATATATACAAATTTTCGCGTTTATAATATTACTAGCTGTCCCGGCGAACTTCGCACCATCTTAGACTACTCTATACACCCTTTACCTTACACTACACTACGCTACACTACCCAACCCTTCCCTACCCTACCCCTACACTACACTACCCTACCTTACCCTACACTACACTACCCTACACTAAACTAACCTACACTACACTACCCTACCCTACCCTAAACTACCCTACACTACCCTAACCTACATAACAACCTTCTCCTGACAATAACGAACTCAACAAAAAAGAATTATCAAAATCGGTCCAGCCGTTCACGCGTGATGCGATGACCAAGGGAAATAGAGATTAATTTTTAAAAGCTTTTAATTAACTGGCAATGTATGTATGTATGTTTGTTCGGGTGAAATCTTGCAAGTTAATTTTGATCCACTTCCCGGTTTCCGACTGAGCTGAAACTTTGCATGCATAGGTATACCGCGTGACAATGCAATATTTAAAGCTTGTACCTAAAAGTTTTAAGGTTTTTCAAAAATTATTATACATAAAGATTAGTATGATGCAGTCATCATATCAATAGACGTAGCAAACATATTATTACGCACTCCACTGACGTTGACATGAACCCTATGAATTGAACTTTAACGTGAGTATATTTTTAGACGAATTGATATTTTCAAAGTTTTAATACATTTTTTGGCAAATTGGAAAACTTCTACGGGCTAATGGCCGTAGGCATAGTTCGGAGCTAAAGTGTTTACAAACAGCGATTTCTGAAGAGATCAGTCATCCAACGGCGGGGTCAAATCGGGTTAGAGTCGAGGGTCGATCTGATAAACTGGTCTGGTTAATGTCCCGTTATATCTGATCTGAAATGGGCATGACTAGATGTCTAATCCATCTATTAGACATCTCGTCATGTCCGACTAGCGTTGAGGAAAATCGGAGGACATGTTAGTGTTTTTTTTAAAAAGTTTTTTATTTTATTCACAATTGGTAAGCCCTTGGCGTCGGTGGCTCAACCGGTAACGACTCGGTCCTTCTAACCAGAGGTACCGGGTTCAAATCTGGACGGCCAATGTACCAATGAGTTTTTCGAAACTTACGTACATATACTTACCGATTGCTTTAACGGTGAGGGAAAACATCGTGAGGAAACCTGCACACACCTGCGAAGAAACTCGAAGGTTGTGTGTGAAGTCGACCAACCCGCACTGGGCCCGCGTGGTCGACTAATGCCCAATCGCCCTAATTCAGGGTAGGCTCGAGCCCCTCGCTGGGGACGTAATATGTGAGCTGCTGTGATGAGGGTCTGGTACTTCATTGTGTGATGAGTACAAGCCCTCCACCTACACACGTGTCACTTGAACCTGGACCCTTGTCTTCCAGAATGCTGTACATGACGCTGCCGGTGTGCTTCCTCGTGCTCGGCGTGGCGCTCTGTGCGCCGGAGCAGGTCCAGGAGCAAGACTTGCCGCCTGGCGGGGACCACAGCGACGCGACACAAGGTACGCTAAGATAAGATAAACTTTATTGTGAAACTGTGTACAATGATGTTACATTTAATATATTTTTAGTTCCAACAGGTTGCCCTTTTCGGACGTAGAATATTAATATTACATTTAGACTTTAGTAAAATATTCATTTAAATTATAAAAGCATTTGTGTATAAGCCACTCTTTAAGTTGGCGTTTAAATTTAGCACCATGCAATGATTTTATAAATACAAATAAATTATTATTAATTCTAATTCCGTTTACAAAACAACCTTTGTTATATAATATGTAACTGATCGCTATCACAGAACACAAATTATATTTATATTTAGACCTTAGGTTATTTTTCTTTCATTTTTTTTATTGAAACACTAGCTTTTTCCCGCGGCTGTTTTTAAGGGTGATTAGTAAATCATGTCGTTTCCCACCTACTCAACCATCTCTGTGCAAAAAATCACAACAATCGAGTATTTTTTTAGTTCCCTCAGGAACTGCATCAGATTACTGGCTCTGTAAATGTCTATAATGTGAAAAAAAGTTTCACTTTTACCATGGTTTCATAAAACCACACACTCTTTTTTTTCCTTGCGTGTAAAGAGTAAAGAATTTTTTTTTTATTCTCAATTGGTAAGCTCTTGGCATCATCTCACCTGATGGTAAATGATGATGATGCCGAAGATAGAAGCGGGCTTTACCAAGATTCCCCACCGCAATTGGGATCTGGCAATCTTATCTTCAAGCCGGAACACACCAATGCTGTTAACACTGATGTTTGGCGGCAAGACTTAGATAAAATGGTGGTTGCTAGCCAGGCGGTCTATGAAAATGCCGTACCACCAATCAAACCGAGTCTTCCGAAGTTGACCCCGCCGGGAATCGAACCTGCGACCTCCTGGTATGAAGCGAATAGACTACACATTACGCCACGGAGGCGGCAACACACTCTTGCACCTTTTAAATATTTTTCATTTCAATTAAAAACTATACAATTTTTTTTTAAATCCAACTGGCATATGGAAGTGTGTGTTTATAATAATCGACTAAGAAAATTTAGATGTACTTAATCGGTGAGGTTTGCCTGTAGAATGCAAATCTCTATTTTTTCACCAGGAGGTCGCGGGTTCGATTCCCGATGGGGTCAATTTGTAAGACTCGGTTTGGTTGGTGGTAGGGCATTTTCTAAGCCCGCCTGGCTAGCTACCACCATCTTATCTAAGTCTTGCCGCCAAACATCAGTGTTAACAACATTGATGTGTTCCGGCTTGAAGATAAGATAGCCAGTTCTCCATTGCGTTGGAGAATCTTGGTAAGCCCGCTTCCATCTTCGGCATCATCGTCACTTACCATCAGGTGAGATGATGCCAAGGACTTACCAATTGTGAATAAAAAAAAATAAAAAAAAATTAGAACTAAGCACCTTTGAACTTTAGTGGCTTTCTGCCGAGTGTCCATATTATTATATTATCCCTACTAATCCCTACTAATATTATAAAACTAATATTATAAATGCGAAAGTAACTCTGTCTGTCTGTTACGCTTTCCCGCTTAAAACTCTCAACCGATTTTGATGAAATTTGGCACAGACAATCTTTAGACCCTGAGAAAGGACATAGGCTACCTGAGAAACCACGCTCGCGAGCCGCTTGCGGCTCGCGCACTGCGCACCCTCGAAAAGTTATAGAAACGTTGTCCACGCGGGTGAAGCCGCGGGAAACAGCTAGTATTATATATATATTTATTGAAATGACAGCTTTAAATGTACAGTAATCAAACTTTAGAAAATGCATATGTCAATAAATTTCAAGTTCTTAAAATTAACATAATTATTCTAATCTATCTATCCGTATGCAGTTGTTTGTTAGTGTTAGTGTGTGTGTGTGTGAGAGTGTATGAGGGTGTGTATGCGTGTGTGAATGTATGTTTATTTTAATTATTTTGATTTAATAACGTCAAAAACTGATTTCCTGAATTGGTTGCGCTTTCATATTCATCATCATCATTACAGCTCATATACGTCCCCACCGAGGGGCTCGAGCCTACCCTGAATCAGGGCGATTAGGCCTTAGTCGACCACGCGGGCCCAGTGCGGGTTGGTCGACTTCACACACAACCTTCGAGTTTCTTCGCATAATGAAGTTCTCTTTCTTTCAAAGGGCACATGGCGGCAATGGAGAAGAGATCCCCACACTACGACTTCGGCCTGGGCAAGAGGGCGTACAGCTACGTCTCCGAGTATAAACGTCTACCGGTCTATAATTTTGGATTAGGAAAAAGGTGAGTTGCAGATTTTATCAGCAGAGTATTATCATTTTCAGTCAGGAACTTTTATTTTATTTATTTATTTTAGTTTAGTTTTTAAGGAAAACTAGGTTACATTATATGATCAAATATAAATTAGATATGGAGCATTTAGAAGTTTTCGCCTTTAGGTTACAGATAAGCTAGCTTGACGAACGCCATATAGATACAGTTTCGAACAGTAACAGTACTACAGTAATATGAAATAATCATCAATTAGTTTAAAAAACTTAAAAACACGCTTTTAGTAAACACGTTAAGTAGTTATCTTGGATGTCCGCCATGTTGGATTTAAGTCACGTGACTATTTTTTCGTATTCCTGACAGCAAACCCTTTCATTTGATACCCATATCATGGGAGTGCATTTCAAATAGCCCGTCCGCCATCTTGGACGTCCGCCATATTGGATTTAAGTCTCGTGACTATTTTGACGTATTTCTGACAGCATACCCTTTCATTTGATACCCATATCATGGGGGTGGATTTCAAACAGCCAGTCCGCCATCTTGGGGAGGTCACCATATTGAATTTGTAATGACGTTTCTTAGCTAGTCATGTATTGTCATCAGAACTCAGAGCGTGTGCAAAATTTCATCCCAATCGAAGACCGGCAAGTGGGTCAAATTAAGATTCCAAGATTTTCTTACATACATAGTTACAAGTGAAGCTAATAAAAGCGTGTTAAAAATTATAGTACAACAAACATGAAGAAAAAAAAGAGACCTTATAAAAAAAAAGTTCAATCAGTTGTTGGCAACAATAAAATAGAAAAAAAAAGTTAATGATATTAATTACGTTGTTTGAGATTGAGAACCAAATAATTCGCTATTGTATACGCGTTTTAGGGTATTCGGACTAATGCAAATTATATCAAAATTGAATTTAGTCAATACGTTCTCTTACCGATCAAGTGTAGTAAGTATGGGCTTACTATGAGCGTCATAAGGAGGCTGAAGGTCACCCAAAGGGCGATGGAGCGAGCTATGCTCAAAATTACCTAACGCGATCGAATCAGAAATAAGGAGATCGTAGGAGAACCAAAGTAACAGACATAGGTTACAGAATCGCCAAATTTAAGTGGCAGTGGGTAGGGCACATAGCTTTGTAGAACAGATGGCCATTGGGACAGTAAAGTTCTCGAGTGGCGATCGCATGCCGGAAGACGTAGCGTAGGTAGGCCTCCTGCACGGTTCATCGCGGAAAGCCACTGGATGCGGGCAGCGCAGGACCGGTCGTCGTAGAAATCCTTGGGGCAGGCCTTTGTCCAGCAGTGGACGTCTTTCGGCTGATATAATGATGATGTGGTTAGTATAAATAAACAAAAATGTGCAAAAGAAAATTTTGCCGTACAAAGACAAAGACACTCATTCAAATCCTTTCAATTTGATTACATATGAGTAAGCCTAGTTTAATAAAAGGCTTATATCTGATGCTTTTACCGGATTATGATGTTGGCTAGATGGTGAGCCACTCAGCTACCTAGGAAACATTATTATATAAGGTGTCCCAAAAGAAACTTTATATTTCCTTAGTTTTCTGCGTGAACGCAAAGAATACTAGTCGCTATGGAGTGTTTTACGGGAGGCAGCGTGCTTTCTGTGTGCGCGCGTTTTACAAAAAAACCAATGATTCCGCCAATTCTACCGTTAGGGCAGTAAAGTTCTCGAGTGTCGATCGTGCGCCGGAAAACGTAGCGTAGGCTAGGCCTCCCACTCGGTGGACAGATGACCTGGTGAAGGTCGCGGGAAGTCGTCGTGGAAATCCTTGGGGGAGGCCTTTGTCCAGCAGTGAACGTCCTTCGGATCGGATGATATGATGATGATGACGATTTTAGTATGAAAAGTTCAAATTTTCTCGCAGATTCGCGTTTCGACAATTTTAATGTTCACTACAACAAGATTCATAGTATTTTTGGTTTCATCCAAATCTTTAATTAAAAGACCAAGAACAGTATTACAATCCTTACAAGCTTCAATTTTTATCCTTAATTTTTTTTTATTGTTAATATTTATTATTTTTTATCGACATTACTTCATGAAAGTTTGAGTTTCTCTGCGTGATCGAATCAGAAACGAGGAGATCCGCAGGAGAACTAAAGTAACCGACATAGCTCACAGAATCGCTAAACTGAAGTGGCAGTGGGCAGGGCACATAGCTCGTAGAACAGATAGGGCAGTAAAGTTCTCGAGTGGCGACCGCGCACCGGAAAACGTAGCGTAGGCAGGCCTCCCACGCGGTGAACCGACGACCTGGTGTAGATCGCGGGAAGCCGAAGGATGCGGGCAGCGCAGGACCGGTCGTCGTGGAAATCCTCGGGGGAGGCCTTTGTCCAGCAGTGGACGATTTTTGGCTGATATGATGACTTTATGAAAGTCGAGAAAACGGAGTCTAGGATAATCGACCGCCCAAATGCACACCAACCTTCGACCGTCAACATTTCATCGCTGGAAGCTTATCGCTGCATCAATTGAACGCTTCAGCAATTCGTAGTTCACTGTCTAGAATAGTTCCCCCATACGTTTGCAGTAGATACGTGACACTACGAATCAGAGACGCTTTTTTTTTTAAAAAATATTCACAATTGGTAAACCCTTGACAACATCTCACCTGGTGGTAAGTGACGATGTTGCCGAAGATGGAAGCGGGCTTACCAAGATACCCCAACGCAATGGGGAACTGGCTATCTTATCTTTACGCTCTCTTAAAAGCGTTTCCTGGTAATAAATCGTACCTCCAAAGCGTATACCTCATTCGTCACTCTTTATTGGTGAAACTTAAGGCACACCCTGGATACTTCATACGATTGGTCAGAAATGACATTTCAAAAAAGGAATGACGGAACAAACAAAATGGTGGCGAAATCCTGTACGTTCGACAACCAAACTGTAACCAATCTGTATCAATCTGGGTGACGGGGTGGTGATGTCGCAGTCCAGAGAGCGGCAGGGAGTATCCATACTGTATGTTAGTACTAATATATATACTTTGCTTAAGATTAGTAGTTGCGACGGTAGACTGGCCCGCTCCAGGGTCTTTTTAGTGGTTCTTATGGCAAACCTTTCGGCGAGGTATTGGTCTTTTTCTTTACGTGTAAAGAGTACAAAAAAAAATATAAAAAATAATAACATTACTCACTTTATATTATCATAACAAATATTTTTGTATATTTTTTTTAATTTATACTTTAAAATATTAGTCATAACTAGGGTTGAAAGTGACGGTGTAGACCTATCATTAAGATTTTTTTTCTATCGAGACAAAACTGCTCAAGCGTGTTTATAATAGCTTTTGACTTTAAGGAACATCAATAAGGGTATTTTTATTCAACCTTGGTATCGTTTAGGAGTAATTGACGTCAAAAATAATGAAAATCTGTAATATTGCCGCCTCAAACATCCGAGTCGCGGTGCACCTAACTCCCGAGCTCGCTTCGCTCGCTCCTGCATTAGTGATGTTGATTTAGTACAATAAGTGTATAACACGACTATAATAGTTATTTATGATACAAGGGTGGTAAAAAGGTCAATAACAAACGAGTGACATATGTGAGCCCGAGCCGCAGGCGAGGGTTTACCATCGTCACGAGTTTGTTATTTCGATTTACACCCATGTATCATACGAGGTTTTTCAATACAGTTGTGAGAAAACAGATAAAATAAAAAAACGACCGTGACAGAATATCAAGGTTTCAGCAACCAAAGTACATTTTACGCGACTTGTGGCTTATTTCAAATGTCCGGGGAGTAATCTTACTTTGTTTTTCTTATACATACACATAAGTTTATTTTTTATTACACCTATATTAACTATCCATAATTTTAGTAGTTTTCACAACTAAAACATCTCAATTCAGTTCTACGAATATTGTGCCATATTTTTGCTAGCACACGTCGTACGCATGCGAAAGTTTTTTTTTTTATATTATCATAAATAGGCTACAATATGGCTTGGAATACTATTATTATAAGCATTAAAACCTCTTTAGAAATAATGACCTATTCCTTGGTGTAACCGGTTCCGCTTCATTACTTTTTTTTTCTTTTCTTCACAAAGGTATAACCCAAAGAGAATCTAATCAGCTATCGTTATGTACTAACCTCAGCGAGGAACAACCTATCTCTTTTAAAATTCTCCTTACAAAAGTCTTAAAGAAGATTCTGTATCTTTGGTTATTATATTTTTTATTTGCTATAAATATCTTGTTCCTCCGAGCTAGAAATTAAAAAAAAAGTGGTTAAGTAAAAGCACATGTGCGGTAAAATCAATTTTGCGCACACTTGACTGGCATATAAAGGAACTCTTTTCGAGCAACTGTATTGAAGTTGCTGAAGCGGTCAAACGATGCGGTGGCAAGCTTGAAGCGATGAAATATTGGCGGTTAAAATCTGGCGGACAATTGCGGGCGGTTATTTTTCTGGACCACGTAAAAACTAATAATATATAATTCTAACTAAACTACGATTTTTTATATTCCGTACCCAAAGGGTAAAACCAGGGCGCTATTACTAAGACTTCGCTGTCCGTCCGTCCGTCTCTCTGGCCGTCTGTCACCAGGCCGTATTTCATGAACCGTGATAGCTAGACAGTTGAAAATTTCACAGATGATGTATTTCTGATGCTACTTTAACAATAAATACTAAAAATTAAAAAAAGTAAAAGTCTCCATACAAAAAACATTTTTTAAACGTGAAGAAACTAGCGCCATCTAGTATGATGGTACGGAACCCTACGCATGCGGGTCTGACTCGCACTTGGCCGGTTTCTTTAGTGTTGGCTATTTCGGTTAACCCTACTTATTTGCCGTCTAAAGTCAATTTCTTTAGAAATCATAGTTTTTGTGGGCGATTGCTATCCTTACTTAGTAACAACATTATACAAGTTATGTGAAAGGCATTATTTATAATTATAAATAAATACAATTTTCATCATCATCATTACAGCTCATATACGTCCCCACCGAGGGGCTCGAGCCTACCCTGAATCAGGGCGATTAGGCCTTAGTCGACCACGCGGGCCCAGTGCGGGTTGGTCGACTTCACACACAACCTTCGAGTTTCTTCGCAGGCGAGTGCAGGTTTCCTCACGATGTTTTCCTTCACCGTTAAAGCAATCGGTAAGTATGTATACGTAAGTTTTTGAAAAACTCATTGGTACATTGGCCGTCCAGATTTGAACCCGGTACCTCTGGTTAGATGGACCGAGTCGTTTCCGGTTGAGCCACCGACGCTTTTTACTAACCATTTAATACAATTTTACTAACCATTAATATCAATGTGTTCTGTGCGGTGTGAACGATAAACACCTAAAAACAATTTAATCAAGCCTTCTTCTCATTTAAGTGACATTGTGTTTTTTGAGACTACTTATCAACAATATCAAAAATCTAAACAGGTAACGTTTTTATTTAGGAATCGCGCCGTATGACGTTTATCGTTATTCGTTTATTTATCGTTTATTGTTTTAATTTTACTTTGTTTAGTTTAGTCAACAGCGTGCGTAAATATGCGTGAAAATCATCAGACGATCTTGGCTGCAGGGCTTATGAGTCTCCAGGAGGGCCGAGTTTCCATACAAACGTAGTTCCGCTTTAATACAAAAACTACATGCTAGATTGAATCCAAACTTTGTATATATATTGAGTAGACACATATGGATAGACACATATAATTTTTAACGTAGCTAAATGAAGGCTTAAATTAGTTTTGTACTGAAAGTTTGAAACTTCAAATTTTTTTTCCGTTTTATATTAGTACATCGAAAACTAATTTTAAACATCGATATGTATCTACTCAATATATTTGCAAAGTTTGGATTCAATCCGGCATGTAGTTTTTGTATTAAAGCGGAACTACTTTTGTTTGGATACTCGAGCCTCTTGGCGGCCCTTAAAGCTTTAAAAAAGTGACGTCATTCGTCAAACTTTGTTTGCTTCATCATTACAGCTCATATACGTCCCCACCGAGGGGCTCAAGCCTACCCTGAATCAGGGCGATTAGGCCTTAGTCGACCACACGGGCCCAGTGTGGATTGGTCGACTTCACACACAACCTTCGAGTTTCTTCGCAGGCGTGTGCAGGTTTCCTCGCGATGTTTTCCT
Source organism: Coleophora flavipennella (assembly GCA_947284805.1). Taxonomy (NCBI): domain Eukaryota; kingdom Metazoa; phylum Arthropoda; class Insecta; order Lepidoptera; family Coleophoridae; genus Coleophora; species Coleophora flavipennella. The sequence goes on along the minus strand of OX369255.1, from coordinate 19,203,281 downwards.
TCACCGTTAAAGCATTCGGTAAGTATGTACGTAAGTTTTTGAAAAACTCATTGGTACATTGGCCGTCCAGATTTGAACCCGGTACCTCTGGTTAGATGGACCGAGTCGTTACCGGTTGAGCCACCGACGCTTTGTTTGCTTAAAAAAATATTTCCCTTGATTTTTTTTTGGCTACCGATCCGTGGTCACTTTAATCATTTAACCGATCAATGGTTGATTTTATTTATCCGTTGTCACACCATTGCACAAAATGTTGACATTGGCACTCTTATGAAACCGGGCATCTACTTTTTCCAGATCTCGTCCGTACTCGTTCGGGCTGGGCAAGCGGTCAGTGGACGAGGAGCCGGCAGACCAGCTCAGCAGCGCCGACCAGGAGGCACTCGCTGAAATCTTTGAACAGTATGACGATGACAGGACAGGTAAGATGTATTTTTTTTATTCATAATTGGTAAGCCCTTGGCATCATCTCACTTGATGGTAATAAGTGACGATGATGCCGAAGATGGAAGTGGGCTTACCAAGATTCCCCAACGCAATGGAGAACTGGCTATCCTATCTTAAAAATCCTATCTTAACACATCAATATTTTTACATTGTTGTTTGGCGGCAAGATTTAGATAAGATGGTTGCAGCTAGCCAGGTGGGCTTAGAAAATGCCCTACCACCAACCAAACCGAGTCTTACAAGTTGACCCTACCGGGAATCGATCCCGCGACCTCCTAGTGTGAAGCGAATGGACTAACCATTACGACTACATTATTTGCCATAAAGAGGCCATACTAACAAAATTCTTGTATGATGACTACCCACTTATAGGTATCATCATATCAGCCGGAAATCGTCCACTGCTGGACAAAGGCCTCCCCCAAGGATTTCCACGACGACCGGTCCTGCGCTGCCCGCATCCATCGGCTTCCCGCGATCTTCGCCAGGTCGTCGGTCCACCGCGTGGGAGGCCTGCCTACGCTACGTTTTCCGGTGCGCGGTCGCCACTCGAGAACTTTACTGCCCCATCGGCCATCTGTTCTACGAGCTATGTGCCCTGCCCACTGCCACTTCACTGACTTATAGTTATAAGCGTTAATTAATCACACTACTGACAAACATAGGTACTTTCCTTACTACTGGGTACAGACCTGGACAGTTAACAAACTTTTTTTCCACTTTCCAGAATACGATAAACGCGCCCGCCCCTACAGCTTCGGCCTTGGCAAACGATACGCCGACGATGACAGCTCGGAAGACAAGCGCTCCCGAATGTACGACTTCGGTTTGGGCAAGCGACTGCCTCTATACAACTTCGGTTTGGGTAAACGGGCCAGGAGCTACAACTTTGGTCTAGGCAAGCGGCTAAGCAGCAAATTCAACTTCGGGCTCGGCAAACGGGAAAGAGACATGCACCGCTTTAGTTTTGGTCTGGGGAAGCGATCTACTGACGACTCAACTGAAGATTCCGATAGTTCTACTGATGTTTAAATTGTTACACAGCTAGTTAGTGAAACTGCTTGAATAGCTGGGTGAAAATGTGTTTTTTATTTATCTATTTAACGGTAAAATCCGTATTGGTATACAATGACGCTTTGCATACGACGGGGCGGGGCAGTCTTTTTGACCGCGAAACAATAAAAACCGCGTCTCCCCGTCGATGCCCGCGGCTCCCCTCGCCGCGTACACAAAGCACACGAGGGACAGAGGCGGTCAGTTCAGTACGTTTGTTCTAGTGAAGTGTAGCGTGGACTAAGCTAGCCGCCCCGCGCTGCCGTCTGCGTTACTGCGTACAAACTTGTTTGTGTGATCTGTGGCGGGCAGCCACGGACTTGCCGCGCCGCCAGAGCCCGCCGGGCACCTGCGGCGCGGTCTTTTTGTCCGTCATGTGCGGTGGTAGTATAGGATGGTAGTATTGTGCTGTCGTTGGCGGCGAAATTGACCGGCCCGCCCCGCCCCGTCAAGTGCAAAGCCCCACTGTCATTGCTCTTAGATGACTATCGCATAGCGTTTTTTTTTTAAGATGTTGTGATATGCGTAGCCACAGTATTACAATATAGCGGCTTACAGTAGCGCAACGAATTTACTTACGCAGAGCAACGGAAGGGTACTTGCGGGGCAGCGGGCGGCGGGGCACAGCCTGCCAAACTCCGCGAGTTTGCCAAGCTAGTATGGGCTAGTACCTACGCCGGTGGCGCATCGTGCGACATCAAAGGTGTTTCGCTACTGTAAGTCATATCGTAATACTGTGGCTTAGCTTTGGGCGACTACACTAAAGGCACAGTATTACGATATGGCTTACAGTAACGCAACGCCTATGATGTCGCACGATGCCGCCACGGCGTAGTTACTAGCATACTGTCCTGTAGTTTTGTTTCTTAATTAATTTTATTTTTATGTATTTACGTAAGAATATAATAATTATTTGATAATTATGTGTTTGTAAAAAAAGATATCCTTGTGAAAAATCCCAGCCACTTTTCATCAGGAAATCAAAATTTTTCGATGCATTTAACGTATAATCTTCCTTCTACTTTTATTAAATATAATTTTATTAAACCCAGCTTTTCTGCAAAACATGATTGTGTACGTGAGATCTTGGTCTAGATATTCAACTAGTTTTATTCAAATTTGCCATAATTTAACACACAAAACAAATTAATGAAAACGGTCAGTGAACAAAATAAAATTTTGTTAAAATCTGTAGCCTATTGACCTAAAAATTGTATAACTAGTCAAATTGAACTTGTTTACATTTGTATAAACTTTGAATTAAATTCATAAACATTTATTTTAGTTCACTTTTGTAAAATATTGTTAAAAATCTGTAACTATTTATAGTAATCGTTAATAAATGTAGGTACTTAGGGATTAAGATTCACATTGTTAAGATGTTCGTTTGTTAATGTTATTGGGTTACGATTCCAAATTATTTTATAATAAACTTTACATTATAGCATAATATTTTTTGTATATGAATTTATCTCTCTATCGGTGCTGGCATACTTTTCAATAATATCTACTTAGTAATTTATAAAACATTTTTTTATATATCTACCTAAGTACTTAACTTTACGAATATATTTAAAACTAAAAAACAAACAACGTTTAATTTTGACAACAGTAACATCTATAAAAAAATGAGAACTTAGTGAAAATAAAGGTCTCAGAGAATCGTAACTCTGTGACCACAAATTATTAATACTTACACGAATAGAACGTAAGTTTGTTTAATACTTATAATTGTCGTTTTAATTATAACCCTTAAATTAAACAGAAAAAAATGAAATTATACATATAATAGTAAATATTGCATCATTCAATGTTATTATTTTGTTTCGTTTGCTTTCACCTCGTTTTAATAGACGATTTAACATGAATAAAGTGTTTTGTACTCCCTTAAGCACACAAAGCCTTCACCCACCGTCTGTCAAAGAGCTGCGCAGAAAAAGAAACGCTACACTCCTTGTTCAATCACGAATTCAACATTAAGAGATTTACGGTTCAACATTTTGAGAATTCAATATTAAGAGAATTTAACATTTAGAGAATTTAATAATAAGAGAATTCAACATTAAGAGAATTCAACATTAAGAGAATTCAACATTAAGAGAATTCAGTATTAAGAGAATTCAACATTAAGAGATTTACGGTTCAACATTTTGAGACTCAACATTTTGAGAATTCAATATTAAGAGAATTCAACATTAAGAGAATTCAACATTATGAGAATTCAGTATTAAGAGATTTTTTTTTTATTATTCACAATTGGTAAACCCTTGACAACATCTCACCTGGCGATGTTGCCGAAGATGGAAGCGGGCTTACCAAGATTTCCCAACGCAATGGGGAACTGGCTATCTATCTTCATGCCGGAACACACCAATGATATCAACATTGATATTTGGCGGCAAGACTTAGATAAGATGGTGGTAGCTAGCCAGGCGGGCTTAGAAAATGCCCTACCACCAACCAAACCGAGTCTTACAATTGAACCCGCCGGGAATCGAACCCGCGATCTCCATGTAAAGACAGTGAACTTTGCCTCTGGGCTACGGAGGCGGTTAAATTATGTAAATAAATTGCCGATGGTGGAGTACGCCGCATGAGCTGGACTAGGTCTGAAAATACGAACCTCATGCGTGCGTACCTGCTACAATGCGACGGGCGGAGAAACACGTCTAACGGGCTACCGAGGAAGGCTGCACCAAGAGTTCTTGTGGTTAGAGCCTGCAGCAATGCAGAAAGCAGTCCTCCTCGATAATGCCCGGATAGTCCGACGCTTTCTCTCCCCGTCGCACTGAACTCCAGCCGACTGTGCTTCCGCTGGAGGTGCTCCTGCCACTTCGCCTCGTGCCAAGTGAGCAGAGTAGCTTAATCTTCATATCTTGAAATAATAATAATTGCAAAGAGAGAGTGAGAGGCCACACGAACCCAACTTCTAAAGGTAAACATTCTTTTCAACCGACTTCCAAAAAGGAGGAGTTCCACAATTTGACTGTTATTTTTTTTTTTGTAAAAAAAATTGATTGATTCTAAAATTGTGTACCGATTTTCAAGATTCTTTTTTTGTTCGATAGGGTATATGCTTTCGAGTTCCATATAAATTTTATTAAAATCAGTGTAGTACTTTATTAGAAATATTAACAAAAACCATAAATAAGAGAAGTCGGTCTTTCATTTACGTATAACATTCTTTTTAACGTTTAAAATTATTTTTACGTATAACAATCTTTTTTTCTTTTTTTCAACGCCTGTATCGTGGCCATAAATACGATTAACAAGATTACTATCACGCGGCTGTGTCATTCTGGATAGTGATGAAAATTAACAAAGTTATACAATTAAAAAATAAAATAAAATTAGTAGTAAAACTTGCATTTTTATACTGTTTGTTTGTAAGTGTGTGTATGTGTGTGTGTGTGTGTGTATTGGGTGTAGGCGGGGAGAGGAGGGGGAGTGACAATGAAGTTGTTTTTTAGGATATGGCTTTAAACAAATTCTCTACTTCTAAATAGGTTCTAACTTGTAGGTATTTTTGAACTTTTTGTTTAGCTTCATAAACTTTGCAGTCTTTGATACTACAGGTTTCCACTAATTTGTTGTAAATATATGGAGAAAGAAAGTTTTTAAAACGTTTAGCAAATGTAGTTGTAACCAAAGGGATTTCCAAAGCGAAAACCCTCTTCTTTAGCATACGTTCGTAGCATAGAGAGTGAATTACCTGATTATGTGTGCAAGTAGACAGTCTTAACACGTAGAGTTTCCTTACACTCAGAACCTCGGAGTCAGCATACAGTGCAACAGTGGAGTACCTTCTAGGCTTCCCAAGAGCTACTTCAAGGACCGCTCTTTGAGCCCTTTCTATCTTTATGAGAACTGAAGACGCTGCACCACCCCATGCTAGTATGCAGTAGGTTATAACTGACTGACATAATGCAAAGTACACCATTCTTAATACATTCCCATCAAGTCGACTACGCAAAATTTTCATAATATTAATGATTTTGCGAACTCTTCCTGCTAATGCTATGACGTGGTCGTTGAAGGTAAGCCTGTCATCTAGTACTACTCTCAAATACTTAAATTTATCTACTCTTTCAATTGAGTTGCAGTGACATGTGTCTCTGAATAAGTTACAGTCTCTGCGGTGGCATTTCAGTCTATCGAGATTGCAAATATCGGATTTTATTGTTTTGTGAAACCACAGAAACTTGGTTTTGCTTAAATTTAAAGTAAGCAAGTTGCTTTCTAGCCATTCTGCGGTTTTATAAATTGGCGTATAACATTTAATTAACACAGATATCCAGTACTGCCGCTATTTGCGTGTTAGTTTATTCGCTTTATGTGAGGGATCCTGTTTACGATCCCGGCGGGGTCCTACTTTGTAGAACTCTGTTTGTTTGAAAATCGTTTGACTCATTTTTAGCTAAAACTGCAAGAACATGTGTAAAAATAAATTTAAAATCTTTACCAAAAAACCTGTAAGTATTAACTCTCTAAACGAGCGCACAGGACAAGGTGACACTGTGCTTGATCCAATGCGTCTGCGTCCTATGAGTGGGCAGCTCGATGATCATCACGTATGTGTCCCATGGTAGACATCGTGCCGGCGTGCAAATTTATTCGTTATTTGTTAGTAAATCTCCTACAATAACACATACTCTACTAAAAACCACCATCCGGCTACCTAGGACGGTTCAAAAGATCTTCTCAACTAAATAACATGCGCAAGAAAACGCTAAACACGTTAAAAACCGACTTCCATCGCAACAACTTAGTACATTTTTGCATTATTATATTTGGTTTTTGACAATTTTCTAATAAAGTAATACACCGATTTTGATAAAATTTATATGGGACTACACGGAAAGCACTAGCTTTCAAACAAAAAAAAGAAACGTTAAAATCGGTTCACCCAGTCAAAAGTATTGAGTAACTCCCATAAAAAAAAACATGCAGTCGAATTGAGAACCTCCTCCTTTTTGGAAGTCGGTTGAAAAAGACAGATATGCGGACAGAATCCTAAAAACGGTGTAATTTTAAAGCATAATATCTGGTCTTATCTTTACAAAGCAGATAATACTGTAGAGTCAGAAATACCTGATCGTGTGCCAAATAAAGAAAAGACAAATATTTAGCAAAAAAATCTGTATTAACTCTGTTTAGTAGTCTAGCGCACAGAACAAGGCAACCCCGCGCTTGATCCAGTGCGTCTGCGGCTTGTGCGTGGGAAGCTCCACGGTCATCACGTAGTTGGTGGAGTGCCCCGTGGTGGACAGCGTGCCGGCGCGCAGCAGAGTCTTGTATATGGGGCACTCGTACTGGCCCATCTGCAGCTTGTGGTTCTGCTCAGGCTTCATGTAGATTATTGACATCTCTGGAATTATTTTTTTTTACAATAAACGTTGGTGAAAATGCTGATGGTTCATCTGATGGGAAGTGGCTTCCGTTGCCATAGGCACTTGCAACACTATGAACGTATAAATGCGGTTGCGGTCAAGTTTGTGTGTTCGTGATATCGTGTCATACAGTTTAGTGCAGATGCCTACACTTCAATTAGTTTTGCTACAGTTTAGACACATTTTAGGTGAACTTGTGTCTTCTCAGAGACATCATTGTGAACACAGGTAACACAATGTAGGTGAACTTGTGTCTTCTCAGAGACATCATTGTGAACACAGGTAACGCTTTTTTTTATGCACATTGTATTTATTTGTAGGTGAACTTGTGTCCCCTCAGAGATATCATTATGAACACAGGTAACACTTTGTACGTGAACTTGTGTCCCTTCGGGGACATTATTGTGAACACAGATAACACAAAGTAGGTGAACTTGTGTCCCCTCAGAGACACACCATTGTGAACACCAGTCACAGCATGAGACATGTGAAGCATCTCACTCAAATAGGAACTTGTGTCCCCTCAGAGACACACCATTGTGAACACCAGTCACAGCATGAGACATGTGAAGCATCTCACTCAAATAGAGCTCCTTGAGCTTTCTCCTCTAAGCTCATGTCAACCATGTTCCACCGCACACCCTCGAGGCACGGCCCTGTAACACAGCATCTATCCTGCTTCTTTTAAGGTGGATGCGATGGTGGCTACGCGAAAAAGAAGATGTATAGCAACTCATGCACATAAAGTTTTTGGCCTGCTTTTCTCCAAGCTCATGTTACCCATGTTCCAACACGCAGTACACTCTCGAGGTACAGCCCTCTGACGCAGTATTCGTCCTCTTGCTTTCTCAACAGCGGCTGCGACTGTCGCTGAGTGAAACAGAAGATGTAATGTCACTCACCCATATAAAGCTCTTTCGGCCTGCTCTCCTCCAGGCTCATGTCGCCCATGTTCCAGCGCGCACCCTCGAGGTATAATCCTCGAACGCAGCATCCGTCCTCCAGCTTCTTCTGAGGCGGCTGGGCCATCGGCTGAGCAAGACAGAAAAAATATATTTTAAAATCGGTACTGAATTGTGTTTTCTTTCTGAGGGAGACTTTACGAGTACATCACGATTCGATGTATGTATTGTATGTGTCCTATGTATCTAAAAAAAATACTGCTAAATCTTTTTTTTGGAAAGCGTCAAAAGCAGCCGACTCCTTTGCGTAGTGGTTAAGTCCTTAAGCTTCACATCAGGAGGTCGCGGGTTCGATCCTCGGCGAAGTGTAACTTAGTATGACTCGGTTTGGTTGGTGGAAGGGCATTTTCTAAGCCCGTCTGGCCAGCTACTATCAATTTATCTAAGTCTTTTCGGCAAGAATCAATGTTAACAGCATTGATGTATTACAGCTTGAAGATAAGATAGCCAATTCCCCATTGCGTTGGAGAATCTTGGTAAGCCCGCTTTTTTCATCGTCACTTATTATCATGTGAGATGATGCCAAGGGTTTACCAATTGTGGATATAAAAAAGTAACGACTCCACAAAAAAAAATCTTTTACAAAATTATAATAAAAATGTGTTACAAATAAATTCACAAACCAAGAATTGTTTCTCCAAATTAAGATCCATAATAGATGGTTTAAATCCTCACCTCAAAAGCATACGCCACAGTATCGATAGCGATCACATGCTTCCTGGCGTAGTTTTGCAGCGCTCCCGTGAGGAACGCCTGTGGGAAGAAAAATCCAGATATCCAGAACACCCTGGGGATGCCGCTGTCTACCCACTGCTGCATGAACTGCACGCGGAGACACATGTCTTTAACCCACGCCGCTAGAAGGGGAAAATCAAATACAGGTCTACCGGCTATACTTGTGATGGTGCTAGCAGAGTTTGTTTGCAATCCATAGCGTAGCCACTTCTGGGGCACGGGCACACCCTGGACACTTCATACAAAGAGGGAGAAATTAAATTTCTAAAAACAAATGACAGAACAAACGAAATCACGGCGAATTCCAACACGTTCGAGAACCAAACTAGCACCAATCTATACGTCCAGTAGTGGACTAAGATTGGCTGATGATAAGTGGTGCTAGCAGATGTATTTTTTTACCCAAGTTTCTGGTCAAAATTGATGGAGGAGCTTAAACTTATTACAGGCCCACATAAGACGTCGACAAAGATAGATCGTGATGTTTCCACGATGCGACGTGATACGGCAACCTGTTAGTACTCTTTTGTGACCGTTTTAACCGCCTCCGTGACTTAATGGGTATTCCATTAGCTTCACACCAGGAGATCGCGGGTTCGATTCCCGACGGATTCAACTTTGTAAGAATCGGTTTGGTTGGTGGTAGGGCATTTTCATAGTCCGTCTGGCTAGCTACCACCATCTTATCTAAGTCTTGCCGCCAAACATCAATGTTAACAGCATTTATCTGTTCCTGCTTGAAGATAAGATGATCCCCATTGCGTTGGGGAATCTTGGTAAGCCAGCTTCCACCTTCGACATTATCGTCATGCCAAAGGCTTATAAATTGTGGAATAAAAAAAACCTGTCGCACCGTAAAAACCTATCAAATATAATGACCACGAAATGCATTGGCTGGTCCCGAACTCCCGTGTAACACTTGAGATTTACAAGCTTCGCTATTATCAAAACTACAATGTAAACAGCGTGTCTACAGTAGCTAATAAATTGTAAATTAACCGCCTCCGTAGCTCAGAGGCAAAGTTCACTGGCTTAACACAGGAGGTCGCGGGTTCGATTCCCGGCGGGGTCACCTTGTAAGATTCGGTTTGGTTGGTGGTAGGGCATTTTCTAAGCCCGCCTGGCTAGCTACTTCCATCTTATCTAAGTCTTGCCGCCAAACATCAGTGTTAAAAAAAACATTGATGTGTTCCGGCATGAAGATAAGATAGCCAGTTCTCCATTGCGTTGGGGAATCTTGGCAAGCCCGCTTCCATCTTCGGCATCATCGTCACTTACCATCTGGTGAGATGATGCCAAGGGCTTACCAATAGAGAATAAAAAATAAAAAATAAAAAGTTATAAATGTCTAGATTTTTGTCTTAATTAAACTGTCCTTTATGATATATCTCTACAATTTTCAAATACCACAATGTAAACAGAATTGTCTGGCTTATAAAATGTACAGTTATGAAAAATGTCCAGAGTTTTATCTTTTTAAACCGCATTTACTTCGCCCTGATTCAGGGTAGGCTCGAGCCCCTCGGTGGGGACGTATATGAGCCGTTATAATAAAACCGCCTTTTATGTATCTGCAATTTTGAAATAATTGCAAACACAAACTTCTTTGTTCATTTGAAAAATGCAAATATTTAAGAAAATCCGAAAGTTAGACTGGACTTTAAAACTTAGATGAAACAATTCGTTTTGTTAAATTCTTTTTGTGCACTTACCGAGTGGCTTGAGCGATGGGTAGGCCTTAGAACTCCACATCCCTGGTACCAAATTCTTGGCCAAACTGTTGGACATGTTCTCCAAGGCTTCTGACATCACCACCAAACCTTTTAGCGCTTTCAGTAGATCCCTAGATAAAAATATTTAATTATTATCGTAATTCATATTAAATAGTAACGATAACCAAAATAAGTTGAATCAACTTATTTATTCAAGAATAATCTAAAAATATACAATGATCCGGTTTGAAGGTTATTAACCAAGAACAAAGGTTCCCCCCAAAGTGTTAACCGAGGCGCCCTAGAGCGTAGCCGGTGGAGAGAGAAAAGGGGTGCCCCGAAAACGCCCACTTAGACCCCAAAATTACAATTACCATGATCTGCAGCACAAGCATAACCAGTAGTTACCGTAGCTCAGTAATAACTGTTAGGGTTCAATCATCAAATCAGCTCATATACTTCCCCACCGAGGGGCTTGATCCTACCCTGAATCGGGGTTATCGGGCCTTAGTCGACCACGCGGGTTCAATGCGGGTTTGTTCATACACAACCTGCGAGTTTCTTCGCTGCGAGTCCTCACGATGTTTTCCTTCACCTCATGAGCGTCGGATAGAAGTACATCATCATATCAGCCCAAAATCGTCCACTGCTAGACAAAGGCCTCCCCCCCCAAGGATTTCCACCACGACCGGTCTTGCGCTGGCCGCATCCATCGACTTCCCGCAATCTTCAGCAGGTCGCCGGTCCACCTTGTGGGAGGCCTACCTACGCTACGTTTTCCGGCATATATGCAATCGAAATTCGAAATCACAAAATAAATACGTGGCAGGACTCGAACCACGACCTCCCGGGTAGAAGGCAGCGGCCTTAGCCGTTACGCCACCGTCGCTCAGGTTCAATACTCAAAGGTAAAGAGACCCTACTACTAAGCGTTTGCCACCGTCCGTCTATCTGTCCGTTTAAAGGGCTATATCTTTTGAACAGTTCCAGGTAGCTGCTTATTTTTTTTACAAAATATGTGTTATTATGGCGAATTTCCAAGCAAGTAATAAAAGTATAAAAAGTGAAAAAAAAATGTTTTTTTGTTTTGGTTCTGCTCTATCGTACAAACGATACCACATAAAAGTGTCAAGTTTGTTATTATTATAGTGTAAAATTCTATGTAGCTCAAAGGCAAAGTTCACTGGCTTTACACATGAGGTCGCGGGTTCGATTCCCGGTGGGGTCAATTGTAAGACTCGGTTTGGTTGGTGGTAGGGTATTTTCTAAGCCCGCCTGGCTAGCTACCACCATCTTATCTAAGGCTTGCCGCCAAATATCAATGTTGATATCATTGGTGTGTTCCGGCATGAAGATAAGATAGCCAGTTCCCCATTGCGCTGGGGAATCTTGGTAAGCCCGCTTCCATCTTCGGCATCATCGTCACTTACCACCAGGTGAGATGTTGTCAAGGGTTTACCAAATGTAAATACAAAATAAAAATTAAATTAAGTTTTAATTTGTACGATATCTATAATTAAATCATACTAACTGCAATGATTGCTTGATGACGGCAAGGAGCTTGTTGTATCTTAGCGCTTCTTGTGCCAGCACCGTATTCAGGGACTCCTTGTAGGATACCGGATACCTGCAGTGAAATTAAATATAAACAGTGAAATTAACGCTATGCGAGCTAAAATCTATCAAAATAACCAGCCAAATGAGAATTGGACTAGCATAGCACTAAGAGGGTTCTTTACCACTACAATTCTCCACACAACTAAATAGCATAAGGATAATGATACCTATTCACATTACAAACAAAAGACATCAACGCGAGCGACAAATATGTGTTTTTTGTTTGGTAATTAAGTTCTGACTCCTTAGCGCGAGTACAACTCACACTTGGCTGATTTTTATTATTTTTTGTTTTACTTCAGTATTATTAACATACACCAAGTTTCACACTTGTATTTATTACCGTTTTTAAGATATAGCTAAATCAAAAATACTTCTAAAAAACAGGGTTTTTGTATGGATCCTTATTTTTTTTACTTTTTTTATTTTTTGTTATAGCGGCAACAAAAATACACATTCTGTGAAAATTTCAACTGTCTGCAATGTTGGTTTTTGAGCAACGTTATGTGGTCCAGAACATGTTCTGAATCATGTTAATTAAAACCTTATTTTTTAAAACTCGCATCGGTATTTTTCAGAGTCGCATCGGTATTTTTTAAATTCGCATCGGTATTTTATAAAGTCGCATCGGTATTTTTTTTATTCGCATCGGTATTTTATAAAGTCGCATCGGTATTTTATAAAGTCGCATCGGTATTTTATAAAGTCGCTCGGTATTTTTTAAAGTTGCATCGGTATTTTTGAAAGTCGCATCGGTATTTTTTAGTCACTTCAGAATTTTATAAAGTCGCATCGACATATTTTAAAGTCACGTCGGAATTTTTTATAATCGCATCGGTATTTTTTAAAGTCGCATCGGTATTTTATAAAATCGCATCGGTATTTTTTTGAAGTCGCAACGGTATTTTATAAAGTTGCATCGGTATTTTTTTAAGTGGCATCGGTATTTTTAAAGTCGCTTCGGTATTTTTAAAGTGGAATCGGTATTTTTAAAGTAGCTTCGGTATTTTTTAAAGTCGCATCGGTATTGGCTAGAGGAGGCTACAATATTAGGATTAAACGCACATAGCCTGTGAGATCCATAACTTTGGTTTTGGTTTTGAGGTATTCATGTTTTCATACTATTGCTGTGTTAATCGGCGGGCAAATATCACATTTAAATTCACTAGATTATTAATTGGGCTACATCAAAATGAATGATGACGGCATTAATGCGGTCAGTCGATGACTATCGAAACTAGTGGTGTAAATGAACCTTGATAAATAGCTCTATATTTCACTGTAAGTGCAATTAAGGGTAGAATCGATCTCTGTCTCTCTCTATATCTCTCTTATAGTTTGCAACCGGCTTCGGACATTCCAATTTTAGGGTTACCGGCACAGATTTGGACAGAAAGACCCGCCCGTCTCCATATTTTACTCAGGTTTTCTTCATACATGCAAAAAGTAGCGCCATCTGACAAAACTCGTACGAACTAGCGTAGGCGAGAGTTGACGTCAGTGCCGCGCTAAAAGGACCTAGGTAGAATGGTCGCTTTAAAAATGCGTTTATTTAATTTGTTTACTAGAAAAAATACAATGTAAGGTTACTTAACGATGATACGATATCCCATGTTTCTTTTTAGACTTTCCTTTATGATTTTTACAGCCTCTTACAACGTAATAAGGCATTTTTTATGGAATATATTTCCATCACACTCTGCAATTCCCCGCAGACGACTGAGTCGCGAGTGTGCGAAACTTTAGATTTTTGCACCAATTCGCTGGGAGCATTAGTAGCGCGCGTTGGCCGGGTCCTTACGCCAGTAATATAGAAATCATTGATAACCGGTCAATTACAATTCTTTTCTTTCTTATCGTGTGGCACTATTAACCGTGCTATCCAAGGGATAGACGGCGGTTGCCTGGTGTTGCACTTAGCATCACCCGCGGTCACGTGTAGGGCATTTAGATTTACACCTACGGACGTGTGCAACGCGACCTTCATACAAATCTGGAATCAGATGTGCAGGTTTCCTCACGATGTTTTCCTTCACCGTTAAAGCAATCGGTAAATATATGTACATAAGTTTTTTGAAAAACTCATTGGTACATTGGCCGTCCGGATTTGAACCCGAGACCTCTGATTAGGAGAGCAGAGTCGTTACCGGCTGAGCCACCGACGCTTTTTACAATTATAAATGTAACTAGTGTTGCGAGGAATTAATGAAAAAAACGAGTCGCACGATCACACTTTTTGTAACGCTAGAAAGCACCGTTCGCGTAACGCAATCACCAGCTTACTCCCCGAGTCACGCGTGCCGTTCGCTTCGCCCGATCACACTTTTTGTAACCACCGTTCCGAAATCACCGTTCACGTAACGCATTCACCAGCTTACTCCCCAGGGCAAAATTGCATAAAAAAGTTTTATTTAAAAAAATATATGTATTTTATTAAGGCGACGCATTGGAAACTTTGGTAGCAGGGATCTCGATTTTTCTCAGCAACTACAAAAAATATGAAAGTGATATTTTGTAACCAGATTCTTTATTTCAATGACTTCAATTTCTCAATTGCAGAAACACGATTCATTAACTTTTATAACAGAATAAAAATATATGACAGTAATGTCTTTTAAAACAATGATTTGCGCTGTTTCCTCGTTGTCTTACTAGTCTGTCATACCTGTTTGACCACCAGGACATACGAGTATATGTCCTCGTGGTCATACTATACAAATTTCTGTTTTTATAAATACTTTTTCATAAATAGAGTGCATAAACTAATTGAATTAAGAATAAAAAAGGCATTATTTTCAAATTTTTATTTGCGTCACACGGTAAAACTTATTAAAAAATGGAGGAAAAATTCGTTTATGTCAGCATAAAAAAGGGGACCTTCACAAACAGCGTTCTTACAGCAATGGGAACTCAATTTGGAATTGCAATCTATAAAGAAAACGGCTCCACTTTTAGATATCCAATTCCTCAAATGTCTAAATTGGAAATTAGTAATTTGAAAAAATAACGGGGCAGATTTTATGGCAGATCTACCTTCTTTGAATAGTCTGAAAACATCGTTATACTATGCGCGTCACCCGTAGTTGTGACTATTTTAATTAATTCAGGTCTAGTTATTTCCTAGTTCTTCAAAATGCTTATGTCTAACAAGGAAGGGTACCCAACTGTCCGACTCCGATTTGATTTATTTTGATATATGTTATAGAGTAGTCTAAAATAACGAATACGTATTTTTTTTAGCTGCCCAAACTCAACCTGTTAGCAGAAAATGGCCTTCAAAGTACTGAAAATTGACCAAACCTTCTAATTTCTGAGAAGAGATTTGTTCAAAAAATTGATAATTAATTACTGGTTTCGTAATATTTTGGAGAACATGAATAAAGAATGGGGACGTGTTTTGTCATTACCACAAACTCATTTTTATATAAAAAAAAATTAAAAATGAGTTTGTATATAAAAAAAAGTATATAAAACATATTATATCAAAATAAATCTTATCGGAGTCGGACAGCTGGGTACCCTTCCTTGTAAGTATAGTATGACCACGAGGGCATGTTTGTCCTAGTGGTCATACTGGTATGACAAACTAGTATGACTACGAGGAAACAGCGATGATTTGCATTCGACATGGAAACCAGACCTATTTATTACATTTACATTTTTTTAGTCAATTAGTCTAAACTCTAAACGCACACTTTAATATGCCAGTTGGATTTTTTAAAATCAATTGTAGTTTTTAATTGAAACGAAAAAACATTGAAAAAGTGCAAAAGTATGGTTATTTTCTTTACTCTTTACACGTAAAGAAAAAGACAGAGACAACTATTCCAATTACTGCCTCGCCTTAAATGTTTCACCAAGTATCTACAATCAAAAGTATCATCATTTCTATTTCCACTTCATCTTAGTTTTATGAACTTCTCTAGATACCAACAAACTTATCTGAGTGGTGTACGTCAGTTCGCTGTCAACTGTCCTGTCTGCGCTAGTGTCACCGGGTCATAAGTTTGTGGGACTGTAAGCTCAGATGATAATAATAGTACAAGTAAAGATGAAGTACTCGCAATGACGCTTTAAATAAATAGCAACTCTCGCTACGCGGTTATAAAGAACAGTCTAGTTCGCAACCACGCCACTCCACTCCAGTTTTACATCAACATACCTATACATACACCGATAACAATCGCCCTTTTACGCAAGAATGAACCGAATCAATGCGCGTGAGAGATTCTTTTGCGCTGGCCGGTCTAGTGTTGTTGCAACTGATCGACCGGCAGGGTTGTGAGACCGCGCGACGAACATGTTTTAACCTGCGCACTCGCTTGTTTGATAATCGCTCCGCTTTCTGCAGGAGTTGACAACCGACTGACGAGCGCGGCCTGTGGGCCGCGCTGTTGTGTAGGTACTTATCTCGCGCTCTCGGCCAAGTGACAGGGGCCTGCTGTAAGTCCGTTTTACATCTACTCACGTGGCAGTAATGTATTTCAGGTTGAGCGGTTTTGGCAGCACTTCCAGAATGTCCTTCGCAGCTAGCTCCGTCATCTCCTCCGGAGTCATGCCGCCCTCGAGCGCCGCCTCTTTGGGCTGCAGATTCTTCAGTGTCACTGGGCAAATCATTCACGATGATGGAAAGAAATGCAGGACTATTTATGTGCAAGGGATTACATAAAAAATATACTTTCTCAGCCTGTACATTTATTTGGTCCCTTAAAACTATTTGAAACTGAACTTATTTCCTCATGTAATACAGGAAACAGATGGGGTGATTGCTGGCCAGGCGCCACAGATAAGATGACAAGATAACAGGGAGCGGTTCCACAGACGATTACCGCTTTACACTAACGGGATGCACTAGCACAAACATTTATTTTAAATAGGTGTTTACACACACTTTTGAATAGTCAAAAAAAACTTATTTTCTATCACAAATAATGTCATGATTCAGATTACAGTCTCATGTAATGGTATTTGTTATAGTATCAACATATAACCATTTATCTTTGTCATTTACATAATCTATTAGTTTTATTATATCCTCTACAGCACAAGTATTTTTGACATAGTCGAATTTATTCTCTGAAACATTTTTAGGAATTTTATAGTAGAATCATATACACTACCCCACAAATGACTTTTTAACCTTACTCAGTCTCGAAAAGGCTATATCTATTTTATTTATATTTCCTTAAATCAAATTATGCCTGTTACTGTTTTTAGGAAATAAATGCAAATTCTTACGAACGTACACATGCTGGTTTCATATATAAATTGACTAGCTACAGTAAAAATATTGATTGCTTAGAACTTATTCTGTAACGACTAACGCGATCGCATCTGATAGTTGTTGAAAGTTAACGTATTGAATAGCGCTAAAAAAGAAAGTATCGGCGTCGGTGGCACAACCGGAACGACTCGGTCGTCCTAACCAGAGGTGCCGGGTTCAAATCCGGATGCCAATGTACCAATGAGTTTTTCGAAACTTACATACATATACTCTCCGATTGCTTTAACGGTGAAGGAAAACATCGTGAGGAAACCTGCACAACACACCTGCGAAGAAACTCGAAGGTTGTGTGTGAAGTCGACCAACCCGCACTGGGCCCGCGTGGTCGACTAAGGCCCGATTGCCCTAATTCAGGGTAGGCTCGAGCCCCTCGGTTGGGACGTATATGAGCTGACATGATGAAAAAAGAAAGTATTCTATCTTTGGTTTCCTTACTAAGTGCTATCGAATTCCCTCTCGTATATCTACCAGATACGCTAAAACTATCAGGTTTATGATATAGCGTCCCCACTTACCTACCCTTGGGCATAACAGTGAGGGCCGCTATTCCTGCCAATACCACAGGTGAAGACAAGGACCAGTTACGGTAGGTCTTGCCTCCAAGACGCTTGTCCCGGTACTCTGCAAGGCGAGTGCCTCGTGGAAGAGAACCACTAACTACTGTCCAGGTAGGTCCTGGAGCTGTAGGAACGCTCACCTCCCGCGGATTTCTCTGCCAGCGGTTCGATAGTGTTCAAGTGCTATAGAATTGTTTAAATTTACAGGCTTACTTATATTGTTGTGGGTCTCTGACATGGCGTAACTGATGTTCGCGTTGCTGTGGAGACCGAAGAGCGCCGGGTCGTCGTTCAACGGTAAGGTCCGAATGTACTTCGTTATATCTTCTATGGTCGATGATGCGGGTTGCTGGTGGGGTGAGGAGACACAAATACAGCTATGAGAACACTTTTGTCTGAATCCGATTGACGAAGTTATTCCAAGTACTTTGTTGGTCTTTTACCCTACTTTTAAGAGTCCCATACGACACTAATTTGCCAAATCGTCAGAGGGAAAGTTATCTGTTAACCCTTATCTGTAAGCCCTTGGCATCATCTCATCATATCAGCTCATATACGTCCCCACCGAGGGGCTCGAGCCTACCCTGAATTGGGGCGATCAGACCTTAGTCGACCACGCGGGCCCAGTGCGGGTTGGTCGACTTCACACACAACCTGCGAGTTTCTTCGCAGGTGTGTGCTGGTTTCCTCACGATGTTTTCCTTCACCGTTAAAGCAATCGGTAAGTATATATACGTAAGTTTTTGAAAAACTCATTGATACATTGTCCGTCCATATTTGAACCCGGTACCTCTGGTTAGAAGGACCGAGTCCTTACTGGTTGAGCCACCGATGCTTTATTGAACCACCGACGCTTTTTGGCATCATCTCACCTAATGGTAAGTGACGATGATGCCGAAAATGGAAGCGGGTTTACCAAGATTCCCCAACGCAATGGATATCTGGCTATCTTATCCTTAAGCCGGAACACATCAATGGTGCTAACACTGATTTTTGGCGGCAAAACTTAGGTAAGGTGGTGGTAGCTAGCCAGATGGGCTATTAAATTGCCTGCCACCAACTAAACCGAGTCTTACAAACCCGCAAACTCCTGGTGTGAAGCGAATAGACTAACTATTACGCCACGAAGGTTATCGCACAGTGAAAGACAAACGGATTGAATTTATGACGATAATTTCTACTCTGATAGCAAGAAATACGGTTGTGCACTGAAGCCTGTCTTTCACAGCATCATTAGCTCGTATTAGTTCATTAAAGGAAGAACTTATTTTAACGCTACACCTAGCTGCACTTATTTCTAATACTTAGCGCAAATCATCGCTTTACCTAATTTGTCTTGTAATACTGTAGAGATCATATAGCTCTGCGTTCGCGCACTAGCAACTTCTTTGCAATCTTGCTATCCGCGGGTCGTATTAAAAAAGCTAAGTTTAAATAGTTACTAAATTCAAACTAGTAGGTCGTTCGACAGCTTTTCTAAAACAGTTGAGTTGCATTCTATACGTGACCGCGAGCCAAGACAGAGGTCCTTTTATCCCTCTTTAGTCCCTTTATCGAAGTGTACATTTTTATAGCAAGAGTGCAACACTAGCTTAGTCTGGTAACCTCATTCCAATAAACAGCCAACCGGCGGAGCCCTGTTTTCGATGTGATTAAAGATTGGTCTACGTCTTTCTTCACAACTTACAAACTGCATTTTCAATCATCGATGTGATCCCTCTGAGCTTACTTTCCCTGACTACTCGTTGATGCGTCAAAATACTATTCTGATGATCTATTTTTGAAAGTCTTATCTGTATACCTCTATGCTTTGATTCTTCGGAAATCCACTATAATGAATAAACAATATTTAGAGCCATTTTAAGGCTTTTAGCCATGAAACTAAATAACTGTTCCCAAGACACCCATAGTCAATTCAAAAAAAAATTGGGCGTCATTAAAACTGGTGTCCTCATTTGCTTACCTATTGTATGGGTACTAAAAGTTAAAATTTTACCTCACATTTTTCAAAACCTGGTTCAATGTGGACGATACATGTTCTAACTATTAGCACTAACGTTAGCCTGCTTGTAAACGCCGCTCACCAAGAACTTGTGGTAGTTGGCTATTAGGGTCAGCATACACCACCAATAGCCCAAGAAATATGATGAGAATATGACAGTGATGATAAATTTGTGACAAAAATCGTGTTGCGTCATCCTACTTCTTCGACTCTTGCCAAACCTCAATAGGAACTGCAAGTTAACGGGTCAGCATACACCACCAATAGCCCAAGAAATATGATGAGAATATGACAGTGATGATAAATTTGTGACAAAAATCGTGTTGCGTCATCCTACTTCTTCGACTCTTGCCAAACCTCAGTAGGAACTGCAAGTTAACCTGCTTGTAAGTGCCGCTCATGAATAAGTTGTGGTAGTTGGTTATTGGGGTCAGCATACACTATCATGATGAGAATATGACGGTGATTATAAATTTGTGGCAAAAATCGTGTTGCGTCATCCTACTGCTTCGACTCTTGCCGAACCTCAGTAGGAACTGCAAGTTCACCTGCTTGTAAATGCCGCTCTCGAATAACTTGTGGTAGTTGGCTATTGGGGTCAGCATACACCATCCTGATGAGAATATGACGGTGATTATAAATTTGTGGCAAAAATCGTGTTGCGTCATCCTACTGCTTCGACTCTTGCCGAACCTCAGTAGGAACTGCAAGTTAAGCTGCTTGTAAATACCGCTCACGTCTAACTTGTGGTAGTTGGCTATTGGGGTCAGCATACACCACCATGATGAGAATATGACGGTGATTTTGTGGCAAAAATAATGTTGCGTCATCCTACTGCTTCGACTCTTGCCAAGCCATAGTAGGAACTGCAAGTTAACCTGCTTGTAAGCTCCACTCTCGTCGAACACGAAGCGCTCGCTCAGCACTTGCAGCGTGTAGTAGTCGGCCAGTAGCGTCAGCAAGCACCGCCGGTCCCAGTCGTCGGTCACGCGTCCGCCGTAGTTAATATGCCCCGCCGTGTATGTCAACATCTGATTATACAGATATACAGGTTGATTATTTAATGTGTTAAGTTGTTAAGGGTAGGCTCAATTCCACCAAGGAAGCCGCCTCCGTGGCGTAATGGTTAGTCCATTCGCTTCACACCAGGAGGTCGCGGGTTCGATTCCCGGTGGGGTCATCTTGTAAGACTGGGTTTGATTGATGGTAGGGCATTTTCTAAGCCCGCCTAGCTAGCGACCACCATCTTATCTAAGTCTTGCCGCCAAACATCAGTGTTAACAACATTAATGCGTTCCAGCATGAAGATAAGATGGCCAGTTCTCCATTGCATTGGGGAATCTTGATAAGCCCGCTTCCGTCTTCACTTTCCATCAGGTGAGATGATGCCAAGGGCTTACCAATTGTAAAAAAAAGGAACCCTCAGGCCCGTAGGTACTCAATTCGCATAAAAATGCCTTTTCCTAAAAATCGATCAGCCTTATTGGCAAACTTTAGAATTTAGTATGGGTTCCTTGAGAAATGTTCAGTTTCGTGGGTATAGCCTATCTTTAGCGACTTGCGTACTATTAATAAAACACCCTGTATATTAATAGTTTATAGTAGACGTAACTGTAAGCATTTTAAGGAAACAATCTATGATTCTACAAGATGTTCACATATTCAAGGTAACGTTTGCAGCACGTCTTCGTAGATACAGTAAGGGCGTGGGTTGAAAACTGGCGTGCACACATTCAAAATTTTGTGTAAATATATAAGAATAAGAAAATAATTTCACACAGAACCTAATATCACAAATCTTAAAGAAAGAATCAGTTTCTAATTGTTTTATTATATATATTTTATTTACAGAATAAGTATCTGGGCGACCGTGTTAAGGCCTATCTAAATCGATTTTTCGCCTCCAAAAATCAACCGTATACTAATTTTCAAGCAAATCTTTGGCGCCGTTTCCGAGATTCAGATTATATATATATTTCGATGACTGGAAAACATTTAGTATATATATATATATATATATATATACTAAATGTTTTCCAGTCATCGAACGCTACTCGGTAACCTTATTACCCCATCTCTATTATAGGTATTGCTATCCATAATAACCAAAACTCTAAAAACATGGGTTTAACCTTTAATGGCACTTCATGGTACTCCGTAAGGAACATATGCAGCTGAGACATGCATATCTTCAGGTCACCGTCTGTGAACTCGTAGGGGATGTTGAAGCCCAGCGGTCCGAACTTGCGCCTCTCCAGCACCACGCCGTGGAAGAGGGAGAGGGAGAATAGGAACCACTAGAAAGGAAAAGGGAGAATAGGAACCACTAAAAAGGAAAAGGGAGACCTCTTCTAATCGTGTTGCGTCACTATTAGCCAATCCGGTGGTTGCCTACTAGTCATCTGACTTAATTTAAAAAAACGAGATGAAGTTTGAATGTTTAAAATTTGAACTATGACGTCATAATTTTTCGTTGCCTTTAACGTACTTATTGTTTTTTTAAATAAAAAAAGGTCTTTAAAACCAAATGAGTAAGTTTTTTTCTGAAATTACAGTAAGAAAGCTATTTAGTAAAATTGTATTTCATAATTTATTTTTTATGTTATGAACTACCCTACTACTAATGGCTGACGACAGCATCAGAAATAAATTATGAACTCTGGATCACTAAATTGCCCTCCTACTGAAACTTCGGAAAACCTTATACTAGTTTTGTTTTCCATCAAGTCTTCGATTTTTAATTCACCAAAATCACAAAATGAGCACGTATATGACGCTGCTAAACTATGACCTCACGCCTAGGTCTTTCTAACATTTTTAGAACAAAATGTCATTTTTGACGGATGATAAAAAGTAACACAGATGTCTATAGCATTCGTCATCCCTACTGGTATTGGAATTAGCATCACTCCCAGTCAAGTCTAGCAAGAGCAGTGCAGATTTTCACTTACGGTCGTATGTGAGGTAAATCAAAAGTTTTTAGATTTTATGACAGTGATGTACCAGTCACCAGTATACAGATCTGGTAAAATGATGCCAAGATGAAATTATAATAAAAATTTAAAAGGAGTTTTATTCATACAAGAAATTTGGATTGAAAACGCGTATGATTTAGATGTCACCGTAAAATTGAAAAAACCGTAAGATTACGGGATCTATCTCGCTAGATTGTGAACTGTCGAAAGATTTTAAACCGTAACATACTGCTTAAAATTTCACTAGTGTCATTATAATCTCACTAGTGACATTACAATAACACTAAGCGAAGTGAATAACATTAAATAAATGAGCTAGCGAAGCGAGCGGTGCGATGTTAGGTTCGGTCAGGTTTGATTGATTTAACAGGCAAAGTCCAAAATGCTTCGCGGAAGAAAAAATCATCGGTTTTATTCGGAGATACAAGAATGGGCCGTGAAATCGTGAGCTGATTGACAATTTACCGTTATATTATAATCTAACTGAATATAGGGTAGTGAGATTGTAATATCGTGGTTTTGACAATATCCCGCCAACATATACAAGTCAGTGGTAATACTGTGAAGTTTCGTTTATAGCATAGTTCAGCGTTTTCTAGTAGTATTCTACTAGCGTGCGGTTGACATTCCATTTATACTGTGATAAACATTACTAATCAATTTCCAATTTTTTACAACAGATTGATAAACCACGCACCTTAAAACTAGGAACTTTTGAATCTCCAGAAACCAAGTACTCGGTAAAATCTGGAACCTGGTTCATGTATGCCTTTAGCAGGTTTGCTTTGATGCCTCTAGGAGGCTCCACTGTCATTTTGTAGCCTGCAATTTGAAAAAAAAGTTTTTTATAAGTCTTTACTTGAAATCCATTATGTGAGAAATGAAAGGTTTCCTCTCAGGTTCATATATGCTTTCAGCAGGTTTGCTTTGATGCCTCTAGGAGGCTCCACTGTCATTTTGTAGCCGGCGATTTCAAAAATGGTTTTAGAAGTCTTAACTTGAAATCCAATATGTGAGAAATGAGAGGAAACATATTTGGTCCCGAAAACATTTAGGTGGAGATTACACCTAATTGTTTTCGGGACCAAATAAGCCATGTCGTTTTTATCATTTAAATCTTGCCCATTCTCACTTGCAAACACCTGCCAGACAAGGTTAAAAAAGCAAGGATAAAGGGTCAATTCAGGGCAGAAAGATTTGACAGAGTAGAAAAGTTAGTTAGTTACACAAAACGAGCTAACAACGCCCTGCGTGTGCAGTTTGATAACGCTTTCAGGATGCTGATGGGTCTGCCGCGCCACTGTAGTGCGTCTCAAATGTTTGCGGAGGCGCGAACTGATGGATTTCACGCAATGGCATCCCGAGGACGATCGCCGCACGGTTTGACTCTCCACTCCTGAAGTATTGGGTGGGGATAGCCACCGGTGCGGTAAAATGATAGATATTTTAATTATTCCCAAGAGTTTTTAAGTACTAACTAACATATGCTAAGTCTATATAACACATATTATGGATTTTTGTGGTCCGAAATAAACTTGATGTATTATTATTTATAATTATTATAATTAAAAATAACAGGCATGATTAGACAGACTGGAACTTAAGCGGGGTGGTAGTTAAAAACTCGTTCTATAAGGCCTGACTCTCATGTCTTGGAAATAAGTAGGTTCTAAACTAAAAAAAAATACAGTCTACGGAAAACAAAATTTTAAAAATTAATAAAATATTTAACTGAATAGATTAACTATTCAAATATAGGGAAAAAGCAAAAAAATATAAAAAAACTGATTGTCTGTAAATTCGGTTTACGGACGATAATTTTACGTAATAACGTCATAAGAAAACATTGATCACAAGCCGAACGCTTAGGCCGATCGTGTCTCTCTATCGCTTCTTCCGCGCTCTCGCTTGCACGCGAAACGTGACACTTTTTAATGAATGCAGCCGGCATTCATTGATTTATAAGACGTTATCACATCAAAAATGTATGTCTAGTTTTTCTATGTTTTGAGCGACTCCAACACACTTTTTATGAAACAGGTATCTAATGTAGTATTTAAAAGAATGAACCGTTTAAAATTTAAATTTAGTTCTATGTTGTTCACAAATAAAATTACTTTAAACTGTTATATAATCTTCTTTTATCTGACCTTCTTTTCATTCCATCTATTTCTTTTCCACGCATGCGCTGTCATCCATCAGACTTTTCAATCAAAAAACAAAAATTCGATCATCCTTCCTATTATTATCATCATAAACTGTTTCTAAAATATTTATTTATTACATTATCTAAATACCCATTTCGGGTAAGACTCGTGTATATTTTAAATTTGAATCAGTTTTTAATTTAATGTGTATAATGTTTTTTAACGAGTCCAGTACAATAATGCCTTCAGGATGCTGTTGGAAATGCCGCGCTTCTGCAGCGCATCCGGCATGTTTGCGGAGGCGCGTATCGACGGTTTTCCCGCGATTATGAGAAGAAAAGTTGTTTCAGTGATGTCCAGAGTGCGCGGGAGTACCAACAGTATTTTGAGGGTGATCGGGGATAAGTACGAGTGCCCAATCATTAGGCACTGGAACTCACTACTAACATTTTGTACTGACATTGAAATACTGTTTGACATTGAATATTATTTCATTGGAATATTATTGTAGTTTGACTGCTTGACATTATTATAATTGATATTTTTGACATTTCTGTTGATACTAACTTAGTTTTATAAGATGTCTGTTACTAACACATTATGGATTTATGGAAATAATTTGAATTTAATCATTGTATATTTCTTTTTAGGTCTTATTTTTACCAATAAATTGTACGCACGCATCTATTTACCCACGCCCACTACCTAAGTCGTGCCAACATATTAAACGCTATGTGACATACCATTTTGCAACAAAGCAACTGGAAACTGTGGCGAAGGTGTTGAGGTGAGCCAGAGGCGGAAGTCTCGATGCACGTTCTCGGGCGAGATGTGTTCAACGTTCAGCTCCAGCACTGGCATCCAAGAGGGAGACAGGTGGCAGTTCTGCGAGCAAGGACTCAAGTTATTTTACCTTTATTTTACCTACAACGAAACTGGATTGAGTGTTAGTTCTACAAGCTGAACTAAGAATGCTCAAATTCAAAGATTGTGCGCTATTTGCTTAACTAAGAATATGATCTATTTTTACTTTCGATGGACAAAGGAGTAAAAAAAGGTTTTGTGATAAAAAAAAATTGAAGTTGAACTGAAAACTAATAAAAAGTATGGGTGTGTTTTTTTTCGAAATTCTTCTTTCTTGATAATTTCAGGTTTGCTACCATAGTGAAAAATCATTCACAACAATATATTATAATAATATATATATATATATATATATAAATATTATAATATATTATTATATTATATTATATTTCTCAAAATAGCTCCAAATATTTTGGTAAAACTATGTACTTTAATATAACGTTACAACACCTACTGTACATCTTAGTTCGTTAAAACATTGCAATCAGGTTCCTCTTACCCAAACCCAGGTTATAAGTTACGTTTTCTCATTCAAATACTTTGTGAATAACTAGGAAATTATAAAACCTACTGTAGCAAAATCTTGTTACTCTTTCACGCAAAAACTACTGAACGGATATGGCTGAAATTTGGTAGGTAGACAGATTAGAATCTGGATTAACAAATAGGCTACTTTATTCCACGCTCGCATGCCGCTTGCAGCTCGCGCACTGCGCACCCTCGAAAAGTCATAGAAGCGTTGTCCGCGCGGGTGAAGCCGCGGGAAACAGCTAGTGAAACATAAAACTATTTGACACTTGGGGCTCCTTCTTTTCATATCCTTATAGCTGAGACTAGTGACCTTCGTGAATCACTCCTGTCACTCCAGCTTTCCAGGCCAAACGATCTTGAGCACGGTAAACGCTGCGCTGGCTCGCAGCGTCACCTGGTCATTTCTTGGACTCCCTCAGCCCATCGCATTAAGGGTGCAAAAAGACCACTCCCGGAGACTTAAACTGGGGTTTCTACTCATCATAATGAACTAATGTCTCCAAGGAACTCATACTGAAGTCTCGAAAAATTTTATTAGCTGGCTGATTTGTATGAAAAGTAGAAAAAAAAATTGAGAATTTTTTTTTCTAAGACAAATCACACATGGTCATCTGGCATCAAAGTAGGATTCCCTGTGTTTTGGGAACCAGAGACTGATATACATACTTATATACGTTTAAATACATACTTAAATAGATATTTAACACCCAGACACAGAGTAAACAAATCTGCTCATCACACAAATGTTTGCCCTGGGTGGGGATCGAACCCACGACTCTCGGATCAGTAGTCAAGAGCACTAACCACTGAGCCACCGAGTCAGTCAGCCACCGAGTCAGTCAGATTGAGTATGAGTTCCTTGGAAAAAGTTGTTCAGTATGATGAGTAGAATCCCCAGTTAAAGTTTCCAGAAGTGGTCTTTTTACATCCTGTATACTTACCTCTATGGTCAACTCTTCTAAGATGATAATGTGATACCTGGAAGAAGACCCAGTTGCCGAAGTCACAGCCGGCGCGCATCATGGCCTCGGCGAGCGGGCCCTGCCCCTGCCCCAGCGAGATGCTCTCGAACCGCTTGCCCATCTTCATCTTCTCAGCGAACTTCATCAGGTCTAGTGTTGAAAATAAATGATCTTCATAATCGCGATTCAATTCATGTAATGTATAATTATAAACAAAAAAAACTACTTCAAATAGGAAAGTAAGGTTCCCCTCGATTTCTCTGGGATGCCATCATCAGATCCTGGTTTCCTTATCATGGTACCTCTTTTGGGATATCTCCTTTCCAACAAAAAAAGAATCGTCAAAATCGGTTCATAAATGACGAAGTTATCCGCGAACACACACATAAAAAAAATATACGGTCGAATTGAGAAACCTCCTCCTTTTTTGAAGTCGGTTGTAAACTGCGCCACTTTATGACCAATCGTACATTGTGGCATATGGACATTTTGACATGTTGTTCGCTCAGAATCTTCGCTTCATCTTCTTAGCGTACTGATTTTTAGGGTACCGTAGTACAACAAGGAACCCCTCGTCATGTCTGTCTGTCCGTCTGTCTGTTCGCGGCCAAGCTCCTAGACTATTAGTAGTTAAGAGCTGAAATTTGGCAAAGATATATATAATGATAACGCGGAGAAATGTAAAAAAAAATTTTGAAAAAAAAAACTTTTTAAGGGTACCTGTACAAATAAAGTGGTTCTCATCAAACCCAGTCGTGTGAGGCATCGTTGGTTAGATCTTAAAAAATAGTTGATAGTCTTCTAAGACCATTTTATTGTTTAGGGTTCCGTTTTCGAAAAAATAGGGTTGAAAGTGTTAAATTTTGTTGGAGTCGAGTGTCTCCACCCCCTTACAACTAAACCGCTGTATTTGTAAATTTGAAAGTGAGATATGGACCCGATATTGACAACTACGGAACCCTGTATTGTGCGTAGCCCGACACGCACTTTGCCTGTTTTTTCTGATACTTTATAACTGAGATTCTAAATCAAGCTCCTACACGACACCCAAAATCTTAATGATTTAAAAAATAAACTACTGTTTCGTAATATCATCATCATATCAGCCGAAGGACGTCCACTGCTGGACATAGGCCTCGCCCAAGGATCTCCTCGACGACCGGTTCTACGCTGCCCGCATCCATCGGCTTCCCGCGACCTTCACTAGGTCATCGATCCACCGAGTGAAGGGCCTGCCTACACTACGTTTTTCGTAATATATTAAACAGAAAAAGCACTTACCAGCAGCCGGGTCCGTGCCGGTAGATAATACAAATATGATGGGAGCCAGGGGGTCGGACTCCGCGTACAGAGCAGCCAAGTCTGCTGGTTGAGGCTCCACGAAGCGAGCTCCGAGTCCAGCCACGACATAGTCCTGTCACACGTTCGCATTACTTCGCATACTACTAAACAGGATTTAACAAATACTAGTTCCCAACGTATTCATGAAATTGTAATTGGGAATGTTCGTGCGGATGGTGGCGCATCGGGAGTCGGGTCATTCCTTTCCCTCTAATATGGTTGATAAGAGTGATGGCTGACTCTCGCGTTATACTCGTGACCGGGTGTTGTCCGTGAACTGGCCTACACTTGTCAACGGCATTCATGAAATTCAATGATTTAATGTACAACTTCTCGTGTCATATTTTTTTCATGTTCTAATGACATAATTTGTTTTTTTTATATCAAGGATTGGATTTTGACTTTATTAACTAATGATTGTTTATTTCTTAATTTTTTACAAATGAAATTATGTAATCACTATTTTATGACTATCAGAAAGAGTGTAATTTGCATCTATTTTGAATAAATATCTTGAAACTTGAATCTTGAAACGTATTGTGAATGGTTTATGTAATTAATTTTAAATAAATTTGCAAAGATTTGAAAAAAAAATATTGTATCTTGTACAGTATATGCAATATAAATGTCAATAAGTGTCCTAGAGGTGGTCTAAAATGAAAAGCAATGATCTTGTCAGATGGATCTCTAATTGAACATTAATTTTTTTTTAAATATGCTTAGTCGTTGTGCGTCAATACACTCTAAACTGGGTCGCGAGCAAAGTACACTGTAGAAGCGCGACCGTTTCCAAATCTTAGTAAAATTGTTTAAAATTAATTACATATACGTATGTAAATCGTAGGTGGCTCAACCGGTAACGACTCGGTCCTCCTAACCAGAGGTGCCGGGTTCAATTCCGGACGGCCAATGTACCAATGAGTTTTTGAAACTTACGTACTCGTACATATACTCACCGATTGCTTTAACGGTGAAGGAAACTCGAAAACTCGAATGTTGTGTGTGAAGTCGACCAACCCGCACTGGGCCCGCGTGGTCGACTAAGGCCCGATCGCCCTAATTCAGGGTAGACTCGAGCTCCTCGGTGGGGACGTATATGAGCTGATAAGCCACTTGCCGTTCGCAAACCACTCACCCTAAAAGACAGTCATAAAAACGATGTCCACGCAAGTGAAGTCGCGGGAAAAAGCTAGTGGAGTAAATGTAAAAAGAAGAAGATGATGAGCACCTCAATCTCCACTGACCTGCATTCCTGGAATGAATTTGTCGGGTCGCAAGCATTTCAAAATGAGAAGTTTCTGGAACATGTCCAGCTGTGTGTCCAGTGGCTTTGGTAGTGGAAGTCTGAGAAGCAATCGGGATAGTTTAACTTAGTTAGTGGTCGCGGGTTCGATTCCCGGCGGGGTCAATTGTAAGACTCGGTTTGGTTGGTGGTAGGGCATTTTCTAAGCCCGCCTGGCTATCTACCACCATCTTATCTAAGTCTTGCCGCCAAATATCAATGTTGATATCATTGGTGTGTTCCGGCATGAAGATTAAGATAGCCAGTTCCCCATTGCGTTGGGGAATCTTGGTAAGCCCGCTTCCATCTTCGGCAACATCGTCACTGGTGGTAACCAGGTGAGATGTTGTCAAGGGTTTACCAATTGCGAATAAAAAAATATATAGTTTCTGCAATCAGGCGACGGATGCGCACATTTTTTGCGTAAGTTAGTTGGCGTCACTGCCAATCCTGCTGCTCTAGGAAAACCAGTAGCGACCTCAGGTCACTACAACTTCCTGCAGCGACAACAGACAAACAAATTTTTTACCTGGTTGAGAAGAGCTTCCTGAAGAACGAAGAAGATAGATTGATAAGTACATTTTTTAATAGTATGAAAAATTTGAATGCTTTGACAACATCTCACCTGATGAAAAATTACGATGTAATTTGACGATGGTATACGCTAACTCAAATAATGCCTTTTCACTCTCACCTTGAAGATACCCAAATTGTAAGAGTCAGGAAACACACACACAGACAAGCAGTTCCACTCAAATCCACTACGTTGCTGTCTGCACAATAAATGAAGAAGCTTATAGATTAGGAAGTCATGACGAATGTGGTAACGATACTGGAAATGGACAACCTTAGGTTAACAGGATAAATGGCAACCCTCATGCTAAATATGTCGGTCAACCTGCGCAAAGTGGTTGCGTTAGGTACTTATAGCGCTTGAAAAACTAGTTATCGTAACCAAAAAATATGATAAGGGAAATGGCTGAGTGAGATATAAAATGAAAGTACTAGTCGTATTCATGACAATTATGCAAAAACTGATCAAATATTCAGTTGCGTCGCCACGGTCGATTGTGTCCAAGGTGTCCAGCTGATGGCGGGCCGATATATCCCATGGGTGGTGTGAACAGTACTCCACACAAATACATAAAGTAATCTGACCATCCGAACTTTGTGTGCTGCACAGGTCTACTTATTTTTTCAAGAAATTTCTGTGGTCTCGTCTAATATCAACCAACTATCAACCGTAGATCATTGCCAATCTGCGCATGCTGCTGTTGGTCCGTAGGTGGAAATCTACAAATTTTATAGGGTGACACTAGGAATGTCTCAAGCGCGAACCGTTATTTTTTTTACTAAAAAGAATCTAATAACCGTCATTTTTTTTCCGCCCTAATTCAGGGTAGGCTCGAGCCCCTCGGTGGGGATGTATATGAGCTGATGTGATGAACCGTCATTTATCATTCTTTCGTCTTCGGCATCATCGTCACTTACCATCAGGTTAGATGATGTCAAGGGCTCACCAATTGTGAATAAAAAAAAATGAAAATTCAACACAAAGACATCCACTGTTAACTACCATCATCACTTACCATCAGGTAAGATATAGTCAAACGCTCACAAATTTTTAATAAAAAAAAAACCATACAACTATTATATTGCCACCTTTTTTCTTCGTTTGTGATGCCCATTAACTGCTTGTTTGTGTAAATAAAGACACCTTGAGTGTAAAAGTTTCATAAACCGCTCTTAGAAACAACAAAGTTCTTGACGTGATATCCGAACATTGCCGTAGATAGGACTATGACTGACTGTGGCGGTGAAAATTCAAAAATACTCAATTGACCATCGCTTCATTAAAAGTACCTTAAACCCAACTTTATACTATAATGTTCTCTTTACATTAACGCCATTCAGTTTACCCAAACATCTCGATTCCTTTATCCGTTTTGGTATCCTTGATCACCTCACAAACATGTAAACTTTCATAATTAACTGTTAAATTACGAATAGAATAAATACGCAAAATAATCTCACTTGTGCGGATTCCACGCGTCGTGGTAGGTCTTGAAGAACTTGATCTGTGCAATGAAGTCCTGTGTGACAAACTGGTGCATTGTGGGCAGGGAAGACATCTGTTGCATGTCCAGCCACGTGCGCTCCGAGATCCACTTCGGCTCAGGGTTACTCAGCTCCTAATGACGAGGGATTATTATTTTATTACCTGGTGAATCTGCTAGGTACAAGCTGGTGTTCCGGTCACCGTGTAGATTGTCAGAATTTGTTACTATTCCGACTGGAATTCCTCAGGGCTTACATCTCGGTCCATTATTATTTGATATTTACATTTCTGACATTGGATCATGCTTTCATTTCTCTCGCTTCTCGATGTATGTCGACGATAATAAAGTATACGTTTCTATTAAAGACATAAATGACTGTTTGAAACTGCAATATGATTTAAACTGGCTTACTAAATATTGTCATCATCATCATCATATCAGCCGAAGGAAGTCCACTGCTGGACATAGGCCTCCCCCAAGGATCTCCACGACGACCGGTTCTGCGCTGCCCGCATCCAGCGGCTTCTCGCGACCTTCACCAGGTCATTGGTCCACCGAGTGGGAGGCCTGCCTACCCTACTAAATATTGTAAAACCAACTTATTTGAGCGTCGGTGGCGTAACAGTTAGGGCTACTACCTCCTGTCTGGGAGGTCGTTAGTCGAATCCTGCCACTTACCTATGTGTTTACGGATTTCGATTTCATATGTACGTTTATTCGACGCTCTTACGGTGAAGGAAAAGATCGTAGGGAAACCTGCACACGCCTGTGAAGAAACGCAAAGGTTGTGTGTGAAATCGACCAACCCGCACTGGGCCCGTGTGGTCGACTAATGCTTGATCACCCTAATTCGGTAGGTATCTTCCTACTACTCATCTTACTTACTTTTTAAGAACTATCAAAAACAAGATTTTGTTGTACAAATGTTTGATATATTGAAATATGACGTTGTTTGCATTGCCATTGACGTACTAATTATGTGTTTAATAATTGATACATTAAAAATAAAAAATGTTCATAAAAACCAAATGAATTCAAGTTTTACTGAAATTGCAGAAGGAGGTGTATTTTGTGAATTTTATTTCATAATTGATTTGTGATGCTGTCTAGTACCCAATTCAGGGCAGGCTCGAGCCCCTCGGTGAGGAGGTATGAGTATAATATGAGCTGATATGATGAACTTATTAGACCAAAATATAAGTAAATGTCAGTCGATTTCTTACACTAGAAAGAATAGCAAAATAGACTTTAATTACACTCCCAATGAATCATTAGTTGTACCACTACAATAAGAGATCTCGGTGTCATTATTGAACAGCAAATTATCTTTCAACGAGCATTACGATCATATTGTGCTTCAACTTCCAAAATGTTAAGAATTTTAATAGGAATAAAAACTAAACCGTTTAAATATTTACACACTATTAAAACATTATATGATGCATATATTTGAAGGACTGTAGAGTTTTCTGCGCCAATATGACACAAGGATCATTTGGAAAAATCAACGGAGATTTCTGTTATTTAAAGAAAAAGCAGAAACCCCTGGCACATCACAAAATAGTAGTCCTATCCGACAGGTGAAAGTTGGGTGAAATAGTATTCCTACGCTTATAGTTAACAACTTCTTCTTCTTCTTTGCGTGTCGATGACAAATTAAATCATTCCGGCCCAGAACTTAGCCACTTCGACTGCACTATTTGTGGCGTCCATTAAGTCCTGCTGCGAACAGGTGACAGGGCAGACAGGACAGGAAACTAAATGAGCCATGGACTGCACCGCTCCACACACACAGTCCAAATTTGGGTTTTCCGAGAGCCCCCACCTGAACATGTTCTCCTTGCTCCGGCCGACCTGAGTCCGAAGTCGATTTAAAGACTTCCAGATCGGCCATGGTAATACATGTCCAGCCGGTAGACTCTCAGAAAGCGGGACAAAGGGATCAGGAAGCGGTGTTCGAGCACGCCACATGTTGCATCTCGCTTGAGAGGGCTGAGTTTTGAGGGGGTCGACATGTTTTAAAAAGCTTTTCCGACTTTTTAGCCTTTGCGGCGGTAGCTCGTGCCCATGTAGGGGATGCCGCTTGTCCTCATCCAACGTAGTCCTCTCTCGCGAGCTTGCAATGGTTCTGCGAACAACTGGCGGCGCTATGCCCGCCAGTGGATACAGCAACATCACCGGGGTCGGCTTCAAACATCCAGTAATTATCCGGCAGGTTTCGTTTAAGGCTGTATCCACAAGCTTGGCGTGAGTAGAGCGGCCCCATACGGGGCATGCGAATTCGCCGGCACAAAATGCTAGCGCCAGTCCTGAAGTTCGCAGCACTTGCGGCGTAGCTCCCCACTCAGTACTTACCAGACGCTGTAATAGGTTGTTGCGGCAGTGCACCTTATTCGACTCGAACGGATTAGATTTTCTGTTCCTAGCAAGCGAACGCGACACACGCGTTTGTTTTATTAACCTCGAACGCATACGATCTATTCATACTTATAATTTATTATTTTCTGAGCTGGACATAAATCATTTAAGTTTATCTTCTTTCAAGAAATTGTAGGTGAAATCTTGAACATTCATAGTTTTACAAAAGAAATCGTCTCAGAACGCCAGAGGTTTTCCATAAGTTTTCAAACAATTATTATTATACTGACGAAAATTAAAGCAGTCGAATCGAAAACTTACCTCTTCAATCTTACAACCGTTCAACATAAAGTTGAACTCATTGTTCCTTATGAGGCCTTTGTCCAGAAGTATCCTCACACACAGTAGGAATGCGAACAGCAGCTTGTGGCGCTCAAATAAGCTTCTGCACACATTCTGGTACAGCAGAAACGTGAAGTGTTCGATGATCGTCTCGACCCGTTCTATTATGTCTTCTGTAGGGAAATAAACTTGCACTTAACGAAGATCAATGAAGAAAACATAAGTTTAACATTGGACATCTTTCGGTATTACTGGCATACAACAAACAAAATGGTTAGAAAATCATATTTCCAACGAGTTCCATGGGCTGTTTAAATCTGAATTCCAAACAGACTAAATCACAGTCATCCCGCTGTGTTGATTCTATATTGTAGTTGATAATAATCTAATCATAGTCTAATACTAATCATAATGATAATCGCTCTGATTCAGGGTAGGCTCGAGCCCCTCGGTGGGGACGTATATGAGCTGTAATGATGACTAATCTTAAACGTCGGTGATGTAACAGCTAGGGCCGCTAAGTCCTGTCCAGGAGATCGTGGTTCAAATCCTTAAAAGTACCAATATGTTTTCGAATATTGATATCATATGTACGTTTATCCGACACTCTTATGGTGAAGGAAAACATTGTGAGGAAATCTGCGCACGCCTGCCAAAAATACTCGAAGGTAAGTTAACCAAACCGCGCTGAGCCCGCGTGGTCAAATAAGGCCCGATCGCCCTAATTCAGGGTAGGTTCGAGCCCTTTTTGGGGATGTATATAAGCTGATATGATGTAATCTAGTTCACTAAACTAATTCAATCTCTTTACCTACATTTGAGTATTACTAAGGCACCATCTAATACCACCGGTGGAAAAAGTCTTTTTGACAAACCTACTTCTTACTAAAATCATGAATAATGGGTTAATTTGTAAGTAACTCACCATTAGGCTCAGTCTCGGCCATGCTCCTTATAAACAGCTTGACAAACCACTCGAGTGAGTACTGGTACATAGGGTCCACGGTAGCCATTCCCGACAGGCAGAAGAACAGGATCTGACCTCGGTTAGCGACTGGAATGTATTCCTCGCGAATGGTCTCTATTTCTTGCGTAGTTTTCTCGATGTCTTCTACTTTGATCTGTTGCAAAAGGTGGTAATCAATAGCTGTTGTAATAGTCCTCGATGACTATTATCATATCAGCCTTTTTCCAGCAGTGGACGTCTTTCGGCCTCAGCAGACATTAAATCTGATCATTCCAGTTGGTGATTTTGCCTGCGTGAATTCTTTCAGCATTACGGAGTTGGCCGATGTATTCATTGGAAAACTTTTGTCAACTGTATGAGACGAAGGAAAAACAGAGAACGAGAGTGTATTCACAAAAATCTTTTCCATACCAACTTAAAATTACTGCTTTTTGAAAATTTATGGACCGATTCTAATGATACTAAAGCAAGTCACAAAATTCTAATTTGAGGATAGATTATATTTTCAAAAAATAGAGTACTCATTAATCAATAGTGATTAAAGTTTTCATAGAAATCTAAAGATTCGCTTTAACAGATTTTAAAAAAGGAGGATTTTCTCATTTGAAATCAAGTATTTCGAAAATGCAATCTATCTACAAACTAGGGACTTTTTTGGTGACTTGGAAATAGTAATTGAGGGTTTGATGGGAAACGACTTTGTGAATACGCTCTTGATCAACTGTTTATGATCAATATTTTTTAATCTACTTCTACCCTTGTAGACTTAACTTATCTTTGCCTATTGTTCTCCGCTCCAGTATTGGTATGTATTGATTGCTTCTACTTAGTTATTCTGTTGCTGATTTTTCTAAATTCCTTTTGATAATTATACGAAAAGCACTTACCAATATTTCCTCACTTTTTATTTTAATCGCCTCCAGGGTCAGAATCAAGGGAAGGTCATCTACTGGACTGCCTTCACTATTAGATAATCCGTACAGAATATCGGACTGCATCTCAGCCAGTTGGGAGGCCATTTGAGCCCGCGATACAATGAGCTGGCCTCTTTGCTCTTCCAAATCCGGCCGCTCTTGGGCCACGACAATTGATAGCAGTTGTTCTGACAGACCACTGTGAAGTTAGAATTTGTTTAGTTTTTACCCTGATGGTTTATTATTAATTATCTTCCACATGGATTTAACTTTTATTTATGTGGATGACATATCCTATAAAGGCTCGTCGTAACAATAATACACACCAAAAAAATATGAAATTTCCCTCTCGTATATCTACCAGATACGCTAAACTACCAGGTTTATGATATAGCGTCCTCACTCACCGACAGCTAGGTCATAAAGTGAGGGCCGTAATTCCTGACAACACCATAAGGTGAAGACAAGGACCAGTTACGGTAGGTCTTGCCGCCAAGACGCAAAATATAAAATGTCAGAAACGTAAATACCACCCTATCAAATAGTTCTTATTGTGTACCTAACATAGCAGGCATCATCATCATCGTCATCGTATTAGGCCAAAAGCGTACAATGCTGGACAAAGGCTTCCCCCAAGGATTTCCACGATTACCGGTCCTGCGCTGCCTGCGTCCAGCGGCTTCCCGAGATCTTCACTAGGTCGTCAGTCCACCACGAGGGAGTCCTGCCTACGCTACGTTTTCCGGTGCGCGGTCACCACTCGAGAAATTTTACTGCCCGAACGGCCATCTGCTCTACGAGCGATGTGCCTTGCTCACTGCCACTTCAGTTTAGCGATTCTGTGAGCTATGTCGGTTACTTTGGTTCTCCTGCGGATCTCCTCATTTCTGATTCGATCGCGTAGGGAAATTCCGAGCATAGCTCGCTCCATTGGCCTTTGGGTGACCATGAGCCTTCTTATGAGGCCCATAGTAAGCGACCATGTCTCAGTTCCGTATGTCATCACTGGCAACACACACTGGTCAAAGACCTTAGTCTTGAGACACTATTTATACACTAAAACAGGCATATTTCATCGAAAAAGATAAATAACAGTCGAACAAGGTAATAGACATCAAAAGGCTATGTCTTCACAGGATTCCACAAAACCTGCCAAGTGCGTGTCAGACTCGCACACAAAGGGTTCCGTACCATCGTTCTAGATTTCGCCAGTTTCTTCACGTTTCAAAACGTTTCTTGTATGGGGGGCCCCCTTTAATTTTAATTTTATTCCTAACTGAAAAATGAGAGTTTCCCAGCCGAGGGCAATGTTGTTTTCTTGGTGAGCTTATTTGTCACATTCCTATATGGATTTGTTGTAATAGCGGCAATATTTTAAACTTGGTAATTTTGCGTTTCTAGGAGATGTAAGAGAGAGCATGTCTACCTATTACGATTCATGAAATACAGCCCGCTGACAGACAGACAGACAGGGCGGACGGACGGACAGCGGAGAAGCTTAGTAATAGGGTCCCATTGGGACCCTTTGGATGCAGAACCCTAAAAAGTGTTAAGCTTAGCTGCACTAAATAGAATTGTAAAGAATGGAGTTGTTCTTTGCTGGATGTCACGCACGATGCACTTCGGGTCGCTTCGGTTCTCGGTGCTAATTTGTATTGATGAATTCAGATACCATACCTGGGCACCAGTGCGAAGTTCACGATTTGCACTTTGACCGAGGTCTCGGGCGTGTAGCGTGGGTTGGGCAGCTTGGTAGTGATGTAGAGACGGAAGCCTGCGCTGTAGGGGATGAGAGACTCCCCCAGTTTGAGCACGAGCTGGCCCGCTTGCCGGAAGTACTGGCGCTGTGTGGAGCATGAAAGTTTGTAAATAGCCTTCAAATAACAAGTTCATGTCTATGTGGCAGGCAACTTGTATGATTAGTCATTTTACATACGGTCAGGCAAATTGTATAATTCGTCCGTGTGTAAACAGTCAGGCAAAATGTTAAATTCTGTACGCAGATTGTAAAATGCCGAGCCAGGCAAAATGTTATAATTCGTCCGCATATAAACGGTCAATGTCAAGTCAGGCAAACTGTCAAAATGCCGTACGGCAGATTGTAGATGTTAGGTTCGGTCAGGTTTGATTGACCAAACTGTCAAAGAACCTCGCGAAGCGAGGCTCCCCGCCCTCGCTATTATACAATTTGCCTGACATTTGCCCAACCGTATTTATAATGAGTAATCATACAGTATGCCTGCGACATCAACATTGATGACAAGAATCTATACACGTGTCCTCTCATAGTTCTAGTGGGCCTGGTGAGAAAATGCAACATTCTTGTATGAAACTTGGAAGCGGCATCTAGTTCTTTACATCGCTCACGCATTTCATTGGTAACGACTGTTGCAGAATGTAATTGTTGCGCAAAGTGGATGTGTGTGTGTGTGTGTGTGTGTGTGTGTGTGTGTGTGTTTGATTTCAAACACAACAGTTGTTCCATATGTCTATCTAACTTACACTCCCCGGATAGTTGGTGTGGGATTACCACGAGTTTGAATGTGAAGACGGTTGAATTTGAAGACGGTTGAATGTGAAGACGGTTGAATGTGGCCCAAAAATTGGTAATAGGTAGACTTGATGTAGCTTGTAGAATCATTTACTTATTATTGATCGGCTACAGGCCACCTTAGTTAGTTACTGAAATATTTGTAATCTTGAAAATCGTTCACCTTAATTCATCTAGGCAGGAGTTTGTTGTGGGAATTCAGTACCCACATACCATTTATATCGATATTTTTTCTTAGTTTTTCTATTATTTATATTTGAGCTGTGTCGCAGCCGATGTACGTTATAAACAATTTAACGTAAATCGCTTCCACTGATTATTCTCGTTTTTTTTGCCTAAACCATGGGTCGCGACGTGTACCTAATACAGCTATTTTAACTTTCAAACTTTAAAAATTGCAAAATTAAAAATCAACAATCAATCTATACCTATCCATCTAATTCATACCTTGAGTACAGGATCCAAGGCCGGATCTAGTTCTTGGCCAACGTTCTCCAGGAGTATTGGTTTCCCGAACCGCAACGCTGACTCGAAGTTTCTCAGTAAATCACGGTCATTCGGTTTTACCACCATCAACCCTTCGATTTTACCCTGCACAAGCAGAAAAAATAGGTAAGATAAAAGATGAAATACTCTTTATTGTACACACTAGTTAAAAAAAACAAATTATAAAAACTTAAAAATAAAAAAATAAAAAAACAATATAAAAAAAGAGTGTGTGGTTTTATGAAACCGTGGTAAAAGTGAAACTTTTTTTCACATTATAGACATTTACAGAGCACGAAACGATCATGACTGCTCTCGTCTTGGAGCTACGGTACACAGGACGAAACGATCATGTAATAAAAGCTTCACTCTTCTTGGAGCTACGGTACAGAGGACGAAACGACCATGGCTGCTCTGACGAAAAAGTTTGAGACGACGTAATAATCTCTTTGCCGTCACGCAACACACAGAAGAAAAAGCTTGAGACGATGTAATAAAAGTTTCACTTTAAAAGAAACTTATATAGTTACTATAGCGGTACAATTTGGGCGGTCTTATCGCTCAAAATGATTTCTTCCATACAAGCTGGTGTTTGGAGACAAAATCATAAAAACAGGTAGTGCAAATAATACAAATATGTTCAAGTTTCGTCAACCCATTCAGAATGCCTTTCAATTAATTATAGAACGAAAAATACCAAAACATCTGTACTCGTTATACTTCCGGAATCTTTCGGAAACCTCTGAATCATTCTGGGATTTTTGACGTGATAACGTCTTATAATTCGATGGAGCCGGCTGCACGCACGAAAAAACATGACTCATGCGTCGTTACCTCGCTCTGAGGCGTTCCGTGTAAGTCTTGAAGTGCAAGCGAGAGCGCGAACGAGCGAAAAAGAAGCACAATCGGCCTTTACGTTCGGCAGCGTTCGACATCCGTCTCTCTCCTACTTGAGTGCAGTGAAAAGTGAATGTGGTGTCAATTGTTTATAGCAACGATAATTGCGGCGATAAAGGTAATGATTCTTTCGATATTATGAAACCATTCCATCAGTATTTTCTTATGACGTTGTCACGTTCAACTATCGTCAGTAAACCGACTTTACAGACAACCGATTTTTTTTTCATATTTTACTTATGACGAAGGATTTTGAAAATATTAAAATTGTTTTATGACTTTAACTTGATTAGATTGCCTGTCATTTGATATTTTATATTTTCAGAGAGTGTGTGCCATAATGCATGACCACATTTTCAGAGAGTGTGTGCCATAATGCATGACCACATTTTCAGAGAGTGTGTGCCATAATGCATGACCACATTTTCAGAGAGTGTGTGCCATAATGCATGACCACATTTTCAGAGAGTGTGTGCCATAATGCATGACCACATTTTCAGAGAGTGTGTGCCATAATGCATGACCACATTTTCAGAGAGTGTGTGCCATAATGCATGACCACATTTCCCCAGCTCCATTCCTTCGGTTAACGAGTCGTAGGGAAATTTCCACCCCTTTGCTGTCATTATTCTACCTATCTGCATACGATGCGTTACGCTTCCTTATTATGCGGCTAGCAAAAGTGGAATTCCTTGCCTGCCTCACTGATTCCCGATTCTTACAAATGGAAGGCGAGAGTGAATCAGCATTGTTTGAGTTTATTTTTAACATCCTTGACTGTAACATCAGGTCAAATGCAAATGCAGCAAATTTTTAGTAAATAAATAAGGGAACCCGGGGCAGCACGGGCCCTTTAAAGACAGGATGTGATATTTTAGGATCCAAGTGAAATATCGGGCTCAATTAGTAATTATTTATTCGACTTTTTAATAAATTTTCTTAAACAATAATCAACTTAGACTTATAATTTTCGTATTTGGTCATCTTAAAAAAAATGAGATTCTGCTCATAATGCCCCGTACCAGGGGCACGTTGGGCATACCTGGGGCATAATGGGCGTAAGAGTAACTAATTTCTAAAATCTAGCACAAAATGAGCAAATATGAGTGGATTCGTTATCATTATCGTCTTCCCCTGCACAGGAACAATGAGCCCACCTATCACAGACTCTACATGATACCCAAACTTCTGTAGATTGAGAGTACCAGTCACGTTGGCTAACCAATCTTCCCCTGCCATTTTAGTAATTGGATCATATTGTTGGCTTGTTTGCAACTTAGTTTACCGCTAGTCGTCATTGACAGCTAACTCCATTTTATGGAAATCCCAGCCACCCCTATTACTTTTCTTTTTATAGTGTCTCACCATATTCAATGCTGCAAAAAGAGAAAAAAAACGTTAGTTCATAATTAGAAACTGGGGCAGTATGGGCACCCTGCCCATATTACCCCGCCCATAATGCCCCAAAGTCATTATACAAGAAAACCAACTTACTAGAATTAAGTATTTACTTAATTGCAATTTTTGTTATAGTAATGAAAACCACAGTTACTATGCTAATCAAGACCACGGGAGTAGTCACACATTTTCCTAAATCTTTATTTATTACGGAAAACACAAAATGTACAAAAATTAGATCAGAATACGAACTTACGTTTTGTGTCCGACTCAAAATGGCGCGAGCTCCCGCTGACAATACTACCTGTCCTAATGGCTAATAATCATCTCGTTCAATCTAGTTTTCAAACAAAAAAACCGCGTTGAACCTATTTAGGAACTACGACGACACGTACAAAACACATACCGACACACAGACAAAGAGACAGGCATATGAGCTTAAACTTATATCACCTCTCTTTTGCGTCGGGGGTTGTTTTTCGACATTTCAGTAGGAGGGCAATTTAGTGAACATTAGTTCGTAATCCTACGCGGTGGACCGACGACCTGGTGAAGATCGCGGGAAGCCGATAGATGCGGGCAGCGAAAGACCGTTCGTCGAGGAAATCCTTGGGGGAGGCCTTTGTCCAGCAGTCAACGTTTTTCGGCTGATATGATGATGAGTTCGTAATCATTTGTTAATGCAGTCAACGTACCATGGCGCGTATCCACTTGTTAGCCTGCGTCTGCGGGTCGATAATGAGCGGCCAGCGGCGCGAGTTGGTCATCAGCACCGCCGACTCCACCGACTGCGGGTCCCGCGGCAGCCCGTACATCTGCCACGTCCTATCCCAACACATTACAACTACCCTACTGGACGTACCATGGCACGTATCCACTTGTTGGCCTGCGTCTGCGGGTCGATAATGAGCGGCCAGCGGCGCGAGTTGGTCATCAGCACCGCCGACTCCACCGACTGCGGGTCCCGCGGCAGCACGTACATCTGCCACGTCCTGTCCCAACACATTACAACTACCCTATTGGACGTACCATGGCGCGTATCCACTTGTTAGCCTGCGTCTGCGGGTCGATAATGAGCGGCCAGCGGCGCGAGTTGGTCATCAGCACCGCCGACTCCACCGACTGCGGGTCCCGCGGCAGCACGTACATCTGCCACGTCCTGTCCCAACACATTACAACTACCCTATTGGACGTACCATGGCGCGTATCCACTTGTTAGCCTGCGTCTGCGGGTCGATAATGAGCGGCCAGCGGCGCGAGTTGGTCATCAGCACCGCCGACTCCACCGACAGCGGGTCCCGCGGCAGCCCGTACATCTGCCACGTCCTGTCCCCACACATTACAAAACTTACAAACCAACCTCGTACTCCAGTTAATTTTGGGAAGCGTATATAGGGTGGTGGCTACGTTTAGACTTTTTTGAAGTAAAAACTTCTTTAGGCGCGTTAGGCATTTTTTGAGACGGGAAAAAACCATTGAACTCGCGACACTGTAACGTAACCGACACCTTACCAGGAACAATCGCAGGGTCAAAACTTTGTCAACCTAGTCGTTCGCCAGGAACACTCGGAAGGTCAAAACTTATAAAACTGTAAAAAGTTTTCACTTCTGTCAGCACTCCCGGAGCTGTTAGGTTATTAATTTTTTAATCTTTAAACCTAGGTGTGTATATATATATCAATAGGGGATGCAAAAATAAACCGAAAATATATTAAGACATTTTGACCAAGAACGTTACGCTATTAAGATATTTTATGTTAATGAGCGTTAAAGCACTAATTTTTTTTTCTCTATCTCTCAAAACAATTGCCTCTTATATTCAATTCGATTCAATATACTTATTCAAAATAGGTGCAAATTACACTCTTTCTAATAGTCATAAAATAATAATAACAATGCCATTTGTGAAGAATCAAGAAATAAACAATAATTAGTTAATAATGTTATAATTCAATCCTTGCTATAAACCAGATTATGTCACTAGAACATGAAAACAATATGATACGAAAAGTTATACATAAAAATCATTGAAGGCATTTAACAAGAGTAGGCCATCTGGTAATTTACGAAATGCACATCTGGTCATCCGCGTATAAGGTAATTTTCGTTTCTGCCACTATTCGTGTGAACGTTAACTAATTACCTTATACGCGGATGACCAGATGTGCATTTCGTAAATTACCAGATACGCAGACACCTATTTAACTTCCGTAAGTTTGATCGTGAGTTCGAACCGCAGATCAAAAAGTTCGAACCAACAAAATTCGCGCGAACTTTCGATGGTAGCGTTAATTGCATGTTATTAGGACAATGTATGTAATAGTATGCTTGCCTCTGATATTATGAATGGAACGACTGTTGCCATCACAGTTACAAGCCTCACACTCGGTAGACTGACGACTTGATGAAGTTTGCGTGAAGCCACTGAATGCGGGCAGCACAGAACTGGTCATTGTGGAAATAATTCTTGAGGGAGGCTTTTGTCCAGCAGTGGACATATGTTGGCTGATGTAATGATGAGGACTATTACTATATTACCTGATCTGCACAGCATCTCCTAAGGTGGTAAGTGGAGTGGCTCCGTCTGTATGTGGTACACCCACGCTCTGTAGATGAGATTATTAATTGAAATGGAGGAGACGACGTGAGTTCTGAAGTGGAGAGAACGTAGGGTGAAATGTCCCAACTTTATTTGCACAAGGTTGACCTGGATAAGCAGGGCTTGAAGATCGGTACAAGTACTTGCCTCGGAGGAGGCCATATCTAACAGTTGATAATACCGGCTAATGATAAAAATGATGAGATGAAGACTCAACCACCAACGACGCTCATACAGTTGATTTTCTTCAAAGAAGCGCTGACGTACGGTATGGCCACACATTCACAGAAAAATGTGGCTCACATAAGAGCACACGAACGCTAATAGCGTGAACTGTAATCAATTTTAAGAATACTGTCCAAACATACTTTTTCCCGTTACTCAATCTATCTTCCGTTATCACCTATGATAGACTGCACATGATTGGCAATCGACAATGACATTTTATAAGCCGCTGGTTTTCCAGAGATTTAAATAATAGGTCTTTACCTATGAAATTGCCGATTCAGTTTTTTAAGTTTAATGCCAGTTTTTATTGAAAATTAAGAA
Source organism: Coleophora flavipennella (assembly GCA_947284805.1). Classification (NCBI taxonomy): domain Eukaryota; kingdom Metazoa; phylum Arthropoda; class Insecta; order Lepidoptera; family Coleophoridae; genus Coleophora; species Coleophora flavipennella. The sequence goes on along the minus strand of OX369255.1, from coordinate 19,158,299 downwards.
AAAAATGTTTTTTAATTTTGACTTTATGGTGACCACTACTTAAGGTCTTTTATTAGTAAGTAGTGGCATGTCTTTCATGTTCCAATCCCCTGAGCCATGTACCATTGAATGGAACAAAGGCGTTTTCTTACAGGTCAAATGGGGCAATTTTTTAGACTAGTTAATTTGCTTGTATTTTCCTGAAAGTGACGAAGTCTTATGCGGGGTATTCCCAAATATGACAATAGTAACGAAGAAATTGCTGCGATAACTCTAAAGCTTTAAAATAAAAATGTGTATTTATTGCTTTAATAAAGGCGATTTTTTTCAGGTGAAAAATCCCGACTTCCTGGGGTTAAAGCCACCGTGCTCTCAAAATATCTGAACAATATGCATATGTTTACAACCATTTAATTTTTATAGCATATGCCATTTAGCATAACTATTTTTCTTAATTTTAATTTTCGTCTTTAAACTTTTTTATACAATCGGCAATTTCATAGGTAAAGACCTAATATAATATTAAATAATAACCTTGGTAAAATACGAAATTTTATTGGCGTTTACAGTTCAAACATTGGAGTTTGCTGAAGAGAGTTTACAAATAATTTATGGACTGGACACTTAGCCTAGGAACAAGATAATCACTTCTCAAAAAATTTGTTTTAATGAAAGTAATTATCATTGACTTCTTACCATTCGGCCACGAGAAAAGGGAACTTCGTACCTTAATATGGTCAATCCAACGGACGAGCAGATTCCTTCTGAACTCGTCAGTGAATGGCGTGATGTAGCCGACGGCACCTATCAACAACCAGCTGGTCAACACTTAAGAACCTATATCATCACTGCTGGGGCGAGGGTCTCTTTTCTACCTCGGGAATATATTGCCATACTGTGGAGGCCAGCCCGGCTTGGTGGAAGGTTGTGGCAAACACCATTGTCAAAGTATTGAAACCGGTAAAGCCTTTGAAATGGCTTAACGACTGTTAAATTCGATGGCAACTAGCACCAACGACTTAACGTGCCTTGTCGAGATAATTATGCCACAAATAGTAATTACCATCAAGGTTTGATCATTTTTGTATTGAGTTAACCTGCGTGATCAACGACCGTTTCATAAAAAGCAGATCGAAAACAAAACAAAAAGAATGACTTTGTCAAAAAGAAAATTTGATATTAAATACCTCTCGAACCACTTAATGTGAAATAGCAGACTGGCCGCGAAGCCAAGAAAAAACTTGCCATGTCAAGAAGGACCAGTAAAATTCTCAAGTGACTACCGCGCACCGGAAGACGTAGCATAGGAAGACCTCCCACTTCGCTGGCCGATGACCTTGTAAAAGTAGCGAGAAACTGCTGGATGCGGACAGCGCAGGACTGGACGTCGTGGAAATCATTGGGAGAGGCCTTTGTCCAGCAGTGGACGTCTATCGGTTGATATGATATTGATGATTGAGTATTACAAAGCGGTCGTAGCTCAGTGCACCTATCGCGTTAATCATATGTTTAACTGAACATAAGCACATTAATTACCAAGATGGGTTTCACTAAAATTTCCATTTATCTCGACCGTTTTCGTGCTTCGCAAGAAACTTTAAGGTGCCTTGAAAACTTCTGACAGTGGAGTTTGCCGCACCATAAGCGTTTCACCGACGACCTGGTCAAGGTCGCGAGAAGCCGCTGGATGCGAACAGCGCAGCACCGCTCGTCGCGGAAATCCTTGGGGGAGGCTTCTGTCCAGCAGTGGACGTCTTTCAGTAGATATGATGAATCCTTACAACCCCCATCAGTGTGGAGTGTAGCCTAACCATTCCGTGATTGGGAAGAGACACAAACCCCAGCAGTGGGGACATTATGGGATATAAAGGAAGCAATTTTTCATTGCATTGAAGAGGCTTTGTAAGCATACTTTCACCTTCTGCATCATAACGTGCCAATACATCAAGGTGCGATTCCTAGACCGACTGCAGACTAAAGCTGTAAGCAGCTCTGCCACTGTTGCACTTCTACGTATTTTGCAGGTATCAGTGACGATAATATCGGAAACACAACTTACAACTTTTTTTTTGTGTTGAGCGTGTTTTTTTGAAACAATTTTATAAGAATCATGAGTAGCATCCTCATTCAACGAATGCTACGGCAATTTCGCTACACCTGTAGAGGTACCCAGGCAAAAACGATTTGTCACCTAGGCTGAGTAATGGCACATCAAGGGTCTCTAGGACGCTCGAGTGTCCATACAAACGTAGTAAATTAAAACATACCTGAACTATTAGGGTGGAGCGAATATTTTTTTAGTTCGTATAATCATTTTGGAATACCTGTAAAAAGTTGCTCTTCTATCTCACAAATATACACACAAAATTTTATTTGACACTGAATATATTTAGAGGTGCCCCCAAACTCATTAACATTCGAGAAATACGAGAAAATTGTTCAAAAACTACATTCGCCTTATTTCCGCTAAATTATATTCTTAGTTTATGATAGAAAAATTTAACCTCGAGACGTTTTTGTCGATGCGTGGTGCGCGGTGTGCGCGGGGAAGGTTATTTCACTACTCTCATCAAACGTTGTTTGAACTCCATTTAGTCAACACACGCGCGCGGATTATTATTATTTTATTTGTGAGACGCTTCGGTTTTAACGTCTGAGATCAAGAAATACAGCTCATTAAATGTTGATAGTTAATGTAATCTAGATATAAATATAGTAATTTCGATTTAAATTTAAACCTCCTATTTTTGTTATTTACAGTAAAATGTCTCAAGTCAAAACTCGACAAACGACGTCTTGTCCCGTGTTTGGTTTGCCAGAGAAGTAACCAGTATGTCAATTGCCTACTTATAATGATGTTATAAAATATTATCCATTAATTAAATATGAATTAAAGACAGACAATACAACAAAAGAGCCGACGGTCCATGACATACCCGAAATATTGGCTCAATAAGTATTAGATATTTGGCAAAATATCTGTTGTTGGTTGCGATGGAACAGTAGTTAACACAGGCTTTAAAGGTGGTGTGATTCGCTTGATGGAAGAAGAACTTAAAAAACCATTACAGTGGTTTGTCTGTCAGTTCCATTCGAATGAATTACCACTGCAACACCTGTTATTGCATTTGGATGGAAAAACTACAGGACCTAAGTGCTTTTCAGGTCACATTGGATCAGTATGACAAAAATGTGAAACTATGCCAGTAGTAGAAATCACTGCCATTCCGTCAACATTACTTGAGATTACAAGAAATGATTTGAGTACGGACGAAAAATATCTATACGATATAATGACACTGGTGTTTTTTCTTCCGATTTAATTAAAATGGAACCTGGGCCTCTCAACCATTCTAGATGGCTTACGACAAAAAATCGAATTTTAAGATTATATGATACCAAGACAGATCCCGAAGAAAAACTAGTGATATTAGCTACGTACGTAATAAAAGTTTATGTTCCAATGTGGTTAACAATAAAATGTAATCCCTTGTGTATAAATGGAGCGAGCACCTGTGGCAAACTATTAATCTGAGTCGCTATTTGAACCCGGATTTGAAGAAGATCATTGACAAATATTTCGGTCATCCAGAGAATGTTCTTGTCGCCATGCTTGGATATGACATAGAAAGCATACGTGAGGTAACATATCAACAAATCTCTAAAGCAAGATCAGAGAATGCTCCAGGACTTCGAAAATTTAAAGTGCCTGCTTTAAATTTCGACGCCGAAGATTATACGAAAATTATTACGTGGCAAGACTTTGAAATAACTGAGCCACCGCTGACTTCCAATTTATCGGATGAAGCCTTGAAATTGATTGTCAAAAATGGTTTGGATAAAATTCAAAATATAAAAAACTATCCATGCCACACACAAGCCATAGAGCGCTCGCTGCATCAAATTAGTGACAGAAGCTTCAAGTGCTGTTTGCGCAGAACATAAACGAGACGGTTTCATTAGAGCAAGACTGCGTTCACGTTAGCAAGTGCCACATTTCGATACAAAAGGCAATTTCATGTTTAATTAGAATTACACATTTTGATCTTGTTTCTTTTAATAAATAAATTGGTCGAAATAAGTTACGGCTCTTATAGTTATCGTTTTTCCAAGTAATTTTAATAATATTTATTTAATGATAGCCCTGAAATTCAGAAAAATACATTTATCGAACAATCTGACAGTGTGATAACGATATGAAAAAATAGTTATGTTTACCGATTTTCAATTGTGTTGGGGCACCTCAAAACAATTAAATAGACTATCAAGATTTCGTATGTTTGATTTTCTAATGCAAAGACAACTTTATATCGCTATGCGGTTGAAAAAAAAAAGTTTTTTTTCATCATATATGATCACTCCACCCTAAATATATACGAAGAGACACAGAAGACACGAAGGCTTAAATTAGTTTTGTTCAGAAAGATTGAAACTGCACTTATTTTTTTCCGTTTTATATTAGTACATTGGAAACTAAATACAAACATCGATATGTGTCTACTCATTATATTTTCAAAGTTTGGATTTAATCCAACATGTAGTTAGTTTTTGTCAGCGGACCTATGTTTTTATGGAAACTCGAGCCTCCGGGGGACCCGCAAGAATAGCAAGTAGTCTAAGAATACTAACATGCACTAAGCAGTATGTCTCCAATGAGATTTATACTAGCCACATCCAAGTCAGCAATAGTGTTAACCCAACGAACGCGTTCGCTTGCCAGACCGTTCAGCAATCTACCAATGAAAATAACGATATTTTAGTCAATTTCCAATAAATTACGCTACAAACATTTCCCCTGCACGTTAAGGCTAGTAGCCTGGTACGCTCTCCAGCTAGGTTAAGTGAAGACTTGCTGTTAGTTGGTGCACCCAGATCGCTGCAAATCGCACACCTTGAGCTGAGAATGCTAAAAAAAGACTAGTGCAAAGAAATGAAAAGACGTCGGTGGCGTAACGGCTAGGCCCGCTACCTCCTGTCTGGGAAATCGTTTTCGAATTTCGATTTCATATATGTACGTTTATCTGACGCTCTTAAGGCGAAGGAAAACATCGTGAGGAAATCTGCACACGACTGCGAAGAAACTCGAAGGTTGTGTGTGAAGTCGACCAACCGGCACTGGGCCCGTGTGGTCGACTAAGGCCCGATCGCCCTATTCAGGGTAGTATGTGGACTTATATGAGCTGACATGATGATGATGATGATAGAAATGAAAATATCTAACTGCATTCTCCAAATGTCATTTACTTGCACATTTATGTACATTCTGCATTTACGTACAACGTAGCTACGTGGGTAGTTCGTTGGCCATTAACACATTGGTTTGATTGATATTGTTGCGACCCATTTAACACGTATGTTCAGGTTTATGAGAAGGTCAGTGTACAACGACAAACTAGTACAACATATGTAATGAAAGTATAAACACTCATATTCACTTACACACATGCACGATACACAACACTAACTCACACAAGTACTGTAGCATATGTGTATACCTAGTTTCAATTACATTAGCTTATATCTTAGAATACGTATATTCAGTGTCAAAAAATATTTGATTAGTTAATTATGTTCAATCATCAATGTCTTATATAACCGGGGGAGAGACAGGTTTCTTCTAACACAGGGAATCCTAGTTGTAGAATCATGGTGCTTTAGATTTTGTTTTATGTTTAAAATTTTAACCGATAAACTAGTCAGTTAATTCAGAATCCTGCTAATATTACTTGCTGACCCTTGAAGTAGATTTTTACGGTTAGATATAGTCAGGCTGGCTGTGTGGGGCTTTTTTCTGAGCTTTCCGAAGTACATGCAGTAGGTATACCTGTTAGCTCGGTCCATCCGCGCCAGGCATTGGTTGATATCATCCTCCATCTTGCTTTTTTCCTCCTCCTTCTCTATCAAATACGCGTTCAGCTTTGCCAAACCCTCGAGCAAAGCCTGCATCTTAGCTTGCGCGGCCGCCAGCATTGCTGTTGAGACATTGTTCCTTAAGCCCTTATGTTAATTGGAAATGAAATGGAAAAAGTCCTAGACGATTAGCAAGAGAAGGCTCTGTCATGTTGTTCTTAATGTTGTAAAATGATGGTATTTAGTGGTATGAAATAAGGCGCAAAGTCAAAACGACAAAACGTGGTCAAAACACTCTAATATAAGTATGGTGATAGATTTGGTGTTCTTAAAAAACTCAAACTTATATTTGAACCATCGTAATCGTAACGGACTGATCGCTGCAGGACTTAATGGGCGCCACAAATAGTGAAGTCGAAGTGGCTAAGCTCTGGGCCGGAATGATTTAATTTGTCATCGATACGCAAAGAAGAACGGAATGATTATCTACTTACCAAAATTGAGAATTTGAAATACAGGTTTCAATAAACCTATTTATTTTAATAGGTAGATCAGAAAGTGTGCAAAACTAAAGAGGCTTTGTCACATTATCAATTTTAAGGCGACTCATTGGAAACTTTGATCGCGGGATCTCGATTTTTCTCAGCAATTACAAAACATATGGAAGTGATATTTTATAACCTGATTCTTCATATCAACGAGTTAATTTTTTCAGTTGTAGAAACACAAAATATATCAAAGAAACCTCTATCAAAGCACAGATTTTCATTCTACAGACAAACCAGACAGATTTAAACCCATGACTTTTCTTAGTCGATTATTTTAAACACACACTTTGAAAAAGTGCAAAAGTGTGTTTTTTTTCTAAAATTTTTACCGCTTCCGTGGCGTAATGGTTAGTCCATTCGCTTCACACCAGGAGGTCCCGGGTTTGATTCCCGGTGGGGTCACCTTGTAAGACTCGGTTTGGTTAGTGGTAGGGCATTTTTTAAGCCCGCCTGGCTAGTTACCACCATCTTATCTAAGTCTTGCCCCCAAACATCAGTGTTAAAAACAAAGATGTGTTCCGGCATGAAGATAAGATAGCCAGTTCTCCATTGCGTTGGGGAAATTTTGGCAAGCCCGCTTCCATCTTCGGCATCATCGTCACTTACCATCTGGTGAGATGATGCCAAGGGCTTACCAATAGTGAATAAAAAAAACGTTAGGTTTCCGATCAATGCCTCGACTTGTGATTTCTCCCCACATACCCTGGACGGCGTCGAGCTCAGCCTGCGCCCGCGCTAGCGCCTCCTTCTTGGGCGCCACGGCCTTGTTCACGTGGTAGAACTTATACATCGCATGCACCCACATGCACAGCGACATGCACGCCTTCGAAACCTACGGAAAAAGTTGGCTCAAGTTGATGTACACACTTTTTCTTCTTTAAGCCGTGTCAGAGGCCTCACAGGTGACTTGAAAACTTCTGACAGTGAGGTTCGACATTAGCCACACAACGATGGTGGCCCGTTTGGAATGCTGACGCTTAGCAGCAGTACCTATTGTTACTATCACCATATCAGCCAAAAGACATCCACTACTGGACAAAAGCCTCCCGGAGGATTTCCACAACATCCGGTCCTATACACTTCCTAGCCACTTCCAGCGGCTTCCTGCTACCTTCACCAGATCGTCAAGTGGTGGGCTTGCTTACGCTACGTCTCAGTTCGCATATACCTATTGTATCCTGAGATAAAAAAATCTTGACATAGGTTTTTGTCGAAGGCTGTTGCAATTCAATCATTCGCACCATTTAAACACACAATATTTAAAACAGATTTGGGTAGACCACAATCCGATATCGACATGGTCCACCAAACATAGATATTTTTATCAAAAGTTAGATCCTGAGAGAGAGATTTCGAATTCAACATGTATAATATTTTGGATAGAAGAATTGTAAGTTATTGCAATTAAAGATAAATTATGAAGGTACTGCCCAAATAACTAACAATAATAACTAGACGTTTATATAATTTTAGTCATATGTATCGTACATTACGGTATTTATGATATAGTTAATTACTGTATTAAGAAGGAGTTTCGCTGCGAAGATTGGCCACGTAAACCATCTTCGCGCGCACGCTCGGCAAACCGATTAGGACTCGAAGTGGTTGCTATGACGGGACTCGGTCCGATAGATCATCATCAATTACTGTATAGGTTGCTTCTAATTAATAATTCTATTTTTTGGTAAAACTGATTAATATTACCATCGGTAGACCTTTTTATCCACAAACGTTGTGACCTGTCGGTAAGCAACTTTCGTTCTAAACATAAAAACTTTAAAACAAATAATCATACAAACCTTAATGATCTTTTTCGGCTCATAGTCTGGGTTGACGATGAATCGCTTGAGCTTCTTGATCATGTCCTCGGTGATGCTCTCCTTGTCGAACTTCATGAGCGAGTCCAAGAACGCAGTGGGGTCCGTTAGCATGAGCGAGCCCGGCTTCCAGTAGTTCAGGACCTTTTCGCCGTAGTTTGCGCCTGGCTCCTGATATGAAATTATTAAAATTATTAGAAATAAAGTCAGTCATGGCTCTCATGTTGTGTAGTATAGCCTAACCTTCCCGAGGAATGACCCGTTTTTCAGCTGGGACACTATGAGTTGTTCACTTAGCATACAATGTAAAGTAGAGCAACTGGTAGTATAATTTTAAGTAGTAGTTAGTTGAAATAGCCAATGTTACAATTAAATTGGTGTTATTGTGCTGTTTAGCAGCGTTTATTGCCTTTTGTTCTACTGTGGGGTCGTATTTTTCATCTTTCGTTTCTACTTATGTGCTATTAGATCTATAATCTACATTTGTCATTTTTGATCATTTGATTTGAATTCACATTTTGTGCAATTATTTTCTATAACGCGTTTTCTTTTTTTTATTAAAAATTTGAGTGCGTTTGGCTGCACCTCATTTGTCTCATACTGGCTAATAATAACTATGTACCCTGGACGGTTTTACGTCTAACACGACACCAAGTGCCTCAATGACCAGCACGACGCCGGCGAGAGACTTTTGTATTCTTCGGATAAGTGGAGCGATTATTTGCACAATGTTGCTGCGGACATAAATTGGTGCAAGTGATGTACCTTTAAGATGTCCAACAGTTGTCCAATTTGATGATGACGACTTACTATACTTTGGAAGGTAATCATTTTATCGAACACCGCATAAGTTGAGTGATGATTTTCACAAGATTGTAACAGTAAATCATCAAACTGTCTACCATGGGTTTATGTTGACGATATACTGCACCTTGATGGGCTTGATATCGAATACGACACACAGCGACTCAATGACCAGCACGACGCCAGCTGGAGGCTTCTTCATCGCCTTCACCTCCACTATGTCGTTACGGTTCAGTTCTTGTAGGGCTTGCTCGGCCGCGCGTAGCGCTGGCAACGCCTCATCTGAAACCGTTAAAGACGTTAGAGACTCTCTGCTTTAAATCCGGAAAAGCAGAGTTCGAATCCCAGCATGAACCAACTATAGGTATTCATAAATAGTCTTGTTGTGTACGTTCATAGGTGTAAATTTGCAATGCACTATGCAGTACTGCGGGTGATGCTTATCACAACATTTAAATTGACATGATTACCATCGACACGATAGATGAAGCACAACACCAGGCAATCATCTAAAAGGTACCTCTTTGGTCTATCATGACTATATTTAAAACGACTCTTACCCTAGTTACATGTATGTACGTCCTTCCCCATTGGCATAAACATAATTTTATCCACTTAGCGCGATATAAAGCAGCATATATCCGATATATGCTGCTTTATATCGCGCTAAGTTCGATATATTATATCGAATAGTTTCTTGCTAGGCTTGTTTAATTCATTATGAAATCGTAAACAAATAACAACCTAACGGATTTAAATTTTTCGAGTGGCGAACGCGCACCAAAAGAGCATAGACAGGCCACCCTCTCAGTAGACTGAAGACCGGTAAAGGTCCCGCGAAGACGCTGGATGCGGGCAGTGCTGGACCGTCGTTATGGAAATTCTTGGTGAAGGCCTGCGTCCAGCGGTGAACGTGTTTGGACTGATATGATGGAAGAAGCAATTAACCTAGATCCTTCTGCGCGTCTTCCCTCATAAGCGACGTCTCTTGCGCCATTTTTTCCGCGACCGCCTGTTCTTTCTCCACTTTCACACGAGCTTCCTCTGCTATTTTCTAAGAAAAGTAGAAAATTTATCTGAATATTAATCGACAATATGTATTTAAAAACAATACGCAATTAAGTGTTTTATAATGACGAACTTAAAATTCATCAATTTATATACATTTTAAAACAATATGCAAATAAGTGTTTTAAAATGACACTCAGGCTAAAAGAAAATAATTATTTCGATTTAAGAATATCTTATTTTAATCACCTCCGTGGTATAATGTTCAGACCATTTGCTATACACTAGGATTCCATTTCCAGTAGGATGAAACTTTTAAGACTCTAGGCCCGCCTGGCTAGATATCACCCTCTTATTTGAATCTTGTCTCTCAAGAGCAATGTTAATTGCATTATTTGTGTTCCAGCTTTAAGATAAGATAATCAGTACCCATTGCCTTGTTTTTTTTTTGTTAAGAGGATTGTATCCCTAGCGTGCTCCATACAAACGTATTTTGGTGTTCATATGAATTGTTGGCCGCAAGCCTAGCGTTTCGCGCAGAGTACGGCCGCCCCACACATTGGTTCTTCGCAGCTGGATTCATCGAGAAAAATACCATGCCGACTACACGCACCGAGCGAGTCATTACACATATAGCACACTACAAACAGGCTGATGCTATTGGGTATTTTTATGAAATAACCTCCCCCAAAAACAAACAACAAAACTATAAAATAACTTAATAAAAAAAGACTTAAAACTGTGTAAGATTAGGTTGAGTTTATTAAATTTGACAGAATGACAATGTTAAAGTGATACCAGGATAGTAAAACTGCCCAGTTTAATTGTTGAGCATTAAGAATTTAATAAATAATGTAATTATTTAGACTAAAGAAATAATATGTAATGTAGTGCAATTCATTAAAAAGCATTTATTTCAAATTAAATTTCAGATCTTCAGATTAGAAGTAAAGTTATTCCATTGAAGCTTGGATTTTTTTTCCCAAAAATGGTTTCACTCCCATAGTGTTGTAGTTATAGTTACGATTTTTTTATTTCGATAGATTACAAAATCTCCGATTACAGATTTCGAAAGTTACAACGTATTCGTGGACAGAGACCTCAAGGACCTTCAGATATCGATTAGGTGTTTATTAAAATTTCGTTCTCATAATCGTTCATTTTAGCTTAAAAACAATAAGGCACCGAGTGATGATGGAATTACGGCTAAACTTCTGAAAGCAGGTGGAACACCGGTACTTAAAGCTCTTCAGAAATTATTTAATTCCCTTATACTTGAGGGACAAACGCCTAAGACATGGCACAGAAGTGTGGTCGTGCTTTTCTTCAAAAAGGGCAACAATACCCTGCTGAAGAACTACAGACCCATCTCACTTCTGAGCCATGTCTATACAAACTGTTTTCGAGGGTCATTACGAATCGTCTCGCACGCAGGTTTGACGACTTCCAGCCTCCCGAACAAGGCGGTTTCCGAAAAGGATTTAGTACCATAGACCACATACATACGCTGCGGCAGATTATACAGAAGACCGAAGAGTACAATCAGCCACTATGCTTGGCGTTCGTGGACTATGAGAAAGCCTTCGATTCGGTCGAAACCTGGGCTGTGTTACAGTCTCTCCAGAGGTGCCAAATTGACTATCGATACATCAAAGTGCTGAAGTGTTTGTATGAAAACGCCACCATGTTGGTTCGCCTCCAGGATCAAAACTCGGAACCTATCCAGCTGCAGCGAGGGGTGAGAAAAGGAGACGTTATATCTCCGAAACTGTTCACCGCCGCCCTGGAAGATGTTTTTAAGCTTTTGGACTAGGGTGGACTCGGCATCAATATCAACGGCGAGTACATCACCCACCTTCGATTCGCTGACGATATCGTGGTCATGGCTGAGACTATGGACGACTTAGGCACAATGCTCGATGGCCTCAGTAGAGCCTCTCAACAAGTGGGTCTTGGAATGAACATGGACAAGACGAAAATTATGTCAAACGTCCGTGTCTTACCTACTCCTCTGAAGGTTGGAGGCTCTACATTTGAAGTTGTTACCGAATATGTATACCTGGGACAAACAGTCCAGTTAAATAGGTCCAACTTCGAGAAAGAAATCAATCGTCGAATCCAATTCGGCTGGGCAGCGTTCGGGAAGCTTCGCAATATCTTTACGTCCCAGATACCGCAGTGTCTTAAGACCAAGGTCTTCGACCAATGTGTATTGCCAGTGATGACGTACGGAGTGAGACATGGTCGCTTACTATGGGCCTCATAAGAAGGCTCAAGGTCACCCAAAGGGCAATGGAGCGTGCTATGCTCGGAATTTCTCTGCGTGATCGAATCAGAAACGAGGAGATCCGTAAGAAAACCAAAGTAACCGACATAGCTCTCAGAATTGCTAAACTTAAGTGGCAGTGGGCGGGGCACATTGCTCGTAGAACAGATGGCCGTTGGGGAAGTTCTCTAGTGGCGACCATGCACCGGAAAGCGTAGTGTAGGCAGGCTTGGTGGACCGATGACCTGGTGAAGGTCGCGAGAAGCCGCTGGATGCGGGCAGCGCAGAACCGGTCGTCGTGGAGATCCTTGGGGGAGGCCTATGTCCAGCAGTGGACTTCCTTCGGCTGATATGATGAATCGTTCATTTTATTATAACATATATTTTATTTTCCTTATCAAGACTACTCGAATTACTTGCTAGGCTTAGTTACTATATAAAATGTAATGTAACTATACACTTTACATTATTACTTTGTACTTACAAAAAAAACTTAATAATTTGCTACCGTAATATAATATGTGCGTTGCTTAGCAACCTTTTCCTGTTGATTTCGAATTTTCTGTTTTTCGAATGGGTAATTTTATCCTCCACATACCTGTTTATATTGTTTTGTATGTTTTTTTAAGCCTGGAAGTACTTTGTTGCTTACTTGTACCAATGATTCATTTTATTCTAGGAAAACTAAACTAAAACTCTATTTAAATTATAATTTTTACTACTTACTTACTTTTTTACTACGTACTAGATACTTACATACTTACAGAAAAAAAATATTCATGGACGGATCATACACCATCATCTAGCCCCAAACTATGTTTCCCAGTACTATGTGTTGTAATTTTTTTATTTTTTTATTCACTATTGGTAATTGATAAAAAGTAAAGAAAATATTAAAACGAACGATACGTACCTACTGAAGACATTATGCAAACGTCTACATGAGGCAGTGCAGAACATTTTATGCATTTCTTTTGTGGTGTACCTAACTACAAATTCATCATCATTGCAATGCTTTGAGCAAACAGTGCTTGATTTTGTGAGAAACAAATTATTACGTTTTGTAGTTCTGATTTACTTTTCCTTCAATTCGTGATTTTTTGGAAAACTGAATGTTAAAATAAAAAAATATCGTTGAAAAATATCGATAACACCCTCGCACTAAATAACAAGAAACCAAAAATATAAATTCATATTTTTATATAACTAATGATTTTCATTTAAGTATTTCACTTACACATGGTAAGAAACTCCTCCATTTATTAAATTTACTTTGCCAGTTCCATTTTTGCAGCTTATTATTGCACATCTCGGCAATTTCGTCACCAAAAGACGCGGAGCTCAGCCTGCCATGAAAATGTGCAATTTCTGCGCAGTACAATCATTTATGAATTACTGCAACATGTCTCGTTGAACAAGATGCTGACGCGTCTGCCACGCCTCCTTCCGTAATCTATCGGAGCGGCAATTTTTTTTTAAATCTAAGGTTGCGCCACAACCAGCCCCCGGTGTTAACAATAGACCCGCTACTCAGTGACCCTAGGTGGCATGAAGTGCAGTTTGAAGGCGCCGAGAAAAAGTGAGAAACAATATCATATAAAAAGGAAGAGATTGCAAAGTTAAAACTGGAGCTTGATTTGGTACAAAAGGAAGCCTTAGCCGCGGAACCCGATACGAGCGAGGACGAAGACGACAACATCGTGAATCATAATCAAACAAAGTTATTGCAATTTTGTAAACACGTTCTCGAAACCAATATTTGTGTCTGTGGCTTGTCATTTTTCCTTAAAATCTATCAGAAATTACAGACGCAGCTATTGGTTTCGAAAACGTGTTTACAAAAATTCAATAACTTTGTTTGATTATGATTCACGATATTGTCGTCTTCGTCTTCGCTCGTGTCGGGTTTTGTCGGCTAAGGCTTCCTTTTGTACCATAGCAAGCTCCAATTTTAACTTTGCAATCTCTTTATTTTTCTTGGCGATCCGATATTGTTTCTCACTTTTTCTTCAGGGTCACTGAGTACGGTCACGGCTGGTTATGTCGCAACGAAGATTTGTTTTTGGCGTGCTCGGTGTTTGCGGGGGACGTGTCCTCGTCTTGATTCAACGTCACCGGAGCGGGCGGATTTGTGGCGGCAGGCGCTGCATTTTGAGAGCGTGTAGTCGGCATGGTATTTTCCTCGATGAATCCAGCTGCAAAGAACCAATTTGTGGGGCGGCCGTGCTTTGCGCAAAACGCTAGGCTGGCGGCCAACCGCTGTCTACACGCTCGCGTTGCAGATTTCCCGTCGCTTGTGATCTTAATTATGATTCTGATGGTAAGAAATTTCGATACTGAAGATGGAAGCGGCCTTTCTAGGATTCCCTAACAAAATGGGGTACTAGCTAAGTTATCTTCATGCCGAAACACATCAATGATGTCAACATTAATGTTTGGCCGCAAGAAAAATATATCAATATGCCACGGAGGAACCAAAATGCGCTTGGAATACACTTCTCTTAAAAAATGTTAGCAATGTCACTGACAGTGTCGATGGCGATCTGCTCGATCACTTTGCGGGTCTCCTCGGCGGCAGCTTCCATCAAAGGCTTCAGCTCCGCCAACTCTATTTGCAGCTGTTTCACTTCTATTTCTGTTTCGTCTAGCTTTTGCAGACCTGGACAAAATTGAAAAACGGTTTATAGTTCATTTGTCAAAAAAACTGTTCATATTAGTATTCCAGTCCCGTTCAGTCGCCGAGCGTCGAAAGGCGCATTAAGCCATTGGTGCAGGTTACTACGAGTATCACTGAATGTCAGTCTCTAAGCCATGTCAGAGGCCTCATACGTGGCTTGAATGAAAACTTTTCAGTGGAGTCTGCCACTAACCCTGCAACCTCTACCTACCCGAATTTGGTCTGGACTGGATAATATTACCTACTTATACTTTTATAGGGTTGCCAAGTAATGGGACTCTATTACTAAACCTGCGCCTTCTGTCTATCTGTCTTTCTGACCTTTGAAAGGCTGTATCTTTTAAACCGTAATAAATAGCCGGCTGAAATTTTCACACAATATTTTTGTTATGGGTGACTTACTAAAATTTTTAAAAACTAAATAAACGGACCAAATATAAGAAACGTGTTTGGATCGAATCCTGCCACGTACCAATATATTTTAGAAAGTTTATTTCAAATGTACGTTTATCCGACGCTCTTAAGGTGAAGGCAAACACCGTGAGAAAAACCTGCATACGCCTGCGAAGAAACTCGAAGGTTGTGTGTGAAGTCGACCAATCTGCAATCCGCATGGTCGACTCAGGCCCAAACGCCCTTATTCAAGGTAGGCTATAGCCTTTTGCTGGAGACGTATATGAGCTGATATAATGATGATTCCGTATCTGTTATTTACCTGTTTTCAGCGCAGTGGACTCCGTCAATATATGTTTCTGTTTCTTTCTGAACATCTCCTGGTAGGCGCCCAGCATCTCCATGTAGGACATGGGCGTCACGTAGTTGAGCCGATTGAGCTGGTGCAGGAACGTCTCACTCGCCTCCACCACGGACTGATGCGCAAAGCAGCAAACAGACTGGTGACAATACAGAGCAAGTTTTATTTTAAGTCTTTGGCGTTCCTTGGGCTGCTAATTCCTGTCCAGGAGGTTGTGGTTCGAATTCTGCCACGTACCGTATTTTTTTTGATTTCCTATTTAGGTACATTTATTCGCCACTCGAGAACTTTACTGCCCCAACGGCCTCCCTCTGCCTAGAGCTACCCGGCTAGGTGGCGGTCGCAGCCGGAACTACGGGTCCGGCTGTTTGGATCAGGGTACTACGGGGTCGGGGGTAGCCCACCGCTTGCCTGCCGTGGGATCTATCGCCTTCGGCACTCTGGCTTGTCGGTCCCCCGACTGAGTCATGGACTCGTAGTGGTATGTGGTTAGTTGCAGGGGTTTGGGCAATGTCTGTTGCCTGGCAAGCACGTTGCGTCCAGGCGTCCTTCCCCGCGCGCAACTAGTGTTGTAGTAGCCGGCCACGTGGGCTATGGGCGAAAACAACGCGGGACACGTGAGTTGTCCATTAAGCGGAACTGCTGGTTTAATTACTGGCAGGGTAGCATCTCCGGCACTTGCCTGGTCAGCAAGTAGAGCTAAGCTAATACTGCTCCGGCCGATCCAGCCGCGTAGGAGTAAGTCTGGACAGGTGCGATAAGCGCCGGGAAGTGAGCGTGCTTACAGCTCCAATACCACACCGGATATGTGGGAGCCAGCTTCTCTGGCATCCCAAGCGGGGATCGAACCGCCAGCAGCGAAAGCCGCGGGAGGTGAGCGCGCCTACAGCTCCGGGACCTACCTGCACAGTAGGTAGTAGTTCTCTTCCACGAGGCACTCGCCTTGCAGAGTACCGGAACAAGCGTCTTGGCGGCAAGACCTACCGTAACTGGTCCTTGTCTTCACCTTATGGTGTTGGCAGGAATAGCGGTCCTCACTTTATGACCTAGCTGTCGGTGGATGGGGACGCTATATCATAAACCTGGTAGTTTAGCGTATCTGGTAGATATACGAGAGGGAATGCCCCAACGGCCATCTGTTCTACGAGCTATGTGCCCTGCCCACTGCCACTTTAGTTTAGCGATTCTGTGAACTATGTCGGTTACAGGACCGAAGAGGGAAAAATGACTGAATCTGGGAAGGAAACACTAGAAGTGATGTTTAAAGCCCATTTCCCGGACTGTAAAATAACAGATAACCACTTACCACCATAGCTACATAATGGAAGTTCGCTTACCACAATAGTTACATAATGCAAGTTCACTTACCACCATAGCTACATAATGCAAGGTCACTTACCACCATAGCTACACAATGGAAGTTTCCTTTCCACCATAGCTACATAATGCAAGTTCACTTACCACCATAGCTACATAATGCAAGTTCACTTACCGCCATAGCTACATAATACAAGTTCACTTACCACCATGGCTACATAATACAAGTTCACTTATCACCATGGCTATATAATGCAAGTTCACTTACCACCATAGCTACATAATGCATGTTCACTTACCACCATAGCTACATAATGCAAGTTCACTTACCGCCATAGCTATATAATGCAAGTTCACTTACTGCCATGACTACATAATTCACTTACCACCATGGCTATATAATGAATGTTCACTTACCGCCATAGCTATATAATGCAAGTTCACTTACTGCCATGACTACATAATTCACTTACCACCATGGCTATATAATGCATGTTCACTTACCACCATAGCTACATAATGCAAGTTCACTTACCGCCATGACAACATAATTCACTTACCACCATAGCTACATAATGCAAGTTCACTTACCGCCATAGCTATATAATGCAAGTTCACTTACCACCATAGCTTCATACACATCATTTGTCGTGCTCAACTCCGCCATATTGTCAAAGAAATGGAGTGCGACAGACTCCAAAGCAGTCTTTGGCCATTCGCTGAACCAGTCTATGGTGCAGCAGTTCACCAGCGAGGGGAACTGGCGGAGACGCGAGCGGAATACCTGCCAAGATATTAACAAGTATATTGGCTGATCACTTATGATTACACGCAGATTATACAGGGTGTAACAAACTTGGTGTAGGTCCCTTTAACTGGGGCTTCTTCTCATCATACTGAACAATTTTTGCTCTACGACTTTGCTGAAATCGCAAAAAATATTTTTTAATCTTCATACAAATCGATCAGCTGAAAGACCAACTTTGTGCATTTTAGTATGGAGGGACCACATTTTTTTTGGAGACGATGTTTCTTGAGGAAAGTTGTTCAGTATCATGAGTAGAACCCCCAGTATGAGGTCCTGGACCAATTTTTTTATACCTTGTATATTGGCTGATTCCTTTTATGTAACAGATTATCGATTGATGGATTAAAGTATGATGAAACTAAAGTCTAGCTGAAAACAAACCATTTCAGTCATATTCTGATACTGTTGCTAATTGGACATGTGGTTGCGGCCCTACAATATTCCCCCCCCCCCTCTCCCCAGCCTCTTATGGTGGGTATCGTAAGAAGCCAGAGGACGGGCATCAGCGCCTTTTATTCATACTGTGTCACCACACTACGGTCGCCACCCCGTCTGCCAAGTATGGCGATTATAGCGATTACGGCAAACCTCCCCGAGCTCGGGGGAGGCCTATAACCAGCAATGGACGTCTTTTAGCTGATTTGGTGAGGATCATCATCATCACATGTCAAACCAGACTGATTAGCAAGATAATGGGGCCTATTAAAATATACAGCTGCTTGTTTCTATATTTCACCCACCTCTCCAACAGGACTCATAACAACAACTATATGCAGGTTGCTGCGCACTCGCTTCTGGTAGCAGGCAAAGAGGTTCGTCTTGGTGGCGATCAAGTTCATCTCCATTACGGCGTGCCGGACTGCCTGGTAGATCTTGTCCAAGTCTTCAGGCTCGTAGATGTTGGGAACGTCGCCGGAGCTGAGGATGTTGTTGAGGTCTTCGAGGAATGACTCCATTTTTATCTATAAAAATAAAATTATTGATAATTCTTGCTGTATCACTACTGGGGGACTTCTAATTTTGTAGAAAGTGGCAAATGGAAAATACTATGACACTGGACAACTTTCCCTCAGGTAACAGTACAGTACAATCGGGACAAAAAAAAAGATTGCAAAAAGACTATTTTTTATTAATTTTAAGTCAATATTTTTAACTATGACACTGGACAACTTTCCCTCAGGTAACAGTACAGTACAATCGGGACAAAAAAAATAAGATTGCAAAAAGACTATTTTTTATTAATTTTAAGTCAATATTTTTATGCTCCGAATATATGTTTTTTTAATCAGTTTAGGAGTAAAATTTACTATTGGCCGCCTTCCAACGAATAACAAATTTGTTGCTCAACAAAAGTTTAATCACCTTGTTTAATCGAGTTGATCGTATTTTAAAGCATGTTATGGAATTCATCAGCGAATGAACATCGTCACTCATTAGTACAATTGGGATGACGACTATATCTAAAATAAATAATCACTAAATTGCCCTCACGCTAAAATATCAATATACGTTACCCGCTATGTTTATCATCAAGGCTTCAATTTTTAATAGCTCAAAATCACAAAATGAAAAAAATGACACTGAAAAACTATGACGTCAAGTCTATGTATAATGAGTTACTCAAATGACCAACAGTCAAAATCCCAATTCCAACGTGAACATCAATTGCATGCGATCACTCTCTTCACTCTATCGAATGATCATTTAGAATGACAGAAAGGGATAGAGTAACAAGAGTAGAATGTTTCAAAGGTAGACAAATAGAGAAAACATGCAAATACAAATAGGTTTGTTTAAATAGAGCTCAAAAGGATTCAAACTCTAATTAAACCCTATCTTCCAACGTTTTTAAACTAGTAAAACTTACAGTTTGATGAATAAAAAGACAGATTCGGAATCAACTGACAGGAAAAGTATTTTTATTACATTTTCTAAAAAAAATAGGGACAAATACACTTCATTCGTTTTGCAGATGATATCGCAGTTTTTGCAGAAAACACAGAGAATGAATGCTATTTAGAATAAAAAAGCAAGAATTAGGGTTAAAAATAAACAAAAGCAAAACAATAACATAAGCCATATCAAACACAACAAATATTAACAGTCAAATTCGTTTTAAAAATAAACCCATACAAAAGGTCCATATTTTTAAATATTTAGGCAGTTTGATAACCAATGACGCCAGATGCACCCACTACATCATCTAAAGAGTTACTATGGCTAAAACAGCAATAATAGTAAAAAAACAATAGCGACCAAAATATCGCTAAAAACAGAAACGACTCATAAAACCTACATATGGAGCACTGCGTTGTATGTATCAGTAACTTGGACACTAACACAGACATAAAAAGATTTGAAGCATTTGAGATGTGATGTTGGAGGAGAATGAAAAAATCAGTTGAACGGAAAAGAAAACAAACCAAAAGGTTCTGGATAAAGTAAAAAAAGAGAAGTCTGCTGCAAATGATTTAAAATAGAAGAAGAAATAGCTCACAGAATCGTGTAACTGAAGTAGCAGCGGGCAAGGCACTTAGCTCGTAGAACAGATGGACGTTGGGGCAGTATGTTCTCGAGTGGCGACAGCGCACCGGAAAACGTAGCTTAGGCAGGCCTCCTACGCGGTGGACTGACGACCTGGTGAACATCGCGGAAAGGCGCTGGACGCGGGCAGCGCATGACCGGTCGTCGTGGAAATCCTTGGGGGAGGCCTTTGTAAATCAGTGGACGTTTATCGGCTGATATGATGATGATAATGAGGAGTAAGACACCTGACACGACACAATAGTTTTCATAGAAGGAAAGATAGAGGAAAGATGAGACAGAGGAAGAACAAGGCGAAAATACATAGAGCAAATAAAAGAAAAGGCTGCTGTCTTGTCGTTTCTAGACCTAA
The DNA here is from genome assembly GCA_947284805.1 of Coleophora flavipennella. Lineage (NCBI taxonomy): Eukaryota > Metazoa > Arthropoda > Insecta > Lepidoptera > Coleophoridae > Coleophora > Coleophora flavipennella. Next base: position 19,137,575 of record OX369255.1, on the reverse strand, counting down.
AGACGATGGCTGAGGATAGGAAGATTTGGCGATTACTCCACAGACAAGAGCAGTTGCTCTTAAATTTGATGGTGATGATGATACTTGGTTGAAGAGTGGTACATTACATGTTTGTGTATTATGTTGTATTACTTATTTATGATCCTTACATTCTAGTGATCTACTTTTATTTTTTACTAACCTGAGCGTCAGAAAACAAGAACACAATGCCCCTGTTGTCAGCGCCAGCCTTCAGCATGGTCTGCTTGAGGTCCTCGCGCCATTCAGACATTCCGTACGCTTTAGTAATTTCAATCTGGACGCACATCAGTTCCGCCATGTTGGCAGCAAGTCGCGAGAGAGACTGGCGACCTAGAGTGCGCGTACAAAAATGTAATCATTAACTATACTTAAAGGAAGAATTTATAAAAAGTCCAGACGCTAATTGATTATTTCTTATTCTTTAAATCGTGGGTTCTACCCGCGAATTTAAACAACATAGCAAATTAGCAAAAAAGGACTTCGTTTAGATGACTTACAGGCCAAATAAAAAGAGATTATTTTCTTCAGAGGGTAATCCTATATAATGTAAATGACCCAACGTTTGGCATATAACAATATCCATACTTACTCGTTTATCTATCTATCTCTACTCATCCATACTGCCCAACACAGAAATTACCTAATTGATCGAACATACATATTTTGGTGTTGTGAATAAAATAAAATCAAGTCGTGCCGTTTTGATTTCTACAGCAAAAGAATAGATGTTATTTGAGCTTGAACAAAAACGGCCCCGTGCGCTCGTTAAAACGCACGCAGCGAGCTTTAACAACTTCTTTGAAACACGATGTAAGCCACCGTGCGTGTGAGACGGAAGATGCGTAGTACGTCATCATATCAGCTCATATGCGATGTACGTAATGTATGCCTTTTCAGGATAGATTTCGTGCACCGCTCGCGACCGGAAATTGCCGAAAGAATACGAAATACTCTCAGGCGTGAGACGGCTTGTTAAATCACCCGCCTTGACCTACGAATCCTGCGACACATTCTTGACACTTATCGCGCGCTTGACATTTTAGAGCTCTATATAGTTCGTGCGGGAATCTAAACAAAACAACAATAAAGTACTTAGTTCTGAATTCAAATTCTGTTATACGATAAATCTTGTAATTGATGGACATGGAATTAGCATTCGTTTGTATTCGGAAATGCTATGATTGCCGATTGCAATATTCAATGGATGTGTGAGTGTCGAGTTGAACACATAATCGAGATTTTTGGATACTATAATGCAATTTGTTTTTCGACAGTTAAATATTTATGGAAAGAGTGCGCTAAACGTATTTTAAGGTAAAAATGTGGAACCACGACTTCAAAAAAAAATTAAAACTGAAAATTTGTGGAGCAGGCGCCATCTAGCGAGAATTGAGCATTGAGGAGCTTTATCGAACCCCCTTAAGGAGTTATTTTTTACTTGTGTAATTAATTACTTATTATCTAAAGAAATAGGGATGATTTTGTGAATTGTGAGTAAAAATGACTGTAAAGTACAATATCTACATAAAAGCAATATGATAAAAAAACTGCATGAAGCAATACAAAAGTGTATATTATATGAATGCTGGTGTGTTTCGTGGGCTTGTTGATTTTGTGTCCGAGTGAGTTATATGAAGTCATGAAAGACTTCGACCAATAGTTTTTTTTATTTTGATTAAAGATGATGGAGATCTTGCAACATCTACAGTATTCAAAGGTACTTACGGAACGTAATTTTGGACTCGATAATGGCTTTGTTCTACTAAAAAGACATAGAACATTTCGCGTCAAACAAGTAACGCAAAATCTATTTGAAAAATTAAATATTATTTTTTTAAATTCATTGAAATGTGACTTTTTTTTATTTACAATTGGTAAGCCCTTGGCATCATCTCACCTGATGGTAAGTGACCATGATGCTGAAGATGGAAGCGGGCTTACCAAGATTCCCCAATGTAATGAAGAACTGGCTAGTCCATTCCTTTATTCTATCTACTTTTAATAAACCCATGCAGTGCACCACCAGTTCTCGGAGGCACCAGCCGCACTGAGTAAGAGGAAAACAGAGATAATATAATTTTCATACAGTTTCTTTTTCTTTGTTACTTAACTTCACATTTCCGTCGAGTCGTGAAATGACATTGCTTCTCTACAAAATAGAAATTCTGCGGGCCAACTACGTATGTATGGGAAGTCCTAAAATTGTTGGCCACAAGTTTCTTTGAGAAAATTGTTCAAAACCACGGCTATAAAACTACAAACCCTGATTAGACGGATGAACTAAACTACAACACAACACAATATTTTTATTGCATCACAACAAAAAAATAAAGAAAACAACGAAGAAGAAACATTACATTATATAATGGAACTTATACTAAATACGCAAAAAATGGTCACCGCATACAAACATGGCGAATCATATGATCAGTTTGATTTTTTCGAGTACTTTAGTGAGTACCTGACTTACCCACTAATGATAAATCAAGGTGCAAGTCTCCTCCCACATGGCCGATTGGGACGGCCACGGGACCAAATTCCGTTTAGGGCAAGCAAATGCCACAGAAACAAAAATGTTTTTACTCACACATTAGTAGCACAGTGTTAAAATCAGATCGGCCGTCAACGTTTTGCCACCTTGCTAATCATCCTATCAGCCAAAAGACATCCACTGCTGGACATAGATCACCGCCGAGTTGGGGGTTTTGCCATAATCGCCACGTAGCAGTATCATCACACGGAGACAGTGCTGCCCATCCTCCAGTTTCGGATCCCTTGGTCGTCTCTTACGACACCCTCGCAAGGAGATGGGGTGGTACTACTCTAGAGTCGCATCAAATTTTAAATTAGCAACAGCAATATCGGACATTATCGGAGAGACGAAAGCTCACAGACTCCGGTGGCTCGGTCACCTTGAGAGAATAGGAGAATATCGGTATGTGAAGAGAGCCTATCAGGGTCAACCAACAGGTCGACGTCCGGTAGGTTGCCCCAGGTATCGATGGCGCGACTTGGTGAACGGGGACCTACGCGAGCTCCAAGCTGACGACTGGCGAGAAACCGCACATGACCGGGACAAATGGTGAGTTCTCGTATCGGAGGCCAGGACACACTTTGGGTCGTTGAGCCAGCGGAGTAAGTAGTAGTAACAGCAACAGAATTTAACTAACCAGCCTGAATTCATGTGGAGTACTTTTAGCTTTTTGTCGTACTTCAATCCATTAATCGATAATACATAATTGATCAGTCAATAAACTATTTGATATCTTAACAGGTATCCCGCGCGCATCTCCGTCAGTAAATATTAAAGCTATTACTTACCAGAACCACCCATGCCAAGCAACAGCGCGTTGGCCATTGGTTGACGCATGATACGCGAAACTCGGCAAAGATGAGCGATTGCATCATCAAACAGCACCAAGTCCAAGGGGGCTGTCGTGGACAGGTTGTAATCTTCAAGGTAGCGTTCCAGCATGTCGTTGAGCTGGCCAAATGCAAATAATCAGGATGGGGCACATGAGGTACAGAGAGATGAACATATCGTAAAACAGATTCTCACGACAAAATGTAAGCAATGTTAAGAATCCACTGTTCTATGCGGTGTTTATATGCGGGCCTGCGTAGGGGTGTGGTGCAAATCACTAACGCAAGCAATAAACAATAAACGCACATAATCTTTTTATCAAGATTTGCGTTTTTTTGTGTGGCATCATGTTTCCTTTTTTATTGAAATAAACAGTTTAAATTTTAATTTTATTTTTTTTTTATTTTTAAGCAGGTTCTTTTAAATAATGAGTTTTTCTATTCTCTGTATAAGATTACATTCGGATCCGTGGATTGTAGGTTTTGTTATTGTGACCAGCACCTTTTGAAAAAATTTGAACAAGGACTGCAAACCCCTCGGTTGGATGCAAAACGTAGTCTTATTCAAAACTGGATGTCTCTCAGCTGAGATAATTACGATGACAAACTAGACGCCGGCGTCGTTCAGTATTTACCTCCTCCTGATTAGTGATCTCGACGTATTTTCTGTCATCAGTGCCAATATCCATGAAGTCACCAAACAGCATTATACGTCCTCCAATTACATCAGCTGGTTTCTTCTTGAACTCGTCTCGAATTTTCTTGTGCAGCAGTCTAAAATATGAGATAAGTTTGTGAATAAATGACATCATTATCTTTACCCGTATTAATCCATTGCTCGACTGCAACATGCGGTAGCAAGACTGAAGACCAACATAATGGAAAGTAGTTACTGCTGCTATGTGATACCAGGGGCGGTCGTAGCCCGTAGCTCAGAGCGTCTTGCGTGGTTGCATCGATATGACCTGAAGCACAGTCTTTGCCTGGATAGTTTTGAGTGTTATTGGCATTTTTCACAACTGTATCCGTGTTTTACAAAGCAGTAAGTCGTTAGTGCCAGTTGCTATCTCTAGATGGATGCCGAATCATCGTCATCATCATCATATCTGCCGATAATCGTCCACTACTGGACAAAGGCCTCCCCCAAGGAATTCCACGATGACAGGTCCTGCGCTGCCCGCATCCATCGGCTTCCCGCGATCTTCACCAGGTTGTCGGTCCACCGCGTGGGAGGCCTGCCTACGCTACTTTTTCTGGTCCCCCTCGCTACTCAAGAACTTGTGTTCTACGAGCTATGTGCCCTGCCCACTGCCACTTCAGTTTAGCGATTCTGTGAGCTATGTCGGTTACTTTGGTTCTCCTGCAGATCTCCTTGTTTCTGATTCTATCACGCAGAGAAACTCTGAGCATAGCATATACCTTATAGGCGACTTAAAAGTTTCTGGACAATGATCCGGGTTGGTAAAGGCTGTATGAAGGGCTGGTGGCGACCGGCTTACAATCTCTACCTACCTGGACTTAGCCCCTGTGCATGGAGTATGGTCTTATCTTTTGGAGTTTGGGAATAGACTCGTGCCCCAGGAGTGGGGATGTTTATGCAACCCGTAACACAACACCAGAGGCACGGCATTGAGACTGTATTTGTGCCAGGTTTTGTGATTAGAGACGTCATAACCTGAATAGTTCAGTGTGTCTGGAGAGTACGAGAGGGCTCATGCAAGGGAAGGTATTAGTACTTAATCAAGTCTACCTCTAAATCTTTGGTGTAGGTACAGTTTTTTCGGGGAATTAGCCGCAGTACACCCGAATAGATTTCTGGATATGTGTTAAAGGATAAAACAATTTTACAAAAAAAAATGTTTTTTTTATTTATAATTTATAAGAAACTAGCTGTTTCCCGCGGTTCCACCCGCGCAGTACCCGTTTTTGCCACTTTCTTATTTTTTCTTTCATAGGAATCTTTTCCTTACAATATTAAACAAAACTAAAAAGAAATAGCGAAATCGGATCAGCCAATCGCACGTGATGCAATGACCAAGGGAAATAGAGATTATTTGTATATATATATAGGTATATCGAAGAAGTATCTTCAGAATCGTCGCCTACATTAATAATTAAAGACTGAACAAGATTCGAGCGACCCCGTACGAGTGTAACGTCAGCGGAGTCGCGATTAACTCAAAACCGATCCTTTGTCGGTACCGTTTGACGTGAGCCGGCAGCGCGAGCGGCATTTGTCAAAGGTGCGGTTAATTGAGCGAACGAACTTTACTCACGCGACAAACCACCGGCGGTCTTCGTCGTTGGTCAGCCGGTCCTGGTAGACGCGTTGGTGTTCATGGTACCACAGCCTTATCGCCTGGTCTTCATCCTACATTGGCGAATCTGATATTACAATTACGATGAAACATATAAGTTATTTCTGTTTTTTTTTTCTTTGTTTATCATTGTAAATTATGATGTATAGCTTTGAATAAATGTTTTATCTAGCTTTCTGTCTGAGCACTCAAGCATCATCATATCAGTTGAAAGTCGTCCACTGCTGGACAAAGTCCTCCCCCTAGGATTTCTACGACGACCGGTCCTGCCCTTCACCAGGTCGTCGTTCCACTGTGTGCTACACTACGTCTTCTGGTGCGCGATAGCCACTCGTGAACTTAATAAATACGTAACCGCAATAAGTTTAAAAATACTGTACTTACGTGAAAAGTAGTAGTTCTGTGCTTCTTCATCCCTATTCCTAGATGGCAGTCGCTTAGCCATGTCGGTCACCTAATTGTCGACTTGAAAACTTCTGAATGTGAACACATCCGCTACATCCTGCGATATGAATCCGTGCCCTAGCAGAGGGGACGGTAAGGGAACCGAATCATTCGCCAAGCCCTACAGAATCCTGATCCTCCGAATTCTTTAACGATGCAAGTAAAACATTTTAAGGAAACCTAATTTTAACTTGTATGTCAAGTCAAATAAAACGAAGAACAAGAATTTAAATCTTACGATAATTTGTATTGACTCACACGCCAAGCATGACCAAAAAGAAAAACTAATTTCAACCTTACGATAACGTGTGTAGATCTTCTTTCCACTGCATGCTTGGACATCACACATTTTCACATTTATAATATTAATAAGGATTCTTATCGACTTATGGTATGTACCTGAACTTAATTGCAGTACTGTAATAATCATCATCGTCATATCAACTCATATACATCCCCACCGAGGGGCTTGAGTCTACTTTCAATTAGGGCGATCGGGCCCTTAGTACACTACGAGGACCCAGTGCCTCGCCATTCTATACGCCGCGTTTAAATTATACACGATAATGACAAGAAAATTTCAAAAAAAACTTACTTCAACGGTTTTTGCGTCCATCATAAGCATCCCCTGGAAGACCTTGCTCAGATCTCTCAGGTTGAAAGTGTAGTGAGACTTGGTAGGCGTCGGCAGGAGCTCTGCGACCAGCAATTCGAATATGTCGATGGAGGACTTGAGGATTGGAGCCTCGCGTACTTTGACACCAGTTTTCAGGTTCGTGATCCACGATGCAAGGATCACGCTGAATATTGTGTACTGTGAAGGATAAGAAAATATCATGCTATTTTCTGAAAATAACAGAGGAATCATAAACTTGCCCTGACGGTATGCTCAGAAGTCTTTTCAGTATCCAAGGTTGACTGGAAGAGATCGAGGGATAAGTCTGCCATTTCTATACTGTTATAAAGAGTTTATAAACAAACAAAGTTTTATATTCATTTAAAAGAACTAAGAGGGTAAATATACAAGGGGCATGCCAAAAGAAACTAGATACTCAAAAAATATAAAATTTATACTTTAATATCCATATTTTTTAAGTATTCACCACGAGCACATACTTTTCTATCCATTTAAACCAGTTGGAAAATGCCAAATACCACTATTCTTTAGACACCTCAGAAATCCCACATTTATAAGCAGCTAGTGCACCTTCCTTTACATATATATCCTTATATATTTACATATAAAGTTTCTGTATAAATATTGTCACGTCAATCACGTGGGTCAAGCGCCTACTAACTCATTCTGGATGAGTTTTTAAGTGGCATTTTCCTCAATACTTTCCGTCTTACGCAAGAAACGTTAACCTGTTAACGCCGGTTGCTATCTTTAGACAGTAAACGTTGATTCACGACAGAATCCATGATGGGTGGCTAGAAAACTGACAATGCGGCTCGCCACTAGCATTATCTTCAACCAGCAGCAATCCAGGCTCAACCCCGCGTGTGAGAACATAGTCTGACCCTCCCACGATATGAAAAGACCCGTGCCCGACAGGGGACACTGGGAGTTTGTTAATGACGTTTATATTCACCATGCTGCTGTACTCCATCTCGGTAAAGGAGATGTAGTGGAAGTGCCTCATGAGGCGCATGGTGACGGGGTTGCGGCCGCCGCCGGGCGGGCCCATGGCCGCCACCAGCCCCACGTCTACCAGCGTGCGAAACTCTCCGATGTTGATTCGATCGTACCATCCTGCATAAAATACATATAGAGGTGTAACTTCGGGCGGGTCAAAGCAAAGACCTAACCTGGTGTCTATCCTTACTAATATTATAAATGTGTTTGTTTGTTAACTTTTCACGCTTCAAAACTTCGATCAATCTTGATAAAATTTGGCACGCAGGTAGTGTGCGTCGCTGGAAACGACATAGGCTAGTTTTTGTCGTGTGAAAATAGCATAGTTCGATGCAGTTCCTGAGGGAACTAATAAAAATCTTTTATGGTTAATTTATTTAACATCGCAACGGAACAATGGGTTGTTGAGATTTTTTGCACATAATTTACTTGTTAGCATATCCTGACATAGTTCCCGAGGGATCTGGGGACAACTCATTCCACGCTCGCGCACTTTCGCAACGTAGCAAAGGATTGAAGTGATTTTTTGTATAGAATTGGTTGACGGGGTGGGACCTGGAGAAAACTCATGACCATGCTCGCGCACCCTTCACCCTCAAAGACAGTCATAAAAACGATGTCCACGCAGGTGAAGCCGCGGGCAAAAGCTAGTAAATCGTAAGTCAACCTCGCTCGTAAGCAATTGTTAGTTGTTCGAATGAGCTAATCATTACATTAAATCATTTGAATTAAGCTAATTTCGCTAACAAGTGTGGAAGGAACTTTTTACTTGGTAGCAAACAAAACAACTAAAATGTATTTTTTACTTACATTGAAAAAATAATTTCCCGATATTATTGTTTATTTAACATCAGATAACATAACCGTATTATGTTTGATCTTATCTACAGTTGGTAGGACCTTGGCATCATCTCACCTGATGGCAAAAGTAACGATGGTGACGAAGATGGAAGCGGGCTTACCAAGGCTTCCCAACGCAATGGGAAACTGGCTGTTTGAACGGCTCTCGACAAACACTGTCAAACGGCGGGCGGTACGACTGAACTTAAAGTGGCTCCTTTGACAGACTCTTTGTCGGGGGCCGTTAAAATGCGGTTAAATAAGCGAACGAAGTCAGTATTGTATCGGACGCATAGGTCATCCATCGTTTTTTTGTTGTAGTTGATCCATAGGCTGCTCGTATAAAAACTCTGACAGTAGGCTTTAAAAGTGTTATTTTTACTTGTTCAGAACAGCAAGCAACCCTACGGGCCAACATATTGCTCCTAACTGGTCCCTAGTCACGTGATTCCCAAGATATTTATATTAATAATCTCAGTGAAAGATATCATAGCGCGTGGCTTACTGCGACTTACATATTCGGTTCTATGAAAAAAATGTAAAGTGCTCATGACACAAGTAATACTTAATATGAGTGCGCGTTACGCAACACCCTCTCTTCGTCAGCATCCGTTTCATTGTCATTCTCTGAAGAGACGTGAAAGAGTCCATCGCATTGATTCTGTCTACAGTTCTATCCACAGCATGATCCAGTCCATTCAATTAGTTTTTCTATTTTGTTTGGTCAACATTATTATGGCCCTCTTTTAACAACCAATGTTGGTAAGGATAACAATACGTATCGTTTTCTTTCAACGCTAACATAATACTCTTTGGATACGACATTTTTATCCTCCTTCGAGTGAAAGTTTATCCTGATTACTTATTTGATTTATAAGCAACTCCATGAACGAGTCAATCATATTAGTTTCATATTAATTGGCAGTTTTATCACTATTAAACAAGAATCTTTGAATACTGGTTCATTTCACTAAATTACATTTTAAAAGCTTACATTCAATAAATATTCATAGGTCCTGACCATAGAGTAAACAACCTACTTAACTACAAACTACCACTATCCAGTCTCCATCACCATGTGCGGAAATATGGCGTAATGTACTAACTTCGCACTGTCCGGGTAAACACGCAAACTAAGTTGTGCGTGCGCTTTCTGTTTATACTTATATATTAAATCAATTACCGGAAAAGTCCATAAACTGGCGAAGCAACTCGATCGGCGGCTGTGCACCGAACACCTCTAAAGCAGGCATGTTAAGGTCGTCGATGAAGAACACTTGTCTCTTGGTGGGTGGGGGACCAAACACGCCGCGCTTGCGTCGGTCCAGCTTGCCGTCTATCACGTCCTGGTTGACAATAAGTAAAATAGCTTCAATATCAATAACCGCCTCCGTGGCGTAATGGTTAGCCCATTTGCTTCATATCAGGAGGTCGCCAGCTTAATTTGCGGCGGGATCTAACTTTGTAAGATTCAGTTTGATTGGTGATAGGGCATTTTCTAAACCTGTCTGGCTAGCTTCCACCATTTTATTAGGTCTTGCTACCGAACGTAAATGTTAATAGCACTAATATGTTCCGGCATGAAGTTAAGATAGTTAGTTCCTCTTTGCGTTGGGAGATATTAGTAAGCCCGCTTCCATTTTTAGTATCATCGTCACTTACCATCAGGTGAGATGATGCCAAGGGCTCATCAAGTTTGTAGATAAAAATGTTTTTTTATATATTTTCAGTAGGCTTTTCTCATATTTTAGCTGTTACAAGACAGTCCGGATATCATTTTACCATAATTTTCATAGTAGTAATTTTATACTCATGGGTATTAAAACAAACTAGCACTCCGAGGGTTCCGTACCACCACTCCTCTCCACACAACTACATAGTATAACGACAATGATACCTATTCACATTACAAACTAGCACTGCTAGCACTCCGAGGGTTCCGTACCACCACACCTCTCCACACAACTACATAGTATAACGACAATGATACCTATTCACATTACAAACTAGCACTCCGAGGGTTCCGTACCACCACACCTCTCCACACAACTATATAGTATAATGACAATGATACCTATTCACATTACAAACTAGCACTCCGAGGGTTCCGTACCACCACACCTCTCCACACAACTCTACCACCACACCTCTCCACACAACTACATAGTATAATGACAATGATACCTATTCACATTACAAACTAGCACTCCGAGGGTTCCCTACCACCACAACTCTCCACACAACTACATAGTATAACGACAATGATACCTATTCACATTACAAACTAGCACTCCGAGGGTTCCGTACCACCAATGTCTTTCAATATTTTAAACTGTAACTGGGTTAAAACATGAGAAACAGGTTCTCTGAAGAAAAGTGTGAGGTAGAAGAAAATAAAATAAAGTGTTACAAAATGAATTAGAAATCATACGAAAACTAAGAAAATCTAAAAATTAGTTACCTGCGTCTGATTAGCTGAAGTCCTAGCAGAGAATACAATGAATTCGCATATGAACTTCTTGTGCAACCCCCTCGTAAGTTTGGAGGTGATAGTGACAGTCTTGCCAGTGCCCGTGGGCCCGACGCAGATCACGTGGTTGTAGTTGATGATCTTGTAGCCGAGGATGGCGGCGCAGCGCACGTTGTCCAGGGTCGGGACTTCGATGTCTGGTAAAGATAAATCACATCATCTGTTGTGTAACTAAGGAGTTAAAAGCCTAAAGTTAAAGTACGATGTTGCCACAGTTACGCGATCATCATCGTCATCATCATCATATCAGCCGAAAGAGATCCACTGCTAGACAAAGGCCTCCCCCAAGGATTTCCATGACGACTGTTCCTGCGCTGCTCGCATCCAGCGGCTTCCCGCGACCTTCACCAGGTCGTTGGTCCACCACGTGGGAAGCCTACCTACGCTACATTTTCCGGTGCGCGGTCGCCACTCGAAAACTTTAAGGCCCCAACGGTCATCTGTTCTACAAGCTATGTGCTCTGCCCACTGCCACTTCAGTTTGGCGATTCTGTGAGCTATGTCGGTTACTTTAGTTCTCCTACAGATCTCCTTACTTCTGATTCGATTACGTAGGAAAATTCAGAGCATAGCTCACGCGATGCGTATTCCAAAATATGACAGAATACAGGCAAAACGCAACAAAAATAGAGGGTAGATTCATAAATCAGTTACTCTTCAGGTATTTAAAAATCTAATTATTACCGGTCTACCAAATGAAGTTTAATTTTTTTGTGCGTTTGGCTGCATTACACCCGATGGTAATGTCGTTACAGTGGAAGATGTAATACGCAAGCATAGACTCTATTGACGTTTGCCTTAAGGATTCCTTAATCAAAAAAATTGGGGAACACAGACACTTTCAAGGAATTGCAATGGAAAAGGCCGTTCGCATGATAATCGATGAAGCTAAACGCTTCGTGCATCTAAATGAAAAGTTAACGACAAAGTGCCGGAAATCTTCCACGCGCCTGGTCGACCGATGATGGAATGGAGACGTGGATAAAGATCGTGAAGCTCCTGGGAACCAATACTACATCTTAGTTAAATAGGACAATTAAAACCCTTACATACAAACATAAACACATACCAGCGTACTGCCACTCGGGATCCACAACGTAGGCCTCTTGGCCGGCCATCCAGTGGTACCAGAAGGGGCTGCCTGGCTCCCCGTCCTCTGTGAGGTCAGTGAAGCCACCGTCGTTTAGTCTAGAGAACAATTAGCATGAATTCGGATATCCAGTCTTTTACTGTTTCGTCATTTTCCACACCAATGAATATTAATACTACTTTTTCTACCATTAATATTTATTTTGATTACCAGACACTCAGATTACACCAGCACAAGGGCACATGTACTTTGTCTGCATACTATGTTGTAATGACAGAATATAAGGTAGGTCTAATTTTATTTTATGTCCTGCAGTCGAGACGAATTTTGCGAAACACCTAGTCACAATGCTGTTGCACGTTGTGTGCGTGTTGTGTGGTGCGTGCTTGTGTGTGTGTGTGGTGTGTGTATGTGTGTGCGTGTGTGCGTGCATGTGTGTGTTGGCGTGTGTATGAGCGTATGTGTGTGTATGCATGTGTTAGAAAGCCGATGAAAACAGGATTTTTTTTCTATTCGGCTGTCTCTAAAGTCCACACAAGGTGTTTTTCATACAAAATCTGAAAGTGGAAACGCGAATACCTCGGAAACGGAAAATTTTCGCGAAACTTACTTAGGGGTGCTTTTAGTACCAATGTGGGGCTCCATCCCTGGCCATAGGGGTTACTGTGATACCTGTGAGGCGCTCCACCCTTGGACAAACGCTTACCTATCTTTCCTGAAACATTCTGTATAGGACCAAAGAGCTCACTAACGTATAATCGTAGACCCGGCCCTCTGGCGGGAACAGTGGCTTCATGTCGTTCTGCTCCATCAGCTTGCGTAGAAAATCGGAGAAGATGGCACGTCCGTTGTGGTCACAAGTGGCACCCACAGACCAGATAAGGGACCATACCACCCAGCAGGGGGCTAGCCGTGCTGAAAAAAAAACTCTTGACAGTCTTACCCAATCTACCAAGTATCAAAATAAGCAATAAAATTATTTATAATGATACAATTATTGTGACAATTCGGTGCCACATGTATCATCAATGATATGGATATGTCATCTGTTCCATGGTACAAGTGGTCCAACGGCATATCAACCTTAGAAACAAGATGGAAATGAGTGAAAAATCTTTGGCATAGCTAACTTACTACGTACAGATTATTTTTTTTCAATATTTTTTTATGTATATCGATAACGTAACATAAGGCTTTAGGTCAAAGTGTCTCATGTAAATTCAGTTTTCAAATGCATCGCCTAATGAAGTATTTAGGTTAAATCATGTGCAAAAGAAATCATAAAATGTTTTGCTTATGTATATGGTATATAGCGTCGGTGGCTCAACCGGTAACGACTCGGTCCATCTAACCAGAGGTACCGGGTTCAAATCTGGACGGCCAATGTACCAATGAGTTTTTCAAAAAAACCTTACGTACATACTTACCGATTGCTTTAACGGTGAAGGAAAACATCGTGAGGAAACCTGCACACTCCTGCGAAGAAACTCGAAGGTTGTGTGTGAAGTCGACCAACCCGCACTGGGCCCGCGTGGTCGACTAAGGCCTAATCGCCCTGATTCAGGGTAGGCTCGAGCCCCTCGGTGGGGACGTATATGAGCTGTAATGATGATGATGATGGTATATACACAAGCAAAACATTTTTAGCGTATAAAGCGTCGGTGGCTCAACCGGTAGCTACTCGGTTCTTCTAACCAGAGGTACCGAGTTCAAATCTGGACGGCCAATGTACCAATGAGTTTTTCAAAAACTTACGTACATATACTTACCGATTGCTTTAACGGTGAATGAAAACATCGTGAAGAAACCTGCACACGCCTGCGAAAAAACTCGAAGGTTGTGTGTGAAGTCGACCAACCCGCACTGGGCCCGCGTGGTCGACTAAGGCCTAATCGCCCTAATTCAGGGTAGGCTCGAACCCCTCGGTGGGGACGTATATGAGCTGATATGAAATGTATATGGTGCGCCGCAATTCATTTAAAATGTTATTATAAAAAAAGTAAACCTAACTCCTTTTAATATTCATAAAAGACTCGCTTGCATTATCGTCACCATCATAATACATAATTTCAAACGCTAAAAACGTTAAAAAACCGACTTCCCGAATAAAGTATTACACCGATTTACATAAGAACTAGCTTTCAAATAAAAAAATCATCAAAATTGTTTCACCAAGTCAAAAGTTCTGAGGTAACAAACATTAAAAAAAATATAAAAAATACAACCGAATTGAGAACCTCCTCCTTTTTGTAAGTCGGTTGAAAATTATTTCAAAGGCTAAATAAAATAGGCTTGAGCGTCAGTGGCGTGACGGCTAAGGCCGCTACCTCCTATCCGGGAGGTCTGGTTTCGAATCCTGCCACGTACCAATGTGTTTTCTCGTCTCGATTTCATATGTACTTTTATGCGACGCTCTTACGGTGGAGGAAAACATAAACTTGCAAACGCCTGTGAAGAAACTCGAAGGATGTGTGAAGTCGACCAACCCGCACTGGGCCCGCGTGGTCGACTAAGGCCCAATCGCCCTTATTCAGGGAAGGCTCGATACCCTTGGTGGGGACGTAGAGCTGATATGATTAAGAAACTTGGCTATTTCACTAACGCATCAGAGCTAAGAACGGCGGCGCTGGTGGAGGCCTATCGTCCTTTCCAGTCAACGGTCTCAGCCTATAGTCCAAAAGCTCCAGAAACTTCAGCACTAAGGCGCTATCTATGGACACCACGATTTCCGTCAGATCTGAGCGGAGTAAGTTGATGGCTGGGTAAAGGTAGATGTTGATCAACTGTGGAAGTATCTTGCGAATTGGGTCGGCGATCTGTGGAGTGAATGATTTAGCTGAAGGTTCAATCCAACTGGATATCGTATCCAATCTTCTTTTTTGATTATCTAAGTCATCATCATCATCATCATTATATCAGCCGAAAAACGTCCACTGCTGGACAAAGGACTCCTCCAAGGATTTCCACGACGACCGGTCCCGCGTTGCCTGCATCCATCGGCTTCCCGCGATCTTCACCAGGACGTCTGTCAACCGCGTGGGAGGCCTGCCTACGCTGTGTTTTCCGGTGCGCGTTAACAGTGACAAAGTTCAATCGTATTCAAGTAGGTTCCTAATGGAAAGTGACTTACTTTGAACTACTACTGTTATTTGCTCTTTTAAAAACCTGTTTATATTTAAAAATTAAGAATCTACTTTTTAGGAAGAAATATACGGGCTGTTTGATAAGTACCCGTTTTTTTGTATATATGCATTTATTTTTCTACGTAGTCACCTTTTAACTCTATACACTTGTTCCACCTATACTCAAGCTTCAATAAACCAAAAAGTATGATTTTGGAAAGTCATTAAAATAGGCCTCTGTGGCGGCAATGACTTCGTCATTTGATCCAAATCGCTTACCACCGAGCCATTTTTTTAGGTTGGGAAACGAAAATAAATCGCATGGGGCCAAATCTGGAGAATACGGGGAGTGAGGCAATAGTTCGTATCGTAACTGTGCTAATTTAGCCGTCACAACTCTGGACGAATGAGCCGGGGCGTTGAAACAGTACTATTTTCTTTTTTGAATGGGGTCGTTTGTCCTTTAAGACGGCGTCAAATTCATCCAATAAATTACCATAGCACTGCCCTGTTATCGTTTTCCCCTTTTCTAAGTAGTCAATATGTATAATACCCTGCGAATCCCAAAAAACAGTCGACATGACCTTTCCAGCCGATGGGACGGTTTTTGCTTTCTTTGGAGCAGGTTCACCCGGTAAAATCCACTGCTTCGACTGCTCTTTCATTTCCGGGGTGTAGTGGTGAACCCACGTTTCGTCCACGGTTACGAAACGACGCAGAAACTCCTTCGGGTTACGTTTGAACACGGCCAGACACTGCTCCGAAGTAGTCAGTCGGTTCCGTTTTTGCTCCTCCGTGAGTAAACGTGGCACCCACCTCGCCGATACTTTCTTCATACCCAATTTTTATTCTAATATGTGTTGTACCCTCTCGATTGAAACGTTTACACCATCAACGATTTCTCGAAGTTTAATTCGGCGGTCGGCTAAAACGATATTTTCAATTTTTTTAACCATATCGTCTGTAGTCACCTCAATTGGCCGGCCTGGGCCTGGGCGATCCTCATCAAAGACGGTTGTTCTCCCCCGCTTAAACTCGTTATACCAATATCTGACGGTTGTCATAGAAGGAGCACATTCATGGTAAACCGCTTGCATTCTTACTTTTATATCATCACATGTTTTTCCTTCCAAGAACAAGAATCTAATTACAGACCGATACTGTTCTTTCTCCATTTTAACAATTTTAAGTTCACGCTTTCACTAAATCGCTGTCAAATGAGAAAAAAAACAAAAGAATGCAATGTTTTTTTTCTTTTTCCCGCCTCTGAAAAATGGCTTAAAAAGGTGGTATACTTATTTTCGGCCAGTGATATTAATATATTTAGTAAAAGGGTACTTATCAAACAGCCTAGGTATATAGCTTAATGCTTTTATGTAGCTCAAAGAACATTTAAATAGTATAAAATAGCACGGATAAACCTGTAAAGGTAGAACCGCACTTTCTAGGCGCGGCGAGGCGCGGCGAGGCGCAGCATGGCGCGGCGAGGCGCGGCAAGGCGCGGCGAGCCGCGGTAAGGCGCGGCGATGAGTGACGCGGCGAGGCGCGGAGCTACACTGCAGCGGAGCGACGCGGCCCTTTCTTCGCATTAGCAATGCGACGTTCAGACAGACAACACGGTTCTTGGGCTTGCTTGATCGTGGGTAGAACGTGAACTCATTGAAGAATTCGCCTCACCTTTCCGCAGCCGCCTAGGTAAACGCACTGGCGACAGCGGAAGTGCGCTTTGGGTCGTATAAAGTAATACAAATAATATTTGTGAGGCCGCGCCGCGCCTCGGTAGTGCAGTTGTACCTTAAGATATGTGTTGTTCTATTACTATCATAGAGTCTGAAACTTGCTTTTTGTTAAATATACATTTAAAATTAAAACCGGCTAAGCGCGAGTCAGAACCGCACACATAGGGTTCCGTACCATCATACTAGATGGCGCTGGTTTCATGTTTCAAAAACCACATACTAGACGGCGTTTTATGTATGGAGACTTGTTTTTTTTCTATTTTTTATTGTTGTTATAGCGGCAACAGAAATACATCATCTTTGAACATTTCAGCAGTCTAGCGATAGTATAGTGGTAACGGTTCATGAAATACAGCCTGGTGACAGATGGACGGACGGACAGCAGCGGAGGCTTAGTAATAGGGTCCCGTTTTTACCCTTTGGGTACGGAACCCTAAAAAGGACTTTGAAAATATATACGCACTGGAGGCAAGTTACTCTTTAACCACGCATTGACCAGTGGCGGTAATCCCACCACAGCAGTGTCGAGATACACCATGCCGCAGCGCGACACCGTGGCTGGAGACGCCACTGCCAGGTCCGCCACTTCGAAGATCATGCGCTGGCGCTCGGTGAGCTTCATGATCTCTCCGCTTGAGAGGCAGAGTTTCTTATTGTCGTCCAACACCTGTTGTGTAGAAACCTTCGTTGGTTAAAGGTACGGAAGAGGTACCCGAAAAGTTTTTAAACGCCTCCGTGGCGTAGTAGTTAATTTCATCATGAGGTCGCGGGTCAAAATTCCCGGCGGAGTCTAACTTTGTATGACTCGGTTTAGTTGGTGGAAGGGCATTTTATAAGCCCACCTGGCTAGCTACCACCATCTTATCTGAGTCTTGCCGCCAAGTAATCAATGTTAACAGAATTAATGTGTCTTAGCTTGAAGAGAAGATATACAGTTTCCCCATTGGGTTGGGGAATCTTGGTAAGCCCGCATCCATCTTCAGCATCATCGTCACTTAGCATCAGGTGAGATGAAGTCATATCAGCTCATATACGTCCCCACCGAGGGGCTCGAGCCTACCCTGAATTAGGGCGATGGGACCTTAGTAGACCACATGGGCCCAGTACGGGTTGTTTGACTTCACACACAGCCTACGAATTTCTTCGCAGGCTTGAAGGAAAACAACGTGAGGAAACCTGCACATCCCTGTGAAGAGATGTTATCAATAGCTTTCCAATTATGGTTAAAATAAAATATTGGGTGGAGCTGTGTTGGGGCACAAGGCCGTCGATTTAACGTGAAACGTCTAAATAAAGTATTGGATTTCAAATCATACAAAATCATATAAATCAACAAAATGAGCGGTCGTAAGTATATTGTTAAACTAGCATTCAAGGTGCATATAACTTGAGTGTCGAGGCTCTTATCAGTAAATCCGCATTTCATAGTAGCGCAGTAGAACAATAGATACGCTGGCATGGCGGGTACGGCGTGAGTTTATCCCGCGAGCGGAGCAGTCAAATCAGACACCCAGAGACAGCTGGACAGGCCAGCCACTGCGCATTGGCGCTAGTTGGTTTTCGGCGCGACTGTTGCGAAATAAATTACCCACAGTCAGGAACGCATGTCGTATGCGAGACATTAGGAGAAGTCAGATAAAAACTGCTGTACGAGCAGCCAGATACGGTCGCGAAGACTTGCCGCGCGTACACGGTGGGGCAGATTCGGGAAAACCGTTGTGTTGTGCCTCGAAATCTAATGCGAGGCATCGCTCACGAAATTGTTTTAGTGTAAAACCAATATCGCATGAGGGCGAACTTATTGTGAAACTTGATATTATTGCCTTTTGAGGAGGCGTGCGTGATCAAAGACCTCATATTTTGCCAAGTGGGGCCAACGGCGTCAACCGGCAGCCGAAACGGGATAAAATGACTCGCGACGAACCGAAGCGCACGAAAACGTGTGACGCGATCATATCTAAATTTTGTGCTTTGGGAGGTACCTACGGACTAACGGATATAATAAGTACTTGCACGGAAGTGAAAACATAGAATGAACGGTACGTAAGTATTACGATATATTTGTACGGACTTGTCAACTATCTGGTATCGTCTTGTGGGCGTGACGTCAGGACGTTTTGCATCAGTAGTGAGTGAATGCTGTGATAAGGTTTCCCTGGCAAATACGGAAGAACCCAGCAAGTGACATCAGTGGATTCCATCAGGAGCTGGGGTATTCCTCGTACAATACATACATATCACATATTGTACTGCACATCTATAGCTAGGTACAAAACTACCTCTTCTGGCATGTCGAACACCAGGTGTCTGCTAAGGGACGATCGGAGCTGCCTTTGGTAAGTTTATGTTTCTAGTGCTTTTTGTGTAGGAGTTTAACCCCTCGACGCCTTGTGGGCATTTTTGACTCCGAGTATCTATATTTTTGTCCGTTAACTGTGTAATTTATTTACTTACCTATTTTGTAGTAACCTGCGTTTAATGCCCTAGTATTATTTGGACCAAGTATCAGAATGTCTGTTATTTAGCTCGAGACATTGGGCATTGTACGATTTTAGTTTTCATTGCCTGAGGGAACAATCGGGACAGGTGTCTTGTGTTGATTTGTCAACCCCCCTCCCCTTCCCCCATTTTTCCTTCAGGCTGGTAGCAGAGACTGTAGGGGACTTTTTTAGATTAAGTTGCGCAGTAAACGGCCTGGGCTTCGATTAGCCTCCCTTGGTCTCGGGGACGTCAATCGAACATAAGGTAACAAGCGCGCCGAGAAAATTTCATATGTGCACGTTACACTAGCAGGGCGTGTTTCACTTAGGGTGCTGTAGAGTCAGAACCATCCACTCACTGTGTTCATGTTCTCAATCCACACGGCGTCCACGGGCCCGTCAAACACATACCAGCGCTTGTCCATATCCTCAACCGCGATACCAGCTCTCACCAAGCTTGAGAGGATACCGTCAGTCCTGGTAAAGAAGATAGTCAAAATCAAAATTACAAAATAATTGCTACGCTAAACATGACTTCAATTGCAATAACTATAAAAAAATGTTAATACACAATTGTTTTATGTTTATTTGGTAAAAAGTACTGAATCAGTTTTAATATAATTTTTAAGGGACCGATCTTAAGGTACAGTCTTACAATCGCTGAAGATATATCGTAATATACACACACACACACAAAAACAAACTGTCGAATTGAGAACCTCTTCCTTTTTCGAAGTCGGTTAAAAACGTTGACTGGCCAATGCGAATTGCAATTTTCGATAAAAACAAGTGGCATTTTTAGTGGTAATTTTCCAAAAATGAAATTAGGTTCGAAAAAATTTACAGCAAAGCGTAAAAGTCCTTCCAGAACATAATGTTGAACTCTCATAATGTTGATTGAATCTCAAAATGTTGAATTCAACATATGCAAAATATAATATTTATGATCGCAAAAATATTTTTTTTTATGTATCTTTTGATGTTCATTTAGAGACGTTAATATTTCACACCTTAAATCTTCCTATTTTCTAAAAAAAACTGTAAACCGTTCAAGTTTTTCGGCGTCTTTGATATACTAATTTGGTAAATATGATTATTTAAAAAAAATAAAACGCGGAAGGTATTTCGAAATTAGTTTTTGACTCAGTACCCTACTGTGTCACTTAGCGGACTACATATTTACCTTTACAGGGGTTCCACATTGATCAGCTAATTGCCAAAATTTTTTGCAATGATAAAGAAAAAAAAAAATTCGAGCGAGACCTACAGTATTCGCATATGATGTGTAACATGTGACAAAATACTTTATAAAAGGACGGCAAAGATACGGCAGACTAGGCTGTATGGTCATAGGTACCTTTGCCTTTTCCGCGCTTTTAAAGCCTGAAAAAAGGACGGCAAAGATACGGCAGACTAGGCTGTATGGTCATAGGTACCTTTGCCTTTTCCGCGCTTTTAAAGCCTGAAAAAACGCGACTTCCTGTTAAAATGGGACACATTTCCGTCCCATGGGACACATTTCCGTCCCATTTCACGAAATCACTCCCACAAACTGCAGGAAAGCGAGAGCAAAGATGTTACACATCAAAAACCCATATCGTTCCCTTATCATCACCTACCCGTCATTAATACGTCCTTGAGCTAGGTTCGCTTTGCTTTGTAAGTTCACAGAGTTATTCAGCTGACACTGATGATAGTGTTACTCCTTCCGTGCGTATGAGCGTACCTGCTCGATTTTATTAGTGTCAGCCATTGATCCTTTTACCGAAATATGGGAAAAGAAACCAGACTCTTTATTAACCATCATTTCATACTCACCATTCGTGGGTCTGCAGATCGAACTCCCCGTATAGCTGGCCCATGGTGATGGACTTGGGGTTCACCACGTACGTGTGGACCGGCGTGAAGGGAAACCCGTCTGGTGCCAACTTCCCCTTGATCGCGGTTAAGGCATCCCGGAGGACCTCGTAGCACTGTGTGAAAAGTAACTTTGAAATTGATAAGATAAGATAACATTTATTCGACAAATTACATCCAGACAACATAAAAAAAAAGGTACAAATAACAAAGAAAAAGTAGAAAAATATGATTGTGAACATACTATGTGCACTTTGCCGAACCGGCCCCGACTCAGCAGTTTTGAGTATCTGCTTGATGGGGATAAAATTGAAAAATGTACCTAGTTGGTTTTTTTTGACACCCAAATCGCAATTTTTAATTATTTTTCGTAACGCTCATTTGAGTGTTTGTATTGTATTTGTGCAAGATAGTCTATGCATAAAGCAAAGAGACAGTCGATCACTCCACTATGGAGACGTGGCCTTAGCAGTGTGAAGAGGACTGTACCTGCACTATACATTTTAATTAATGATTATGTTTATTTTTCATATTTTTCACAAATAACATTAAGTATACCGGGTGCTAAAAAAATGTGTTGCAACATTTAAACTGTTGCTTCTACACATAAATTTGAACAAGAATTTCAATTAAAGTGAAGTTGACTACTTAGCTGATCGATTTGTATGGGAAGTCCAAAGTTTTTTTTGCGAATTGACCATAGGTTTCTTGAGGAAAGTTATTCAGTATGATGTGTAACAGCCACAGTTAAAATGTTTCCACGCATTTTTTTATCACCCGGTATGTAATTACTATTTTATGACGTCAGAAAAATTGTAATATTGAATTTTGACAAACCTACTGTGAATAAACATTTTGACAAACCTATTGTGAATAAACATTTTGACGAACCTATAGTGAATAAACATTTTGACAAACCTATTGTGAATAAACATTTTGACAAACCTATTGTAAAGAAACATTTTGACAAATCTATTGTGAATAAACATTTTGACAAACCTATTGTGAATAAACATTTTGACAAACCTATTGTAAATAAACATTTTAAAATCTTGTAATGTTAGTAATGTAGTGAACAATTTTTTGCCGATTCAGTTTCGTGCAAGCCGTTTAGTAACATTACATCTACCTTAGTTTTCCCAGCACCCGCTGGTCCGACCAACATCAGACCATGACGCACTACCGTCGTCTCGTATAACTGGATCACTTTGAATATGACCGCTAGAAAAGACAAAAAACGTTTTTGAGTTTGTGGCGGCAACTGCAATAAGCCGCCACTGAACCTTAACACATGCGACAAGAGAACAAGGAAAAACGATTTCTTCAGCACTGAGTACTCGTATAAATACTATCAATCATCAACGGTTGGCCCACGGCCGTACCCCAGGCATACCAACTAGCCTGGCGGAGATATCTCCCTTTGTTTTCTAAGAGTAGGAACACAAATTTTTAGTAATGAAATATCAATTATTTAGCAGATGGAAGCGTCGTCGGTGGTTCAACCAGTAACGAGTCAGCCCTCCTAACCAGAGGTCTCTGGTTCAAATCCGGACGACCAATGAACCAATGGGTTTTTCAAAAAACTTACGTACATGTACTTACCGATTGCTTTAACGGTGAAGGAAAACATCGTGAGGAAACCTGCACATCTGACTACACATGTGTATGAAGGTCTCGTTGCACACGTCCATAGGTGTTAATCTAAATGCCTTACTCGTGACCGTGGTGATGCTAAGTGCAACACCAGGCAACCGCCGTCTATCCCTTGGATAACACGGACAATTGTGCCACACGATAAGAAAGATAGAAAAATATAATGTAGCGGATACGAGTAGATATGTTACTTACAGTACATATCGTCGTATCCTCTCTTCACAAGAATGTTTCTTATAGATTGTTCCATGATACCATAGTCAACGATGGGAATCTCCACACGAGGGAACAGATCAGAAATTATACCTGAAGAATAATAATGATAGATATTGATCAAAATTGTGATGTCTACCGTGATGTCTACTTGGATCTTAGTCGTACACCCATACGTCATAGCAATATCAAGCTTCAGAAAAAGGCGTACTCGTAGGTCAAATTAAAACTCTCATCGTCCATGTATAAATATTAAAGACATTTTCTATAATATTTATACAGGGAGTAAGGTGAAATAGAACACATTTTTGAGGAGAAAGAGAGGCTTTTACTCGAGAAAATGATTAATTTCGTTACAAAATTTTCTGTAACCACAAAAAAATCGACTTCCAATTGATTAGTGCATTCGCCTTATTTCCATGGGAATACGAGTTCTTTTTTTGCGATTTGTATCAAAAGTTGATCAGTATCGTTAGTAAAAACGTAAGTGTTCTATTTTACGTAAAATCACAACCCGGACACTTCATACAACGGGCAATAAATGAAATTTCTGAAACAAATGACGTAATAAATGAAAGCATGGCGAAATCCTTTTAGAGAACCAATCTAGCACCAATCTGTATCCGTCTGGGTGACGAGGGGGTGAGGTCGGAATCTAGAGAGCGGCAGAGAGTGTCCATTCGGTATATTAGTACTAAATAATATATATACTTTGGTAAAACCCTGTTTAATGAATAAAGGTAAAGAAATAATTGAATTGTGCCGTAAAATACCATTGAAGAGCAACAAATCATCAGCCAAGAACTTAGGCACGTTCACATCTCGGAGAGCTCTGAGCACGATCTGGCGCTCGTCTCCGTCCGGCATCTGGCGGATCAGGTTTCCCGCCACCAGGATCACTGTCTTCACTGCGCGCATTCCGAAATCGTAATGGTCCTGAAGAAAGAAGTCATTAAGGTGGACTTCTTAGTCTAGCGTGAGCAGCAATATCTGAATAATTTATTCCCAAAGGGTTAGTTTTTTACCATAACCTTACCATAGTTCAAAGAAAAGAATGCATACAGTTGGCCAATGTAGACGTCTTGATAGTGCAATCGTATGGGGGGACTAAAAGTGAGACGGGGAAGGCCGAGCCCAAACTACCATAGTAGCTGTTTAGGACAATTTATTCAAAGAGGCAACGGAGGAGGTAAAGGTGACCAGTGGCTAGTGATTTTGGTTTTGACGCTAACATTAAAGGCGTTGGTTCCATACTGTATAGTTCCTTAGACTGTGACATTATTATACAAACAAAAAACAAAATATAAGAGATCATGGAATGCAACCTTTCGTTGTCCTTAATAGTGACTATCGATCATGATATGACCTCCCCAAATAATATATCAATGGATAATCCCCGAAGAACTTACTTATTGTGTTGTGCCATTTGTTCCTGTCTTTACCACGATCTTAATTTCACCTGATCAGCCAACACCAAACTTCCTTTTTTCGGTGCTATATTGCAACCCTGGTAGATAGGTGCCCTTTTATGCAGCTTGTCAATATTCCCTTTTCAAATCCCTTTTTAAACCTATTTGTTCTAGGCATACTCACTTGTGTCGACAGCTGTTCCGAACTTAACCTAAACGTCGTGGTGATCTTGCCAGCCAAGATCTTTCCCTCATAGAACCCGTACGAGAACAGCGATATCTCAGCTATGAGAGCATAGTTCGGTACCATCATCGCAATGGGGCGGAACAGGGCTTTCAGGTTATCGGGTAGCTCCGTACGCCCTAAAATCAGTTGCAAGATTAATGATGAAAAAGATACAAAAAACACATTTAAGAAGAAAACAAACACTTTTTTTCTGGGTTCATGCTCAGTATATTGATTTAACCATCTATTACCATGAAATTTCGTTAAGTCGTTAAGATAATTTGGAATTTTTGGACGTATTACATGGTCATTACCTGTCATCTGTTTTGGATCATACTCAGTATTTAAAATATTT
The DNA here is from genome assembly GCA_947284805.1 of Coleophora flavipennella. Classification (NCBI taxonomy): domain Eukaryota; kingdom Metazoa; phylum Arthropoda; class Insecta; order Lepidoptera; family Coleophoridae; genus Coleophora; species Coleophora flavipennella. Next base: position 19,112,279 of record OX369255.1, on the reverse strand, counting down.
CTTCTTTACTTCTCTACTTTTCAAAAGCATGAAACTTCCGCTGTCACATATAATTTTGTATTACTGAAGATACACTTACCCGCATACCCTGGGTTCATGGTGATGAACACAGAGCAAGATGGCTTGAGGGGCAATTCACAACCCTCAAACATGAAGCGATCCAAGCGAGCAATCTGAGCTTTCTGGATAGTCACCACCTGAAACCAGATAATGTGATGATGAAAAATAAGAGCTGTGATACAAAAGTATGATCAAAGTTAGGTAAACGTAAGCTGTGATTCCATCAAAGCCATTACCTCTTCATTAGCAATTAAAATCGGAGGCGTTAAAAGTTTTAACAAATTCATAAAGATAAAATTTGCTATTTTCTATGTCAAGGCCCAGATAACTTGAAAATTTCAGTAACCTTTTAATAAAGCAATGAAGATTTAATATAAACTTAATTTACCTGCTGAGCAACTACCGAAAGAACTTCAATGTCAATACGATTGAACTCGTCAAAACAAGCCCACGCTCCGGACCTGAACAAAGAATGTTGTTTTTGGAAACATGGTAATATTTTTCAGAAAAAAATGAGAAAAAATACAACGCTAAGTACTTACGCCGCCAAACCCTTGAAGAATTTGCCCATAGCCATGAAGTCCAGCTGATCGGAGCAGTTGAATACGACGCATTGCACTGCCAAAGCCTTCGCCAAATCCTGTAATGAAATAAAAAGGCCTTACTGACTGTCCTGGTAAAGAAATCATCATCAGCGTAGTTATTGGTCTATTTCGTCTATAGCAAACGGTTTATCAAAAACACATACACATATATACCTAAAGTATATATTTACAAATATACACAGGCCCAGGACCACACCACTCACTAACAACTCCCTGTAGCTTTGGCAATTAAGCTGCCTTGAAAGCTAATTGGAGCGACGCCCCCCCCCCTAGGGAGCGAGGGGAAACTAATCGGTGCGAAGAAAGACACTCTTTGCCTGTGACACAGTTTAGGAAACGCAAGAGTACCAAAGACCTGCGTCACCATCACGCCATAGCTAGCTGTACCCGCAGCCAGGAACGACGGGCCGGTATGAGCAAACCGCAAACGAACGAAACCATCGTGGAGTCAGAAGTACTTTATCCTTTCTAAAGAATTGGCAAGCAAGTCTCGTTTGTGGGTACCTCTACTTTTCAACCAAATATGTACTTAGCTAGGAAACAGTCTCAATGTCTAGGCTGGCTGTGCACCAGAGATGTGCTGTGTACCTTAGCTGTGCGAAGAATGAGGATGAGTAGCGAAGCTACAGAACTATATCCCCGTTCACCAGAGCTGTGCAAGGTGGATAAGCGACGTGAAGATGCGTAATAGGTAGAAAGCTATTTACTGACTTTTTATTGACTGAGTGAAAACCCAGCTAGTTCTTGGCTCCTCATACCTCTTACGCCTCCATAGCAGATATCCATAGCACACATCTATTTCACACATCCCTATTCTAATATCCTTAGCCCATATCCTAATCATACAACCCTCCCGCATCTCCCGCTCAATCCTTACTTAATATTATAAATGTGTTTGTTTGTTTATTTGTTTGTTTGTTTGTTACCTTTTCACGCTTCAACACCTTGACCAATCTTGATAAAATTTGGCATGCAGGTAGCCTGTGTCACGGGGAAGGACATAGGCTACTTTTTATTACGTGAAAATATCATAGTCCGATGCAGTTCCTGAGAGAACCTAAAAAATACTCTTTGTTTGGCTGATTTATTTAAAATCGCAACGGAACAATAGATTTTTGTGATTTTTTGCACAGATGGTTAAGGAGTGTCATAGATTGCTAATCACAATAGCCCGATCTGGGATAGAGATCTGGAGAAAACTCATTTTTACGCTCGTGAGCCGCTTGCGACTCGCGCACCACTTCCCGTTAAGGCACCCATAAAAACTATGTCCACGCGGACGAAGCCGCCGGGAAAAGCTAGTCTGTATATAAAAAGAACTAGCTTGCCCCAAACCGTTAGCTTTAAAAACTGTTATTTGCATTAGTGTTACTAACCTTTAATTTTTGTGTCTTTTACTAACCCATTTAAATATGAATTTCTCATGATTCGAAATAAAAAGTATTCTATTGTATTCTATTCTATTCTAAACCCTCGTCTATCAGAACTGCGCTAAGGTAAGCTAATAAAATGGAGTGATCTGATTAGTACTTTTTTCGCACACAGCTTAGCCACATCGCACATCTCTGGAGGACAGACAGCCAATAAACCCCTTACGAACGAATCTACGGATAATAAGACGGAAATGGTGACAGAGGAAGACGTAGAGTAGGCAGGCCTCCCACGCGGTGGACCGATGACCTAGTGAGGATCGGGGGAAACCGCTGGATGCGGGTAGCGTAGGACCGGACGTCGAAGAAATCCTAGGCGAGGCCTTTGTCCAGCTGTGCACATCTTTAGGCTGATATGATGGTGATAGAGGAGATATAAATAAGTACCTTGGTGGTCTCAGTTTTTCCAGTGCCGGCGGGGCCAGCGGGGGCCCCTCCAAACTTGAGGTGCATCGCGCACATCAGTGTGAGGTAGCAGCGGTCAGTCAGTGGTGTGATCACGAGGCGACCGCTGCGGATAACATTTTGTTATAGGTACTGCAATTAGTTTCCCTACGTGCTGAATTAGAAATAAGGAGATACGTAGGAGAACAAAGGTAACTGACAAAGCTCACAGAATCCCTCAACTTCAGTGGCAGTGGGCGGGCCACTTATCTCGTAGAATAACTGTTGGGACAGTAAAGTTCTCTAGTGGCGACCGCGCAGCGGAAGACGTAGCGTAGGAAGGCCTTTCATTCGGTGAACTGATAATCTGGTCAAGATCACGGGAAGCCGCTGGATGCGGCCAGCGCTGTGGTAATCTTTGGGGCAGGTCTTTTTCCAGCAGTGGACGTCTTTTACGATGGACGATATGATGATGATGATTTGGATTAAGGAATGATGATACACGCTAATTGTTACTCATACAACTCGGGGTCTATCAAAACGTGCCTATGACGATGAAAAATGGCTGAGACTTTGGCTAGAACAAGATTGTCAGTTAACCTAGTATACTTACTCTATTATTGATAAAATCTACGTCAGAAAACAGTCGATAAAGTTGACATAAAATTTCTTGTACGGAAGGCGGAGAAACAAGTGATTTGGTTAACATTTGCTGTCAGCTTAGTTAAAGAACAGAATATCAGCGCTATGGTTTTAGTAAAAAAACCACAGCGCCATGCTGAGTTTTAGACCTTTAAGCATAAAATTTCATTTCACTTTTTAATCTTAATCTTTAGCTATTATATTAAGTACATAATACTGTAATAATTTTTCCTTTTTTTTGCCGAATACACTTCATTTCTTTCTTTCTTTCTAAAGACTATTCACGAATCGCTGGACAAAACACTACAGCAGCCAATCTAATAGCGCACCTTACACCCAAAACAACACATCTGTTTCATGTGTAGATGTTAGAGTTAGAGACAAAAACGTTAGAGTTTGTTCTAGATGGAATCAGATATAAAATTTTCTTAATTCAGAAAAAAAACTAGATATTTGAAGTTTTAGCATCTTACTCAAGTCAAAGTCAAAAGTCAAAGCATTTATTTGCCAGAACATAGTTGAATACATGGTGTTCTTAAATTTAAGGTATCTTATGTCCCACCATCAATGGCATGCAAATATACATATTATAATATAACCTAGGTTTTACAAACTATCATCAATTTTTGTCGCTGAGAAATTCTTTTACTGAATAGTAACATTTGTTTTGTAGCCATTCGGTCAATGTAGATTCAAAACAAAAATTTGAACAAGTTTTAATGTAGATAGGGAGGTTGTTGTAAACACATATTGCCATACAGAAGGAATTATGCTTGTGGACATTTACTCTTGAATAGGGACTTTACGACTTTACGACTTTATGACTTTATTAAGAACCCACTCACCTGTTCCCCAGATACTCGTTTTGGTACTTAAAGCTGGCGTTGAGTGCTCGCACGTGGCACAAGTTCTGGCTGAACTGCCGGTAGTACGCTGACGTATCTAGGTGCTCCTCGTCTTGGTATATGTCGGGAGTCTCATCAGGCCCCAGGGGATACATCTCATGAACAACTTCGTAATATCTGCAGATGGAAAGGTCTTCATATTACGAGTAAGTGTTGTGATTTTTTACTTTCTCGACCCTGTAGCACGGTATTATGTTGGATAGAGGAAATATTGTTATCGCGAAAAAAATAAGTTTTTCCAATTTTCGCTAAAATGTGTTCTATGTCATTAACACATACCGAAAAACCGAATATCTCAATTCCATCCTAGCGTGCGTCCACATGTGCGTCCGTCCATCACGCTTGGCTCTGGATATCTTTAGTCCGTTTGGGACCAAATTTGGAATTGAAGAGTTTTAAATTATTTCATTGGGAGATTATCAAAAGTTTCTTCCTACCGTCAAACCGAAGAGTAGCTGTCACAAAAAAACTGTACATATTTTTTTCTCAAAAACGGCACTAACGATTTTGATGAAACTTGGCATGTCGGAGTTGCTTTATGTTCATCTATTACAAAGTAATACCAAGTTTTGGATCTCCTATGAATGAAATTGAAACTTGCAATTTACTCACAAATGGTTGGAGCTATTGAATTGTCATGTATTACGAATAAACATATATTTGGTTCGTCGGTGGACTGATGACCTGGTGAAGGTCGCGGAAAACCGCTTGATGCGGGCAGCGCAGAACCGGTCGTCGTGGAAATCCTTGAGGAAAGCCTTTGTCAAGCAGTGAATGTCCTTCGGCTGCAATATGAATTGATAAAAAAAAATTGCTTTGTACGTAAAAATAATAAAAAATACCCTAACCACTCCAGGAGTGCCAAAATAAGTAAAAACTTATTATAGTTTTATAAGTTTTGACCCTCCAAGTGTTCCTCCTGGTTACGGTAAAGGTAACAGGTAACGGCAACAGTGTCACGAGTTCAAATGTATTTTCCGATCTCAAAAATGTCCAATGCGCTTATAGAAGTTTTCACTTCAAAAATGTCGAGAAAGTATAGTGCGGACTGCCTTACAATTTGTTTTGTTAACAACCCATACAGTCTCAGCAAAGTATATATATTAATACTAACATACAGTATGGACACTCCCTGCCGCTCTCTAGACTGCGACCTCACCCCCTCGTCACCCAGATTGATACAGATTGGTTACAGTTTGGTTGTCGAACGTATGGGATTTCGCCGTGATTTTGTTTGCTCCGTCATTTGTTTTAGAAATTTCATTTCACAACCATTTGTATGCAGTGTACGGGGTGTGGTCTCAGCTCAAGTCTTTACCAAAACTCGGGAAGGTTAGGCAACACTCAACAAAAGAGAGGTTTTGTGAATGTTTTAAGGTTAGTAAGGAAACTAACTATAAAAAGATTTCATGCCGGCTATCTACCATGGCTTGACATCATTTTATCTAAAGAACAGTTATATTATGTGTGTTAAAATATATAACAGGGTACCAGACCAATTCAAAGCAATGCATCAAATGTGCAATAAATTATTTAAGTGGCTTCTAGATATGAATTTTTAGAATACAAGCAATTTAAACTTTAATCTATTTTCTGCTTATTAAATGATTAATTCTACTGTTTATTTAATCATTATTTCAGAGATAAGATTGTACCAATATTGTCTTAATTTTTAATTTTCATATTTTTATTATTTTAATTTGTATGCTGCACTCATGAAGACATGAGAGCTCCTATCTAAAATCACCATGTTTACCACAAATAAAGATTTTTGATTTGATTTGATTTGACGACTGTCATCTAGTGATAGCAACTAGCACCAACGGCTTTACGTGCCTTGTAGAAAAATGCGACTAACAGCTTGGCTTTGCTTGCTCGCACCGTACACAAACCGGGACTGACACGTCACTGGAATTCATTTTTTCATTGACTGCGATTACAGTATCCCCCAGTGGAAGAACTTGAGGATACAGATATGGCTACCAGCACAAATCCACTGTGTCGGCGTCGTTCTTCACGTCGTCACCGACGAGGGATCTAGTGAAGAGGCCCATCGCACCTCAACACCCGATAATCTGACACCTGAGCTGATAAATTAACTAAAAGTCACATTCTTATCGACGAAGGTCTTGGTGACTTCACGCATATGAGTCACAACACTTCAAAAGAACTTCAGGACATAAGTATAGCTACTAAAACAGACCTGAGCTGACATATCCACTGGAAGTCAGTCACATTCTTCACGTTCTCATCAACGAGAGTCCTGGTGACGTCACGCGCGTGCACTTCGATCACTATGAGCGCGCATAGTACTTCTCGCTGGAAGTAGGTCAAGTCACCCTTCACCAGCGCGCGTAGGCTGTCCAACTGTGTGGGGAATGAATGAGTAGAAGAATAAAGGATTTTTATGTATAAAATACAAGTTAATGCCAATTGGACCCCATTCCCCCCTCTTCATTTCATCATCAGAGGACCAGGCGCAGAGGGCGATTCCACCCTTTTTTCGATGATGTTCTACCTTTAAGCACGAAGCGTTTTGCTTCTTCGTTGCCAAGGAGTAGAAATTCCTGCCGCCAGCGTCTGTATTATTATTAGATATTTATTACAGACAACTTAGTCCATAGTTTTGTTAGTAACATAGATCTTAATTCTAGAGTTAGTAAAATACAAAAGCAAAACGTATAAAAACAGAAAAACAGACTTCAATACAATAATCTGCTGAATCCATGCATCCGGACCCAGCGACCCAACATTGGAGAGTCCCACCGGTCTACAAATACGCTCAGTATTCTGTTGGAGCTGGCACGAACGCGGCCCAGCAGTGACGCGCATCGCTTTCTTATTATAGCATGAAAGCCGTACAGTTTAGGAATCTTCAAGACGAGAGTGAATAGGCACTATTTGAGCTTATGTGTTATAGCCTCGGCTGCATCGGCACTTACCATCAGGTGAAGTGTAATCAAACGAACTTAAATTTATATTAAATAAAAAATTCGCTGATCATGTGGGACTGTCTACCTGTAAGAATAGTTAGAGTAATAGAGATATAAAATAGAGCAATTTTTTGGGCATTCCACAAATGATAAACACATGACATCTTACCTGATGATAAGTGAAGGTGGAAACGGGTTTACAAAGATCCCCTTACGAAGTGGGGACCTTTTTTATCTTCAAGCGAGAACCCATTAATTCTGTGAACAATGATGTTTAGCGACAAGACTTAAGATAGTGGTAACTAGACTGGCGGGACTAAAACATGCCCTATCGCCAACCAAACCAAGACTTACAAGGTAAGACTCCACCGGGAATCGAACCTGCGACCACCTGGTGAAGCGAATGGACTAACGATTATGCCACGGAGACGGCCAAAAATGTATCCATTACGTGATGCGATAACGCGGCGCAGCATACGCTTTTTCAGTAGGGTGAGAGATGCATTCACAGCATTTTTCCGCAGGACAAGCTAACGTATCCTACGATACGTATAACGTACACTCTCGCACCGCGCTCCTTCCGACCGGTCACGTAGACCTTATAGTACACTTTATCAAGTACTTACACACTCCAGCATCTCCTGGAAGTACTCCGCCATCCTGTATTCATCGATGGCGTTCTCCACCCCGGCAGTCCACGCGGTCTGGCTGCCGGCGATGACGACCTGCCCGGGCCAGCGCAGCACCCACTGCGCGCGCGGGATCATATACAGCTCTTCAAGACCGTCGATTAGGGTTAGACGAACTGTAATAAGTGACAAATATCTTGTAACAACCCATAAATGTCCCCCCGCTGGCTGGGGCAAGGGACTATTTCTAAAGTCGGGAAAGCATACTCCAGACATGAGGGTCTTTCTAAACTCGGGAATGAGGGTCAAGTCCGAATTGGCTGAAACAGCAATGTGAACACTGTGAAGTTAGTAGTGACAGCCACCGGCACCATCGAAGCACGAAAAAGGTAAAAAAAATGCTACTAGCAGTCAAACCCATTCAGGTAATTACCATACTTCAGCGTGATCGACGCATGCTTCCAAATTACACTGACTTACGACCGCTTTACCACCAAATATTTCACAACAATTTCTTAATGAGTGACGTAATGGGACTTACTAGTATTCTTCATGGTGTCTTCTAGGAGCAGCAACCACTGCTCAACGTTGGATGATGGATAGAACTTGTATCTCAATTCCACTATTTCTCCTTCGCTTGAATGCATTTGTGTTATCTTCAGATCAGGTGCGAACGTCACCTAAAAGATTATCATCTTCAATTCTTTGCTTTTCATTTAGGGCGAAATTACGAGTTAAAAACCTCATATTTGTGTTGTAAAAATCTTTCTCGGTCACATATTATACATTAGAGGCCTCATAAAATTATTCGTCAAACTATATTTCAAACAATTTCTGAAAGATTATGAATATAGATGCTCACTTATTTACCATCGTCAGTTCTATATTTTATCTTAGACCACATCTCGTCAACCATTACCTTAGCAATGTTCTCGAAACACTTCCTCAGATGCGGCTGCACAGCCTTAGGATTCCTTGACTGAGAGAGGATCTCCAGCAATTCATCGTCACTGAGGAAGAAGAACCTTGGGAACCTCATCCTCTTCAGTTCCATGTATTCGTTGAGGCCTCGGGAGACGACTGACAAGAGGTGGCGAGCTTCGATCAAACTGTCCATGAGACGGCTGTCTGGGCACACTACCATGATCTGTGAAGTTACGAGGGAATGTAAGTCTTAAACGAGACAATATAACAAGATTTTCTTGAACATGCGCGAAAATATTGTCATTATTAAAGAAAGAATCATATTTACGTACAGAGCAAAACCACTCAATCTAAGTTGAATGAAATGGTGTTTCTTTTTTTTTAATTCAGACTGTGTTTTTAGTTTTACTGACGTGTCGATTACCTGTTTTTAAAAAAATATGCGGGAACACAAAAGTTATTGAGATTCTGAAATAAGAAGTTTCTATATCTTTAAACTAAGTCTGTACCATCATCATTATCATATCAGCCGAAGGACGTCCACTATTGGACACAGGCCACCCCCAAGGATTTCCATGACGATCGGTTCTGCGCTGCCCGCATCCAGTGGCTTCCCGCGACCTTCACCAGGTCATTGATCCACCGAGTGGGAGGCCTGCCTACGCTACGTTTTCCGGTGCGCGGTCGCCACTCGAGAACTTTACTGCCACAACGGCTATCTGTTCTAAGAGCTATGTATCCCACCTGTCTGTACCATTACACCTTAAGCATCTGTGCCAGTGAGGTTGAGTTTTTGTTTAGTCTGCACGTTGTTTCTGTAAGAAGTTTCTCTGTGCACGATGTGAAAGTGAATCAGAATTCATTGACTTTTTCCTTCTACATCAATGTTATACCTACACGCAATTTTATATTGCCATTATGAAGTGAAACTTCAATATAGACGGAGGATATTGTGATTTTTTCTGTCACGAAAAAGCGTTACGGAGAGAGGGCAACGGCTGTATTCGTAGATAGAGAAAAGTTGAGAGGGAGATATAAAGCAGGTACTTAGCCTGGGTTACCCTTTCCACTTGTCCGTTGAAGTTTCACTTCTACTACGTGTCCCAGCACACGTTTCGATATTTTTTTTATTGCTTTTTTTACCAAAGCAAGATATAAGCCTCGACGGAAATGACAATTGCAGGTCTCGTATTAATCAAAGCCCTGGCCAGCAGCTCGGGATTGAAACTTAGACTCGACCATAAATTTCTTTATTTCGTCCCTAATTCGCTATTATTGTTTATGACGTTTAATGGAGTGAAATATGCTTGGGTTTTTATAAAAAACCGTCGGTGGCTCAACCGGTAACGACTCGGCCCTTCTAACCAGAGATACCGGGTTCAAATCTGGACGGCCAATGTACCAATGAGTTTTTCACAACTTACGTACATATACTTACCGATTACTTTTACGGTGTAAGAAAACATCGTGAGGAAACCTGCACACGCCTGCGAAGAAACTGTGTGTGAAGTCCACTAACCCGCACTGGACCCGCGTGGTCGACTAAGGCCTGATCGCCCTGATTCAGGGTAGGCTCGAGCCCCTCGGTGGGCACGTATATGAGCTGATATGATGATGCTTTGGTTGTTAATTGTTAATATTTTTTCTTTACTTGATGAGAATGTAAGTGAAACAGGATGTGGCCTTACGACTAAACATTTCCTAGATTTGCTACCAATACTGGGGAACCTAGTTTGAGGTCACATGGGCGTTTTATCGGTAATGTGGTCGCGGTCGTACGGAACGACACCAGTGATGTGTGTTAGCAAGATTTGGACGAAACGATCGCAGCAAAAACAAAACAAACCGCGTACCACCACCTCTCTATTTGAAATCATTTGAGCCATACTATTATAAACCGCGTCGATAGAGAAACAATCTGTAAATGGCGGTGGCTATTTCCGGTAGGTAGTTGTAAAGTGTAAACAATATTTTTATATAAATTTATTTACTTACGGGTTGTCTGGAAGAAATCTCTTTGAGCGATAATACCGCCGAATTGTATCGCCATAGTATCTATATAAGTTTATTTTTTTTATATTGTGTTTGTTTTTTTTTGAGTTAATATTTTTAAGTTTTTATAATGTATCTTTTTTTAACTAGTGTGTACAATAAAGAGTATTAATCTATCTTATTTTAGAAAATCAACAGCTTGCCATAAAAAAACGTAACAAAAACTCAGCAAAACCAAGAAATAAATGTAACCAATAACAAAATAACGGTAACAGAATTAATTAAACAATCGAAACAGAGCGAATCAAGACAGCGTTAATGCTAATCTAGACCGACAGTATTTTGTTGTTCTTAGTACCGCGCTGTGTAAGTATAGACAGACATATGTGTGAGCGAGATAACAGGACCACCAGCCGCCCCATTTACAAAATAATTCTTTATCTACGCGGATTATAGTACTTACCTTATTGCAAGCGAAGGCAGTGGACATAATACGTCTCCATATACGTTCCATAGTGCCGTACTTCTTAGCCTCCATTGGCAACTGGCGTGATATGTCTTCGGAGTTGAAAATGGGTTCGAGGTACATCCATTCCCTGCCAAAAATAATAAATTGTACAGTCACGCTGTGCATATCTTCTCGCGTAGATTTCACCGTCACAAATCACCAATATCTAGGTACATGACGCTTTTATAGTCAGCCAACAATATACTTTACATACTTCGCTGGTTCAGCGACCCGAAGTGGATCTTGGCCTCCGACATTAAAGTGCGCCACTCTATCCTATTTTGTGCCAAGTTTGACCGTTCGGGCACTCCCAACTCTTTGAGGTCTTTGGCGACTTCATCTGTCCAGCGAAACCTTGGTCGACCCGCCGGACGACACCCGAGGGTTTTCCAAAACAATGCTCTATTGGCAGGTCTATTATCTCCCATAAGGAAGCGAACTTAATTATAAAGAAAATCTCTAACTAAAATAATGTTTATAAATTTAAATTTGCCTTGCTTTCGCATTTTGCCGGAATACTGCCACTTGATACAACATCATTAATACTACTTGCAAGCTTTCATTAAAATCGTTAAGGCTATTTTAACGATGACTATATTTTTTTTATTTTTTTGGTGTATACCCCTAAAAGGCAACCCAGCCAAAAGCTGCTCAGGATCCATCAACATCATCATCATATCAGCCCATATTCGTCCCCACCGAGGAGCTCAAGCCTACCCTGAATTAGGGCGATCGGACCTGCGTCGACCGCGCGGGCACAGTGCGGGTTGATCGACTTCACACACAACCTGCGAGTTTCTTCGCAGGCGTGTGCAGGTTTCCTCACGATGTTTTCTTTCACCGTAAGAGCGTCGGATTAACGTACGAATGAAATCTTAATTGTAGCAGGATTCGAACCACGACCTCCCGGACAGAAGCGGCGGCCCTAGCCATTACGCCATCAACAACTTAACATACAACACTTAATTTTAAAATTTGATGTTAATCGAACCATTGATTTACCTATTTACCAGCTAGAAAAAGCGTGATGTGAGGACGGATGGACGGACGAATGGATTTTTTTGGCTTATTTTTTTTTTATAACTAATACTTTATTTTTACTCACTGCGTTTGGTCGCTCCAAAGTAAAAAGCTCTAATATACCAGTCAATCTTCTTACAGATAGACAACCTGATCTTAGAGTGAGTGGTGTATAGGTCATTTCTACATGCGTCACAAGTGATGTAGAGGATGACCTCGCTAGTAATGATACTGCATCCGTCACAAGTGGTGTTGAGGTCATTACTGCATCCGTCACAAGTGATGTAGAGGATGACCTCGCTAGTAATGATACCGCATCCGTCACAAGTGGTGTTGAGGTCATTACTGCATCCGTCACAAGTGGTGTAGAGTTTATTACTGTATCCGTCACAAGTGATGTAGAGGATGACCTCGCTAGTAATGATACCGCATCCGTCACAAGTGGTGTTGAGGTCATTACTGCATCCGTCACAAGTGGTATAGAGTTTATTACTGTATCCGACACAAGTGGTGAAGAGGTCATTACTGCATCCATCACAATTGGTTTTGGGTCATTACTGTATCCGTCACAAGTGGTGTAGAGGTTATTACTGTATTCGTCACAAGTGGTTTAGAGGTCATTACTGCGTCCGTTACAAATGAGGTTGAGGTCATTACTGCATCCGTCACAAGGGTGTAGAGGTTATTACTGTATCCGTCACAAGTGGTGTAGAGGTCATTACTTCATCCGTCACAATCACCTGCCGTTTTGCGAATTTTCAGTAAGGCCCGCTATCCCCGAGATGAGCTTTTTTATACATAAGACTCGCAGATCTCTTAGCTTCCATCTTCTAAATATATATAACTCAAAGGTGACTGAGTAACTGACATAGTGATCTATGAACGCACAGCCCAAACCACTGGACGGATCGGGCTGAAATTTGGCATGCAGGTAGATGTTATAACGTAGGCATCCGCTAAGAAAGGATTTTGGGAAATTCCCACGGGAACCGCAAAAATCGGGATCTGCGCGGGTGAAGCTGCGGGCATCCACTAGTTCTACGTATAAAAAGCATCTTTTACCGCTCCTTTGCATTAGTTGTCAACGCCCGTTACACAATAGACCTGTAAATGAATAAAGACGACTCACTTCTGGCATTCGATCCACTCGTCCAGCACCTTTTGCGTGAGGCGCAGCTTGTCGTCCCACTCCTGGATACGCAGCTCGAACGCCGCCTTGAACGGGCTGAAGCCCAGCTGCTGCGTCGCCAGCAGGTGCTCGTCCAGAAGTTGCAGGGTCTCATCTGGCACTTTCATTATGTATGTGCCTGTTTGAAGGTAACGTGCCATTATTTATTGTTGGTATTTGTAAAATAAATCAGATTGCATCAAGCGAAGTGGAGGCACAACATAGTTGATATCAAAGTATTGTCAATTTCATCATCATCATGTCAGCTCATCTAGGTCTCCACCGAGGAGCTCGAGCCTACCCTGAATGATCGGGCCTTAGTCGACCACGCGAGCCCAATGCGGGTTGGTCGTCTTCACCCACAACCTGCGCGCTTCTTCGAGTTTTATTATCAACTAGCTGTTTCCCGCGGTTTCACCCGCGTGGACAACGTTTCTATGACTTTTCGAGGGTGCGCAGTGCGCGAGCCGCAAGCGGCTCGCGAGCGTGGTAAAAAGTAGCCTATGTCTGAATCCAGGTCCTAATCTGTCTACCTACCAAATTTCAGCCAAATCCGTTCAGTAGTTTTTGCAGGAAAGCGTAACAGACAGACAGAGTTACTTTCACATTTATAATATTAGTAGGGATAGGGATTTAAAAAAAATATATTAAAAAACGTGAAAAAAACGATTAATTTCAGGTACATTATCCTATAGTAAAAAAATACAAATTAATCATCATCATCATATCAGCCGAAAAACGTCCACGGCTGGACAAAAGGCCACCCTCAAGGATTTCCACAACACCCGGTCCTACGCTGCCCACATTCAGCGGCTTCCCGTGATCTTCACCAGGTCGTCGGTCCATAGGAGATCGGACTGCCAGTCATTTGAGTTACTTTTTATGATCTGTCAAAAACGAAATTTTGTTCTAAAAATCTATGTTTGAAATAGGTATTAGGTACCCTACAAGTGACGTCATAGATTTTAAGCGTCATTGAAGAACTTATTGTGTGAATTTGTACTATTAAAAATTGGGACGTGATGGAAAAACAAAACAAGTGAGGTGTTTTAAAACTTTAAGACGAGAGAAATTTAGGAAATCATATTTCAGATTTTATTTTTGATGCATTCCGATCCCCTATTGGTAAGCCCTTATAACATTTAACTACAGATTGTAACATGTCACTCAGACGCAGCTCACATTGTGATTAACGTTACACAGATTTGGTCGATTTCGAACAGTTATAAATTTCTATAATATTCTTATTTTGTCATCTTATCATGTCATTTATCTTCTAACTTTGATTTTTTGATGTGTAACATCTTTGCTCTCGCTTTCCTGCAATTTGTGGGAGTGATTTCGTGAAATGGGACGGAAATGTGTCCCATGTCTAACAGGAAGTCGCGTTTTTTCAAGCTTTAAAAGCGCGGAAAAGGCAAAGGTATCTATGACCATACAGCCTAGTCTGTCGTATCTTTGCCGTCCTTTTTTCAGGCTTTAAAAGCGCGGAAAAGGCAAAGGTATCTATGACCATACAGCCTAGTCTGCCGTATCTTTGCCGTCCTTTTATAAAGTATTTTGTCACATGTTACACATCATAATATGCGAGTACTGTAGGTCTCGCTCGAATTTTTTTTTTAGTAAGTTCAATCCCAATGTATGAGATTAGATAAAGTAGTGTATGAAACTGCACTTAACTAGGTATTAGAACACTGGTATCGCCAATTTTCGGTTTTTAAACTCATACTGGTGTTCTAATACCCCTCATTATGCAATATTTTCATAAACGCATTTTAATATTTACAACAAAAAAAAAAACAAATAACAATGTCAAAAAGTTTAAGTCTGTTATATATCCACCCGAAGGCTTCGTTAGTCTGAAGGGTCTCCCCTGGGCGTTCCCGACGGGAAGGTGCCCATCACGCTTGCAGCGTTGCCGCGCTGGATCGCAATAGCCAACCTCTGCGTCAGGAAGGCCCCGGAGCGAGGGTCACCCCCTGTTTGCCTGATACGACACCCAATTTCTCGAATGAATTTTCTTGCCTCCGATCCCCAGCATCCTGTGGCCTCAACTGCAAAGGGTACGAAAAGGTAAGCCGTCTTCAAGGGCGCATACTTATCGTGTTTTAACTTTGCTGCGCGTTCAGCAGCAGAGCCAGCACTCCTAATCGTACTTTTCAGGTAGCTTGGGGCAAATGTACTAACACACGTGGCGTCCCATAAAAGACACCTACCCCTCTGCCAGGGGACCAAAGTAAGACCATCGGGCCTTTTCCCATCGGTGCGACTGAGACCTGGTGGTTCTCCCCGGCACGGAATGTTGGCTGAAATCAGTGCTCTGCGTATAATATCGTTCAGAGCGTGGTGCCGCGGAAATCTACCTGAGCATCTGGTGCAGCTCAACGCATGGTGGCCGTTGGCTTCCACCCTGGTGCCGCAAATGCATATGTGGGGTTCAGCATTCGACGCATAGGGGATAGTTAAACTGTCGCCATCTACGGATAGAATTTTGGCGACTAATTCAGAAACCCCATTGACAGATGCCAAGAACGCTGGGACACTAACGTCACGAGCGCGCCTTATGCCCAAGCCACCGTGTCGTACTGGCAGCGATGCCTGGGTCCACTGAGTTTCGCTGAGTTCCACATTCAAAATGGACTCCACCGTCCTCAAAAGCATGGAGTCAAAGGCAGAAATAGCATCTGGGTGCAGCCAGGTGGGTGAAGTCCGTAATAGGTACGTGATTTTCGGCATGGCAAAGCACATCCTGAGCAATAGCAAAGCCACATGAGCCGAAAGTTCCCGCAATAGTGTGTGGGTCGATGCAAGAAGACGCCCTCTGTTCGTCAAAGTTTCTGGAACTGCACCAGGAAAGATCGGCGTGCCAAGAAGATAGAAGGCGTCCTCGTTCAGCTCCTGCAGGCCAGGTATGATGGTTTCGAGGTTGGTAAAACTTGAGCGAGAAGCAGCGCTGCATGGGAAAAATTCGCATTTCTTCGTGTTTACCACCAGACCCAGATCTTTAAATCGTGATAATAAAGTTTTGATATCCTGTTCCACTATTTCTGGCCTGCCCCCTATGGTCCCATCATCGAGGTACCAAATATTTAACGGTGACTTGAGCTCGGCGATGGCATTCTGGATGGCAAGGCTAAAAATGAGTGGGCCCAGTGGATCCCCCTGCTGAGCACCAACCTGCGATAGAACTAGATTCTCCTGATAATACAGGTTACTCGGGGAATGGTACGCTTGGTATAAGAAGGGGTACAGTGATGGAACTTTATCCTGAACTTCACTTAGAAGTAAGTCCCTCTCAAGGCTATTAAAGGCATTTCTGATATCAAGCTTCACAACCACACAGTCTGCGTTTGCCGGATCGAATGCAAACGTGCGAGTGGCATGGATTGCCGCCTCGCAGCCTGACCGAGTCCCAAACCCCAACTGGTGTGGCTGTAAGTGATTAGCCATCGAATCCCTCACAGCGGAACACCCCACTTTAGCCGTCAAACGACGAAAGGTGTTACCTATAGCAATAGGCCGAATTCCTCCATCCTTCTTTTTTAGAGCACAAAGTGATGCTCCGTACATATAAGGACACACCTCAGGATTCAGCTGGCCACTGAGCAGGAAGTTACACATCTGGGTCAGAGAGTTTAAGAGCCGTGGCCCATTATCACCTGCCGACCCAGACGTGAGCTCCTTGAGGTGCTCAGGGCGGATTCCATCCAGGCCCGAGGAGGACCCGTTATAAAAAGAGTTTATGGCTGAGACCACGTCTTCAGTCGTCACCATCAGGGGTGTGCAAGAACGACCAGGCGCTGGTGGAAAATGAAGTTGGCGGGACGGTGAAGGATGTTTCAACTGGAGAGAAGCCATGGTCTCAGTGGAAAAGGGGGGAATGGAGTCGTCCGATGTTAATAAGCGAACCGCCCCTTTCAGGTCGCCCTCATAAACCTTTGCCTCGATAGTTCTTATGACTGAAGGTGCTTTTGAAAGAGGCGTTGATGCTGACATCATATCACCGAGGAGCAGTGAATCAACGTTTTTCTTTACCTTCGCGGTGAGATTACCCGGGGCTGTCTTATCAGGAACCTTTAAGGCTGAATAGGCAAAGCAAAGTAGTGCGGCCCAGTCCTCAGTACTGTTAGAATCTAAGCACCTGTTGATGACCGCAATCATTTTGCCTGCTGCCATGCTGCGAGCACCTTTAGGTATATGACGCAAAACAGGCACACGTTTCTTCAAAGTCGCTAGATCCTCGAGACGATTTGGAGGCAAGACAACAGGTGTCGGGGCTTGTGGCGCGACTGAACGAACCTGTCGACAATCCATGTCCCTGTGCATACGCCCAATATGAATCTTTAAACCATGTTGGCTGAAAAGGCGTGTTGAATCGGGGCAATGAGGGCATGTCGTATCAGGAGGAATAATATTCATTGTTACAAGATAAAATATATAACTACCTACTTAAATAAATCTACTACCGCCGGTAGGTATCAAAAATGAAAAAAAATAATAATAATAACAATACAATTACTGTGTCAACAAAAATAAACCATAGAAATAACAAAGTCAATAAAATTTCAAAAGGAAAAAAAAAAAAAAAAAAAAACAATTCAAATTGAAATAAATATCTCAATGTCGGCAGCTTAAAATCAAAACAAAAGTATTAATATAAAGGAATTCCGTAATTAAGAATAAGTCTAAAGCCGCCTAAAACAAATGTCAACAATTCGCAAATTTACTTCTGTAATAATTATAACGATGCGCTTTATTAATAGGTGTATGTTCCTTGACTTCCGTGGCCGCCGTCGTACGCCTTGGCTCCAAACCGGTCCGACGTCTCATCAGCGAATATTTCACAAAAATCAGATAGCTTCATAGATGCGCGAAACGAAACTCCTTACTTGTGGGTACTTGCATTACGAACTCGGTTGGCATTATGACAGCTGCTTGAAGTTGCTCTCGCAATCAGACGTCATTAGTAGTGCGCAGGCGCAAACAGCTGATTGTCGTTGTGTGTTTTTTTTTTCAATGGAAAGTTGTTTTCGCTGTGTTATTAGCGATTTCAAATGTCAACTGCCAAAAATACTTCCTTAGTCCATTATTAATTATGGGTGAAATAGTTAATAAACGTGTGATACTTGCAAGTTTTTGTGGCGAAGAGGTTTTCTTTCTTCCTAGGATACAGGTTTTCAGCATCGGTAAGTAAATGCACCACTTTATTTTGAGGAAAACTTATATAAATAAGCGAGAGTCTAATTTCGGATGTTTCCTGTGCTGGGGTTGCCAGCTAATCATAAACTACTATTTACTAATATTAGTATGATTATACCTGAAGATTTTGTACATCATTCTTCGTAGATGTCTCACCTGTCTGTTTATAGGGCGACAGCTCCATAGTCTTGTTGGACCAGTCGGCCTGCATCTTGTCCAGGCATTGCTCGATGACGTACTCCTTGCTGGCCAGTTCCCCGATCTCGGCTATCAGCTCCGCGTGCTGCGCTACGCCCTGCTTCAGGCACATTTGGAAGGTTTGCTTCTCGTTCATCGTTACCGTTATACCTGTAAATATTATCAATGATTCATCATCGGCTCGCGAGCGCGGATGTGAGTTTTCCTCAGATCCCTCAGGGACGATATCGGGCTATTCTGATTAGAAGTCTATGTCACTGCCCACCCCCTCAACTAAGTCTATACAAAAGACCACTCCAGTCCGTAACTCCGTTGCGACGCTGACGTGCGCGAGAGCGGAAATGAGTTTTCCCCTTCTGGTTTCCTCTTCGGGAACCATGTCAGGATATGCTAATTAGAAAAATATATCATTGCCCACCCCCTCAGCCATATCTGTGCAAAAAATCACAGCAATCCATTGTTTGTTTCAATGTTAAAGAAACTAACCAAAAAAAGAGTATATTTTCAGTTTCCCTAGGAACTGCATCGGACTATGCTATTTTCACGGAATAACCTTCCATCCTTCCCCGTGACACAGGCTACCTGCATGCCAAATTTCATCAAGATTGGTTAAGGTGTTGAAGCGTGAAAAGGTTACAAATACATTTTCACATTTTTCACATTTATAACATACTCGTAAGTTAAGGATTTTGTTAAATCTGCATGTTTTGCGAATTGAATAAAATTAAATGATAATATCAGCCGAAAGACGTTCACTGCTGGACTAAAGCCTCCTCCAGGGTATTCCACCACGACTGGTCCTGCGCTGCCCGCATCCAGCGGCCTCCTACAATAATCTCCTCCTCCTAGGTAATCCGTATGTGGTAGATGTTTCACTATTCCACTAAGCGCTTTGCTCATGAATTCATCACGGGGAAATGGTAAATAATGGGGTTCATTTCCAGGGTCTGTGTCTCTTGAGTCTTTCAATATATAAATAAAGATCTTCAAATAAAGAGTGAATAAGCATTACTTTAGTTATTTGTGATTGTTTGTGACCTTTGACTCCATAGTCACTTAATCAGGCATGACTAGAGTTAAACTCTCCCAAACCAGCAATAAAAAAAAATTACAACTGTATCTTTTACACTTGAAGTTAAATAAGTGTTTTCTGATTTAGTATCTCTTATGGATCTTAAGAGCGTCGGTGGCGTCATGGCTAGGGCCGCCGCCTCCTGTCCACGAGGTCATGGTTTGAACCTGTCACGTACCAATGTGATTTCGAATTTAGATTTCATATGTATGTTTATCCGACGCTCTTACGGTGAAGGGGAACATCGTGAAGAAACCTGCATACGCCTGCAAAGAAACTCGCAGGTTGTGTGTGAAGTCGACCAATCCGCACGGGGCCCGCGTGGTCGACTAAGACCCGATCGTCCTAATTCAGGGTAGGCTCGAGCCCCTCGGTGGGGACATATATGAGCTGATATGTATGAATGGATCTTAAATCAGTTCATTTAGATACATGAATAACTTTGAATTTTGTTGATAATGAGAGATGAGTAAACATATAAACTACGCGAGATACAAGCAGCGCAGGATTGTTCGGTGTGGAATTCTTTGGGGTAGGCCTTTGTCCAGTAGTGGACGTCTTTCACCTGATGATGCAAATCAGTAAATGGCCGGAACATTACTTATCAGATAAATAAGGTTGGATTGGAAATGTGCGCTGGACAGGCGCGCCACAAGTATGATTAGATAATCATAATTAACCGAAGCTCGCATTCAAGCTTTTTATTTGCGTGTGGTTGTGTGTAACGTACAGACTCTCGAAATGGTGTGAGACACAATTGCAGCCCTGAAGTGTGTTGTGTTTATTAGTGTGCGCAATTCATGTATGTATTATTATTGCTTGTGTAGTGGAGTTGATGGGTGGGAGACAGGCGGCGACGCTGGTTTTCAAACAAAAGTGTGACTATTGCCAATCCAACCTTATTTATCTTATCCGTGCAATAAACAATACAAAGAATAACAAACCAGCTTTCTCCATGAATTCGTTCCAGTGTCGCTCCTTCATGCCAGGGTTTCTTACAGCTTGAATGATGGGAATCAGTGGTCTGAATTCATCCATTTCATCCTGAAACCCAATTATCAACATGTTAAGTCCTATAAAAAAAAATGTGTGCTGGGACACATAGTAGAAGTGAAACTTCAACGGACACTTGGAAAGGGTAACCCAGGCTAAGTACCTGCTTTATATCTCCCTCTCAACTTTTCTCTATCTACGAATACAGCCGTTACCCTCTCTCCGCCGCCGCCGCCAGCCTTTCTCTGTCTACCCCCTCCACGCGGCCGTAACGCTTTTTCGTGACAGAAAAAATCCTTATAACACCCCCCCCCCCCTCTCACCCCCCTCCCGCCCCGTCTATATTGAAGTTTCACTTCAATAAATGACAACGGTTAACACGCTAAAAACAAACAAATTGAATAACAACAACTAAGTAGTACAATTTTTGACACATTTTTAGTCAAAAAGGAACCCTTATAGCCATCGCCATCTCTGTCCGTCTCAGGGCTGCCAGATGTACGATTTAAATCGTAATCTTACGATTATATAGCAGCCCCTACTATTAAAATTTTGGTTGAATTGTATGGGATAACGATTTTTAAATGGAATGGTTGTCTATGTTTTGTATAGGCGTACGACTTTTTTTGCTATGTTTTGTATGGGTGTACGATTTTTTTTCACCTTTTGTACGATTTCTAACAAAAATAAAATGGCAGCCCTGGTCCGTCTGTCCGCGGCTTATCTCAGAGACTATAATTAAGTACTAGAAAACTGTGATTTGGCATGTGTATACATAATAATTACGCCGATAAAGTGGCAAATTAAAATCTTGAAAAAATATTTAAGGTACGTAAATGCTAAGACGGGGTGGTTTTTTTTAACCCTATCGTGTTGGGTATCGTTGAATACTACAGAAGGTTTGCTTAAACTACTTTTAAGCTTTAAAGTGATAATTTTTGTTACAGTCAAGTGTCCCCTCTTCTATTTCAAGACAAGAAAAACTGTATAAAGTAGAAGATATAATCAATTTAAAGGAAAACTATTACGGCTGAGTAGGCTTTCTTGGTTTAGGATTAATAATCGACTAACTTAAGATTTGACCGACGACCTGGGTGAAGATCGCGGGAAGCCGATGAATGCGGGCAGCGCAGGACCGGTCGTAGTGGAAATCCAGGCCTATATATGTCCAGCAGTGGACGTCCTTCGGCTGATATGATGATGATGAGGATTTGCAGTTATAGGATTTGTAAAAAGTTCATAGATTTTGCATTTAAAATGTTGTATTACCGTCTACAAAAACAATTCCTTTTTTAAAATATATATTTCTGTAAAAGACTACGGAACACTGATTTAAGCGAGTGCGACTTTTACTTGGCTGGTTTTTTTTATGGATTTCCCTCTATCGCAGCCCTGCATTTTCTTAACTGTGTCGAGTGATGTAGTTTCGATGACACTGTTCAAATCGTCTAGCTTAGACGACGCAGGTCAAACACAATTTCTAAAAATGTGACAGCAAAAATGTAGTTTACTTATTCGAATCATCAGAAGGGTTTTGGCTGGATCTCAAAAATCTTTGAGAATTTAATATTCACATGCGTTAACATAAGGCTTTAGGATAACGTGGATGATAATTTTGAACAAAAAAAAACCAACTTCAAACAGAAAACTAAGATTCCCCTCGATTTCTCTGAGATGCCATCATCAGATCCTGGTTTTCTTATCATAGTACCACCCTTGGGATATCTGCTTTCTAACAAAAAAAGAATCATCAAAATCGGTTCATAAACGGCGAAGTTAACCGCGAACACACATAAAAAAATATATATACGGTCGAATTGAGAAACCTCCTCCTTTTTTTAAGTCGGTTAAAAACAGATTATTTTTAAAAACGCGGTGAGTTCGGCACGGGGCTCGCTTCCCAAGTGTACAGTTCAGCTGCTCGATCAAAAATGCTCATAAAATAATTAGCTTTTATATATAGCCTCCGTAAGTTGGCTAAACTGTAGGTGGATACTGATTGGCTAACAAAAACAAGGGTACCAAAACACATAGGTGGCGTTATTGTGCTCGCAGTAGTAGCGCCATCATTTTACGTTCTGGTAATCAATTTCAAAACAGGGAAGGTGTCGCTTCCATGCGATGCTATAAGGGGTGTAACAAAATTAGTGTGTGTCCCGTTAAATGGGGTTTCTACTCAACATACTGAACAACTTTTCGCAAGGAACCCGTAGTCAATTCTCAAAAAAAAATCCGAGCGAGACCTACAGTACTCGCATATGACGTGTAACAAATCACTGTTACACATTTCCGTCCCATTTCACGAAATCACTCCCACAAATTGCAGGAAAGCGAGAGCAAAGATGTTACACATCAAAATAAAAAAAACGAGACCTACAGTACTCGCATATGATGTGTAACAAGTGACAAAATACTTATGAAAATTATTAATTATCGGGTCGTACATTCACGGGCCGACCCTCCGAATAGTAGTATGTCATCTTTGTCTTTGCCATCACACTAGGCGGCATGGCTATGACAACCTTAGTTTTCGAGAATTAAAAAAGTTCGCATTTCCTGTTACACATTTCCGTCCCATTTCACGAAATCACTACCACAAATTGCAGGAAAGCGAGCGCAAAGATGTTACACATCAAAAATTTACCTTTTTTACAAAAATGCACCAATTTGGTCGATCGATTGGTATGAGGAGTTCAATTTTTTTTTTGCGATATCAGCAAAGTCATAGAACAAAAGCTGTTCAGTATGATGAGTACAAGCCCCAGTTAACGGGACCTACACCAATTTTGTTACATTCTGTATAGAGATTCCTTATTCGACATCATCATCACTTATCATCAGGTGAGATGATGCCAAGGGCTTACCAATTGTGAATAAAAAAATATAAAAAAAGACAATGTGAGAAGTCTTATGTCTCTGTGCGAATGTCGTGTTTACTCGTTTACTCAATAGTAGCACTAACCTTGATCACATTCGCCACAGCCTGAATCTTTGGCATGTCGGAGAAAGTCCTGACGCATCTTACAATGGTTTTGTAGAAGTCGTTCACTTGTGGCTCAATGGTATCCGCGTCCACGTACATCAGGGGATTGTCGAACCACACCTCTTTAGCTTTCAGAAAGTCTGTAAAAACAAAAACTATTCAAGCACGAGTTGAACTTGTGTGGAGAGGGCTCCGTACCATAGTGTACATTTTCTTGTAAACTATCATAAAGGCCCTATACTCTTTAAACGCCTCCGTGGCGTAATGGTTAGTCCATTCGCTTCACACCAGGAGGTCGCGGGTTCGATTCGCAGATGGGTCAACTTTGTAAGGATCAGTTTTGTTGGTGGCAGGGCATTTTCATAGCCCGCCTGGCTGGATACCATCTACTTACCTAAGTCTTGCCGCCAAACATCAGTGTTAACAGCATTGATGTGTTCTGGCTTGAAGATAATATAGCTAGATCCCCATTTCGGAAACTTGGGGAATCTTGGTTAGCCCGCTTCCATCCTCGGCGTCAGGTCACTTACCATCAGGTGAGATGATGCCAAGGGTTTACGAACTGTGAACTAAGGCTTTAAGATGCCTCAATCCGAGCAGGTTGATACGTGTTAAAATAATACCGAACGTAAGTCTATTAATTTTAAGTTCAAATCAATGCGGGCTTCAGCGCGGCTGTTTCGTTGAAACCGAACGCCCTATTCTCGATTTTTACAAGTTTTTATTACTTATCTATACTTTCAATTATGTTTAAAAAAATGTGTTCAATTAAAATAGTCTTAGTCACCGATTTTTGTGTGTTGATTTCATTCAACATTAACTATTTGTTTTCGAAAAATTTTGTAATTAATGCCAAAAATAGGGTCTACAGTATATTTTTTTCATCAAAATTGGTAATATTATTAAAATTATATTTAATTAAATCGACTTTTTATTACTTTAAGTATATTATATATATTTTCCATAGTGATAGCTTTACAGAGTCTTTCAATAATTTGAATTGAATATTGTCATTTGACCTATCATAAGGCCTTAGAAAATCTTTTCCAAATTTTATATTCAATAGTTTCGAGATTTAGAAGGACTGCTGGGACGAAGTCAATCTTTTTGGTTTTAATTTTCAACCTGCTTTTATATCATTTTTTGTCTATTTTTACTTTTTTGTTATTTATTGCTTTTTTTTGAAAGTGTGATTAATATCCAGATCATCGATACTATACTGCCTATTTCTACATTTTACGTGTATTTGTTTTTCATATCTTTTGACATAACCAGTTTTTATGTATATTCAGTTTTGGTGGATTTGTCTATTTAAAAAAAAAAACCTGTTCCTCCCTCCATAACCAACTTCTTTTTGTGCGTGTATAGGCGTAATTGGAGGGTGCGCCGATGCTACACTGCTCAAGTTTTATTTTACATAATAATATCTTTCAAACTATGCATTTTTAAATCATAAAAAATATGTATTTGTATTTCTTCTAATAAGCTTTTCATTTGATGTCATATGATGCACTTACAATATTTTTTATATTTTCCATACGTTTATTTACGGTCGACGTCCATGGGTGGGGCATCAAGTTCTATTTATGTGCCACATTCCAACATTTTTCATTCAGTAGATTTCACCTCCGTGGCGTAATCGTTAAGTCCAGTATCTTTACATCAGGAGGTCGTGGGTTCGATTCCCTGCAGAGTCTTACTTTGTATGACTCGGTTTCGTTGGTGGAAGAATATTTTTAAGCCCGCCTGGCTATCTATTACCATCTTGTTTAAGTCTTGCCACCAAGCATCAATGTTAATGTTATTATTCCGGCTTGAAGATAAGATAGCCAGTTCCCCATTGCGTTAGGGAATCATGGAAAGCCCACTACCATCTTTGGCATTATCATCACTTACCATCAGCTGAGATAATGTCAAGGGCTTACCAATTGTGGATAAATAAAAATAAAAGAATCTGAAAAAATCAGGTGTGATAGATGAATGGATGGACAGACACCTTGAGAGGTTTTTTATTGTTCATCAGATGTATAGAAATAGGCGCATCAAATTAGCTTAACCTGGACATAATTCGATAACTAGTTGTTTTGATTATTTTATCGGATATTGATAATTAGTATCAAATATTGATTAGATATGTGATGTAAAAAATTCGCGGTGGTAACCGTTTCTTATAAAAAACATGATATTTCGAACACTACCTAAATTTTTCCTAAAAGCAAAATAGATAACCAAATACCTTGTTAGTATAATTTTGAGGTGAATTCAAATGATGTCACCTAATAGCAAAATTAAACTGAAACCACTTTCGCATGTATGTTTTTTTTCACGGTATTCATCTGATCGCAATATCTTGATAAGCAAAAATGGTAACTATAATGTTTGTATCTTTTTAAGTTATATTGTGTCTTTTTAGTCATTTATGACAAAAATTAAACATTTAATTTTTAAGTTTTAATAATAATGTATTTCTCAGTAGTTAAAAATCGTAACTGTAAAATTTTCGTTTAATAATATGTTTTTGTACACTACAATCTTGTTTTCATCAAAATTAAACACCTTAATGTGACGTTTATGAAATTGAAAATTTAATTCAAAATACGCGCAAGCCAGTAATGGAGCCGGGCCGGATGCATGCGGTGCGGGCAGAGAGCGCATGCTCGCGCGGCCGCGGCCGGCCGGCTCGCGCACTCGCGCGGTGACACGGGTCAAATGACAATATTGAATTCAAATTATTGAAAGATTGTGTAAAGCTATCACCATGGAAAAAATTTATAATATACTGAAAGTTATAAAAAATCGATTTAATTGAATACAATTATAAAAAAAATACCACTTTGGATGTACTTAAGTAAAAAAATATAATGTAGACCCTGTGTTTGGCATTGATTGCAAAATTTCTCGACCTTCCATTTTAACTTATTTGAAAATAAAGAAAAATTAAAAAAAAAACGAGAATGGGACGTTCTTCGGCTTCAAAGTAAGTAATAGCCGCGTTGAAGCATTGATTTGATTTGACTAGAATGAATAGACTTACGTTCGATATTATTTTAACACGTATGAAGCTCTATGCCAGCGCGTAGGTTTTATTTTTGCAAGTGTGCGCTCACACACTCATACGCAATATGCGACTCCACTCCCAGCTGCCCGCAAAACGGTTATCATATCAGTAAGAAAAATATTGGTAGAGTTAAAATATGTTTTTAGTTTTATCTTAAAGATTTTTTTAATTCTAAAAACGATCCACTTCGAATTTGAGCTCGTTTGATTTTTCTTGGTGAGAACTTTGGTCTCAGGTAGTTTCCAAGATCTGATGCTGTGTTACTTATTTATTACCAGTAAGATAAATTTACGTAATTTAACTTCTCAGTTCAATTTACTTTTGAAAACCGGTCCTGCTTGTCCACATTCAGCGACTTCCCGCGACCTTCACCAAATGGGAGGCCTGCCTACGCTACGTCAGCCGGTACATGGTCAACACCTGAGAAATTTACTGCCCTAACGATCATAACCCACCGTCGTCAAATCTGCGTGCGAGACGATTCATAATAATGACTGCGTGCGAGACGATTTATCACACTAATATTATAAAGGCGAAAGTTTGTGTGAGTGTGTATGTTTGTTACTTCTTCACGCAAAAACGACTTAACGGATCTGACTGAAATTTGGCAGGTAGACAGATTAGGGCCTGGATTAACAATAGGCTACTTTATTTCACTGGTTGATTTACGTGTGCCCAGATCTCTTGACATTCGAGAACCGCCATACATTCTAGAAGCACAGAAAAATGTGCAGGTTATCAAGAATAAATATTCGTTTGTGTTTTCTACTTTGTTTTCTTGAAACCTTAACTTTTTTGTCACGGTTAGTTTTTTGTACTGGACCCAGAAGCTGATCAAGAGAGTGGTCCAACTTCAGACTTTGGAACCTACCTGCATCAAAGGACTCGTCAAGAAAAATAAAACAGGCCTAAATTCTAAGACGATACTTATTGATTTGGCCCAGCCACATACTTCGTAGAACAGATATTATGGTCATTGAGGTAGTAAAGTTCTTGAGTGGTGATCGCGTACTTAAACGCACCGCATTGAAAATGACCTGTCCTGCTCATTCGCATCTAGCGGCTTTGCGCAACCTTCACCAGGTCATCGGTCAACCGAGTGTGAAGCCTGTCTACGCTACGTTTTCCGGTGTGCGGTCGCCACTAGAGAACTTTACTGCCCTAACGCCCCAATGGTAGCTATTTGCCCCGGCCGTGAAGCTCGTAGAACAGATGGCCTTTGGGGTATTAAAGTTCTCGAGTGGCGACTACGCACTAAAAGACTTATCGCAGAGAATGACCGGTCCTGCTCGTCCGCATCCAGCGGCTTTCCGCTTCCTACACCAGGTCATCGGTCCACCGAGTGGGGGCCTGCCTATGCTACGTCATCCAGTACGCGGTTACAACTTAAAAACTTTACTACCCAACAGTCACTTGTTCTACGAGCTATGAGGCCAGGGCACATATAGCTACCGTTGGGATAGTAAAGTTCTCTAGTGGGGACCGCGCACCCGAAGACGTGGCGTAGGAAGGCCTCCCATTTGGTGGAACGATGACCTGGTGAAGGTCACGGGAAGCCGCTGGATGTAGATGTGCAGGACCGTTCATTTCCAATGCGGTGTGCTGTGGGTCTTTTGGTGCGCGTTCACCACTCGGGAACTTTACTAACTTAGAGAGCCCATAAATAGGTAAACGTGATTGTACAAAAATAATATCATCCTGAACAATTAAGTTATTTATTATCGATCTAATTAATAATATTTCAATTTATTCTCCGCCCTAGTCCAACCGTGGCACCACGTGTTTATAAAAGTTTGACAATCATTGGCTTTAAGCCTACAACAAAATTATTCGCGACTCGCGAAAGTAAGGCGCATTCCGTTTGTTTTAAAAAAATGCAAGAATTAAATCTACTTAGACAATTTAAATATGACAGATACAAATCATGTAATCAGCATTTTGTGACATTGGCATTCTTTGACACGGGCGGCGCGGGCTGTGTCGGTGTTTACAAAGGGCGAGCGAAGCTATCTCCTATACGTTCGAGAGTTAGTTAGACCTTAAGTCGCAAGAAATAACGTTTATATTGAAACGTAACTAAGAAAAAATATTAAATTATGAATAATCGTGGACATTTATTGTTTAATTTGTTTCTCATAGTATTAATAATATTTTGAAGGCATAAATTAAACAATTTTGAAGTAGTTATGTATTTTGGCTTTCCAAAAAATACAAATATTTGTGACTTTACAGGTTCGCAAAGAGAATCTGTTTAATTTTTAATAATTCATTAACACATTTAATATACTATTCAGAATAAATTGTTCAATCACGGTTATCTATAATTTCTGGTAAGATAAACCAAAAAATCTGTAATTAACTGAACCTTCTCTATCAATGATAGTTCCGAATGATTAATTAGTTTAATTTTGATTTGTATAACTAGAATGCAAGCGTCATATCATAACAGAGGTACTTTTACAAAGTTATATATTATGCTGTACTTGTAAAATCAAAATGTGTTCAAAATTTAGTTTTTCCGTTTTTTTACATTGATGCGGAGCTTGAAAATGTTTAATTCTTTTTATTTTAACTATAACTAACAATAATTTATTTCCTAGAAAAAGAAAATTACAGATATCGAATTATGTCCAGGTTTAGCTAATTTGACTGGACTAAAACCTAAAAATGGGTTTGAAAAGCCAGGGACAGTATAGAAACATACAAAAGAGATCAACAATACGATCTACAGTTTCTGCTGAGGTCTGTAGGACTGGCTGCCTCAAAATGTAGCCTCTGATGGCCAAAACTGACCTGACGCAGTGACCCACAGGTTCCTGTACGGCTCGAACTCCTTCACAAGTCGGTTGAGGTCCGCAAACGGGATCACTGTCTGACCAAACAGCTTCTGTCGCTGGTTGAGGATGCGCCCCCAGTCCTGTCCGTCTCGCATGCCCTTCCACGCCTTCTTGATATCGTTCGCTATTTCGTGTACCTGTAATTCAGCTGTTTTGTTACTGCGCTCGCTAACAACCTACAAACATTGCATTGCTGGGGCACAGGTATCTTCCAGAACTTGAGAACTTTAGCCATACTCTACACTTGAGGGCCAAATTCGGTTTTTTTTTTTTTTTTTTTTTAAATTCGCAATTGGTAAACCCTTGACAACATCTCACCTGGTGGTAAGTGACGATTTTGCCGAATATGGAAGAGGGCTTACCAAGATTCCCCAACGCAATGGGGAACTGGCTATCTTATATTCATGCCGGAACACACCAATGATATCAATATTGATATTTGGTGGCAAGACTTAGATAAGATGGTGGTAGCTAGCCAGGCGGGCTTAGAAAATGCTCTACCACCAACCAAACCGAGTCTTACAATTGTCCCCCGCCGGGAATCGAACCCGCGACCTCCTGTGTAAAGCCAGAGAACTTTGCCTCTGAGCTACGGAGGCGGTTGGTTTCATCATCGGACGACCAGGTACGAGCGATTCCACCTCTTTATCGTTGAAGTTCCACATATACACACGAAGATTTGTTGTCATCATGCTAACGGCCAAGAATTCCCTGCCGTCGTTTGTGTTCCCGGATTTGTACAATTTAGAAATCTTCAAAGCTAGATTGAATAGACACTATAATTATGAGCTTGCGTGTTATATTTTCAGCTGCATCGGCATTTACTATCAGGTGAAGAGCAGTCAGACAGTATCAAATTGTAAACTTTAAAAAAACAAGAAGTTTGACCTTTACAACACAATAACCAGATCTGACCTTAGAGAAGTCATTCTGCAATGTAAGCTGCATGCACTGCGCACTGAACAGGTCAATCTTGTCGAAAAGCGTCTGCTCGTCTTGCTGGTGCAGCTTCCAGAACTTCTCCGTCTCCTCGTCCAGGAAGTCGAGTGTCACGTCCACCTAGAAAGGGAGAGATGGATTTTGGTTTATTTGGTTAGCTTCATAAAGTTATGGTGGTAACACTTGGAGGAATAGTCGATATTTATAACAATAAAGTGGGGTTAAACTTACAACAACTTTTTTATTTTAAAAAGTGACAAAAGACCGAAGGGCTAAAATGGAATATATAATGTGCTGGTAATCGCGATAGCTATATTGCCTAATTTACCACCTTAACAATTTAATTTTAAAAATACAGTGAGCTGCCTGGCGGCAGGTTATAATGGAACAGTCATATCTTACTTCGGATTATTCTACCACTAACTAATTTAAGTTTTTTTTGCGATAACTAGTTCTATTTATAGGATGATTATTTCCCCAGACGATAGACATATATTTACACCAAAGTTTAATAAAACACAAAGACCGTTTTCTACTACTAGACTATGGCTATTAAATAATGTAGTATCGATAATTGTCTGCATTTTTTATTAATTAAATTAAGTCAAGGTATTTTGTTTTTTAAGTAAATAATGAAATGAAATTAGGACCGACCTGCTTAGTAATGTTAAGAGGCCAACCAATGGCTTCCCACAGAGCTTTGAAATCGTCATTTTCTAGCGGAAAGTAGAACACGTCTAAAACCTCGTAGTCCTGTAACAAAAT
Source organism: Coleophora flavipennella (assembly GCA_947284805.1). Lineage (NCBI taxonomy): Eukaryota > Metazoa > Arthropoda > Insecta > Lepidoptera > Coleophoridae > Coleophora > Coleophora flavipennella. Next base: position 19,081,035 of record OX369255.1, on the reverse strand, counting down.
AATTTTAAGTTATTTACCTCTAATGATAGCTTAAACTGCGTCGAACTGAGAACCTCCTCCTTTTTTTATAGTCGGTTATACAGAAGATGGATCGTACATGCATCAATCATCTCCAGCTCAGATGTCAATTATGTAAAGCAGAATTTTGACACGATAATAGATTTAACCATTTAAATACACGAAGTTTCATAAAAAGATTTACATTTTACTCGGATTTTGGAAATCAGCACTTACCGAAAGAACTTTCCTCATAATATCCTCCTGCGTCTTCAACGCAAACGGTATGGACTCCATCCACTCCCGTATCTCATACACATGTTCTATGGTGTTCGGCTTCTCTCCCAGCTTCCTCATTATATTTTTGTAGGCCAATATGACGTCATCGACAACCAACCGAACCTCCTCAGCCCACATTGTGAGGAGGGCCTTCATGATGTCCGACCGTTTGGTCACTAGTATTTGCTGGAATCCACAAGAATTATTTATTGTTTCCATCTTTTCTATTGTTTCTCTCTTTAAACTTGAACGAAGGTATTTTGAACAAAACCACACCAACTGCGGTGATTCATCTCTCAATCATTGTCACTTGTTCTAGAAGGTCATCATCTTATCATCGTCAGGCGAAAGATATCCACTGCTGGACAAAGGCCTCCCGGATTTCCACAATTGGTCCTACGAAGCTCGAGTAGCTTCCCGCGACCTTCACCAAGTCATCGGCCCATCGAGTGATAGCCCTACCTACTCTACATCTTTCGGTACGCAATCGCCATACGGTAACTTCACTTACACATCGGCCATCTGTTCTACGATCCAGCTGCTTCCCGCGACTTTCACGAGGTTTATTGAATAGGAGGCCTGCCTACGCTAAATCTTCCGATCCATCGTCGGCACTTAAGAAATTTACTACCATCTGTTCTACGATGCAGCGGCTTCACGCTACCTTTACCATGAAGTCGGTGCACGAGTATAAGGCCTCCTACGCTACGTCTTCCGGTACGCGGTTGCTACTTGGAAACTATACTACCCCTACGACCATATGTTCTACGAGCTATCTGCCTCGCTCACTGCCACTCAGTTTAGAGGTTTTGTGAGCTATATAACGGTCACCTTGATCACCTTTGTGCTAGGAGGCATCTGCGCGAAATATCAGACTAGTGTATTGCACAAAACTACTGTTTCTGTATCTATCATCATCCGGCACAAACACCTACTTACTTCCAGGCGACTACATCTCAGCTGAGCTCCGGGGACTACTTTCCGGGGAGTCTTAGCTTATTTGTTTAAAGATTCACGTCATTACTTTTTACCTTGAGAGTGTCAATATTCAATGCAAAAGGTCCAATATTTATGTACTGCGGAAGACGCCATATGAGATCCCATTTCGCATCGTAATGTATTTGTACTTCTTCCCGCATCTCTGAAGCCGAGTGCTTCTCTTCTCGGAACGTCCTGTTTAAAGAATGACACAAACAATTCTGGTGGGATAATGGTTAATCCATTTGCTTCACACCAGAAAGTCGTGAATTCAATTTACAGAACCCTATTACTAAGCCTCCGCTGTCCGTACGTCCCACTGTCTGTCAACTGGTTGTATTTCATGAACCGTAATATGTAGACCAGCCCTTGTACAACTACCAGATACGCTAACTACTAGGTTTATGATGTAGCGGCCCTATATATACCATTAGTGTCTTCAGGTAGACAGATGAAATATGTGAAAGTGAAATATGCTTGGGGTTTTGTAAAAAAGCGTCGGTGGCTCAGCCGGTAACGACTCGGTTCTTCTAACCAGAGGTACCGGGTTCAAATCTGGACGGCCAATGTACCAATGAGTTTTTCAAAACTTACGTACATACTTACCGATTGATTTAACGGTGAAGGAAAACATCGTGAGGAAACCTGCACACGCCTGCGATGAAACTCGAAGGTTGTGTGTAAAGTTGACCAACCCGCACTGGGCCCGCGTGGTCGACTAAGGCCTGGTCGCCCTAATTCAGGGTAGGCTCGAGCCCCTCGGTGGGGACGTATATGAGCTGATATGATGTATTTCTATTGCCGTTATAATAACAACTAAATTTAATTAAAACAAGAAACATTAAAATATTTAAAAACTTCATAATCTTGTAGGATGGAACGTAACTCTTTGTGTGCGAGTCCGACTCGCACTTGACCGGTTTTTTTATATGGATTCTATTATCTAGTAAGACAATCGATCCCCATTAAAATCCCAATTTCATTTTTTTGACATTACAATACCCTTTTAGTCCATCGTCTTTCGTTAATACTTGTATGTAGAACGAATTAAGTAATTACACGCAATAGATCCAGTATGGATCTACTCAATGGATCTTTTTTTTTTTTTTTTTTATTAACGAGAACGAACGGTAATAGGGATGACAAATACTAATCATCTGAATTACTTTTTGTCATCTGTTAAAAACGACATTTTGTTCTAAAAATGTTTGAAATACCTAGGCGTGACGTCATAGTTTTGAAGCGTCATTTACGTACTCATATTGTGGATTTGGTGAATTAAAAATCGAAGACTTGATGGAAAAAAAAACGAGTAAGGTTTTCCGAAGTTTAAGTAGGAGGGCAATTTTGTGATCAAGAGTTCATAATTTATTTCTGATGCTGTCGTCATCCCTATTAAAAACTCACTCAACGTAAGACTCGATGTCGAGCAAGTAGATCTCCCTGTAGCACTCGTACTGGCGCAAGTACGCGTTCAGAGGTATTATGGACTTGCGATACGCCTTCAGGAGTCTCTCGCGGAATTCCACCACGTTTGGCTCCATAAGACCTGAGATCATAATGAGATTAGTATATATCCACATCCTGCTGGATTGCAAGGAGCTAGCACAGTACAAGGTCGTGCACCTCGGTGATCCGAGGTCACTCCAGGAAGTCGTCGGCAACCTAAGGGGGCTGCTGGACTTCTTGGAGGAGCTGGACTGGCAGTGATGCCGGCCAACCACGCAAAATGAGCGTAGTGATCGCCTGGTTGCGGAAACGAGCCCACCCATAACAACAACAATATTATATGTATCGTATTACATTCCTTTTTCTAAGGGATAGTTCGGCAATTTGATATAGATTGATAGGTACTTAGTTTTTTTTGTTAAACTTAAGGGACAAATATAAAACTATCACCTACAAACAATAGAATTCACAAAAGCACATCACACACAAAACAAAAAAATTGAAAGGTATAAATCCATAGGGTATGGGAGTCCACTATGATGTATATTATCCTTGAAGGATGGCAGACGTTCTTAATGTATGACGCAAATCATCTAAACAGGTCACCATGGATAAATATGTAGAATCATTTGCTTTAGTCCGTATAAGAAATGTCTACTTGATCCCACTCGGGCAATCCTGTCAGAAATAGAATCTGAAGACAAAGAAAGATTCGATGTTGTAGAGGAGTTTTTCAAGAAACCATTTTGGTTTGAACTAAAGAACGCTTTTAAAGCGGTTACACTTGGTTGTAAACCAGTCTTTCCAGTAATTTAGCAAAAAAAAGTCACAGTGTCGACCTCAGCCTGTAGTTTTTCACATCAACTTTGCTTCTCGATCGTTAAGGATTTCAACGTGATTTCGTTTGTTATATCATTGGTTTTTATAAAAATCATTTCTCGCTCTTTGCATGAAGTTTCCGGGGTGTAATATGATGGTTGCCTGGCTTTTGTACTAACCATATAATATTTGATACTTAGTGACTTTAAAACAGCAGTGGTAATGTGGTTTTATTTTACTTCATTTTATTATGGTTTACTAGTAATATGAACTACGTACCATTTAGAAAAAACCAGAACCAACTAAAATTCTGTTGAAAAATTTATAAATCAAAATCACGAACAGACACGCACGTGGTCACAACAGATACTTAAAATTCCATACTTACCGATGGAAGTCAAATACAGCTCGGGCTCAAACACCAGTCCAGTCATTATCATGGGGTGCACTTGTTTTATGAAATGGCATCGGTACAGCATTTCGCGGAAAAGCCTTTGAATCACGATCTGGTATCAAAAATATAGCATCATCAGTCATCATTACAGGGTGACCGCACTAGGCGTATTATTCGTGCAACGAGTTATGAGCGATGACCTTGAATGCGGCGGTTTCTGCGCATGCTTTGCGCTAGGCTATAAAGTTAATTCTCGCAAAAATCGGCTTCTGCGTATTCAAGTTCACCGCTCATAAGCCATTGCGACACTTATAACTACAAGTTAGCGGAGCGACGTAACGCGACTCAGCTCTATTTAGTAACTACAACGACTCGACTGTCAGTCGGTCAGCCAAAAAGTCTTAGAATCACGATCGGGTATCAAAAATATAGCATCATCAGTAATCATTACGGGGTGACCACACTAGCAGAGCGACGCAACGCGAGCCGGCTCTATTTAGTAACTGCAACGCCGCGACTGTCAGTCGGTCAGCCGAAAAGCCCTTGAATCACGATCTGGTATCAAAAATATAGCATCATCAGTAATCATTAAGGGGTGACCGCACTAGCAGAGCGCCGCAACGCGACCCGGCTCTATTTAGTAACTGCAACGCCGCGACTGTCAGTCGGTCAGCCAAAAAGCCTTTGAATCACGATCTGGTATCAAAAATATAGCATCATCAGTAATGATTAAGAAGTGACCGCACTAGCGGAGCGTCGCAACGCGATCCGGCTCTATTTAGTAACGGCAACGCCGCGACCAGTCAGTCGGTCAGCCTGTCAGTCGCGATACACAAAATTGGTCAATTAATGTATGGTCGTTATGTATGAAGTTCATTTTTTTTTGCAATTTCTGCAAACTTTTTAGAACAAAAGTTGTCCAGTATGATGAGTAAAAGCCCCAGTTAACGGGATCTACACCAATTTTGTTACACCCTGTATAAAACCATGATTTACTGTTCACCTCAAACTGCGGCGGTGGAGTTGTGTAGTAGGGTCCATCGCTGTATAAAACCATGATTTACTGTTCACCTCAAACTGCGGCGGTGGAGTTGTGTAGTAGGGTCCATCGTTGTTCATCATCATGTAGAAATAAAACAGGGTTGGCGTGGGGGACCTGGACCAAAGGCACATCATGATTGTTAAAATCAGTAGGTTCCTGGTGCTAGTGGATGGTTTTCGTGTCATTGAACGGTTTGTATGTTCTGTGTCTAGATGTTCAATATATATCCGTCCATCTAACCAGAGGTACCGGGTTCAGATCTGGACGGCCAATGTACCAATGAGTTTTTCAAAAACTTACGTACATATAATTACCGATTGCTTTAACGGTGAAGGAAAACATCGTCAGGAAACCTGCACACGCCTGCGAAAAAACTCGAAGTTTGTGCGTGAAGTCGACCAACCCGCACTGGGCCTGCGTGGTCGACTAATGCCCGATCGCCCTAATTCAGGGTAGGCACGAGCCCCTCGGTGGGGACGTATATGAACTGATATGATGATTTAAAATTATGTACGTATGTACATCAATCTGGATCCCATAGTACAGAGAATCCTGGTTTGAGGGCAAATTGTCCCTGAATATGATTACCAAATGCAGGCTGATTAGAAACTGGAAACCTTAATATTGTTGTAATTGAAAGCGTGATCGCTACTTGAACGGCGTGTTGATCAGATCACTGGCGTCCCACTCGTAGTCCTCCTCACACCAATACGTGTACAGGCAAGGCGTCTCGCAAAGTGTGATCGCTACCTGAACGGTGTGTTGATCAGGTCACTGGCGTCCCACTCGTAGTCCTCCTCACACCAATACGTGCACAGGCAAGGCGTCTCGCAAAGTGTGATCGCTACCTGAACGGCGTGTTGATCAGGTCACTCGCGTCCCACTCGTAGTCCACCTCACACCAATACGTGCACAGGCAAGGCGTCTCGCAAAGTGTGATCGCTACCTGAACGGCGTGTTGATCAGGTCACTGGCGTCCCACTCGTAGTCCTCCTCACACCAATACGTGCACAGGCAAGGCGTCTCGCAAAGTGTGATCGCTACCTGAACGGCGTGTTGATCAGGTCACTGGCGTCCCACTCGTAGTCCACCTCACACCAATACGTGCACAGGCAAGGCGTCTCGCAAAGTGTGATCGCTACCTGAACGGCGTGTTGATCAGGTCACTGGCGTCCCATTCGTAGTCCTCCTCACACCAATACGTGCACAGGCAAGGCGTCTCGCAAAGTGTGATCGCTACCTGAACGGCGTGTTGATCAGGTCACTCGCGTCCCACTCGTAGTCCACCTCACACCAATACGTGCACAGGCAAGGCGTCTCGCAAAGTGTGATCGCTACCTGAACGGCGTGTTGATCAGTTCACTGGCGTCCCACTCGTAGTCCTCCTCACACCAATACGTGCACAGGCAAGGCGTCTCGCAAAGTGTGATCGCTACCTGAACGGCGTGTTGATCAGGTCACTGGCGTCCCACTCGTTGTCCTCCTCACACCAGTACGTGCACAGGCAAGGCGTCTCGCAAAGTGTGATCGCTACCTGAACGGCGTGTTGATCAGGTCACCGGCATCCCACTCGTAGTCCTCCTCACACCAATACGTGCACAGGCAAGGCGTCTCGCAAAGTGTGGTGAACATAAGCATTGACTGTTCTATGCAATAGCGCAGTGCGTACTGAAAGAACATATTTTTATTATTAATAACGATACGTCATACGTTAAAATCTGTTAAGCCGTTCAGGCTGTAGCAGGGAACATAGAAATCTACATACACTCGAAAAACCCTCAATCTTAGGAGCTCTATCGGGCTATTCTGATTAGCAGTCTATGTCACTTTCCACTCAATCATCCCTGTGCAAAAAATCACAACAAT